>CM070770.1:39888867-40554938 GCA_036346955.1 Dipus sagitta
GCTGGGATTAAAAGCATGCACCACCACGCCCTGCTTATTTTCTGCATTTTTTGATAGGGTCTCCTATAGCCCAGGCTGGCCTTGAACTCACTATGTGACTAAGGTTGGCTTTGAACTTTTGATTGGCCTGCATCTATCTCCCAAATGCTGAGATTACAGGTGTGCGCCACCATGCTTGGCTAGGGTTAACAGTTTTAAACATGACTTTCATCAACTTCATGAAATTCTGCATCCTTTACAAAATCTAGAATTGCCCTGCAAAACCAAATCACATTACATTTATAGCTTATTGTGGGAAAAAGTCCCAAATCTGGGGAAGACCCAGCAACAAAAGTATTATTAATGGATGAAGTCAAGATTAAACACATAGAGATATTTAAGTGGGGACTGATTTTGAAAGTGAACATTTTTACTAGAAAATTCTTTCATGTTATAAAAATGTAGCTTCCTTATATTACCATGGCTATAGGAACTTGAAATAAGCATACTTAGGAAATGGCAAGGTTATTAGAGTTGGAGGCCACTTTCGTGGCCCAGAGCCCCAAGCTTCACCCCACCAAGCAAACAACTGAGTGAATGGAGATAAACCAGCATGTGGGCAATTCCACTCCACTTGGAAGAGCAGTTGGGGGATTCTGCCATTGGAGATGAGTCCTGAGACAAAACAGTCTCAACAGGCTGGAACAATGGTTTCAGTCCAACGACTGGAGCCCTAAGCCTCCTTCAGCACTCCGCTCCAAACCCAGAGCAAACCCACCTGTACAACAGGGGTAAGGGCTGGTTCTACAGTTTACATGAAAAAGATCTGGCAGTCGGGAGTGTCCGCAAGCTCGCTGTAAGTCAGCAAGGTGGCACACAGCGTGCAGATGCAGACTTGAGCTACCCGTGAGAAGGACGAGCAGATGGTAAGAAGTGACATCCTTTCTGGCATCACACAGACGTCAGCTGTTGACCCATCTGGAGCAGCTGTGGGCAGAAGGAAGGGAGAGTGCGGAGTTAGCCTGGAGCGATGTTGGGGAGCTGCATACCTACCAGCACTATCTCCTTGTGAGATCGGCTTACCTATTCCCTAGTTCTTGGCTTGTAAGGAGAAAACCCCAACTTGGGCAAAAGAGAAATTCACCAAACTATGTGCTTGTGGTTGGTCCTACGTTACCTGAAAGTAAGGATTTGAACTCCATGGAGTTACCTCTCTGCCTTTCATTTCTGTGCTACTGCATGTTGTCATCATTTTGTGTTGTCTAAATCCCAACAAGAAGAATTAGAGGCCCCAGAATCTCCCACCTCACTTCTTCCAACTCCAGCCCTAACAGGAACTGGTATTTGTTCTTTCTCTTTCAAAATTTAAAAATCTCAGTGTAAGCAGGGCATGGTGGCACATGCCTGCCGATCCCAGTGAACAGGAACTAAGACAGGAGAACTGAGGAGCTGAGGCCAGTGTGGGCTACATAGAAAGTTCTAGCCTTGCCAGATGTGGTGGCACATACTTTTAATCCCAGCCCTCGGGAGGCAGAGGAAGGAGGATCACTATGAGTTTGAGGCCACCCTGGGACTACACAGTGAATTCCATGTCAGCCTGAGCTACAGCAAGACCCTACCTTGGAAAACAAAAAAAAAAGTTCTAGGCTGGTCTTGTCTACACAGTGAAGCCCTGTCTCACAAACAGCAACAAAATGTGACTCAAGGTAGAGGCCAATTGATTGAACTTGGGTCAGCGTCTGTGGGCTGCTTATCTGTGATTGAGGTATTAGAGGGTTCTGACTGGCCATTTTAGTAGCCTGGGATGTGAGGTTTTTAAGAACTTGGAAACTTCCATTCAAAACACTTGATGAGTGTGGAGGGATCAGGAATTTTCCCAAGGGAGGATTATGGATCTTAGTATGAAATGCAAAAGACATCCGCCAAGTTGAAGAATCTGGAACAAGGACAGAGGAAAGAGCTGGGGATATTTTCATAGAATTGGGCTGCAGTTTAAGTGAGGCTCAGCCTCCTCAGATGGCTCACCTGAGGACACTCAGCTGGTTGGAAGCCAGGCCTCCCACATTGAACTGAGTTCCACCAGCTATACTTTGCTGACCTGGCAGAGAAGAAAAAGCCAGGAGCACACAGGATAATTACCTTCAAACATTTGCAGGACTGTCGTAGCAAGAGCACAGTGCTATTTGATGAGGTTCTGAAGGATGGGCTAGGAGTCACAGACAGAGCTAGATAGAATTCTTGAGACTGAAGAGAGAGGTTTTATTTGTTTGTTTCAAGATAGGGTCTCACTCTAGCCCAAGCTAACCTGGAACTCACTCTGTAGCCCCAGGCTGGCCTTGAACTCACAGAGATCCTCCTACCTCTGCCTCCCGAGTACTGGAATTAAAGGCATGTACAATGGATGAAGGGAGAGCTTTGCTTTATTAAAAAAAAGTTATGGAAACATGATCAAATTACTGTATGTTCATATATTAAAGTTTTCAATAAAAAAGAAATGATAAAAAATGTTAAGGTAGCATACAAAAGTAATGCATTTATATGTGTCATTATATCTTGTTTTAATTCATCCCCTCCCCCACTGTCCTCCAAGGTCCTAGCCTCCCGGCTGCTTTCATGTCACATATATTTCATTATCTTTTCTATTTCCCCACCCCATTAAGATCTTGTTACCCCCTTTTGTGAACCTCTTTCTAGTTTCATGATCTATATATATATACACACATATGTATAATTTTATTTTATTTTTTAAAATATTTTTTTTAGGGGCTGGAGAGATGGCTTAGTGGTTAAGTGCTTGCCTGTGAAGCCTAAGGACCCCAGTTTGAGGCTCCATTCCCCAGAACCCACGTAAGCC
Source organism: Dipus sagitta (assembly GCA_036346955.1). Classification (NCBI taxonomy): domain Eukaryota; kingdom Metazoa; phylum Chordata; class Mammalia; order Rodentia; family Dipodidae; genus Dipus; species Dipus sagitta. Next base: position 39,891,701 of record CM070770.1, read on the forward strand.
AGATGCACAAGGGGGCGCATGCGTCTGGAGTTTGTTTGCAGTGGCTGGAGGCCCTGGTGTGCCCATGCTCTCTCACTCTCTCTGCCTCTTTCTGTATCTGTCTGTCACTCTCAAATAAATAAATAAAAATAAATAAAAAAAATTAAAAATATTTTCTTAACTAATTTATTTTTTATTGACAAGTTCCATGATTATAAACAATATCCCATGGTAATTCCCTCCCTCTCCCCACTTTCCCCTTTGAAACTCCACTCTCCATCATATCCCCTCCCACTCTCAATCAATATCTCTTTTTAAAAAATTTTTTTGTTTATTTTTATTTATTTATTTGAGAGCTACAGACAGAGAGAGAAAGAGGGAGAGAGAGAGAGATTGAGAATGGGCGTGCCAGGGCCTCTAGCCACTGCAAACGAACTCCAGATGCGTGCACCCCCTTGTGCATCTGGCTAACATGGGTCCTGGGGAATCGAGCCTCGAAGTGGGGTCCTTAGGCTTCACAGGCAAGCGCTTAACCGCTAAGCCATCTCTCCAGCCCTCAATCAGTCTCTCTTTTATTTTGATGTCATGATCTTTTCCTCCTCTTATGATGGTCTTGTGTAGGTAGTGTCAGGCACTATGAGGTCATGGATGTCCAGGCCATTTTGTGTCTGGAGGAGCACATTGTAAGGAGGCCCTACCCTTCCTTTGGCTCTTATATTCTTTCTGCCACCTCTTCTGCTTTAGACCCTGAGCCTTGGAAGGTGTGATCACATTTTCTTTACCCACTCACCTGTTGATGGACAGCTAGGCTGCTCCACTCCCTGGCTGTTGTGAACAGTGCAGCAGTGAACATGGGTGGGCAACTACCTCTGTGTTCTGCTGACACAGGAGGCTGAAGGGAGAATGGTAACACCTGGCATGACTCAGCAGTGGAGCAGGTGCCTCAGGAAGTGATGCCCATGCCCTGTGTCTGGAAGTCAGTGTGCTGACTCTGGGTACATACGATGTTGAAACAGGAACCCCCAAAGTCCCCTCCAACTCAGCGACTGCAGGGCCAAGAGCTGCTTCTGGTGCGTCTGCTGTTTCCCTCCAGCCTCTTCTGCAGCGCTCGGCGGCAGGCACCCCAGCCATGGAAGGTGCGCAGTGCGAGGGGCCGCTCTCTTTTATCCTGACTCTCTGCGCGGTCTAACTGAGAGCACGGATGCTGTGTCTATCACCTCTTTGCGGGCAGGCGCAGTTACTTTCCAGAGGCCTGAGGGATGTTGGATTTGCTCTTCAGGCATTCCACTCAGCTCAGCGGACCCTCAGAAATTGTCTCCAGAGGCCTGGTTGTTGGAAGGCTGAGCCATGAGGATTGCTTGGGCCTAGGACTTTGAGGCCAGCCTGGACAATATACTTAGAACCTTCCTAAAACAATTGTTTCCAGCCCCAATTATTCAGTGGTTTTTCAGGTATTCTCAAAGCATGATCCTTGGCATACCTGCATTTGGCAGTATCTGCAGCAGAAGCAGATCTTTTTTAGTTGGATGCAAGACTAAATTATTTGAACTGCATAGTTTGCAAATATTTGTGTTCTTGGCTTCTATCAGTTTCCTAATGAGAATGTACGTTTGTGTATATGCTCATGCTCCTTATGTGTGCATATACATGTGTATGCATGTATGTGGAAGCCAGAAGACAACCTTGGGTGCCATTCCTCTCAAGCACCATCTACCTTTTGTTGAGACAGGGTGTCTCGTTGGCCTAGAGCCAGTAGGCTAGACTGTCTGGTCAGGGAGCCTCTAGGACCTGTCTACCTCTGCCTCCCTAGTGCTGGAGTAGTTGGCCACCATGCCTGCCTTTTTAATGTGGATTCTGGGGATCCATTCAGGTCCTTCTGCTTGTAAGACAAGCACTTCACTGACTAAGCCATCTCTCCAGCCCTTGGAATGTGTATTTCTTAAAATTAAATTAAATTAAAACAATTTGGAATGTGTATATTTTAACAAGTATCCTGGATAATGCTGATGAGCACCAGAATTTGAGCCCCCTAGCCTGGAGCATGCTGGGTAGAATGCCTGCCACTGACAGGTTTTTGTTTCTCTACATGGCTTAGTCTTTACTCTGCCTGTGGTGGGGAGAGGTTGAAGGCCGAATATCCAGGTCTGACCTGAGAAGGTAATTCTCAGTGAGCTCAGTCTGTGGCTGTGTGGAGACAGGGCTGGAGGAGGAGGAGGCTGTTACACTTTCAGGGGAAGGCCATGTAGGTCTGAGCTGAGAGGTAGGAATAGAGGGGAAGGGATACCTCTTTTATATACATATATAATTTATTATTTATGGTGTTTTGAGACAAAGTCTCATTACATAGTCTAGGGTGCCCCTGATCTCATTATTTTTAAAAATATTTTATTTATTTATTTATGAGAGAGAAAGAGACAGACAGAGAGAAAGAGAGAATGGGCACACCAGGGCCTCTACCCACTACATACGAACTCCAGACACATGTGCCTCCTTGTGCATCTGGCTTACGTGGGTCCTGGGGAATTGAGCCTGGGTCCTTAGGCTTCTCAGGCCCATGCCATAACCACTAAGCCATTTCCACTTGTACTTGGTACAATTTTAATTTGTCAATTAAAAATTAATTTAGGGCTGGAAAGATGGCTTAGTGGTTAAGGCACTTTCCTGCAAAGCCAAAGGATCCAGGTTTGATTCCCCAGGACCCACATTTGGCAAATGTGTCTGGAGTTTGTTTGCAGTGGCTGAAGGCCCTGGTGTTCCCATTCTCTGTCTGTCTCTTTCAAATAAATAAAATAAAATATAAAAATATAATTTGAAGAAATGGAATCCTTATTGCAGATTTTCTGATGAAATATTATGGTGTATTTTCCTGGGTACATGAGTATTGTATTGAGATAGTATCAAATACTGAGTTCTTCTGACATTGCACTCTTACCCTTTGATCCTTACCATCAGCCCCCCAGAACACTCCGTGTTTATCTACCATGAAGATCTTGTGTGGTGTGTGGCCTCATCTCCACTGTGGGTGGCATGAGTTTGGCTGGAAGGAGCAAAAGCCCCTGATGTGTAGTATTACCTGTTAAATAAACAGTGGAAACACCTTGTGGTGTTTGGGGGTAGGTGGGTGGGCGCTGTGTCCCTCCCAATTAACAATACCTCTGGCCACATAAACATAAGGAGAAAAGAATGTTTTCCTCTGCAAGGCTTCTTCCTTTCCTGTCTTCTTATAATGTTTGCTCCAAACCAGTCCTATGGATAAGTCTGTCTCACTCACTAGCTTCCCAAACGCACTTACCAAGACACCTCTCCAGGTCCAGGCTTTAGGATAAAGCAGGGACAGGATGAGGCAGTGGGTGGTGGGTAGGTTTAAAGTGCAGTTCAGGAGAAAGAAGGTTGGCCATGAACGGTAATCTGGTTGGCACATGCCAGCTGTTGAAGCAGCATAGTCTCTCCAACACAGGAAGGAGAATAGTTAGCCCAAGGAAGGAGAGGGGGTGGTGGCCATGGGATTGCAAAGCAAAGGCTATGTGTGCTAGATTCAGAAGGAAAATTCAACAAGGAAAGAGAGAGCAGGCAAGAAGATAAGCAGTCAGTGGGGGAATGAATGACGTCACCAGAGAAATGGTTTGCTGGAGAAGCCAGAGTAGGAGAAACGTCTAGACAGTCACTCTCCAAGACGCTGATCTGTTGATGATAACACCACACCCCAAGGTCATCCTGGAGTGGACTTTACCAGTGGGTGGGTTGGCACTCCAATGATGAGCCTGGAGAGATGGATGCATTTATTCCTTAATCTATCAAACACCTATCATGGACCAGACTCTGTGCCAGGGAGGCAATATCAAAGAAGGCTCCATGTCTTCCTTGACCAAAGGGAGCTTAGAGGTCTCTGATAGATTTGATGGGATCAGCTTCCAGAAGGAAAGAGACATATCTAGGACCCTGGCTCTCCATTGCATGGTCTGGGTACACTCACCTGTGACCACCTTGTGGGCCACAGTGGCCCACCTGGAATCCATGTTGATGAGCTGAGCTGCCTTTGGTTGTGTCTAGAAGTTGAATGGCAAAGGTAGGAAGCACAGCCATGTACCGAATTTGCTGGGAGAAGCTGCTGGGGTATTTAGGAGGCAGGGACGAGACCATCCGATTATCCTGTTCAAGCAGCCGTACTGTGCTGGGTGCTGACCAGGTGAATACTCTGAAATTTCTATACTTTTATAGATACTAACAAATGTTATTATACTCTTGGTGGGGGGTGGCACATGCCTTTAATCCCAGCACTCGGGAGGCAGAGGTAGGAGGGTTGCCATGAGTTCGAGGCCACCCTAGGACTACATAGTGAATTCCAGGTCCACCTGGGCTACAGCAAGACCCTACCTCGAAAAAACAAACAATAAAAAAAATGTTATCATGGTCTTAAGAGGCTGGGGTGATCTGTATCTTATTTATTCTATCCTTAATCACATAATACAATCCCTCCGGTTCTTTAAAAAGATTTTATTTTTTAAGTTTTATTTATTTGAGAGAGAGAGAATGGGCACACCAGGTCCTCCAGCCACTGCAAACGAAGATGCATGCGCCACCTTGTGCATCTGACTTATGTAGATCCTGGGGAATCAAACCAAGGCCTTAACCGAACTAAGCCATCCCTTCAGCCCCCCACCCCCGCCTCTGATTTTTTTTTTGTTGTGGGGAATTCTTGAGGTAGGGTCTCACTGTAGCCCAGGCTGATCTGGAATTCCCTCTGTAGTCTCAGGCTGGCCTCAAACTCACAGCGATCTTCCTACTTTTACCTCCTGAGTGCTGGGATTAAAGGTGTGCATCACCCCCTCCCAGCCAATCCCTCTAATTTTTAAAAAGCAGTTATTATTATTGCTATTATTTGTGATCCTGAGGATTAAAATCATGACCTTGCTGGGCGTGGTGGTGCACACCTTTAATCCCAGCACTTGGGAGGCAGAGGTAGGAGCATCACCGTGAGTTTGAGGCCACCCTGAGACTATATAGTGAATTCCAGGTCAGCCTGGGCTAGAGTGAGACTCTACCTCAAAAAACCAAAAAAAAAAAAAAAAAAAAAAAAAAAAAAAAAAATCATGCCCTTGCTCTTGCTAGGCAAGCACTCTACCACTGAGCTCTATCTTATCCCTACATGAACTTAGATTCTAATACCTATAATTTTTCTTGCATCAGCAGGACAGCCACAGGGAACACTGAATTATTCTCTCATTTCTGGAATTTCACTTTGGCTCCTCAGCTAGACTGTCCATTTCTCATGAGCAGGGGTGGTGAGTTATTCCATGGGCTTCTTTGGTGTGCCTAGCCCAGTGTGGGCACTGGGAGAGCTTAGCAAAAGCTATGCGGTTAGGTGGCTGTGTGATTAAAGTCCTAGAGTTACTTTCAGCCAAAGCAGCTTTAGAACACAGTGAATGAATTACTCTCTCTTTGGGGGCCACAGTCGTTATCATTATCTGTCACCCGTGTGTACTGGCTGCCTGCATCCTGAATCATTAAGACAAGTGTCCTCATTGCTCCCGGTGATCCAGCTACCCCAGCGGTACATAGTGATTAACCCCCACTCAGAGAATTGAGTGAGGATTTGGTGCTGTATTCGGGGCTGCAGAGGAATTGCAGGTTCTGTAACAAACATGGGAGTTTGCCATCAAGACTCCCTGGGAGCTAAGCCAGCATACGGGCACACTTTTGTGTTAATGACCAGCTTTAGCACCTGAACCTTACTCGGCAGGAATAGGCACACATTTCACGTGCTGTCTTCTGGAGTCACAACTAGATCAGGAGCACAAGGAAGGTCCTGAGAGGGCCCTACATCTGAAGGCTCAATGGCCAAGGAGCAGGGCTAAGGTTCAGAGCAGTGTAGCCAAGACTCTGGTCCTGGCTCCAGTAGGCAGCTCCAGAGTTTGGGGCAAGGCTCCCAGAGGCCCTGTTTCAGTGATCTGTAAATTGTGGTGAGAATACCCACTTCGAAGGGTCTGAGGTATGAGGTGGAGACAGTCACCTCTTCCTCACTACTGCCTTCTTCACCCAGGCTCACACAGGCTAGTTCTCCATTGGGTTCCCTCCCTCCATCAATCTTTTCTCATGGCTACTGGTTTGTTTGTAGACCCTCATCATATCTTTAACATTTTATCTTTATAAAATATATTTATTTGGGCTGGAGAGATGGCTTAGCGGTTAAGGCATTTGCCTGCAAAGCCAAAGGACCCAGGTTTGATTCCCTAGGACCCATGTTAGCCAGATGCACAAGGCTTGCTATACTACTATCAAGATTGAGTGTGAGTTGAGTGAGTGAGTGAGTGTGTGTGTGTGTGTGTGTGTGTATAGAGGCCAGAACCTCAAGGGTCATTCCTCAGGCACTTTGAGATAGGATCTCTCACTTGCCCAGAACACACTAATTAGGCTAGACTGGCTAGCCAGAGAGACCCAGAATCTGCCCGTTTCCACCTCCTAAGCACTGGGACTACAAGCACTTGCCACCATGCCTGATTTTTTTGTTATGTGGACTCTGGGAATCGAGCTCAGGTCTTCATGCTTGCAAGGCAAGCACTTACCCCCAGGCTCTGTTCTTAGTTTTCACAATGCCTGACTGTTAGGAGCATTTGAGGGAATAAGATTTTTTTAAAAAAATATTTTTAACATTTGTAAGCAGAGAGAGATAGAGAGAAGAGAGACCAACAGAAAGAATGGGTGCACCTGGGCCTCCAGCCACTGCCAACGAACTCCAGGTACATGCGCTTCTTTGTGCATCTGACTTTACATGGATACTGGAGAATTGAACCCAGGTTGTTAGGCTTTGCAGGCAAGTGCCTTAACTACTGGCCAATCTCCAGCACCCCCCCCCCACTTTATTTTTACTTTCTGCCATTTGAGGTGGAGGTCACTGTTTTCTCCTAAGTGGCAGAGTTGCAGTGGGACCAGGTAAGTGCATTTTCAGGAATCCCATAGTAAGTCTTACTAGTAAAAGTGGTGACTATTAGTTTTTAGTTTCATTCTGATAAACTGGGGTCATTAAACTGAGTGGCATAGCCTCATGACAGGTATTACTTCCTAGGCATGGACAACCCTTGAATATTTATTCGGAAAAATGTGTTAAAATTTATGTGACATTTTAGCATAAAACATATTGTGAGCTGGAAGGGTGATGAGGTCTTGCATGAAGTCTCACTTCGGTTTATTAGGTGCAGCTTTCAGCATCTGAGGGCCTCTAGCGCTCAGTAAATATTTTAACGAATCAACAAGTTACCAGATTATACTACATGCCAGTTTGGTTTATAAGCAGGCAAGATAAAATTATTTCATTTGGTTGGCCTGGATATCCATGACCTCATAGTGCCTGACACTACCTACACAAGACCATCATAAGAGGAGGAAACGATCATGACATCAAAATAAAAGAGAGACTGACTGATATGGGGAGGGGATATGATGGAGAATGAAATTTCAAAGGGGAAAGTGGGGGGAGGGAGGGTAGTACCATGGGATATTTTTTATAATCATAGAAGATGTTAATAAAAATTGAGAAAAGAAAAAAAAATTATTTCATTTGGGGAAAAGGAATTAATTTCATTATCTTTACTTTTAGCACAGTACGTGGTGAGGGAATGAGATGTGTGGAAGCGATGAGATGAGTTGGGTGTCCTTCAGTTTCTCATTCGCTTAGGACTCTCACAAGTATGTTCTGGTCTGTCATGGTCCAATTTCTGAAAGGTATTCTTTCGAACCTTCTTCTGTTTAAGAGTTCCAACCTCTGTGACTACCCAGGGCCTCTCTTACCCTGCATGATGAGGAAGTTAGACCTCTTGGAGGAGGACCCGCCCCCTTCACGTCTGCGTCACTTTCCCTTCTCTTCGCATATTCCCATGCGGCCTTGAGCCATGCTCGCAGTTGAATAATTCCTTTTCTGTATATAGGTGAATTCTAGAAATTGTAAGGGATTTTTCCATTATATATTGAATGGTCACATTAAACCTTTTTTGTTGAAAGCATTTTATTTTCTATTTATTTATTTGAGAGCAAGAGGAAAGTGAGAGAGAGAATGGGTGTGCCAGGGCCTCCAGCCACTGCAAATGAACTCCAGACACATGCGCCCCCTTGTACATCTGGCTTATGTGGGTCCTCAGAAATTGAACCTGGGTCCTTTGGCATTGCAGGCAAGTGCCTTAACCGCAAGGCCGTATCTCCAGCCCAAACCTTAATTTTTTTTTCTTAACATGATAAATACATCTTTTGAAATTATCAGAATTTTCTGTCCTATCTGGGAGTCATTATGTTGGGCACCATCCAAGGGCTGGTTGCCACACTTATGAACCAGACTTTGTTTGATCTCAACAGTTCCTGCTGCCAGGCCAGATCCTTGAAATGTCCACACTGTTCCTTCACCCATTGCAGGGATAAATGCTTGGTGCTTTGTGCTTAGAAACCACTTCAAATGTCTGTTTTTAGACTCTTGTTCAGTCTACTTAAATGTAGTTTATTTTCCAAATAGATTTTTAATTGTTATCTTTTGAATAGCTTGGATTTTTAATGGAAGAGAAATGCAGCTTTAAAAAAAAGAAACAGATTATATTAGAGGGGGAATTTGTGTCTAATTCTGTATCATGGTTGCTATGGTGATGATTGAATGTAAATTTCAGTCTCTGTAAAACTGTACTCAGGTTTTGATTAAAGACCAGAAGCAAGGCGTGTTGTCAATTGGTGAAATGGCAAAACAGCATCTATTAATGGTGATTTTTTTTAAATAAAAGGAATGAAGGGGAGCTGAAGAGATGGCTCAGTCAATAAAGTACTTGTCTTGTAAGCATGAGAACCTGAGTTTAATCCCCAAAACCCATGTGAAAAAGGTGTGGTAGCATGTGTTTGTAACCCCAGGGCTGGGGAAGTGGAAACAGGTAGATATCCTCACTGACCAGACAATCTGGCCTACTACTGGAGTCAAACTCCAGGCTAATAAGAGATCCTATCTCAAAAAATGGTGGATTGTGCATGCTCTCTTTCTCTCTCTTAAATAAATAAATAAAAGTTTTAAAAAGGGCTGGAGAGATGGTTTAACGGTTCGATTCCCCAGGACCCATGTAAGCCAGGTGCACAAGGTGGCACATGCATCTGGAGTTTGTTTGCACTGGCTAGAGGCCCTGGTGTGCCCATTTGCACCCCCCTTCTCTCTCTCTGCCTCTTTCTCTATCTCAAATAAATAAATAAACTAACTTCAAAGGTGCATTGCACTTGACTCAAGGTTGTCCTCTGACCTCCACACAGACACACACACACACACACACACACACACATAGTCATTATATACAGGGTCTCTCCCCGCCTGAGCATCATGTCAGTACAGATTAACCCATTATGGAGAGGCAGGAGCAGAGCAGTCAGAACAAAAAAGGTGCTGTTCTTCCTTGACAGTTTCTCCTTTGATGAAACCGAGGAAGGGAGATTCAGAGAAAAGGCAGCTCTTGAAAAGATGAACTCCCATGTGGCAGGTTTTGTTGGCTCTTGGTAGGCATGTAGTACATGGGGAAGGGGTGTCAAGCATCAGCTGGAGGAGCTGAGCTGAGTGGTCCTTACAGATCCGCAGCCTCAGTACCATGATGCTGCTGGGAGGAGCAGTAGCATCAAGCTACCCCACAGCCTGCTTCATCAGAATCACCAGAGAACCAGCTTTTGCCTCCATGGTTGCTTGATTGAATTTAAGGTGAAAATAAGGATAAAGACTAACCTCTCTAAATATAAACAGATGCTCTTTAGTGCTATCTCCTTAATGCATAAGTTCTAACCTGTATTTTCTCAACATATCCCCACATAGACATGAACATTTGTATGTGTGCATTTTTAGACCATAAGAATGAGAAATCTACCATTTGCTTTTGATTAACCACATCTATAGAACATCTTAGTTCTTCAAGTTCCTGGTCAAAATGCCAAGTTATTGCTGACCATCAAGCCAATCCCAGACCAAGGCACAAAGTCAAAGCAAAGCAATTGCTTGTATGTACTCACAATGACTTCCAGTGCCTGAGAAGCAATTGCTGCTATTTGTGTCTTAAATTCAAGTGCAAAGCACTGGGTTGACCTCCCCATAATTTATAACTTCTTATTCTTTTCCTTTAATCTCTAGCATGACTCATCCCTTGCACAGGAGGCCTGTGACTCAGCCCCACTCAAGTCCAGATCACACACTGGGACTGTGGAAACTTGGACTGGTAGAGCCTTCTTTTGTTCAGCTTTAAGTTTCCAGAATGACCTTTCTCATCAGCATTCTCCTAAGACAGTCAAAAGTCTCCCTCCAAAGAGGCTGACCTTGGCATAACCTGGCCAAGTAATTAGACTGATGGTTGTTCTTGAAGGAGAGCAGGGGGTAGGAGGCTCTGGTCTTGGATTTTATCCAAATTTTCTGACTTTAAGGCATACCTGGAAGTCAGGCATCACATTGTTATGGGCTGAATTGAGACCCCCATGTTCACATGTTGTAGTCAAAACCCTCAGAACTTCAGAATGTGACTGTATTTTAAAGAGGTAATTGAGGTGAAGTGAAGTCATATGGATTGGCATTTATCCAGTGTGACTGATGTCCTTTCTAGAACAGCTGAATTGGGCATAAGCATGTATACATACAAAGAAAGAACATTTGAGGGGCTGGCGAGATGGCTCAGTAGTTGAAGGTGGCTTGCTTGCAAACCCTGCCTGCCTGGGTTTAATTCCTCAATGCCCATGTAAAGCCAGATGTACAATGTGGCACATGCATTTGGAGTTCATTTGCAGTGGCAAGAGACCTTGGTGCACCCATTCTTTCTCGCTCTCTCAGGGAAGTAAGTAAACAAACAAATAAATAAATAGGTTGTAAGTTGTTTAATTTAATTTATTTGTTTGAAAGAGAGAGGGGGTGAGAGAGAAAGAACAGGTACACTATGGCCTTTTGCTGCTACAAATGAGCCCCAGAAGCATGCACCACTGTGCATCTGGCTTTAAGTGAGTACTGGGGAATCGATCCCAGGTTATTATGCTTTGCAAGCAAGGATAAAGCCATCTTTCCAGCCCATAAATTTTTTTTTTATTTTTTATTTTTATTTATTTTTTATCACAAATTGTTTTTTAAAATAGTACATTTGAGGACACGGAGAAAGCAGCTGCCTGGAAACCAAAGAAAGAGCCAGAATGAGGTGCCTCTGCTACCTTCATCTTGAGCTCATAGCCTCTAGAATTATGAGAGTAAATTTCTGTCATTTAAGCATCCAGCCTGTGGTATTGATCATGGAAGCCTGAGCAACTAACATGAAGTTACAGATGGCTGCGACTTGTTTTCTGCAGAAAGCATTATTTAAAATGATCTTTACTTTTAATAAGGATAATCCTAAATTCTGTTCCTAGGTCCAAAAATGCAACTGAACTACTGAGGTCAGGTAGAAAGCTCACATGGCATTCACTTGTGAAAATGGACTGCAGGGTTTATAGTTGGCTACTTATTTGAAAAGAAATCAAGAGCATGGGGAAATTAAAAATATGGCTCCCAAATCCTTGAGTATTGTAATTTCTCTATTTTCTACCAAGAATGGTGTTCTATTCTAAGTGCCACAATTTTAGGCCAGAACTGACCACTTAGAAAATGTCCAGAAACCGGGCATGGTGACGCACGCCTTTAATCCCAGCACTCGGGAGGCAGAGGTAGGAGGATCACCATGAGTTCGAGGCCACCCTGAGACTACATAGTGAATTCCAGGTCAGCCTGGGCCAGAGTGAGACCCTACCTCAAAAAACAAAACAACAACAACAACAAAATGTCCAGAGAAGGACAACCAGGGAACAAGGAAATCTGAAGTCTGAGCCTCTTTGTGGAGAAGGCTGTGGCTATATTCTAAGTTGCAGAATAAAGGAAAATTCTGTCTGAAGTGGAGATTTGGGGGTGGCAGATGGAAGAAGTGTCAGTAGTCCTTCCACCTTGGATAGTGTGGCATTGACGACCGCATGGGCTGAAACCATGCATGCGACACGAGCTGAAGCAGAGTGAAGGGAGGAGTTCTACCCAGCGCTCGTGGGAAGAGTTAACTTTCTCCTCGGGAGTTTCTTGCATCTGCAGTGAATCAGTAGCTGCCATATCCATCTTGCTTTCAGCCAATGTTTGAAGCGCAAGTTGAAGGAGGTAGAATAGAAGAAATGAACCTGGGACGTAGGTAATGGTGCCGAGCCTGCGCGGCTCCCAGAGCCACCCGACTGCTGGACAAATGTCCTCAGTGCTTAAGAATAAAAAGAAGAGGTTTGGAGAGATGGGTTAGCTGTTAAGGTGCTTGCCTGTGAAGCCCAAGGACTCGTGTTCGACTCTCCAGATCCCACCTAAGCCAGACGCACAAGGTGATGCAAGCACACAAGGTCGCACATGCACACAAGGTGGTGCACACGTCTGGAGTTTGTTTGCAGTGGCTGGAGGCCCTGGCACGCCAATTCTCTCTCTCTCTCTCTTTCTCTCTCTCTCTCTCACACACACACACACATTCAAAAGGGGGGGCAGTCTATTGGGCTTGCCTCAACAAACAACAACAAAAAGAATTAAAAGAAGAAATAAACCTGGAACCTGGGTAATGGTGCCGAGTCCCCATGGCTCCCAAAGCCACCCAACTGCTGGACAGATGTCTTCAGCATGTAAAATGTTTGAGCTGGGAGTTCTTTGCTTGCAGCAGAGCGATCTTAGCAGATACACAGGGCTGCGCTTACGCTGAGGATGTGCCCTCAGGTAGTTCAAAATGCACATCAATTGAGCAGACTCTTGTCATTGAGTATTCAAATTGCAGCTGGCCATAATTTCTTTTTAATCCTTTGCTGAATGTAACTTGGCTCTAAAATGGTTTTGAAGGTTCTTTCAGACCCCAGTGATCTAAGACACAAGTGTTTACCATGCACGCATAAGGACCTAAGTTCAGATCCCAGCATCTATGAAAAACCAGGCGTGGTGGTGTGCACCTATAATCCCAGAACTGGGAGGTAAAGATAGGACCCCTGGGGCTCATTGGCCGGGTGGTCTATCCAAATCAGTGTGCTCTAGGGTCAGTGCTAGACTCAAACAAGAGGGTGGAGAACAACTGATGTTGCTCTGTGGCCTCCACATGCACTCACACACATGTGCATGCACACCCACATATACATGTACCCACACACATACAGGCATGTGCATGCACCCCCCCCCCACACACACACTGGCGAAACCAATAATTCTCACTAAGATGTGAATGAGCATGCAATGGAACCTTTTATGAGTATTTGCATTATCCCCAGGGTAATAACTCAGGTGAAGCTTTTGTGGGTAGAATGTGGAGGTGGGGGGAGTCCAGGTTTTCCTGGCCAGCTTGGTGTGATGCCACTCTCCTCTTCATCTTCAGGGGTCTTTGTCTGGTGCCCTGCTTTTGGAAGGTGCTGAACCCTGACCAAGGAGGAAATAAACTGTGCTGGTGGCAAGACAGGGCACACGAAGGGCAGCAGTAGTGCAGGGAAGTGGGCCCAGGGGCCGAGGAGAGGCGCATGCAAGGACAGAGGTTTCCAGAATTCTAGGAAAGAGGTTTTCCACCTGCTCAAGTGTTCTTTCTTTCTTTCTTTCTTTCTTTCTTTCTTTCTTTCTTTCTTTCTCTCTTTCTTTCTTTCCTTCCTTCTCTCTTTCACACACACACACACATACACAAAGAGAGAGAGAGAGAGACATATACCCCTCTGTAGCTCATACAATTTTTATTTATTTATTTATTTATTTTAGTTGTTTTGAGGTAGGGTTTCACTCTAGTCCAGGCTGACCTGGAATTCACTCTCAAGGTGGCCTCAGACTCACGGTGATCTTCCTACCTCTGCCTCCCGAATGCTAGGATTAAAGGCGTGCGCCACCACACCCAGCCAATTTTTATTTTAAAATATGCAATTATCACATACTAATGGCCATCTTTAAAAATACTGCGCACATTCATTATAATCCATCACACTGTTAGGACCAATGCAAATACTCTCACTTCTCTCTGAAATGACACCATCTGGGATAGATGGCTCTCTTTTTTTAATATATATATATATATATTTATTTATTTTAGATGGTTCTTAATTCTGATCCCAGCATTGATCAGGTTCCCAGTGATCCCTATAATGTATGTATAAAATGATAGTTTGAACTGTTTTGTTTTCATAATTGTGACCCCAAACCAGAGCTTGTGTTCTCTTACTATGTACCTACACATAACCCCACTGGACCTATTGGGGAAAATGTTTACAGAGGGTCAAAGGCCCCATGTTTGTGTTCAGTGACAATGTAGTTGGCAAAGCCTTTAGACTCAAAGAATGTCAAGGTTGGAAATCAAATTTCATTTCCTTCCTCTCTTTCTTTCTTTCTTTCTTTCTTCTTTTTGAGGTAGGGTCTTACTCTAGCTCAGGCTAACCTGGAACTCACTCTTTAGTTCCAGGCTGGCTTCAGATTCATAGTGATCCTCCTACCTCTGCCTCCCCAGTGCTGAGATGAAAGGTGTGCTCCACCACGCCTGCCTGTCCACTCTGTCTTCACACAGAGGAAGACAAATGGACTGTGAGAGGAGAAATGACTCACTAAGGCCAATTGGTCAATGGTAGTTAATGGATAGCTGACATTGTGAAAGTGTGAGAAGTCCCAGGTTTCACTTCAGAGTGTCATTTCTTAGAGAATTTGAATTTTGCAAAGAAACCAAACATGATTGTCTTTTCTATAGGTGATTGAGAGAGAAAGAGAGAGAGAGAGAGAGCAATGTGTACGAGAGACAACGATGCTGTGAGCAGGCTGATCCTAAACTTATGTTCTTGTGTGTGACAAGGGCAGAGGTGGCTTAACCAGCGTTTCTCCCTGGTGATGGTCACACTGGCTCTTAGACGCTGGGTATGTCTGGTGTCAGTTTGGTCCAGCCAGCCCTTCACTAGCTCTGGCTTGAAGGACCAGTGGACAAGAAGAACCTGTATTCAGAGATGGGCTCAATGTTCATGAGAGGCCGTAGGATCAGTGGGCAACCCATTCTACTCGGAGCTTTCCATCTACTTCAGAGCATGACCCGGCTTTCCTTGGGAGGGAAGGCCTGCTTTAGCGTGGTTGGAGACTTCAACCAACCAGTCTTTGCTCTGGGCTTACTTCTATCTGACCTCAGGCTGGAATTAGGCAGATCAAGTGTTGGAAAAGTCTCTGAAATAGACATGATTCTCTGGAAGATACAGTCTGACCAATTTGGTTAATTATTAAACAAAACCAATGCTGTTTTAAGTTAGTGTGACTCAACTGAAAGTCATTCTTTAAAAGACAAAAACAAAGAAATTCCAGTGTGTGTTTTTGGTGACCCTCTGGGGACTGGGGGAGTTGGGTGGGGGGAGAAGAGCCTCTGAGTCACTGTTGCGAGGGGTGGACACGGTGTCCACTTTGGGGGTATTTTCCTTGTCAGCACTTGGTCATTACTGCTACCAACTCAGAACACAGCCATGACCTTTCCATCAAATGGCTCAGACATTTCCTCACTTGGTTATCCTGGTACAAGTGTTGGCAAGGCTGGGAAGGCCTGAGCAGATCAACTGGGACCTTGAAAACTGCAATTGCTTCAGATCCAACAGGGGACACTTTGTGTTCCAAAGGCCAGCAGTAGCCAGGCAATGAAAGTTGGCCATACTTAAAAAAAAAAAAAGGCAATTAAAAAAAATCCAATCTTGGTTGCTTGCTCCTATAATCTCAACATTCAGGAGACAGAGACAGGAGGATTGCTGTAAATTCCAGTCCAGTCTGGCCTACGTAGTAAGTTCAGGAAGCCAGGCAAGAGTGTCTTTCAAACACTGCCACCCCAACAAAAACCCAACAAACCTAGAGCTCCAGGTGAGCAGGAGTCCCCCAACAGGTGCTCCTCAAGTAGACAGCATAGCAGACACTTGTCTCAGAGCCTCCATTCTGGGGGAGAGGGGAGGTGTTCCCATGGGGATCAAGGTAAGCCACATGCAAACCGGAGTGACAGGAGAGGAGAGCAGACTGTGGCTGCAGATCGGTTCTGGCATAGCACAACCTATCCTGGCAGCCCTTCCAGGAAAGAGCTAAACTGGGAAAGTCCATCTGACTTTTCATTTGTAGACAAACTGGTTTGGTTGTTTGAACTGTGATACTGCCAAACAATGAATTTTTTAAAAGGCCATATCCCATGTCCCTGTGGTGGCCACATGAGGTTCCAACGCACGTATGTGGACAGTACGGCTGTTCTCGGGTCCCAATTGTTAACAGAAATTCTTTACTCCTGCTAATTATAGTAATGACCAGAGAGGTGGCAGCTGCCTATAATTGAACACTCGCTTTATGGTACACGGTGTTATGCCATAACAATTCTGAGAATTAGGAATTATAATCTCCACTTTACAATTAAGGAAGATGAAGCTCTGAGAGGTGGAGTAATTTGCTCAATGTAACCAGCTGGTAAGAGCAAGGACTCAATCAAGATGGCCCCAACTGTGCATCCTATGCTCTCAAGTGCTGCCTTGGATGTGGTGGCCTTGACAGTGTGCCTCAAAGCTCTCCAGCTGCCCAGAGTGCAAGTGCCCAAGGGCCCAGTGCCACACTCCACAGCTATCGCGGCATCACATCTGTTGTGTTGTTTACCCAGGGGCCAAGTTCTTCTAGGCACTAACTGAACATGGCAGGGATTTTATAGCACACTGTTTCCTGTGTCTCTCCAATGGCCACTGTCAGTTTTTAGACTCCCGACAGGTTTGCAGAGTTTTCCTTACCTCCGTGGTCTAGGATGCCACTCCATCCTTCCTCACTCAGATTCAGACATTCTCAGGGTTCTCCCTGCCTCCTTCCTCATTTTCTGTCCCAGACACTTTGTCTAATAAAATTCTTATACACTTCATCACTTTTCGGCCTGAACTAACCATGCAGAATTTTCAGAGCAGTTTGGTTCAACCTACCAACTTAAATTAGGTGTGCAGATAGTTTCCAATTTCTCTCTAAAGGCCTCAAAGGCCCCAAGGCCTTGCGATCGTCCTCTTGGTGGTGGTGGTGGTGTTTCCTTTACTAGTAATTTAGATGGTTCATCTTATCTCATTCATTGATTCGTCCATTCATGCAAGAAGCATTTATTGATTTTTTTCACTACATTCTAGGCTCTGGGGATGCAAAGATGAATGGATGTCAGGGAATCTGCTCACAAAGAAATCACAGTCTAGTGGACGAGCGATTCGGACACCAGATACACAACACTAATTGCTTTAAACTTTGTCTAGCATGTTCAGTCTTCAAGGAGCTTCTGTGTGTTATCACTTCACCCTGCTAAGCCCTTGCAGCAGGCCAGGCAGGTATAAACCGAAGCTCCAGAAAGCCCCAGTTGCCCAGTAACTGGCAGAGATGGGCTCGAGTCCAGGCTTCCGTGGCTCAGGTGGACATGCTCCAAAGACTTTAGTTGCTGTATGTGTCCAGGGAAATATGCAAGACGTCTTTAAAGCCTTGGCCTTGGTACCACAGATTTTATATTTGGGACAGTTACTAGAGCCGGGATTCAAGGAATCACGGTTTTACCTATAATTTCTGAGGCAGAATTTGGAGTGTCCTCTTAACTTATGTTTCCTTAAGTCCTTCACCAAGAACATCACACCTCACCTTGTCTTGACGATGCTGAGGCCAGCAGAAGCGAGAGAGACAGAAAGTTTCTCCCTGAAAATGGAAAGTGAAACTGACCAGCCATTTTCCTGGTGTCAGCTGGTCAGAATGCTAAGTGTCAACAGAGCAGAAAAGTGAATGCCTTGAGAGCTTTCCTGGAAGTTTCACGAGTGAGTTGTGGAGGCACGAAATGAACAGGACTTTCTGAGCTTGGTTTTTTTTTATTTTTATTTTTTATTAAGGACTGTCTTTAGCCTCTCACTTCTTGGCTGGATAAAAATAAACCACAGGGCCTGCTCTGAACAAAGCCTATTTGTCTGTCATACACCAGTAAATCGAGACATCACTGTCTGTTTAGATTAGAATTGATTCTTCAATCAGGAAACCAAAAAGAGCCTGCTAAAAGACCAGTTATTAATGGCCTCATTACAAGTCTGCACCATGCCATTTGAACCAGATTTACATAGAGAGAGGAAGCACATTTATAAGTGTCGGAAACAGATGAAGAAAGAGGAAGCCTGGGGTGGGGTGGGGGCGACTGCGCTCCCTCTCGCTTTGTTACCAACTCTGGGGTTTCCTGAAAGATGAAGCAGGGGCCCACAGACCTCCAGACCCTGGGCCCAGAGATGCAGCTTCCTCTCAGGGCTGGCAATTGTAACAGTTCCTCTTAAGGACCTTGGTAAACTGAGCCATGGACACTTTCCCTGGTTCTTGTTTCCCTCTGGCTGCTCAGAGCAGACCCCTAGATGCTGAGTCTGGAAGAGAGCTGGGTTTGTGGAGAGCTCGTGTGCCATGTTGGGGAAGTAGATCTTCCTTTAACCATTCCAATCAGCTGTCCCCCTACGTGGTCATCTTTTCTGAGCAGCTGTTCCTTCTGCTCTTCTAACCAGGCCCTGACATCTGGACGCCATCTGACTGTTACAGTAGCAGCTCAGGACCCAGGGCCAGGTGGACCATGTGCCCCTTGCCCCCTTGTCCCCCCTTCTAAGTGCAGGTGGTCACCTTTTCGCATGTGCCTGGGAACACTGAAGGGAACCACTGGGGATACACGGATAGAGAGAGAACTCCCAATAACCCTCAACTCTTGGATGAGGAGGGAGCAACTCTACTATTCAGGGAAGCTTGAGCTTGGAAGAGTGAGGAATCCTGGCCCCAGCCTCAGCCCCAGCTGGCAGAGGGCCAGGAGAGCTGCAGGCAGATCGCTCCTCGCTCCTCGGTGGACAAGGGCGAGCACACGCTCTGGTTGTCATGGCAGCCTCAGCTGTGGTGCTATTTTTGTTCGAGCTGAAGAGCAGGTAGGGTGGGTTGTGGAGGGGAAGAGAACCATCATCCTTTGCTCTTAAAAAAAAAAAAAAAACCACCACGCACACACTTTAATAGTTCACTTAGACTAACTAGGTGGGGGCTGTGTAATGAAGCAGAGGCCTGAAGTCCTCTCTTCTCCTGCCTCACTCCCTTGATTCTGAGCCGTAGGCACCTTGAGGAGAGCCAGGTAGATTACCTGGAGAATACAGAAGAAACAGTGGCTTGTCTGTGGGAGCTGGACAAGTCTTGGGTTGGGGTACATACTGAACCTTCTGCCCAGCCATGCAGATCCACAGTGCACTGTGAATCCAGATAGCTTCAGGTGTCTGCGGCTGCCACGGAACACCTGAATGGCAAGGCAGGGTGGATGTGACTGGTGAGTCAGCCCACGCTCCAAAAGTTAGCAGCACAGCCTGCCTCGGGACTGTGGGTGGAGTGAAATCTTTCCTCTTTTTGTCCTTCCTTCCTTCCTTCCTTCCTTCCTTCCTTCCTTCCTTCCTCTTCCTCTTCCTTTTTCCTCCTCTTCCTCCTTTACTGTTTCCAGGGAGGCAGATTAGCCACCACGAGTTTTAAAATCAGACTTGAAAGTATCTGATTTTAGTGTCCTTAGTGGGCTGGAGACAGCTCAGTGGTTCAGGTGCTTGCTTGCAAAGCCTAGGGACCTGGGTTGGATCCCCAGTGCCCACATAAAGCCAGATGCATAAGGTGGCACATGCGTCTGGAGTTCATTTGCAATGGCTAGAGGACTTGTTGTGCCCATTTTCTCTCTCCCTGCCTCTTTCTGTTTCTCTCTCACACTCATAAATAAATAAATTAGTTAAAAAAAGATTTATAGGGTCCTTAGGCTTCTATCCCACATTTTCTTTGCAACATGATGATGGAGATGATGGAAACGGTGATTGATACCCATGTAGCTAACTTAATCTAACAGTGGTAATTAGTTGCTACTGACTTTAATCCCAGCTTAGTATTTGGTGGCAAGAGCCTGGCAGTGCACTGGCCCCTTGTACTGGCAGTGTCATGACCGTTAGTGACTGAGGGTAGCTGGTGTCTTGGCCCCTGGTGTACTTGTTACTCTTTGGGAGGCTAGTAACTGAAAGGGGTTAGTTGGGTGGGAAATTCAGCGCTCATCAAACGCGGTGGGTGAAGAAGGACTGCGCTGTGAGCGATGATGAAAGTGGAAAGGCAGTCTCGATGATTGCCAGGAAGCTGGGGGGAGGCGATTGAAACTCTAGATTTGAGTCCCACCATTGCCAACCATTCTCCTCCCACCCTGAACATTTTGAATTCAGGGCCATGGCCAGGCTTGACATCTCCCTTTGTGCTTTCTGAGGACACAATAGCCAGGTCACTACATGTCTAAGCTACTAGTGAGTATAAAGAAGATGAATGTACTGTAAACAGGAGACATGTTGATGACCTAATTAAGAATCATTTTCTAAGCATGTTATAAACCATTCTTGTGGTACGTTTTTTCAGACATTGGTTAATTATAGCATCTTATTTGTTCCTGGAAGCAGATAGAGCAGGATGTTGGCTTGGTAACACTTTTCGCCACCACTTTGTGGTGCTTCATGTGTCTGAAGGCAGAGGTTGCTGGGGTGAGATGGGTGGTCAGCCACTCCTCTTCTCAGCTCTGATCAGACTTTATAAGAAGCTAGCAGAGGCCTGGAAAGATGGCTTAGCAGGTAAGGCACTTGCCTGCACAGCCAAAGTACCCAGGTTCAATTCTCCAGATACACAAGGTGGCACCTGTGTCTGGAATTTGTTTGCAGTGGCCACAGGCCCTGGTGTTAAAAAAAAATAATACTAATAAATCATATAAATAAATAAATAAATAAATAAAGCCAGGCATGGTGCCACACTCCTTTAATCCCAGTACTCAGGAGGCCAAGGTAGGAGGATTGTTGTGAGTTCGAGGTCACCCTGAGAATACAGAGTGAATTCCAGGTCAGCCTGGGCTAGAGTGAGACCCTACCTTGAAAAAAAAAAAAGCTAGAAGACTCCCCTTGAGTACCTGGAGTTATTTTAAAAATACGAAAACAAGCAAGGAGCCAGATGAAATAGAACACACATGTAATACCCAATACTTGGGAGGTGGAATCAGAAGGATTGGGAGTTCAAGGTCAGCTTATGCTACATGAGACCCTGTCTCCAAAGAAATAAGGTAAACTTGAGCCAGGCATGGTGGCACATGCCTTAAATCCCAGCACTCAGGAAGCAGAGGTAGGAGGATTGTTGTGAGTTTGAAGCCACCCTGAGAGGCCAGAGTGAATTCCAGGTCAGCCTGGGCTAGAGCGAGACTCTATCTCAAATAAATTAATTAAATAAAATAAAATAAATAAAAGGAAAAATAATCAAATAAAAGTCTTTCACTTTTAGCAATTTTTTTTTTTTTTTTTAGGTCTTTCAAGGTAGGGTTTCACTATAGCCCAGGCTGACTTGGAATTCACTAGTCTCAGGGTAGCCTTGAACTCACGGCAATCTTTCTACCTCTGCCTTCTGAGTGCTAGGAGGGATTAAAGGCATGTACCACTACACCCAGCCCAAAATAGAATTCTTTTTATTTTTATATATTTATTTATTTGAGAGAGAGAGAGGCAGATAGATAGAACAGATGCACCAGGGCCTCCAAACACTGCAAACTCCAGACATATGCACAATCTTGTGCATCTGGCATGTGTGGGTACTAGGGAATTTAACCTGTGTCCTTGGGCTTCCCAGGCAAGCACCTTAACCGCTAAGCCATCTGTCCAGCCCATTTTTAGCACACTGTTAATCTCTATTTTACTGCATATGTTTTCTTGCTGAAAGGTTTTCAATATGGAGACTAAATCCCTTTGCTTGACTTTCAGGGCCCTCAGTTTCCT
This sequence comes from Dipus sagitta, assembly GCA_036346955.1. Taxonomy (NCBI): domain Eukaryota; kingdom Metazoa; phylum Chordata; class Mammalia; order Rodentia; family Dipodidae; genus Dipus; species Dipus sagitta. The sequence goes on from CM070770.1 coordinate 39,913,472, forward strand.
TCTCTTACCTAACCCGTATAGAAGGTGCCCATTGCTTCCTGTTGTAACAGCACAGCAGTGCCTGTCACGCCTTTGTGCCTTTGGTCATGCTTTGCCCCCGCCAGCAGAGCCCTCCCAGCGGTCCTCTGTGGAGGCTGAACACCAGCAAGGGCAGACGTTTTCTCACCCTTATATGTCTTGGGGGAGCTGGGATGGGCTTTGAATAATTCACGGGTGTGCAGTGAATATTTGTTGAGGAAATAAAAGAATGACTTATGAATTATTTTATTAATTTAAATGGAAAATATCATCTCTTCTCCCAGAAGGATCAGCTCAGCCTCCAGATTTCATTGACTTAAGGCGACCAAGCACATCTCTTTCACTCACCGAAGTTTTGCTCACCTTCTTTAAATTTCTGTCATGCTTTTCTCTGCCCACACTTCGCTGAGCAGTTAGGGGATGTTAACTAATTTGGACATATTTGCAGTCTCCCAGGGTAGGTCAATGCTTGGTGACTTGGTTTCACATAGTTCTCACCATTTTTCATGTGGCATCTCATTTCTCCCTACCCCCATTAAGCCCAAGGGCTGAGACAATGGAGGCCTCACCCTTGGGACCCAGGCTAGTGCCAGGATATGCTACAGGGGTTCAGTGAACACTTGGTTAAGTGATTGGGAAACTTTATAGTAGCTCAGATTTCAACACATGTTCCTCAGGCCTTAGAGAAGTATAGCTGCTTTGTGACTGCGTCACAGTGGCTTAGGTAGGGCAGACGAACACCACTGTCAGCTGGGAAATTTTACCCTGAGTAGAAAAGCCCCAGAAACTACTCTAGATGCTACACAACTTTACATTTCTGCCTCATGGTTGTACCCATGGGATGATGGTTAAATTTGGGTCCTGGGCCTGACCTGGGATGCTGATGCAGTGGAAGACACCCTTTGTTCATGGACCCGATTAGCTTAGGGTGCTTGGCCAGTCATTTCTACATTCTTACGAAAAATCTTTGAGGGGCTGGAGAGATGGCCCAGTGGTTAAGGCACTTTACTGTAAAGCCTAGTGACCCGGGTTTGATTCCCCAGTTTCCACGTAAAGCCAGATGCGACTGGAATTCATTTGCAGTGGCTGGAGGCTCTGGTGCACCCATTCTCTCTGGTTCTCTCTCTCTCTTTTTTCCTCTCTCTCTCTTTCTCTCTCTCTCTGCTTGTAAATAAATAAATAAATAAAATTTAAAAATCTTTGAATTTCTCACTCCTTTTTAAAAGAAAAATATTTTCAGGCTGGAGAGATGGCTTAGTGGTTAAGGTGCTTGCCTGCAAAGCCAAAGGATCCAGGTTCCCTTCCCCAGGACCCACGTAAGCCAGATGTACAAGGGGGCGTGTGCATCTGGAGTTTGTTTGCAGTGGCTGGAGGCCCTGGGGCACCCATTCTCTCTCTCTCTCTCTCTCTCTACCTGCCTTTTTCTCTCCCTCTCTCTTTCAAATAAATAAATAAAATAAAATTTAAAAAATTAAAAAAATATTTTCTTTATTTATTTGAGAGAGAAAGGCAGAGAGAAAGAGGCAGAGAGAAAGAGAGAATGGGAATGCCAGGGCCTCCAGCCACTGCAAATGAACTCCAGATGCATGCGCCCCCTGTGCATCTGGCTTACGTGGGTCCTGGGGAATTGAACTGGGGTCTTTAGCTTCGCAGGAAAACACTTTAACCGCTATGCCATTTCCCCAGCCCAGTTTCTTGCTCCTTTTATCAGCCACACTGGAAGGCTTAGACATGAATTGACACCCCTCTCCTGCTTCTTCTAGCACACAGACACACGTGTTTTCCTGTCTGCCTTTTACGACCCTTTCTGTTTCATTCCTGTTTTGACTACCTCCTTGCTTTCCCTCTCTGGTCACTTTCTATTGCCTCATCATCTAACACTTAGAGTAAGTCAGCTATAAGCCTTCTTGTCCAGCTTCAGTTTATCTTATTAAAAAAAGAAAAGGAGGGGGCTGGAGAGACAGCTTAGCAGTTAAGGCGCTGGCCTGTGAAACCTTAAGGACCCATGTTTGACTCTTCAGATCCCACCTGAGCCAGACACACAGGTGACGCAAGTACATAAGGTCACACATGTGCACAAGATGATGCACACATCTGGAGTTTGATTACAGTGGCTGGAGGCCCTGGCACAATAATCCTGTCTTGCTCACTCGCTCTTGCTCTTGCTCTCCCATATAAAAAAAAAACCAAAAAGGCTAGTCTGTTTGGCTTGCAAAAATAATAAAATAGACAGGCATGGTAGTGCATGCGTATAGTTCTAGCACTTGGGATGAAAAGGCAGAAGATCTTGTTTTAAGGCCAGTCTGGGCCACAGAGCAAGACTATGTCTCATAAATGAATGAATAAAATTAAGTCTAACAAAATGGAAGCAGTGTAGCATAAGGCAGCTTTCCCCAGCCTCCAGCCACCTGAGAAACACCAGCATGGTTTTTTGTTTATTGTTGTACCATACTTCTGTTATTTTTGAAAAATGGCTTCACTGAGCTATAACACACGTAGCATATACAGTGCACCCATTTAAAGTGTACAAGTCAGTGGGCTTGAGTATGATATCTTGTTAATTTTAAATTGTGGTAAAACCAGTATTTCTTGAAGAAAGAGAGAAATTAACTGTAAAGATACAGACAATGAAAAGTTTTCTGGATGCTTACAGAAGCCTGAGAACGTCTGGCCTTATCCCCATCGGGTGCAAAGGCAGAAAGGCACGTCAAGGGGTTTGAGCACCCTCAAGCACCGTCTTACCAGGCAGTTTTCCTGACATCAGTGGAACTGAAAGAATTCAAAGGCACCGCTTTCTCAGTATGTAGTTTGAAGTTTAGAGCACTTGCAGTTTGCTTTGGGATTATAAGTGCATGGCTTACAGTGTGGGGACCCTGGGACTTGGAGGTTACATGTCCACATAGCATGCACCGTGTGTCTCTTGGACGGCATGCTTAAGCTTCATATGTGAACTGGGCAGAATCATGCCAACCTCCTGGTATGATAAAACGAAATCACGTATGTTGTATTTTGCATGGTTCCCGGCATAGCATAAATGCTTAACAAATGGCGGTTGTGGTTGGTTTTGAGAACAACATCTGTTTATACTTTTCTCAAAGGTTAAGCATTAAGTTAGCTCTGAGAAAAGCCTTCCAATATCAGCTATTCTTCTTCCTTTTTTTTTTTTTTTTTTTTTGAGTCAGGGTCTCACTGGAGCACAAGCTGTAGTTCCAGGCTGGCCTTGACTCATGGCGGTCCTCTACCCCTACCCTGTACCCCGAGTGCTGGGATTCAAGGCGTGCGCCACCACGCCCGGCTTGTTCGTTCCACCCCACCCCCCCTTGTGGAGTCCTCACTGAGGAGCCCACGAGCAGCAGTAGGGACTGTCAGTGCTGCAGTGGGAAAAGCAAGAGTACAGCCGTGGCTCAGAGACCACGAGGGCACACAGGACACTGCCTGATCTAGTTGGCATTGACTGTCTTTTGACTTAAACCCTGTCAGGAGAATGTGCCTTGCACTCTGTCAGGAAGTCACAGCAGACCTAACAAATGACAGTGTTCAGAACGCCACACCACCGGACCTTGGTGACAGTAGAAGCCCAAGCCATGTCTCATTAGCTGCAGAGTCACAGCCAGACCGGGCGTGGGAAAGGGTAATGCCTTCTGCTGCCCGAGCCACCTCCAGGTGCTGCGTGACCCGGGCTGTTTCATCCCTTCCTCTCGTGGAATGCTTCAGTGTTGCATTACCTAGCACAGCCATTCCCATCTCATAGGGCTGCAGAGAGGACTACGTGAGCTCAGCACTACTGAGTGGCTACCATGACATTCAGGAGAAGACATCTTTCATCACCATCATCATCTGTCACAGTAGTGAATGTGTCACTAGTCCTCGTGCCTAAGATGAGCCACCCTGTGTGGCTTAGCTGTGAGGCTCTGGACAAAATGTGAAAATTCCACTTAAAATTTACACTTTTCCCTCAAACCCAATCTCCAGAGGTTGCTTAAAATAAACTCATTGATTGGTTCACCAAAATCAGTTTTGGTGCAATCACACTTTGGTCTGTCGTCTGTGTCTGTCTGGGGCGAGTAGACATATGCTCACATCGCCCCAGGGAAAAAGGTTTTCCGCAACATCACGAATGCAGCATGGAGGCTGTGCTCTTGCGGAGGCTATTGGGTGGCTTGTGGCATCTCCCTTACGGCATTTCAGGACTTGGGTCTACCATTACCTTTCTCTCTTTAAGTGGTATGCAGGGAACTCTTGTGTCTGTTGAGCGAGGCCCCAGGGCCTTATTTGCGTGTTACCCTGCCCTCCTGTTTCTTTCTTCACCAGCCTTCGTCACGGGGCATCGCAGTATCTCACCACACAGCAGCAATTGCAAACAAACCCAGCAGTGGGATCCTATGGTAGGGCCCCATTATAACTTGAGAACTGTGTCCTTGCATCCTGTTTTAAAGGCACGACCATCTAAATGAAGAGCTCAAACGCATTCTCATGAGAACCTGAGGGCCTTTGCCAGAGAAACAGTGATTCACACACTGACTGACTCCCCAGAGTATGTGAGACAGTCTCCAAAATTCAGCACAACATAAAAAAGGGAAGTGGACAAAACCAAGGACCTAGACAAGAGTATAAAAGAGGTCCTGCCAGGCATGGCTTGATCGCCTGTTATCTCAGCCCTCCAGCAGTTGAGGCAAGAGAATTGTGAGTTTGAAGCTAGCCTGGAGCTACAAAAAGAGATCTTGTCTTCCTCTCACAAAATAAACCCTCCCCAATAGAGAGTAGAAAAGTGATAAGAACCAAATTGCATTTGTCCATGAGCTACCTGGAAGCCTAGACAAAGGCAAAGTACAGTGATACTGTATGTTCCCGTCAACAGGAAGCAGTGAGTTTGGGTCCTGTGTAGAAGAGACTTGGGCAAACCGAACAAAGAGTCATTCTACAGTTTTTCCAGAGGTTCCCTAAGGACTCCCTAAAAACCGAGGGATAGTGTTGCACCTGAAATCAGCAAGAAGACTGTTGCCATCTTTTTTTGTTGTTGTTATTTTTATTTATATATTGGAGAGCAACAGACAGAGAGAGAAAGAGGCAGATAGAGATAGGGAGAGAGAATGGGCGCGCCAGGGCCTCCAGCCACTGCAAAAGAACTCCAGAAGCATGCGCCCCCTTGTGCATCTGGCTAACGTGGGTCCTGGGGAATCAAGCCTCGAACCGGGGTCCTTAGGCTTCATAGGCAAGTGCTTAACTGCTAAGCCATCTCTCCAGCCTGGCATTTTTTTTATTATTATTTATATTTAAATGTATTTATTTGGAGGCAAGCTCCTTAACCACAGACAGAGGCATATCTCCAGCCCTAAATATATTTATATGGAAGAAGACAAAGATAGAAGAGAGACAGAGAATGGGTAATCCAGGGCCTCCAGATGGTGCAGATGAACTCCAGATGCTGTGTCACTTTGAGCATGTGGTTTTACATGGTGGGGGAGGGGGGATTGAACATGGGTTATTAGGTTTGGCAGGCAAGCGCCTTACTGGATGAGTAATCTCTCTAGCCCCTCCCCCCGTTTTTTTGTTTTTTTGTTTTTGAGGTGGGGTGTAGCTGTAGTCCAGGATGACCTGGAATTCACTATGTAATCTTAGGTTGACCTTGAACTCACAGTGACCCTCCTACCTCTGCCTCCCAAGTGCTGGGTTTAAAGGCATGCACCACCACACCTGGCTTTGCTTTTTTTTTTTTTGGTTTTTCGAGGTAGGGTCTTGCTGTAGCTCAGGCTGACCTGGAATTCACTATATAGTCTCAGGGTAGCCTCGAACTCACTGCGATCCTCCTACCTCTGCCTCTGGGATTAAAGACGTGCAACACCACGCCCGGTTACTTTTTTAAAAAATATATATTTATTTACAAGCATAGAGATACATACAGAGAGAGTGTGTGTGTATGAGGGGGAGAGAGTGAGTGAGTATATGTGCACACTAGGACCTCTGGCCACTGCAAATGAACTCTAGATGCATGCACTACACCTGGCTTTATGTGGGTAATGGGGACTTGAACCTGGGTCCTTTGGCTTTGCAGGTAAGTGCCTTAACTGCTAAGCCATCTCTCCAGTCCCTTGGTTTGATTTTTACCTCATTATATTATATTATATTATATTATATTATATTATATTATATTTTATATATTATATATTTTTAACTTAGTTTAGGCTTTTTTGTGTTATCACAAGGACTTGGTAAGCATTGTTTTGTAACTGTTTTCCTTTTTTTTTTGGCTGAGTAGGATGTGGAGAGGTCTATAAGCATGGACTGTTGGCATCTTTTAATTTAAATTTTTTGTTTGTTTGTTTTTCGAGGTATGTAGTCTCAGGGTGGCCTTGAACTCACAGTGATCCTCCTACCTCCACCTCCAGAGTGCTGGGATTAAAGGTGTGCACCACCACGCCCGGCTTTACTGTTGGCATCTTAATGCTGGGTGGAGAGCCGGGGTTTCCTGAGTACCTTACTCACACATTGAATATTTTTTCCATTTTTAAAAATTATTACTAACAACCTATTTTGTATGGATACATCATGATGGATATATCATGTGTTGCTACCTACTTTTCCCTGGTCCCTTTCCCCATTCCACTGCGGACCCTCCTCAGTGGGGTTGCAGGTATTCCTCATGGGGTTGTGGGTTATTGTTGTGGGAACAGCAGTTTTGTTTTGGGGGTGGTGAAGAAATTCCTCTGGGCATGATGTCTCAACCTGTGGCTCTTACACTCTTTCTGTCCTCCCCTACCCTTCCACAAAATTCCCTGAGCCAAATTCCCTGAGCCATGATGGGTGAGTTTTAAGTCTGCTTCAGTGATGAGCTCTTAGAAGCCTCTGGATCTCTGCTTTGGTAGGTGTTGAGTATCCTCAGCATCTGTCTCCTTCACCCTGGAAGCAGCACTCTTGCTCATCTCCCCCAGTTCCTCTGTGATTTCAGCTGGGGCTTGGCTAAAGAGCAAGAGGTAGTTTATCTCCTCGGGTCTTGCTAAACATCTGAAAAAGAACAGATTCTCCAACACAGAGTGAAGTCAGCATAGGTTAGATGGGATAAGCATTATTAATTGAGGGAGAATTTGATTATGTAACCCGTCCTTTAGCCAAAGACTAGTGAGAGCTTGACACTAAAGAACATAATCTTTGTCTCCATAGGATTCTGATCTGGTTCCCAATTCCAGATATGGGTTCCTTTACACTGAGTGGATCTCTTAGCCAATCAGAAAGCTATTGGTTACCCATTGAGGCTGAGTGTCACTATTGCACTGGTGTCTACATCCTGTCTGAGTGTTTGCTAAGTAGCTTAGACCTCTGGTTGCTCAGACGGTTGTTGGCCACTTTCCCGCAGTAGCTCATGCAGCGCTTTGCAGCACTAGATGGACTGTCTGGGGACTGCCTCTCTTCCGGATTCCAGCCATGTTCTCTGCGTGTTCTGTGCCTGCAGCATATGGTGTCTTCATCAATAGGTTCTTACATTTTGCCTCAGGTGGGTAATCAGGTGCTTTGACAGGACCCACGTTAGCCAGATGCACAAGGGGGGCGCACGCGTCTGGAATTCGTTTGCAGTGGCTGGAGGCCCTGTTGCGCTCGCGCGCGCTCTCTCTCTCTTCTCTCTGTCGCTCTCAAATAAATAAATAAAAATAAACAAAAATAAAATAAAATAAATAGCTGGGCATGGTGGTGCACACATTTAATCCCAGCACTCGGGAGGCAGAGGTAGGAGGATTGCTGTGAGTTCAAGGCCACCCTGAAACTCCATAGTGAATTCCAGGTCAGCCTGGGCTAGTGAGACCCTACCTCGAAAAACAAACAAACAAATAAACAAAAAATTAAAAAAAAGAGAAACCTGTCTTGTTTTGAGGACCTTGTAGGTCTCTCTGATCAACAACTCATTGTAGATAGCAACCAATTTCTGATACTGGGAGTTACAGACCAGAGACAAAAGAAAATTTTTTTTCTTTTCAATTTTTTTTATTAGCAACTTCCATGATTATAAAAAATATCCCATGGTAATACCCTCCTTCTCCCCACTTTCCTCTTTGAAACTCCATTTTCCATCATATCCCCTCCCCATCTCAATCAGTCTCTCTTTTATTTTGATGTCATGATCTTTTCCTCCTATTATGATGGTCTTGTGTAGGTAGTGTCAGGCACTGTGAGGTCATGGATATCCAGGCCATTTTGTGTCTGGGGGGAGCACGTTGTAAGGAGTCCTACCCTTCCTTTGGCTCTTACATTCTTTCTGCCATCTCTTCCGCAATAGACCCTGAGCCTTGGAAGGTGTGATAGAGATATTGCAGTACTGAGCACTCCTGTCATTTCTTTCCAGCACCATGATGCCTTCTGAGTCATCTCAAGGTCACTGCCATCTGAAAAGAGAAGATTCTCTACCAAAAGTGAGAGTAGCATTAATATACGGGTGTGAACATTAAAAGAAGTGCTTACTGGGCAGTTTGATGAGCATAGTATATACATTTATCCAGACATCAGCAGATGTTACACCCCTAGGGCTCATGACTACCCCTGTTTTAAGTTTTCAGTATCAGGGATGTATTCTCTCCCATGGAGTGGGCCTCCAGTCCAATTAGAGGGCAGTTGGTTTCCACCATGACAGATGTTCCACTATTGCACCCATTGGCTCATTTGGCCTAGCTGGCCAAATATAAGGCTTGCAATGTCCACTGTTGAGTATCTTCACTGGTGATTTCTCTTTCTCCCATTGAACTGCATGCAGAATAGCTTCTTCTAGCTTTCTGTCAGCTGGTGTACATGGAGGAGGTTATCAGCTCAGTTCCAGCAGGAATTCTCAGTGACCTTGCAGCCCAAGTATGTGGAGTCTTCAGTAATAGGGTCTTACCTTCTATTCCTGGTGAGAAACCAAGGGCCTTGGCAATGGCCTATTATGTTTTGGGGGCATCAGGGACCTCCCTGGCCAATAACTCACTGGAAGGTATCCCATCCCTGGCACTGAAAATTTTCTAGCAACAATCTATGGCTCCTGAGTGTTCCATTGTCCAAAAAAGAAGGTTTCCATATGATTTATTTATATCCTCTTAGATTTTGATTAGCCCTCCCTCCACCTTTCCTTTACTCAATCTCTTCCCCTGACCTCACTTTGGGCCTTTTCACCCCCATTAATCTGTTCTTCTACTTACATATATACAATACCATCCTATTAAGTACCCCCCTCCCTTCCTTTCTCTTCCCTTTAGATCTCTTTTCTAGCTTACTGGCCTTTGCTACTGAGTTTTCTTCCTACTCACACAGAAGTCCAATGATCTATAGCAAAAAAAAAAAAAAAAAATTAAGGTTAGGCTTCATCCCACCCTTTCCAGGCAGCAAGAGGGGAGCACACCTTGAATATTTTATCAGGCAGCAGTGAGTGACTGGATTGCCTTCAGGGTGGGGGAGATTGAAGAGTGATCTCCATATTCAAATGAGACTGTTTGGGTCTAATACATCCCACTCAGTTGGGTGCCTTTCTGTGGTGGTTATGTCAGAGTTGGCTTTTCTGCATTGGAAAGGTGATGGGCCTCATACTGGGAGAGAGGCCGCTTACCTGACCCTCCAGCAGCATCACTTGAGTGAATGACATCCTGCCTGACTCACTGAAACTAAGCATCCAAAGCAGCAGCGCCAATGACCTGTTGGAAGGAAGTGCTAATGTGACCCAGCCAGGTGCCAGAGGTCACGCTGTCGGGGTCTGTCTGCTTGTGTCAAGCTGGGCTTGTGCACAAATTGCTGCAGCAGTACATTCATTGTCACTCATTCTCATGGTCAAGCAAGGCTTCCTCGCCTCTGTGGGAAATAAGGAAATGCATACCAGGGGGAAGGAAAGAAGGAGAAAGAGGGGGAGAAAAAACATCATGGAGATCCCAGCTGCATATTTTCTTCTGACCTTTAAACATGCATTTTAATATGAATGAAATTCTGCAGGCTGATATATAATTTTATATCCTGGGGTTTTTTTCTTCACATGCCACTTGAATGTGTTTGAAGACAGTGTTTTTAATATTCTTTCAGGCAAATGGTTTTCAGTTTTTTCATCCATACAAAGACATCTTGGTTTTATATATATACATTTATTTATTTTATTTTATTTATCTTTTGTTTGGTTTTCTTAGGTAGGGTCTCACTCTAGCCCAGGCTGACCTGGAATTCACTATGTAGTCTCAGGGTGGCTTCGAACTCATGGTGATTTTCCTACCTCTGCCTCCTGAGTGCTGGGATTAAAGGTGTGTGCTACCACACCTGGCCCTATGGAGTTTTTTTTTTTTAATTGTCTTTAGAGTTTCGCTGTTTTCAGAATGTCATATAGTTGGATCCTACAGTATCCTTCTTTCACTTAGTAATAATCACTTAAGTGTCCTCTGTGTCTTTTTGTGCACTTGTTAGCTCATTTCTTTTTAATACTGCATTCCATGATTGTCTACTTATACTGCTTGTTTATCCATTCAGCTACTGAAGGATGTCATGGTGGCTTCCAAGTTTTGGCAGTTATGAGTAAAGCTGTTATAAACATCTGTGCGCAGGTTTTTATGTGGATATAAATTTTCGACTACTTTGGGTAAATATGAAGGAGGATGATTGCAAGATTGAATGTTAAAGTATATTTAGTCTTGTAAGTAATTGCCAAATTGTCTTCCAAAGTGGCTGAACTGTTTTGTGTTCCCATCAGCAATGGATGGAAGCATTTGATGTTGTCAATGTGCTGGATTTTGGCCACTTTATTTAAAAATATTTTTATTTAATTGCAAGGAGGGAAAAAAGGAGGGAGGGAAGGAGAGAGAGAATGAGAATGGGTGCTTCTGGGCCTCCAGCTGCTGCAAACCAACTCCAGATGCATGTGCTACTTTGTGCATCTGGCTTTACGTGGGTACTGGGGAATCAAATCCAGATCATTAGCCTTTGTAGGCAAGCACCTTAACTGCTGAGCCTGCTGAGCCATCTCTCCAGCCCTGGCCACTCTATTTAAAAAATATTATTTATTTATTTATTTGAGCGAGCACAAGAGAGAGTATGGGTAGACCAAGGCCTCTTGCCACTACAAATGAACTCCAGACACATGTGCTACTTGTGCCATCTGGCCAGCTTCATGTGGGTACTGGGGAATTAAACCTGGGCTGGCAGGCATTGTCTTTAACTGCTGAGTTACCTCCTGAATGATTTTGGCCATTCTAATAGATGTATAATTGTTATTTTAATTTGCATTTCCCTGATTTGGATCATCTTTTCATGTGATTATTTGCTATCCGAACATAGTCACGTGCCCACAGTCTTGTGCATGACCTCAGAGAGAGTCCTGTCAATCAGTGGGTCCTTATGAAGAGCCCCTGGATCCCTCAGGGCTTTGGTAGATTCTCAGCATTGTCTCATTCATGCCAGGCCTTGCACATCCCTCACCCGCCTGCTCTGAACCTGCATGGCCCAGTCTTTCTAGCCCAGGTGTGTTCAACTGACCTCAGACTTGTTGCAAATGATTATTTCTCATTGTTACTGTCAGAAGAGGGAACATCGGCTAGAAGAACCCTGAGGTCTTGTGGCTTTCTGGAGAGCTTCTTAATGAGCTGAGGCTTCTAGAAGCCTGTTGGCTGAGCCCAGACTTTCCAGCCTCAAACTTTGTGGCCTTCCCCTCCACGTTGTCCTCTTGCTGTCTCAGTCTATTCTGTGGCTTACTTGGTGTCTGGCTTTTCCTCACTGGGTTCTCTTTTGAGACTCAGTGTCACTCCCTTCCTTCTTGGTCTGGTGGGAGGCTGTCATTGGGTGGAACGTGTCTGCTGGTTCTCCTTTCTCCTGCTCAGTCTTGTCCTCTATTCCGTAGATTCTGGCTGTGATTCAGTAACTGACACGGAGCCTGAGGACGAGAAGGCCCTTCCATACTTGAAGCAGCCAAGCCTGCCGCCAGAGACCTCATCTGGGAACCTAATGGTGGTGCAGCCAGACCGCATTCGCTGTGGGGTAGGCACCCTGGGGGCCTGGTATGCCCCGGCCAGAGTGTGGGCTTTGCAAATAGATGCTCTTGTTGCAGTAAACAGAGTGAGCTTCTCATGGTGCACCTCATTTTCCCCTCAGCTTTCTCTTGGGAACTGTATCACCAGAGCCTTGGACAAGTACAGCTTGTATAAACTAGAGAAGTGAGCCCAGAATTCTATGCATCACCAATGCAAGGCTTCCATCTCATGCTTGAATAACTTACAACATGTGGGACACCAGCAAATATAAACATTATTAGACATGTACTCCCTGGAGTGAGAGGCCTACATGTCCTCTTTCTGGTCCAGCACTGGGAAGAATTTGAGCATGCCTGGGAGCTTACTTTTTCATTAACTGGACGCTGTCCTGACCCAAGGGAGTGCTTTAAGGTTTGATGACTAAAAACTCACTGGCCAATATTTTTTGCTAAAAATATTGGATAAATGCCTAAGTAGCATGTGACTAGAACTCTTCAGGGTAGAATACATATTAGCAGGTGACTTGTATGCCCAGTGAGTGACAGTCATTTGAATCCTATCATAGGATTTTATTGTTGTTGTTATTGTTTTGGTTCTTTGAATCAGGGTCTCACTGTAGCTCACACTGACCTGGAATTTACTCTGGAGCCCCAAGCTGGCCTCAGTCACACAGTGATCCTTCTACCTCAGCCTCCCATCATGCCCAGCTTTTGCTACTGGTATTTTTTGTTTGTTTGTTTGTGTGCTTATTCATTTGTTTGTTTGTTCTAAGACAATATCTCATTCTAGTCTCAAACTCACTCCAGTCCTCCTACCTCAGCCTCCTGAGTGCTGGGATTAAAGGTTGGTAGTACCATGCCCAGCTAGTATTGGTAGTTTTTAACTTCCTTTCCTGATTAAAAATATGAGGTATTTTGGATAGTTTTCAATTAATTAATTTATTTATTTATTTGAGAGCGAGGGGGGCCCAGACAGAAAGAATGAGTATGGACACACCAGGGTCTCCTGTCACTGCAAAAGAACTCTAGATGTATGCGCCATCTTTGTGCATCTGGCTTTACATGAGTACTGGAGAATCGAACCAGGCCGTCACACTTTGCAAGCAAGAGCCTTTGTAACCACTGAGCCATCTCTCCATCCCCTATTTTGGGTAGTTTTGAGCAGCAAAATACTTTCTATGTGAACACAAACTCTTGGCTAAGCTTGTCACTGTGGCTCCTCAGGACAACAGGACACAAGAGCCTTGGCGATGGGAGCATGGGGCTGGCTTCCTTCACCTTGAGTGCTTTTCTCTGAAGCTGAGGCCACAAGGCACTGGGTAGGGGCTCTCCACATGGGAGCTGCTGTCTCCTTTAGGGGCTCAGTTGACTCATAGACATGTTTGGTTTGGACTTCATGTGTTTGAAGATTAGCCATAAAAATGGATGTTTTTCTGATTCTTCTAAGTCAGAATCTGTGATATTAGGCCTGGAATGATTTTTTAAAATTAATTAGTTATTTATTTGTAAGCAGAGAGAGACAGAGAGAAGAGAGACAGACAGAATGGGTGCACCAGGACCTCCAGCCACTGCAAACAAACTCCAGATGCATGCATCATTTTGTGCATCTGGCTTTACATGAGTACTGAGGAAACGAACTTGGGTTGTTTGTCTTTGCAGTCAAGACCTTAAATGCTAAGCCATCTCTCCAGCCCCTGATCACCTTTTGCATGGGACATGATTCTCCAGCCTGCTGGTCTTGACCATTCCCTGTTGTTGTTGTTTTCAATTTTTCAAATATTTATTTATTTATTTTTATTTGATAAAGAGAGAGAGAGAGAGAGGGAGAAAGAGAATGGGTGTGCCAGACCTCCAGCTGCTGCAAATGAACTCCAGACACATGTGCCACTTTGTGCAATTAGCTTACATGGATCCTGGGTCCTTCAAACCTGGGTCCTTTCCAGGCAAGCGCCTTAACCACTAAGCCATCTCCCCAGTCCAAATTTTTAGTTTTTTTAAAAATAATTTATTTATTTGTTTATATGTGAGAAAGTGGCAGATAGAGAGAAAGAGAATGGGCATGCCAGGGCCTCCAGCCATTGCAGATGAACTCCAGAAGCATGTGTCATCTGTGATCTGGCTTACATAGGTACTGGGGAATCAAACCTGGGTCCTTAGGCTTCACAAGCCAGCATCTTAACCACTAAGCCATTTCTCCAGCCCAACTTTTAGGTTTTATTTAGAAATTTTAGGGAAAAAAATTAAAACAATTTTATTGATATATGATTAACATAAAATATGTGCATATTAATGTATACAATTACTGACTTTTAGCATAAATATGAATATGTATAATAATCATTATAGTCAGTGCCCTCTACATAGTTCAGGCTAGTCTTGAACTTGTGGTCCTCCACCCCAGCTTCCCCAGTGCTGGAGTTATATGTATGCACTACCACAACTGACCATTACCTGTCCTGTGTATTCAATCCATTGCAGTCTTTCTCTTCATTGAAGGCCTATGTGGACATTTCAAGTTCACTATCCTAATACTGTGTCTCTCCTTCCCTGTGACCATGTGGTCACTGTGATGAGAGTATTTGGGGCTAAAGTATGCTTCGCTCCACTGTCATGCTTTTCAAAGTCCTCATTCCTGCTCCCCACTCACCCAAGACTTGCCGACCCTAGGTCTGTGGGTCCAGAGGTGGCTGGGTCTAGGTCCTGACTATCAAAAGGACTGACAACATTCCCCTTGGCTCCTTGCTTCACTGGGACAAGGTTCAGGCAGGGCAGGGCTCTCTGCAGGAGAGTAACAACCACAGTATGTGTATTCAATTGCTGTAACCTCAGGAGCCAAGGTCATTGTTAAAGTCCAGGCTGGGCATGCAATTCTTGTAGCTCCTCTGAAAAATCCTGCAATGAATGGTTGGTGGTTAGCTTTGGCTAGAAATTTCTCCTTCCCTTTCTGTTCTCCAGAGAGCCTAGCCTTCCTACTTTTGTCAGAGAGGATCATTTCAAGCTGAAATGGCACAATAACACAAGATACTTGTTGAGTATCCCTTATCCGAAATGCTGAGGACCTGAGGTGGTGGAGGTGGGGGAAAAGGCATTATTTGCATATACATAATGAGATAGCTTTTAGACTGAAGTCTAAACAAAGTTCATTTGTTTCCTACACGTGTTATACACAGCCTGAAGGTAAGTTCATGTGCTATTTTCGTGCCTTTCCATTCTGGCTTTGGTCACATGAGCCAGATGTAGAAGTTTCCACCCACAGTGCCATGGCAGAGCGTGTCAGCTTTGGGATTAGGGATGCTTAGTCTGTGACTCTATTTGGCAGGCTCAGTGTGAGAGTTTGCAGCAAATTGAAATAGCTATCCAAGTTGTTCAGTGCCTTGGGAAAACCAACTCCCCAATGAGTTATTTTTGCCCTGCAGGAGCTGCATGAGGAGCAGAGTTGAGGAGCCTCTCACCCCAGTGGTAGAGTGGAATCAACTTGGCCTCTTGCTGACACTCGGACCCTGGCAGTGTAGCTCAGCTGGTAGAGTGCTTGCTAACAAGAACAAAACCCTCTGTTCCATCCATGGCACTACATAAAAATTGGGTGTGGTAGTACACATCTATAATCTTAGAACTTAGGAGGAAGAGATAGGAGGATCATCAATTCAAGGTCATCCTTGGCTACATAGAGAATTCAAGGCCAGCCTGGGTTATTATATGAGACTCTGTTTCAAAAAATAAATATAAAATAAAATACCATGCAGACCATGGGTGAGTGGCACGAGAGACCCAGAGAATGCCAGTGCTGGTCCCTTGGCCACTTTGAATAACAAAGATAGTCTAGAACAAAGCTTTGCAACAGTGGAGAGGCTTTTTTTAAAAATGTCCCATTCTTTGATAAGGCAATGATTTCATAAGAAAACAATAAAGGGCTGGAGAGATGGCTTAGTGGTTAAGCACTTGCCTCTGAAGCTTAAGGACCCTGGTTCGAGGCTTGATTCCCCAGGACCCACGTAAACCAGATGCACAAGATGGTGCATGCATCTGGAGTTCGTTTGCAGTGGCTGGAGGCCCTTGTGCGCCCATCTCTCTCTATCTATCTGCCTCTTCCTCTCTCTGTCTGTCGCTGTCAAATAAATAAATAAAAATAAAACAGTAAAAAAGAAATGCTATAAAAGTGAAGTAAAAAGATTTATATGAGCACTGGGTTTTCAAAAATTATTAGTAGAATCGATAGACATAAACTTACCACATAATTGCTGTAAGAGTTTACGAATGCTTGCACATCATTGGTAAATTGCCTCACTGGAACAGAAGCCAGTGGTTTCCTGCCCAGACCCGGCCCACTCAGCCCACTTGTTCTGAACCATCCTCACTTGAGGGAGCTGGGGCTTGGGGAGCCAGAAGACCCTGGGCCCAGCACCCAGAAGGTGCAGGAGGGAGAGAAACCAGCACCCATCTCCTTTTCCAGGCAGAAACCACTGTGTACATCATTGTGAGATGCAAGCTAGATGAGAAGGTATCGACAGAAGCAGAGTTTTCTCCTGAGGATTCGCCTTCCATCAGGGTGGCAGGCCGGCTGGAGAACGAGTACACGGTTTCGGTGAAGGCTCCGGGTAAGGGGCCCCTGGTTAGCAGGAGAACATGGTACTTAGCTGCCTTCTGAAATCCTGCTGCTGTCAGCCTTATTCTCCTAGCTATGGGCAACCCTAGTCATTGTCAACTCACCTTGCTAACTTGATATGTTTTTAAAAGTAGCGTGTTGTTTTAATTGCATTTCCTTGGTTACTAGTGAGACTTAATATTTTTCCATGTTCACGACTTGTCACATTTCCTCTTTTGTGAATTGAATCTTTGTGGTTGGTGTATTTTTAATTTTTTTCTCCCTCCCCAAAACCCCTACCGAAAGTGGGGTAAAATAGTGCCCAGGGGGAGCAAGCAGTAATGAGAGCAGCAAAGCCCCTTGGCTGATTCTGCTGGCCCAGTATGGCAGAAACAGTGTCACTTCCCAGGACCAGGACCCCTACCCTTGGTGACCACTGGCTTTTGCAGAAAGTACTTTAAATCCATATTTATTTTTTTGTTCATTGAGGCCTATAGTAGTAAGCAAAACCGATCCAGTGAAGATTCGTATTCTGAGTCACCTTCTGCCCCCATCCTCACTTCCCTCCCAGCTCACCTCCACACTTTCCGCAGCTCCAGTAAGTTTCCTCAGCATTCAGATGGAACCTGTCTGCCCGTGACCACTTGTCCCAGACCTCTCTTCTTCCTGGCATGATAGTACTGTCTTGTCTTTGGTTCAGACCTCTCATCTGGGAACGTTTGTCTGAAGATCTATTCCGGGGACTTGGTGATATGTGAGACCATCATCAGCTATTACACTGACATGGAGGAAATTGGGAACTTACTGTCTAATGCTGCAAGTCCCGTGGAGTTCATGTGTCAGGTGAGGGGGCTGCGAGAGGGCCTGAGCTTTGCGGGAGAGTTGTGTGTGGAACTATGCTGCCTGGACTCTGCTGGGCAGGAGACAGCTAGATTTGAAATCTGGTGTCTTCATTATTTTATATAGGCCTTTAAAATTGTGCCCTACAACACGGAGACTCTTGACAAACTGCTAACAGAGTCCTTGAAGAACAACATTCCTGCAAGTGGACTGCACCTCTTTGGAATCAACCAGCTGGAAGAAGAAGATATGATGACAAGTAAGTCTCCAGTCAGGTCTCCGGAGGCCAGCAGGGGGCCCGTTCCAGCTGGTTCTGGCATCGCACGGAGCCATGTGTGTACTTCTGCCATTGCCTGCTGTATAGTCTGTCTTTTGCAAAGCAGAGCCAGGGAGTCTTCTGAATTACAGATCTGAATACAGTTTAATGATGGGGATAGCTTATGAGAAATGCATAGTTAGGGAATTTCATCATTGTGTGAGTCTCATAGAGTGTAATTGTACAAACCTAGATGGTACAGCCTGCTGCACACCTAGGCAATGTGTGTGTGTGTGTGTGTGTGTGTGTGTGTGTGTGTGTGTGTTAGTGGAGGAGGCATAGCCTGCTGTACCTCAGGGCCAAGGTGAACAAACCAGCAGGAGATTAAATCAAGCACACGAGAGAATAATGCAATCACCAGACACAGTAAGCGCGGTATGTACAAGGCTGCTGCTGGCATAGCCCAGTACTCTCTCTTAGAGCAATTTTTTGTAAGTGTCAATAGAGTCTAAAACAATGCTAAAGAGTACGGTATAAGGGGCTGGGGAGATGGCTCAATGTGTAAGAGCACTTACAGTGCAAGCATGAGGACCTGCATTTGATCCCCAGCACCCATGTAACCCCAGAACTGAGGGAAAGGCAGAGATGGAAGGATCACTGATGCTCACTGGTGAGGCAGTATAGCCAAAAAATGATATCTAGGCATACAAATACATTTATCACACACATGTACGCACACACACACACCACATACTACTTGCCCTTCCCCCCAAAATCAAAAAATGGTCCAGTCTAGTAAGCTCAGTAACATAATCATGTACTATCATCAAATATTACATATTGCACACAATTCTGAGCATCATACATTTCTGAGAGCTGGTAAGTGTCCCAGTACATTTGTTCACACCAGTGTCGTGACCAGCATGTGACAATACATTCTGCTAGAGCGTGTGACTCCAGCATCGCTAGGGGATGGGAGTTTTGCCGCTTCATTCTAATCTGATAGGCCCTCTGCATCACTGAAATGCCATGTGTGCCACAGAGCTGCACTTCACCCCCTTTTAAAAACACATGTGGAGGCTGGAGAGATGGCTTAGCAGTTAAAGTGCTTGCCTGCAAAGCCAAAGGACCCAGGTTCGATTCCCCAGGACCCAACTTCTCTATCTACCTCCTTCTCTCTCTCTCTCTCTCAAATAAATAAATAAATTAATAAAAACACATGTGTTTCCCACTTGCCTTCTCAATGGAGTTCAAATCCCTAGCTTGCTCTCAAGCCCCTCTCAAGAGGTGTCTATGCACCCCATCTTGGCTGCTCTTTGCCCCTTACAAAGTATGAACATTTCACATCTGTGTCTTAACACTCCACTCGTGAGAACACAGTTACCTTGCCTCTGCCATGGTTGCTGCTACCTTCCCTGGGTGACCTTCTTCATCTCCGTAGGGCACCCAGGAGGCATTTCCTCCAGAAGGCCTTCTCCACGTGGAGGCTTGGAGGTTGCACCCCTGGCTGCAGGCGCCCTTAACGTGGCAGCACCTCAGCCCTACTGCTTACCAGCTGCTCTGTCTTCTTTGCTAGGTTGTCAGCTGCGTGAGGGGTGGAACAATTCCTAGGTGTTGGCTCCTTGTCGGGTCTGAACAGGTAGTTGTCCCTTGAGGGAGGAGCAAGCCCTTGTGCCATGTGCTGTGGTAGGAGCTGAAGTCACAGCGCTTGCCTGAGGATGCTCTGGAGCGTTGGGCACGATGCATGCGGTAGTGTTTTTGTGGCTGTCACTCTTCCTTCCTACCATGGGGACACTGGTTACCTTCTCCCTGCATTTCATCTGTCCATATGCCTGCTGACCACAAGGAGAGTATTACCTTCTGGGCCTTCTCCCTGGAGTGTTCTCTTTACTGCTTCTCTCCATTCTCCTGTTGTGGCTCATTCTTGCCTCATCTCCAGGAGATGTACTGCTCTATGTCCTTAAACTCAGGGCTCAGGAGAGAGCCTTCCATGGCCTAACAACATGGGATCCCAGTAATATATATATGTTATTCTCCAACTCCCTCACGCAAACGTGTTTATCTTCTTGACACACTTAGTAGAGTTGGTAACAAGTCAAAGAGGATGAGCTTCTTTCATGTAAAACAGTGATTTCAAAGCCTCTGAGCTCTGCAGAGGTCAGAACATGGTTTCTGTTGTGCCTTGTGGCATTTAAGCCTTTAGAAACCAGCATGTTTGGGGGCTAGAGATGTAGCTCAGTGATAGGGCATTTGCCCAGGATGTCAAAGCCCTAGATTGGATCCCCAGCACCAAAAGAAAGAAAGTTGATTTTTTTTTACACAAGATGGGAATAATTTTTTAAAATATTTTATTTATTTATTTGAGAGAGAGAGAGATTGAATGGGTATACCAGAGCTCTAGCCTCTGCAAATGAACTTCAAATACATGTTCCACCTTATGCATCTGGCTTTATGTGTGTACTGGGGAATTGAACTCTGGTCCTTTAGCTTTGCAGGCAAGTGTCTTAACCACTAAGCCATCTCCTCAGCCCTAATTTTTTTTTTTTTTTTTTTTTTTTTTTGGTTTTTCAAGGTAGGGTCTCACTCTAGCTCTCAGGTGGACCTGGAATTCACTATGTAGTCTCAGGCTGGCCTCGAACTCACAGTGATCCTCCTACCTCTGCCTCTCAAGTGCTGGGATTAAAGGCGTGTGCCACCACACCCAGCTCCGATCCTTTTTAAGTATTTTGTTTGGTATGTCAGTGTGTTTGGTGTGTCCACATGTGTGCATGTGCATTTCTACATACATGGGTCCACATGCATGCGTGTGGAAGCCAAAGGTTGAGGTCGGCTGTCTCCCTCAGTTTCTCTCCACCCTATTCTTTGTGACAGAATCTCTTGCTGAACCTAGAGTTCACTGATATAGCCAGACTAGCTATCCAGCAAAACCCTAGGGATTCTCCTGCCTCTGCCTCCCCAGTACGGGGTTACAGGTGTGTGCTACACACCCAGCTTTTATGTTGTGCTGGAGATAGAACTCAGGTCCTCATGTTTGCACAGGAAGCACTTTACCACTGAGCCATCTCCTTAGCCCTCAATTCCCAGTCCTTTTCAAGAAAGATAATAAGCCATTAATTACTAGGTATGCCAATTAAAATATCATCACCTGTTATGTAAGTACACGGTCCCCAGTGGTACCCAAAGGAAGCAGTCAAATGTTAGGTCCATGAACCGGTAGGTAAGACTGAGTCCTGCTGTATGTCATAACTAGACTTTCCAGCTTCATCTTTGTGAACAAGGGTGTCCTGTGCCTTCCATTTTACCTGTCCGTCAAGTTTTCCTTGCCTCCTTTCCAGATCAAAGGGATGAAGAGCTGCCTACCTTGTTGCATTTTGCTGCTAAGTATGGCTTGAAGAACCTCACTGCCTTGTTGCTCACCTGTCCAGGAGCGCTGCAGGCATACAGCGTGGCCAACAAGCATGGCCACTATCCCAACACCATCGCCGAGAAGCATGGCTTCAGGGACCTGCGGCAGTTCATCGATGAGTATGTGGTAAGGTCAGGGCAAGAGAGGCCCCGCCCTGGGAAATGCGCTGTGTGGTTGTAGGCTTGCCTTTTCATAGAAGCGCCAGTGGAGTTTTGTCCCCAGCATGTCCTCATGGGCCTCTCTAGCAGTGGGGAGTTTGTGGGGACTTGAGTTGAGAACTCTGGAACCACATGGGTCCAAATTCCTCTGCCACTTGATAGCCATGTGACTTGTCACGTATCGTCACTGGCTATGATCCGAAGAGATCCACTTTTGAGTTGTTTTGAGGCTAAAAGGAACGGATGCAACACACAGAAGCCACCCTCAAAGAATCAACAGAGATGCTCATAAGTGAATCTCCAGAAGGCAGGTGCTGATCCCTCTTCTCTCAACACCCCTCGCCATGGACCTCCAGTGCTCCTTGGTGGGAGCTTCCCTGCTGCCTGCTCTACCCTTGGGCCCAGGAGAACTGTAATCGAGCTGGTGCCTTCTATAGCAGACACCACAGTGAGGCTGTACCCCAGGGGAGCCTCAGGGTAACCAGCTGGGAGAGCTCACTCCTGCTAGCATCCCATCCACAGCGCCCCCCCCCCACACACACTTTGTTTTCTTTCGAGGTAGGGTCTCTCTCTAGCCCAGGCTGACCTGGAATTCACTATGTAGTCTCAGGCTGGCCTCAAACTCACAGTGATCCTCCTTCCTCTGCCTCCCAAGGGCTGGGATTAAAGGCGTGTGCCACCACACCCGGCCCATCTCTCTTCTTGACTCTCTACCTGAGTCTGATCTTAAGGCAGGTAGACAAACCTGAGTCTGACCTTACCCATGCCCAGGATTCCCTCTACTATCTTGGAAGCAGCTGTTTTTCCTGACTCCACTCCTTTCTGATCTGACTTCACAGCAAGACCCCTGAGAATTAACTCAGCCTCTCATCTAGGGCTGTGACATGTGCTCCCTCCCCAGAAAAAGGAGCAGTGGTCACATGTAGTCTTGCTGTCTACCTGTAGTCAGGAGTGAGCCTGACACCTCCTGGGAAACCCAACTGCTCTGTGTTAAGGCAGTGACACCAAGGCACTTAGAGGGGCTCCCCAATACTTGGAGCTAAATAGATGTTTCAAATGAACGGACTAGTCTTAAATTCTTGTTTAAGGCTTCGTTGGCATAAACGGGCATAAAGGCATTCTCAGTCTTGGAGTATTTACTAGTATTTACATTTCACTTTTGTGTTAACAGTTTTTAGTAAGGCCTGCTGTGCTTATAGTAACTAACATTTGTTGGACTCATTTGGTTGGCCAGTGAATTCTCATTTAATCCTAATCATAGGCCTTTGATATTGATAGGACTGTGATTCTCATCTTGTAAATGAAGAAAAGGACATAGAAAGCCAAAGTGGTTGTGCTTAGAACCTCAGAGTGATAACAGTAGAGATGGGATTTGAAAGTAGTTCGATACTACATCCGGGGCTTGTTAACCTGCTCTATAGCAGGGAAGATGAAAGATACATACTTAAGGTGCCCTGTGCTTACTCTGGTTCACACGCCTTGTATCATCTTTGCTTCCAGCTATAGTCACCTGCCACCAGTGCATTTTTGGCTGGCCTTACTACCAAAAAGTTGGCGTGCATGCTGTTGACCATTTCTAAGAGATGCCACATTTTCTTTCTTCCAAATGCTAGACCTGAAGTCTCCAGCACTGCACAACTGTCACCTGATCCATGCAGGTCGTGTCAGGAAGGCAGCACAGTGTCAACCAGAGATTATGTCTCGGGTAGTGCTGGTGAAGAGGAGGGTTTCTGTGGGTGGAGCCTGAAGGAAGGATTGTGACATACCACAGTTTCTTGTCAAGAAAAGTTGCACAGAGGTTTCAGGAAGTCAGTTCTCCAGCTTCACAGCCTCTGGAGGTAGAGTGGTAGCAGGGCACCCTTTCTGACTTCAGGGCCCTTCGTGTGAGGGCAGTTCCCTTTTGGGGTGTCCAGAATGTGAAACTCTGGGAGGAAGCCCTGGAAAGTGTCAGACACTTGGAGGAGGCTGGCGGAAGGCGCGGGGACGGAGGCCCCTTGCTGCATAAGTGTAGGAACACCTTAGTGTAGCCCACTACACTTGTGTGGCTGGTCAGCGAGGGTCACAGCCCCTTGTGCCATCTGTTCCCTTTTGGGCATTTCTATGTAGTAGGATTGTCAAAAGCCAGACCTTCAAACCCTAGGACTAGGTTTTTCTGAGCTTTGTCTATGCCATCTGTAAACCATGGCATGGTATACCTTTCTCAAGCAGTGAGGAAGGGCGGCATGGGAAAATGTGTAGGCGTAAACTCAGCATCGAACCTGACCCTTCATAGGTGCTTATGAAAGAGTAGTATTTATTTATATCCTCTGGTCGCTGAGCTTTTTACCAGAATCTCTTGAGTGCTATACTCTATGATTAATGTTGCAGGAAGATAGATAAATGAAAAGAAAAACAAAAAGACAGGGAAGAGGAAAGGCATTGAAGCCTGGCTCCCCAGAATGTGACAAAAATTGCAGTCCCAACTCATATGACCACTTCCTTTGCCTGCCTGAGCTCACCTAAGGCCCAACTGCCCAGCTAGCCAGACGTCTCAGCGTGCCACGGGTCCATCTTCTCTTGCAGGAGACTGTGGACATGCTGAAGAGTCACATTAAGGAAGAGCTGATGCACAGTGAGGAGGGTGATGCTGTATACGAGTCCATGGCCCACCTGTCCACAGACCTGCTCATGAAATGCTCCCTCAACCCTGGCTGTGACGAGGAGCTGTACGAGTCTATGGCTGCCTTTGCCCCAGCGGCCACTGAAGACCTTTGTAAGTAGCCCAGCCGAATTCTGCTTCCATCCTTCTGCTGAGTAACGGCTTTCTTCCTTCTGGTCCAGAGGGGGAAAGTCCCTGCTTACCCCTGCCTCCCCAGAGAGATGACTAGCCTGTGTTGTAACACAGCCGTGGGTCTGCAGTCATGTGCTGTAGCCAGCAGAATCCTCTCCTACTTCCTCTACTGTGATCAGTGTGAGGTCAGCCTTGAAGTCACAAGTCATAGCTGCAGGACCTTGTTTGTTTTGGTTTGTTTGAGATAGTCTCCTGCAGCTCAGGCTGGCCTCAAACTTGCTGTGTGCTGAGGCTGGCCTTGAACTCCTGATCCTCCTGCCCCTACCTCTCAAATGCAGGGGTTACATACAGACTTGTACCATCATGCCTGGCTCAGCATGACCTTGTGATCAAGAAGTTTGTCAGGGGCTGGAGAGATGGCTTAGCAGTTAAGGCACTTGCCTGTGAAGTATAAGGACCCAGGTTTGATTCTCCAGGTCCCAGGTAAGCCAGATGCACATATGGTGGTGCATGCGTCTGGAGTTCATTTGTAGAGGCTAGAGGCCCTGGTGCGCCCATTCTCTCTCTTACTCTCCCTCCCTCTCTCTAAATAAGTAAATAAAAGATTAAAAATATCAATTAAGAAAAGAAGTTTGTTAGTGCTTTCAGTTTTACCAATCCCGAAGGACCTTTTTTCTAACAACATTTTACAACGCCCCCTTTGGTAGCTGATGTGCAAAGCATGAGTAATGTGACCTACCTCTGTATGAAACTCTTAGACATCAGTTACACTGCCCAAATCGAAATATTAAAGAGGAATGAAAAATGAAGGGTGAAGACATGCTCAGGTGTGTAAAGATACGTGCCGTAGGCCCTGTGCCTACACCGCACTCAGAACCACCATCAACGTCATGGCCTCAGACACTGACTGACGCACGTCCGATGTCTTCATGACCGAAATCCTGCAAGCCTGTTGGCATCAGTGTTTGGCTTCTTAAATGGTGAACACCTCTTCACAATTTCATAGCATTTGAATTCCTGGAGAATTCAGTGTATGTAAAAAAAAAAAAAATCAAATGCTTTAATATATAAAACAGTTTAGGTTCTAGGCTGAGAAAATTATGATCATTTTGGAGAGGGAGGAAATAACTTGATTTCATTGGAGTAAGATGTAATAAACTAACTACCAAAATATCATGCTCAAGGTATGATTTTTTTTGAAAATTGTTTAACAAATTTTGCCCATTTTGAGTTATATTACTTTTTCTACTTTCAAAAGTGATCCTTTTTTTTTTTTTTTTTTTTTTTTGGTTTTTTGAGGTAGGGTCTCACTCTGGTCCAGGCTGACCTGGAATTCATTATGTGGTCTCAGGGTGGCCTCGAACTCACGGTGATCCTCCTACCTCTGCCTCCTGAGTGCTGGGATTAAAGGCATGCGCCACCACACCCTGCTAAAAGTGATACACTTTTTAAACAAAAACTGAAATCAAAAGAGAAATATGGGGCTGGAGAGATGGCTTAGCAGTTAAGCACTTGCCTATGAGGCCTAAAGATCCCAGTTTGAGACTTGATTTCCCCAGTACCCATGTAAGCCAGATGCACAAGGTAGCGCATGTGTCTGGAGTCACTTGCAGTGGCTGGAGGCCCTGATGCACCCATTCTCATTCTCTCTGCCTCTTTCTTTCTCTCTGTCTGTCGCTCTCAAGTAAATTTTTTTTTAAATCTCAAAAAAAAAAAAAAAGAGAGAAATATAACTGAGTTGATAAAAGTTTGAGACTTGGGCTGGAGAGATGGCTTAGTGGTTGGGCACTTGCCTGTGAAGCCTAAGGATCCTGGTTCAAGGCTTGATTCCCCAGGACCCACGTTAGCCAGATGCACAAGGGGGTGCAAGTCTGGAGTTCGTTTGCAGTGGCTAGAAGCCCTGGCGTGCCCATTCTCCCATTCTCTCTCTCCCTCTCCCTCTCTGTCTGTCACTCTCAAATAAATAAGTAAAAATAAACAAAAAAAATTTTAAAAAAAGTTTGAGACTTCGAACCAATGGAATGTTAGTAATAGTTCAGAAGGTTATATTTGACTATCCTTTTCTTTATATCTGCTGATATTAAATAAAAAGCATGTATAAATGCATACATATGTATAAATACATATCGCAAACTAGTAGGGAATTGAAAGTCATCGGGGACACAGGACACTTTTTTGGGCAGGGCTGTCCCACACATTGCAGGGTATCTAGCCAGCAGCTCCCCCCTTTCTCCTAAATGGTCTCCAGATGAGCAGCGCCCCTCATGGTGGTAACTAGCCACATCTTCTGAGATCTTCAAAACACCTCTAGGGGGCAGTGTGCTGCCCCTAGGAGCTGCTGATCTAAATGGCTTTGGATTACAATGAGGCAAACCCACACAGCCAACCCCCTAAGAGACTTATGGATGATACTGTCTTTTACTATCAAGCACTACGTACCCAGGTCTCAGCACTCCTTTCCTCAGGGTCTACTTAAGAGACTCAAGAAAGACAAGACAAGTCACCACCACCGCGTCAGCTTTGCAAACGGTGACAGTTTCATGTCACTTTCAGGACACCTACATTGAATACTGCCACTTTCTCAGGACCTGCAAGGATGCTCGCCTGACTTCTCCATGCACCAGCTTGTGGAAAAGCAGGCACCGTGTGGGTGCCTTAGAGTAGGGGCCACAGGATGGCCGGGGGCCAGAGTTGTGCTCTGACTCCAGCGTGTCCTTTGACACTGACCGCAGCTCTTGCAAGATGTGGGCCAGTAACAGTCATATCAGCTGCTCCTCTAGAGTAACGGATGGTAGAAAGCCCCTTGAGTGCCCAAGAGGGAGAACGAGAAGCTCTCCCCAAAAGAGCAGTGACCTGTTGTGACTTGTCAGGAATATGAAGCAGACGGCACCATCACCCACACCCTTTATCTCATTGAATCCTTACAGCAGCCCTACAGAGCTGTTGTTATTCCTTAAGCTTTACGGTAGGGAGGCATAGAGAGGTTAACTTTCCCAAATGCCAACAAACCCAGTAGAGCTCTGATTTGGACCCAGCTCTCTGCCTCTGGCAGTACAGAATTTAAATCTGGTTTCCTTTAATTCTAGCACTCGTGAGGGGAAGGCAAGAGGACTGGGAGTCCAAACTCAAGATCAGCAGGATGCACAGGGAGAACCTGTCTCAAATACAATGAACTCAAAACAAACAAAAAATAGTCTTTGGCGCCCTCTGCCATTGAACATTCATCCCTGTGCCCTCATGGCCATCAAGTGTTTCTGGGGCATTTAGTGTTTCAGCTCCTTGCTCCTCCTGGGTGTTGGCCTTACAGGGGACCGAGATTCATCTTTCCCACTATAGAACAGAGACCCTCTCAAACAAAAGAACCACCAGGACCTTTGGGAATCCAAAAAGCCACCTTCTTTCTGGCCTGTCTCCTATCCATGGGACTATTAAACAGTGAATTTCCTGCATAGTGGCAGTGACTGTTGATGCCCGGGATGTCCCAGCGTGTGAACTTTCCCTGCCACATCACTGTACTCTTGCAGGGAATGCCAACCCCCATGCTGCCACTCCGTGGCTTTCACAGCTGACACAGGCCCCCAGAGCTTCCAAGGCAGCAGTGTGCTATGGGGCTAGCCTGTCAGTGGCTAGATGGCAGCTTGTAAAGGAGGGGCCCAGGAGGGCGTCAGGCTGCAGCACGGGGCTGCTGTTGGGGTGAGGAATGAAGCATGCCACATTTTTCGTTTGCCAAATCGTATAATCTCTGACTTTTCTGACTGGGCATGGTCTGG
This sequence comes from Dipus sagitta, assembly GCA_036346955.1. NCBI lineage: Eukaryota > Metazoa > Chordata > Mammalia > Rodentia > Dipodidae > Dipus > Dipus sagitta. Next base: position 39,941,225 of record CM070770.1, read on the forward strand.
CTTGTTTCTTTCTCAAAATTGTTTGGTTTGACCTCGAGAATGATCGTATTACTGATGTTCAAAAGATTCAGTAACTTGGGTCTGGGGGGAAATCGTTTATTTTAATGACAGTGACTATCTGGATGAGCAGGGAGCTTGGTTCAACAGGAATCAGGATGCAGGGCAAATGGGTCCATGTGAGATCCTGGGGCAACCCTGGCACGTGGAGCAGCCCTTGGCCATGGACTGGCTGCTTTTATCTCTGTTGTCTTATCTCACTGCCCTTGGCTTTGATGGATAAAATTATCTCCATTTCACCGGCAGAAGGTGAAAGGCTCCAAGACTTAATAACATTCTTAAGTCCATCAAGAAAAAACTGGGTCAGGAATCTGAGTCTTCATGTTCCCAAGGGACAAGTTTATCTGCCCCCTCACTGAGGCAGAGGACCCCCTCCCCCGGTCGGCCCATCCTTCTGGGGTCTGTCTGCAAATGCTGGCTCTGGGGTAGATGGTCGACAGGAGCTGCCTGTAAATATCTAAAGAGCAGGTTTATCAGCGTCTGCTTTTGCTACCATTTGTGACGGTGACTCTTAGAGGCTAAAAGCAAGTGCAGTGAGGGGTCTCATCTGGATTCATTCATTCGTGCAGTGCAGGACTTCAGGCCTGTTTTCTACCAGTTTCTCCGTAACTGTTGTCAAGGCAAGTTGGCCACTTTCTGGCAGATTTCAGGGTAGAATGGTCAACAGTTTCCAGTGCTGAATGGAGGGAAGCTGGGAGGAGGTGCTGGAGTCTGGCACTGAGATTTGATGTTTCTGCTCTAGTCCCTACTCCCCTTGAACTTGCATGACTTCACACACCTCACACCTCTCATGAGTTCGCACACCTCACACCTCTCACACTGTCAGTCACTTTAGTTTAGACATGCTGCCACCAGCTGGTAATTGTGTGTCTTTGTTGTCAGCCTTTCAACTTTGGTCCCAATCCTCTTGAGAATTTTTAAAAATATTTTATTTTTATGTATTTGAGGAGAGAGAGAATGAATATGAACACGTCAGGGCCTCCAGCCACTGCAAATGAACTCCAGACACATGTGCTGCCACGTTGTGCATCTGGCTTATATAGGTCCTGGAGAATTGAACCTGAGTCCTTTGGCTTTGCAGGCAAATGCCTTAACTTCTAAGCCATCTCTCTAGCCCTTGAGAATTTTTCAAAAAAAAAATCTGGACCCCATAGATTTAAACCATCAGCTTTCATACTTGACTATATAAGAAATTAAGATCATTATCAGGGGTAAGATAATGCAAATACTGAATAAAAACCAAAGCCAATCACTTTGGCGTTTCCACTGTTTTCTAATCTTTTTCTTGCTTAGTTCTTGTGCCTGTGTCTTTTACTTTGTAGCCTTTGAGAATGATATGGTAGCCATTTCTTTTTTTATTATTTTATTTTTATTTATTTGACAGAAAAAGAGGAAAGAGAGAGATAGACAGAGAGGGAGGGAGAATGAATGCGCGCGCCAGGGCCTCCAGCCACTGCAAATGAACTCCAGACGCGTGCGCCCCCTTGTGTATCTGGCTAACGTGGGTCCTGGGGAATCAAACCTGGGTCCTTTGGCTTTGCAGGCAAACATCTTAACCATTAAGCTATCCCTCCAGCCCATTTCTTTTCAGCTTCATATAGTAGCTGCTCACTTCCTGCAGCTTCTAGGTACTGAGGTCTGGGGAGCTAATGCTGGGAGGCCCTTGTCTAGTCTGTTTCCAGAGGAATCCACCAGTGAATTGTCTTATTATCTTTAAGACAGCTTTAAGGCTTGACTTTCTTGTAAGAGAGAACAAAGCCAAAGGAGAAAGTGCACTGCTGGAAACTGCGCGCTCCCTGCAATCTCTTTAACCAGTCCACGAAAGCTTCATGTTGCCCTTGCATGAAACTTCTCCTTCGAGCCCCTGACCCCTCCACAGTTCTGCCCAACTCAGGTTTGCACAGACACTGCTCTCGCCTTAGCTGAGTAGCTGGTTTCCTAGGTAACTCCTTGGTAACTGATGTCTGGTTACAGACTAACTCTAGCAGCCCATGGTTTCTTTACCTGAGCTCTCTGATTTATGGTCCTCTTCCTACAGTCAAGTTCCCTTTGAGCTAGGACATAATTGGTCACTGTAAAAGACCTTGGGGCCCAGCCCCACAGGACTAAGTCTAAACGGAATTGTCAAGTTGCTGGTTTGCTTGTGGGACGTGCAGCATGTCCTGTTGGCACCTTTTCCACTCAGGAGGCGCCCTTCCTGCACACAGGCTCTGTGCGTCTAGTTGTCCTGTTAGAGTTCTGAACAGGACATGGAGCTGCTACCGGGGCATGGGCACTGTATACAAAGGCCAGAGTCACCAAGGGTACAGGGTCATGACTCTGCTCCTCTTTTTAATTTAATTTAATTTTCACTTATTTATTTATTTGGGAGAGTGCAGGGAGCCTGGAGTTGCACTGGAACTGCCCACCTGGTCCCACCTGTGTCCCTTCCGCCAGCTCCTCAGCTGGTCTCCCCTGTCTCCCCTTCAGGTTTGATGAGGTTGGAAAATCCCTTTGTTTGGTCTTTGCTCCGACAGCTGGGCGCCAGGCCGGGTGGGTGCGCGGAAGTGCCTCCGCCTCTGTGGGATTCTGGCCGGTTTCCTCCTTTCTGGTAGATTTTGGTCTCTTCTGCTTCTCCGCTGTGGCTGATAAAAACCTATACACCTGGGTTGGAGAGATGGCTTAGCGGTTAAGCGCTTGCCTGTGAAGCCTAAGGATCCTGGTTCAAGGCTCAATTCTCCAGGACCCGCATAAGCCAGATGCACAAGGTGGCACATGTGTCTGGAGTTCATTTGCAGTGGCTGGAGGCCCTGGCGCACCCATTCTCTCCTCCGCCCTCTCTCTCTGTCACTCTCAAATAAATTAAAAATAAACATGAACAAAAAAAAATTTTTTTAAGCCTATACACCTTCACTTCCCATAAGAAAAGTGTATTTTACTGTGATTTTGCTTAAATCCCTCCCTAGACTGGTTTGGTGTGATTCCTGTGCAGCCATCTTACCTGTATTTATTTATTTATTTATTTATTTTTGAGTTAGGGTCTTAATCTAGCTCAGGATGACCTGAAATTTTATTTTATTTTTTCAAGATAGAGTCTCACTTAGCCCAGGCTGACCTGGAATTCACTGTGTAGTCCTAGACTAGCCTAAACCTCACAGTGAACTTCCTACCTCTGCCTCCCAAGTGCTGGGATTAAAGGTGTATACCACTACACCTGGCAACTGTGCACTTCTTGATTTTTACTTTTCACTCCTTGGGATAAGCAGAATTGTTGGAGACATAAGGCACTTAGTGGAAGCAATGGACAACTGTTTTATAAGTTAATAAGAGAAAAATCTCCCTCCCTGCCAGCAGCCTTGCTCCCTTCACGACCTATACGGCTTACCGACAGCGCTTTCCTGGGAGCACGGCACACAGATCACCTTGGGCTCCGGTTACATTTCTCTGGTTATGAGCTCCTGCCTTTGCCACATGACTTACAGCTTTGCATCATCCCTGGCACCCAGTTCAGTGTTGTGTCTAACAGGTGTTCAGCTGGTACTTGAGGGTATTAGATAATAAGAAGTGGACTGGGGAGATGGCTCAGTGGATAAAGTACTTGCCACACAAGCATGAGGACCTGAGTTCAGATCCCCAGGACCCACATAAAAAGCCAGACATGCTGGGCGTGATAGCGCACGCCTTTAATCCCTTCACTCTGGAGGCAAAGGTAGGAGGATTGCTGTGAGTTCAAGGCCACCCTGAGACTCCATAGTGAATTCCAGGTCAGCCTGGGCTAGAGTGAGACCCTACCTAGAAAACAAACAAACAAACAACAACAACAAAAAATAAACTCCAGACAAGGTAGCAGGTGTCTAATCCTAAAGCAAGATGAGAGATGGAGACAGAATCTCCCAGAAGTTCATGTACCAGTTAGCCTATCAAACACAATGGTGAACAGCAAAATACCCTGCCTCAGGCAAAGTGGGAAGTAGAAACATCCAAGGTTATCCTCAGGGAACACATGCACTACGGCACACATACATCCACACATATACACACAAACTAACTCCCTCCCCACCCCGCCAAAAAGTAAAGGAATAAAGAAGGAGGAAATGAAGGGAAGAAGGGGAGAATAGAGAGAAAAGAAGATGGAATTCTGGGCTTTGTGGAAGTTCACTATGGATTCATTTGCTGACACCCCAGTATGCAAGCCCTCGCTTTCCTAACAGGCTTAGTGAGATAGATATCTGATAGGTACCTTGGAGGGCAGGATAACCCAGGGGGTCATAACTTCCTCAGCTAGCTCCAGACTACCTTTTATTTCACATGCTGTTTTTTCTGCCTAAACTGCCCTTTCTTTTTCCTTCAATGCCCAGGCTCCTTGGCAAAGCCCAAACTCCTCCATATGCTTGTGTTTATTTATTTGTTTCATTATTTTTCCCATTCACTTACTCATTCACTCAATAAATATTGATCAAACCCTTCTGTGTCTAGGTCAGATGGTGCCAGGTAATGAGCGGTCAGTGAGGAAGCTGACATGATCTCCTCCTTCTAGAGGTTACATTTTACTGAGCCATCTGGATAATAGATAAAACACCATGTAACTAAATATAAACCTCAAACTCTGGTGGTACCATGCTTCAGAAGAAAAAGACACTCTGAAAATGCACACAAAGGTTATGTGGCTTAGCAGGTCACTGTACCCACCGACCTAACCCCAAACTGTCTCATGAATCTGTCTTGGAGTCTGCCAAGTCTTAAAAAAAAAAAAAAAGAAAAAGAAAAGAAAAGAAACCATAGACTGGACTTGTTGCCTGTTCTCACCTTTCCATTCTTAGGCCCCCTTTTTTCTTTTCTTTCTTTTTATTTGGGGGAGGGCTGAGGTAGGGTCTCGCTCTAGCCCAGGCTGACCTGGAATTCACTATGTAGTCTCAGGGTGGCTTCGAACTCATGGTGATCCTCCTTCCTCTGTCTCCCAAGTGCTGGGATTAAAGACATGCGCCACCACCCCTAGGTGCCTCTTCTTTTTCATTGACAGTGCCAGCCATCACTCACTTCTTCACCTCTCTGATTTCAGACTACCATTCTTATCTCTCTCTCTTCTTCCTTTCCTTACTACCCTCTTCTCCCCTTCCCCCATTCATTACTTCTCCATCAGGGTGTGACAGTAAGCTGAAATAAACCCTTTCCTCCAATAAGCTGCTTCAGGTTGGGTATTTTGTCCCAGCAATGAGGAGGTAACTACTACATAAAACTGGTACTGAGGAATAGGATGGTACTATAGTGAATCTGATCATGTGGCTTTTAGTCTTTTGGAACTAGTTTGTGAGATAAATATGGATGGTCTTTGTCCAGCACCTGGGACTTGTGGGCTCCTTTGGGCTCCAAAAGGTTTGGACCCACCAGCTGAGCTGCTTGCAGCCCAGGTAGATCCATCCAAGACAGCAGCTTCCCTTGGCAGCTGCCCCATCATCCTTGCATCTCCAAAATCCTGGGGGCACTACTATAACCACCCACTTCCCAATAAAACCCTTTCTTTCCTCTCTGAAACCTCATAAGCCAAGTCTCCACAAACCACATTTCTTTCAACATTATGGTCTCTCAAACATTCAAAGTTTCAAATCCATCCATATTTGACTTTTTCCCTGCTGGTTTGGGTTCTTGTATTGATTCAGTCTTTCCTTACTATGCCCCATTCATCCTTTTTGGAATGGGGATGTTTACTCAGTGTCATTATGTGTTGTAAGTATGTAAGTGGTGGTTTGATTTTACAGGGCTCACAGTTAAGAAACTAACTTGAATTTCAGATAAGAATTTTGACTTTGGACCTTTGAATTGTGTTGGGACTGGTAAAGACTATAGGGACTTTTAAAGTTGGACTGATGCTTGCAACATGAGATGACCATGAGTCTATGGGAACCTGAGGCAGAATGTGGTGGTTTGAATGTGAAGTGTCCCCCATAGCCTCATGTGTTTGTGGTTGAGCCTCGTACTTGATTCCCAGCCAGTGGAGTCTTTGGGAACTGGAGTCTTTCTGGAAGAGGTGTGTCACTCCCCACTGATAGGCCTTGGAGTTTTATAATCCAGCCCGCACTTGCCAGTACAAAGAACTTAGTTTTGCTGCTTCCTCCCAGCTGATATGACAAGAGGTGACACCCTCCTGTCAGTTTCTGACATGCTTCCCCACCACAATAAAACTTTCCCTTTAAACTCCAAGCCAAAATAAGCCTGTTCTTGCCATAAGCTGCTTCTGGTCAGGTGTTTTGTTGCAGCATGAGAAGGTAACTGCTAGAGTGTGGAAAGTTTGGTTATATTTTATTGACGTCAATCAAAGTATTCCATCCTACCTGAGTACAAATGGAACCAGACAGGGTGCCAACATCTTATTATACTGCTCCCTGTTGAGAGACTTCTTTTGGGGGGGAGGGGGTTTTAAATATTTTATTTATTTATTTATTTATTTATTTAGAGAGAGAAACTGAATATGGGCACTCTAGGGCCTGAAGCCACTGCAAACAAACTCCAGATGCATGCACCACTTTGTGCATCTGCCTTACATGGGCACTAGAGAACTGAACCAGAGTCCTTAAGCTTCACAGACAAGTGCCTTTAACTGCTAAGCCATCACTCCAGTCCTTTAATATTTTTGTTTATGATTTTTAATATTTTATCAGAGACTCCTTTTACAGCCACAGAAGATACTGCAGAATAAAAGTCTTGTAGGCTTTTAGGAGGGAAGCATTTCTGGAAGAACAGTCTTGCAGTAGCTGGCATTTGATTGGTTTTATATTGAATCAACATAGAGTCTGGATGGAGTGTTTTCTGGCTAAGAGGGCTAGAGTTCTGTCCCATGAGGTTTATTACACAGGTGTCAATAGGAATTCACAACTGATCTTGATTTGTTCCTTAATGAAGTCTCTTCTAGGCTATTTTCTCATCTTGCAAGCTTCTTGCATTCCAGAAACTGATCGTTTCCCATTGATTCCTTAGCATGCGGCAAGCCCGGGTCTTCCAGAGAGGACTGTGACTAAGCCAACTTTCCTTATTGATTTTTCTGCTGAAATAAAAGAACTTTGCATTTTCTCCTTAGACCAGCAGGTTTTGACACATTTCAGTTTATTTTAAACTGGCAAGTGATGAAGGTCAAGTTCTTGGAGTCTGAAGGGTCAACCCTGAGCATCCAGGAATGCCCGCATTTACTGCTCTCCTTCTTTTTACAAAATACCCTGCTGCAGTCAGGTTCACACTGCTGGCAGAAATCACCCAACCAAGAGCAGCTTGTGGGAAAAAGGGCTTATTTTGGCTTATGGACTCGAGGGGAAGCTCCATGATGGCAGGGGAAAACGATGGCATGAGCAGAGGGTGGACATCACCTCCTGGCCAACATCAGGTGGACAACAGTAGCAGGAGAGTGTGCCAAACACCGGCAAGGGGAAACTGGCTATAACACCCATAAGCTCATCCCCAACAATACACTGCTTCCAGGAGACATTAATTCCCAAATCTCCATCAGCTGGGAACCTAGCACTCAGAACACCTAAGTTTATGGGGGAAACCTGAATCAAACCACCATGTACCCTTGTGTATAGAAACAGACTGTTTGCATACAGAATTGTCTTGCATTTATTTGTTCCACTACTGCTTGCTGGGTTGATATACATGAATTGTCAAATTTAAATTTAAAGAGGGTCTGTCTTGACACCTGTTGGTGCCAAGCAATTAGGAACCTTTTATAATTACACAGGTAAACATCTTCTGCCTCCTTGGGCTTAGTGCCTAGTATAGGTATGGCTTTGAAGATGAAGGGAGAGGGCCTAGTGCCAAGGCATGCAGATGATCTCTAGAAGTTGAAAGGGTCAAGAAGACAGATCCTTAAGAGTTTCTAGAAAGGAACACAACTCTGACAAAATTTTGATTTTAGCCAGTCAGACCCACTTCAGACTTCCAAAGTATAGAACCGGAAGATAGTGCATTTAAGTTGGTCCAAGTGGTAATTTGTCGTAACAGCCACAGAACTAAGTTGCTTCCATAGAGTAACAGTGATAACCATGAATATTTGCTGCCTTGAACTGTTGCTATGTATTTTATAAATATTGTCTGTGCTATTTTGAAGCCGTTAGGAGGTTGGGCTTGTGGTTTATCCCCTCTTTGTAGATGGGGACATAGAGGCTGTCATAGTTACCTTCGTGTTGCTGGGAGAAAAGTTTTTAATTTTGGCTTATAGTGTCCAGGAGAAGCTCCATGATGGCAGGGAAAGCATGTCATGAGCAGGGGCTGGACATCCCCTCTGCCACAGCAGATGGAAAACAGCAGCAGAGTGAGCCAAACTCTGGCCAGGGGGAACTGGCTGTAACACTCCTAAGCCCACCCCTAACAACACACCTCCTCCAGCAAGGTTCCACCTCCAAATTGCCATGAGTTGACGGCCAATCATTCAGAACTCCTAAGTTTACGGGGGACATTTGATTAAAACCACCACAGAAGCTTAGAGATTTTTGTTTGTTTGTTTGTTTTTTCGTTTTGTTTTGTTTTTCAAGATAGGGTCTCACTCTAGTCCAGGCTGACCTGGAATTCACTATGTAGTCTCAGGCTGGCCTCAAGCTCACAGCAATCCTCCTACCTCAGCCTCCCGAGTGCTGGGATTAAAGGTGTGTGTCACCATGCCCAGCAAGCTTAAAGATTTTAAGTGATTTGTCCTGGGACATATAGCTAGTAAGATAAAAATCAGAACTTGGGGCTGGAGAGATGGTTTATAAATGGTTTAGCTGTTAAGACACTTGCCTGCAAAGCTAAAGGGCCCAGGTTCAATTCCCCAGGACTCACACAAGCCAGATGCACAAGGTGGCACATGCATCTGGAGTTAGTGTGCAGCAGCTGGAGGCCCTGGTGCACTCATTCTCTCTCTCTCTCTCTCTCTTTCTGTCTGCCTCTCTCTCAAATAAATACATGAATAAAAGTAAATATTTTTTAAAACCAGAACTTGACCCCATGTCTCAAGAATATCAAAGTCCATGCCTCTGACCATGACGCCAGCCTGTCTTGGTGACCTAGCAGCCAGCATTCTGGGCCTTGGGGGCATAAGCTGGTTTTAGCTACTGTCTTTCTCTGACTTAGCTTTATCCCCTGAATACAGACTATTTGGGGGAGGGGGGCCTCCAGCCCTTGTCAGTGTCTTTGCTGCCTTTTCCTGTGTCTGCCAACCTCCTCCCTGTCCTTCCTGCACTCTGGCCCCGCTGTGTTCACTCAGCCTCATCTCTATCCTCCAGATCCAGGCTCTGCCCCTAACTAAGATCAGTGTCTGCCTACGATCCTAGCTGCAGAGTGGAGCCAGTAGGGATTGCATAGCTGCTAGCATGAGCCCCTGCTGTCCCCAAGTGAGCCCAATGATAGAGTATGCCATGCCACAGGTCTCCAACCAAGCCTGCTCTATAGCCACAGAGCCTTGGCAAAGAAAGCAAGAACCTTTGGTGTTCTGTAGTCATGGTAAAGAAAAGCCCTGGCCACCACGTCATACTTCCATAATGTTCGTCTTATAAAGAAATGTTTTTTTTTAACTATTCCCAGTTTTAAACTTTATTTTTATATGATACATTTATATATCTTTCCATAGCCAACTTATAATTTTTTTGCTCTTTATAAATTTATTCATTCTCTCTGACTTTCTCATTGCCATCCACTCTCATCCCTATCCCCATTAAAAAAATTTTTTTTATTAGATATGGACATATTTACTATGTAAACAACACATGCTGGTACCAGCCTTTCCCTCCTCCCTGCCCCTTTTCTGAAGAGGCCTTCCTCATTGGGGATGCAGGTCAACCCCATGAGGATGGAAGAAATGATGTTTTAAAAACTTTTTTTGGTTTTCCCAGGTAGGGTCTCACTCTAGCCCAGGGTGACCTGGAATTCACTGTATAGTCTTAGGGTGGCCTTGAACTCATAGCGATCCTACCTCTGCCTCCCGAGTGCTGCTATTAAAGGCATGCGCCACCACACCTGGCTTTAAAAACTTTTAAAAAATAATATTTATGTGTGTGTGTGTGTGTGTGTGTGTGTGTGTGTGTGTTTGAGTATGTGTGGTGGGGGGGTGCATTCCAGTGTTTCTTACTGCTGCAAACAAATACCAGACACATGTGCCGCTTTTTGGATCTGGTTTTACATGGGTGCTGGGGAACTGAACCCTGGTCAGCAGACTTTGCAACTAAGCATCTTTAACCACTGAGCTGTCTCCCCAGTCCTAGAATTGGTATGTTTTTTTAAATCCTAAGATCCCCTTATGCTTTAAAAATATTCAAATATAAAAACACTATAAAGTCTTTACTAGCAAATATAAAATGATATTTGAGAATATGTATGGAATTCAAATATTGGAATGAACTCATATTTGAACTTACTTTGAAGGCAGAACACATGTTCAAATAGGCTTACTGTTAAAAGAGAAAAATTAGACAAATGGGGCTATACGAAACCAAGGGATTTCTGCACAACACATCAAACAAGAGTGAGGAGACAGCCTTCAAGGATTCAGAGAATGGGAGAGAATATGCCCCTGATAAAGAATTGGTGTCCAAAATGTATAAGGAACTCAAACAACTCCACAACAAATAATAATCATCATAATAATGATTTGATTTAAAAATTATCTGCAGGCTGGAGAGATGGTTTAGCGGTTAAGGCATTTGCCTGCAAAGTGAAAGGACCCAGGTTTGATTTCCCGGGACCCACATAAACCAGATGCACAAGGGGCACACACGCCTGAGGTTCATTTGCAGTGGCTGGAGGCCCTGGCGCGCGCCTATTCTCTCTCTCTCTCTCTCTCTGCTTGCAAATAAATAAAATAAAAAAAATTATCTGCATAGGCATTTCTCAAAAGAAGATATGTAAATGATCCCCAAGCACATGAGAGATGCTCAGCATGATTAGTCATCAGCAAAATGCAAATCAAAACCACAGTGAGGTGTCATTATTTCACCCATTAGGATGGCTATGATCAAAAATACAAAAAAAAAAAAAAAAAAAAAAAGAAAGAAAAAAGGCTGGTAAGAATTCAGAGAAAGAGGAACTTTTATTTTCTTTTATTATTATTATTATTTTATTTTATTTTTATTAGTACAGTCATTATGGAAACCACTATGGAAGTTTCATAAGAAACTAAACATGATGTAGCAATCCCACTTCCAGACATCGATCCAGTGGAAATGAAATCCGTGTGAGGAAGAGAAATCCACATATTGTAGCATTGTTCACAATAGCCAAGAGGTAGAATCAACTGTGGTGGGCATTGGTGGATGAATAGATAAAGAAAATGTGGTACATATACAAAATGGAATATTCTCCCATAAAAAGAATGAAATCCTAGGCTGGAGAGATGGCCCAGCAGTTAAAGTGCTTACCTACAAAGCGTAATGACCCAGGTTCAGTTCCCTAGTACATACATAAAACCAGATGCACAAAGTGACACATTGTATCTGGAGTTCATTTGCAGCTGCTGTAGGCTCTGGTGCACCCATTCTCTCCTCGCAGATAAATAAATTATATATATATATATATATAGTGAAAGCTTGTCATTTGTGACCACAAGGGTGAAACTAAAGGTCAATGTACTAAGTGAAATAAGCTAGCAGCAATAAAAAAGAAAAAAGTAGGTGTCAAAATACAGTTATGTAGAAGCGGTAAGTTCTGCTCTTCTAAGACAGTAGGGTGACTATTGTTTGCAACAATTTATAATATATTTTATAGATAACTAAAAGGAGTTCAAAGATTGTCAACACAGAGAAATGATAAACACTAATAGATATGAATTGCTAATGAACCTGATTTGCTCTGTTACATACACTGTTACATGTATCGAATTATCAGATTATCACTGTGTGAGTTGGGTGTGATGGTACACACCTGTAATTCCAGCCCTTGGGAGATAGAAGCAGGTGGATCAGAATTTTAAAGCCATTCTTGCTATACAGTCAGTTCAAGGGCAGCCTGGACTACATGAGACCATAGAAAAATCAAGTTATGTCGGGCGTGGTGGTGCACGCCTTTAATCCCAGTACTTGGGAGGCAGAGGTAGGAGGATCACTGTGAGTTTGAGGCCACCCTGTGACTACATAGTGAATTCCAGGTCAGTCTGGGGCCAGAGTGAGACCCTACCTCGAAAACAAAAAGAAAAAAAAAAAAAAAAGAAAAATCAAGTTATTACTATACCCCATAAATAGTATGTGTCAATTAAAAAATTCCCCTAGGTTCAATCCCTAGCACCACACAAAAATTGCACTGCTGGGGATCAAACCAAGAGCATTGTACATGCTAGGCAAGCTCTCTGCCACTGAGTTACATCCCAAACCCTATTTTATTTTTCAGCTTTAAAGTTTTAAGTACTTTATTTATATGAGAGTAGGGAGAAAAGGAGGGAGGGGCTTCGGTGTGCGTGGGTGTGCCAAGGACCTCTTGCTGCTGCAAACAAACAGCAGTACCGTGTATCACTTTGTGCATCTGGCTTGACTTGGGTGCTGGGGCAGTCAAACCCAACACGCCGGCTTTGCAAGCAAGTGTCTTTAACAACTAAGCTATCTCCCCAGCTCCCTAAATTTTTTTAGGTGTAAATTGAGTCTTCTTTTTTGAATTGTTCCCTGCTTAGGGCATTAGCTTGGGTGTAGGATTTAACAATAGAAATAATGATCACTGTAATATTAATTGCAGAGAGCATTCATCTGGTCCTTCATACTTGCTAAGCACTGTTCTACCCTCTGGGCAAGCTTCTCATTATACTCGTGATAAACCTACAAGATCCATACTGTTATCACCACTATTTTCTAGCCAGAAAAAGAGAAGCTGCATGGATTGAAACAATTTGATCCAAGATAATTATGGACAAAGTTAATATAACAGCTATCATTTTTCTTTCTGCATGAGAATTTGACCTTTGTTTGACTTCCTAGCTCTGCTACCTTGGTAACCTGATAAGAACCAAATGTCAACTGTGTTTCTACGGCAACATCACCTGTGATAAGAATGACCCCTGATTGGTTACGTTGTATGTGGATCTGGGAGGAGCTGTACGGAAACTATAAATATCTGAAAGGGACCCGTGTCCTGGGCTTTCTGGGTGCAGTGATTCTTGTGTGTCTTTTGTGGTGACCCTGGAAGCTGTGTCTCTGGAGGTGTGATGTGACGTGGTGCTCCCGGGAACATGGGCTTTCCCTCAAGGCAGTTCCTGCATCTAGCTGTGCTGCCAATCTCTTGGCACTGTGGTTTAGGCAAGCTTTATTTATTCATTTATTTGTTTATTTGGCAGAGAAAGAGGGAGAGAGAGAGAGAGAGAGAAAGAGAAAGAGAATGGGCGCACCAGGGCTTCCAGCCACTGCGAATGAACTCCAGACACATGCACTCCCTTGTGCATCTGGCTAATGTGGGTCCTGGGGAATTGAACCAGGGTCCTTTGGCTTTGCAGGCAAACGCCTTAACCGCTAAGCCATCCCTCCAGCCCTAGGCAAGCTTTTTTGACACTGTGATGCTGGCCTGTATCCTCCAACTTTCGGAATAGACTGGAGCCAGTCTACACATGAAATAAGAATAAATTATTTTGGGCTACAATTGTAGCTCAGTGGGTAGAATGCTGACCTACTATGTGCAAGGCCCCAGGTTTGATCCCTGGCACTGGAAAAAAAAATATGTGACCTGTTTTTATTTTCAGAGAAAAGTTGCAACAAAAATTCTAGAGTTACTACCTACCTTCCTGAGTCCTCCGTCCTGTCCCCATCCCCTAATGATAGCATCTCAGCTCCCCACAGCATCAAGATCTCAGGGAGGAAATGACATTACTGGACTTCTAACTAGACTGCAGCCTTGCTTAGATTTCACTGGGTTCATACTAGCGTTCCTTTTCTGTTCCAGATTGTGGTCAAAGTTGTCACAATGTATTTAGTTATTCATCTCTAGTCTCTTCCAATGTGGGACATTGGTCTTTCTTAGTCTTGGCACTTTTGAAGAGAGCCCGTCAATTATTTTGTAGAATACCCCCAATTTGAGTGTACTAATGATTCTATTATAGGACTGATGTTATAAATGCTGGCAAGAATGCCATAGAAATGTTGCTGTGTCCTTGTTAGTGCATTGGGTCAAGGGTTTATAGTGTTGATATCTCTGTTACTGGCACAATAGTTTTTTTCTTTTCTTTTGGTGGTACTGGGGATGGAACCCAGGACACTGTGCATGCAAGATAAGAGCTCTGCCCCTAAACTATATCCTCAGCCTAAATTCTTTCTTTACCCTCCTCTTCAATTCCACACATTATTCACACATTATAATAAGGGTTCTGGTGCAGGGAGTGTTCTGCTCATGTGCCAGGTCCAGCCAGGATGACTCCTGCTGCCACTATTTTATTCCATATTGTATTTTCCGAATTTTCTTTGTAGCTCTCTCAATTTTGCATTTTCCTCTTGGATGCAGAAATCAATCGTCTCAAGTAGAACTTTGTTGGTGGAAAGGGTTGTGCCTCACAGGACCTTTTATTTACCACACCATCAGAGGGAGGGTGAGTTGTGCCTGTGAGGCTTGTGCTTTGGTGTTAACAGCCGGGGAGATCTCGCTTTTGGTGATTGAAACTGTTCTGAGGTGGCTATGCCCTGGAGCAGGCTTTTGAACATTTTTTTCTATTTATTTGCAAGGAGAGAGAGAATATGGGTGCACCAGGGCCTCCAGCTGCAACAAACTCCAGATGCATGCACCACTTTGTGCATCTGTTTATGTGGGTACTGGGGAATCAAACCTGGGTCATGAGGAGTTATAGGCAAGCACTTTAACCGCTGGTTTTTGGAGATGCTGGGGCTAGACGCAGGCATGGTTTTCTGGAGGATCCAGCACTGGGTAGTACAAAGTCTGAATACGTGTCTCACAATCTCTTCCACCCATCATCTCTGGGAGAGGGAGACTCACTCAAGTCTGTCCTTGGAGTCTGTTCCTCTGTGTTTCATTGTGGAATGAGCAAATCATGTCAAAAGTTGCCCAGGGTTAAGTGGCTGTAGGTGAGGTTGGCCAAGGGTAGGATGGAGAAGTGATACCATGTCTTTTTTAGGGAGAGGAGGTTCTTCCTTTCCACAGGGCACACACTATAGAAAATGTGTTTCCGGACTGGAGAGATGGCTTAGTGGTTAAGGCACTAGCCTGGGAAGCCTAAGGACCCAGGTTTGATTCCCCAGTACTCACGTAAGCCAGATGCACAAGGTAGCACATGCATCTGGAGTTTGTTTGTAGTGGGTGGAGGCACTGGTGTGCCCATTCTCTTTATCTGCCTCTCTCTCTTGCAAATAAATAAACAAAATACATAAAAATTTTAAAAAAAGAAAATGTGTTTCTTCTCAAGTTTTTAACTCCATGGGGAAAATATTGCATAAAATCATAGTTGAGTGAATTAAACTGAAAATCTCAAATAAGTGGAATTTCTCAGGTCTTGAATTTTTAAAGAACAAATTGAGTATTAGTTCTAATCAGAAAAAAAAAAAAAAACATGACATAATCCTAGATTTGCTTTAGGATCATTATCGTCCCCATCACTGCAAGCTCTATAGAAGTCAGGAGTGGCAAGGGCCGTTTTGACTCCTTTGCTCGCTCCTCCTCTGGAAGCCCAGCCCGGGGCTTTCCACTCCCTTCCACGCAGCGTGCATACGACAGAGGGAGCAATGTGGAGGCTTGCTTTCATTTTGTGTGCTTCAGGGACAACTGAACATAAACAGGGCTGTAGCATTCTTAAATGGTCTAAAAAACCCATAATATAGCAAGTGAGCGATGGAATCACTGTCTTGATCTTAATGATTTATATTTCCTTTTAGAGTCTATGCAAATACAGAAATAAAATTTTATGTTGCTTCCTGTAGGTAATACACAAATTACCTAAAATTTCAGTTTTGAAGATTCTGATTCTTCACAGTCATCAAAATCCTCAAGAATATGTATTTATTTTTGGTCTGAGTTTTTTTCAACATGAATGTTGTGGTCCTAGGTACACCAGTTGACACCAGTTGACTTCCCTCCTTCCTCCAAGGTAACCATTATTAGGAAGTCAACAGCTAGTATTCCCAGCATATTTATATGCTTGCTACATATTTATTGATTCCTATACCACTTGAAGCACTTTATATGACTTTTCTATAACTATTATATAAAACTTGTAACTGTTTACGTACAGTTAATCACCTATATTATTAACTTTATCACTCAGCATTATGTTCTGAGCTATAAGTATGTTGGTAGAAGTGTTCTAGTACATTCTTTGTTTAACTGCTTCATAGTCTTCCATTGTTTGAACAAGCCATAACTTATTTTCTGTTATGTCTGTATCCACTTGCTGTAGTAAATAACGCTATGGTCTGTGATCCAAGAAAGGGCCCCCGGGGGTTGTGACGACTGCTGGTTTTGATTCCCATACTTATGTGTACCTTTAGTGAAGAGACGAGTGGATGGAAAGGTGCGTGGTGGATAAATGCATGAATCTTGAGAGTTCGTTTGGAGGATCTAGCAGGGGGGCGCAGCTGCTCCTACACCCTTGACCAAAGGCCAGTACTCCTCTACTCGGGGAAGGTCGTCCTCTTCAACCGCGTGCACAGCTTTGGGTGGGACGCTCATGGAGTGGTGATAGAGGAAGGGGACCCCCACCTAGCCAGCCAGACCAGCCAAACCAACCCGGGCGATAAATGAAGTGACAGATGTCGCAGCAAGATCGCCCTCACATCAAATGCATGACCCTTTAAACCAAGTTTCCAAGCCTTATACGTCCATCTGTGAGATCTCCTTGTCTAAATGGAAGAACAGCATATCAACTCTTGGTCTTTTTTTCCTTCCAGATGTTGAAATGCTTCAGGCCAGTACAGGTAACCCAGTCCCCGGAGAAGGTTACTCTCGGCCCACAAAGGACTCTATGATCCGCAGATTTTTAGAAGGTAAGTTGTAGTTATGAGCAGTGAAGGAAAACACACACACACACATACACACACACATGGGTTCCTGATGCCACATAACGGTTGCTGTATTCAAGGAACAGGCTGCCACAAACATGGCATATGATACCGCTGAAGGCACCCTGCTTTTCTTTGCTTCGGCCCTGACCTTCTCAAGCAGCCTGTTACAGACAGGCCACAAATTCCCACCATTGGAGCTCCTCATTGGGGTGAACCAGTGGCCTCCAGTAAGACTGCATTACCAGAACTAACTAAGCACCTACGATGCACAAAGACTGTTATGGATGTTAGGGCTGGGACCCCAAAGGAAAACAAGATGTGATCCCTTGGGAGACTTTACTTTGTGGTGAAGGAAGGGAATAGACACCTGTTTTACCAAGTTGCGGCTGTGTGGCAGTGGCTAAGGGCAGGACTATGGTCTGTACTCACTTCTTTCCTCAGCTGCCTGGAAGGCCTCAGGCAGGGTACTCAACTCCTTCAGATCTCCATTTCTTCAATTATAAAATGAGATTAAATTTGTGAGAGTTAAACAAGGGGCTGCATACTAAGCCTCAGACCAAGAGGTCCTCCTTCCCTGGGGCTCCCAGCACATGCCACACCTGCAGATAGATGTTGCCAAGGTGGCCATTGCTATTCACACCTCCGTTTCATGCTTGCACCTCTCTCAGCTTCTGAAGCCATGAAGCTTTCTCCTTCTGTAGAAGAAAAGACTTTTTACTCTGATAAGCTACTCTGAGCTTTACCTGAAGTTTTCCAAAGTCTGCCCAGCCCAAGTTAGGAATATGTCTGGCAGGAAGGCCGTCATAGTCTACACACTTTGGGTTTGGGCTCAAATCTAATGCATTAATCCCTGCTTGGCCCAGAGAGGACACTTAACCCAGAGTTCATATTCATCCTTGCATTCTAAGAACGTGACTGAACCCATGCCATAAAGAGGCTCAAGGACAGCATTGGGTGCCAAGGGCACAGCTCGCCTTCTGCAGCTGACGGTCTAGGGAGAAAGAGAAGCAGACAGCAGCACAACACACCCACGTGCTTGTGAGTGCACACCGTGGCAAGGGTATAAAGCCAAGGACTGGAACCGGGTGAGGATAAATAATGCTAGACCTAGGTTAGGCTGGGGAGCGAGGCCTCTCTGAGCAGGCATCAGCATGGTGAGACTTGGAGGGGTTGCTGGCTTGCTCTGGAACAGTGTGGAAGAAAGAAGGCTCTGACCAGGGGAGGATGAGGATGAAGATGAAGAACAAAGTCAAGGCCAAAGTGCTTAGAGATAGTAAGTGAAAGGCCAGTGCTAGGAGCTCACGGTGGCCTGGCAGGGAGGCTGACAGCTCTCCCAGGAAGTTGCATTTTGTTCACATTGGACAAGCCTTCCCCGAGCTTAGATAATCAGATAACTAGAAATTTATTTCGAGGGCAGAGTCCAGGAACTAGAGGTTGCCAATGAGTTCGGACCAGCCTGGTCAGTTCTCTTGGACCCATGACAACAGGAAGCCAAGAGTACCCTCCTTCATCTCAGAAAAGATGCACTGAGAACACAAATTTCTAATAAATCACTGAATTGCAGCCTCCATGGGAAGAAGGCCCAAGCTGTGTTTGTTCCTTTACCCCAAAGGGCATTTTGGGGTTTTGTTCAGTGGGGAGCTAAGGAAGAGCCAAGGTTCTAGAGAAACCACAGAGTGTGGGGTATGACATCCCAGAGCCAGCTTTCCTGGGGGTCAACCTGGTCCCTCAGGAGCATTGGACAAGTTATTCAAATCCTTAAAGGCCCAGTTTTTTTTTTAATCTGTAAAATGAGATTAATGATAATAGCAACTCCACAGCAATGCTATAAAATCAAAGGTAATACCATGTAGGCAGTATACCCAGAACTGTGCTTGCATAGAGGAATCTTCACGAATGATTTCCTGTGGCCGTTCTGAGGAGGCCATCCTCACACTGCTGCCCAGACACCAGGAAGTGTTTATAAGGGTGCTCGGGCTTGGAGGGGTGTGGTTTCTTTCCTTTGGCTCTAACAGAATGAGTGGCAGAGTCTAGTAATAAGGTTGAAGCTTCTGTCTCGGGCTGCACTGATGGGTAACAGATGAAGGCGATGAGGTGTTCCCTCGGCGTCTGTGCATGGGCGCTGAGCAGATTCCGTAGGAGCACTGCAGGGCAAGCCATCTGCCAGAGGCCACTCTGCACTACAAGCAATGGTCATTCTCTCTGCTCTTGTGAGCAGCAGACATGCCATTTCCTTGGCCATTGTCCTCAGTCAGTTGTCTCTGTCTTTTAGGCAACAGCATGGAAACGACCAGTTTGAAGAGAGAGCCATACAATCTTGGTAGGAAAAACGATATCTATCACACAGTGGATGAGGATGAGACCTTTTCTGTGGACCTGGCCAACAGGCCTCCGGTCCCTGTACCCAGGCCAGAGGCCACTGTTCCTGGGCCTCGCCAGCTGTCCAACAATGAGCCATACATTTCTAAAGGTAAGTGTGTCAGGGCATGGTGCCCAGCAGGTCCTTCAGAGATTCTCAGCAAGAGCTGCCTGGATCCCTGGCCTTCCGAACAATTGTTCCTCTTTTTGGTGGCACCCAGCCTGCCTCAGGAAATAGGGTCATAGGTCAAGACAAATTCTGAAGCTAAACCAGGCCAGTGATCACATTCAGTGCTGGTCTTGTCTGACTAAAAGAATTGCCAGATATGTGTTCCTACTTGGAGTCCACGTTTATAGTATGTTGCAGTCAGGTTTGCATTGCTGGTAGAAATCACCCAACCAAGAGCAGCTTGTGGGAAAAAGAGGTTTATTTTGGCTTACAGGCTCAAAGGGAAGCTCCATGATGGCAGGGGAAAATGATGGCATGAGCAAAGGGTGGACATCACCCCCTGGCCAACATAAGGTAGACAATAGCAACAGGAGAGTGTGCCAAACACTGGCAAAGGGAAACTGGCTATAATACCCATAAGCCTGCCCCCAACAATATACCACCTCCAGGAGGCTTTAATTTCATACTGCCATCAGCTGGAGAACCTAGCATCCAGAAAACCTAAGTTTATGGGGGACACCCGAATCAAACCACCACATAGTATAAGTGTGTTATGGAAGATGTGAAGAAAAGACATCCTCAGTGGGGAAGGTCACGCCCAAGTAGAGCCTCTAGTAAGTAGGTTGGTGTTGTTGCAAGATATATAAACTCCAGGATGCCCAGTTAACTCTGAATTGCAGATAAACAAATAAGGTGGGTTTTTGTTTGTTTTTCAGGGTAGGGTCTTGCTCTAGCCCAGGCTGACCTGAAATTCACTATGTAGTCTCAGGGGGGGCCTCAAACCCACTGTGATCCTCCTACCTCTGCCTCCCGAGTGCTGGGATTAAAGGTGTGCGCCACCACATCCCGCTAGCAAATAAAGGTTTAGTTTAAGTATGGCCCAAGCACTGAACCTTACTTGCTTTTGGTTTGGTCGGTCTGGCAACCCAAAAGTGGGTTGTGGTACAGCTGTAGGATATTCTGTATCTCCAAGTGCCGTTCTCCCGTGCAGCGTCTCCTTGGACATGCCCAGAGTGAGCTGTGGGGAGTGTCCTCAGGGATATGAACATTTCTGTGCCCACTGGCTGGATCCCACCTCTCTGCTGTCTCGTAGCCGGAGAACTTGCTCAGGCACCTGGCACCTCCACTGCGCTCTTCCAAGACAGAAGAGGCCCTGAGCAATTAATACATTGTGCCACTGTCCTCAAGGCAAAGACTAATGACAGTTGCCGATGACTATGCCAGCTTACTTGCACCTCCCATGGGAGAACCCTGAATCACACCTTCTGCACTGCTTCTCCGGGGTTATCACCAAGCTCACAGCCCAGTGGTATCTTACATAACCTGCCGCTTACTGCTTCGTTCATTCCCTGTGTCATCTTTGCCACTTCCTGCCCTAGTTAACTCTTCTCATTGCTGTGAAAAAACACCTGGCAGAGTAGCTTGTGGCTCTCAGTACAAGGGTAAAGTCCATCACGGTGGGAAAGCTGTGGAAGCAAGAGTGGCTCTGGCTGTGGCGGCAGGAACGTGAGGGGCTTGGTCACATGCTGTGTGACCGTCAGGAAGCAGAGAGAGATGAATGCTGATGTTCTTTTTCATTCAGTCTGGGACTCCAGCCCATGGGATGGTGCTACTCACAGTCAGGCTGGGTCTTTCCCCCTTAGTTAAACCTGTTTGGCAACATTCTCATAGACACAGGAAAGAAGTGTGATTCTATGGTGATTCTAACTGCAGTTACGTTGACAATGAAAATTAACCATCATACCTCCCAAATAGACTGCTAGCACTTGAAACCTTGTGTCAGTGTCTGCTACTGAGGGAGCTCACATCAAGCAGCCCATGAATAGATAGCGCTAATGCCTAAATGGCCAATGGAGTGGCAGCTCATTCCCAGCAGGTAGTTAAGACAGGGGCAGTCGGCCAGGTGATTTATAAATGCCTCTGATGACTTGCCAAGGAACTGTAGAGAGGCAAAGGGAGAGAGAGCGGCACAAGGCGGCAAGCAGGGCCATGGCTTGGAACATTTGGGTTCATTTTACAACCCTTGAATTTTCCAGCTACACAGTACAAGACACTGGATAAGTCATTTCACGCCTTTTAGCTTTAGTTTTTTAGTCTATAATTAGTTATCATACTAATACATTTTTACATTAATACCTGTCATTGTAATAAAGGATAATCCTCTGCCATAACTGTATTATGAGGGTCAGATGAAATACTTCATGGGGAAGCACTTTTTTTTTTTTTTTTTTGTTTTTTTTTTTTTTTTTTTTGGTTTTTCGAGGTAGGGTCTCACTTTAGCTCAGGCTGACCTGGAATTCTCTATGTAGTCTCAGGGTGGCCTCGAACTCATGGTGATCCTCCTACCTCTGCCTCCCGAGTGCTGGGATTAAAGGCGTGTGCCACCACGCCCGGCTGGGGAAGTACTTTTAAACTGTGAGACACTGCGTAGCCATCACTTGGGTAGCTAGCAGCCAAGGTTCCGCTGTCCTATTGACATCAGCCTCAAAGTTTAGATGTGAGTCGTGGTACTCAAGGCTAACATTGGATGCTTACAAGTGCCAGATTCTATTTTAAGTACTTTCCATGTACTAACTCATTTACTCCTCATGACTGCTGTTATCTATCAACCTCATTCTACAGATAAGGAACAGTGTCAAGGAGAGGTCAAGTTTCTTGTTCAAGGTCCCAAGTGACAGAACCAGGACTGGAACCAAGGGAGTCTCCTTCAGAGCCCAGTGGGCCATAATGACCGTGTCATAAGAGAGTGTTTCGCTTCCCAATTGTCTGTTGTCATCAGTGTTCCCTGTTGACTTCATCTTGGTCCCTCTGGAGCTTGTACACATCCCCTTGCTCTGTTGTGTAGAGATCTGTCTTGTGGTACTAGTTGACCTGCTAAGTGGCAGCTACTTGCTTTTACTTTCCAGCCTCAAGGTTTTCCAGTTACTTCTGCTGTTCAGGGGTCCTTGAACATATCCTTGCCCCCATAACTCTTTTGTTTAATGATCATGCAAATGCTGACATTGTCTTCTGGATGGCTTTGTCTTTTGAAGCTTGAGATCCCATCTGATTGACCCATTTTCATTCGACAGTCTCTGCTGCCCTCTCACTATTGTGAGTTTTGGGGTTACAGAACTACATGCAGTGGCCACAGCTGTATATTCATCTCTTCTTTGGGCAATATTTCTTAAAGGTTTAATTTATTTGTTTACTTGAAGAGAGAGAGTTAGATGGAGAGAGAGAGAGAGAGAGAGAGAGAGAATGGGCATGCCAGGGCCTCTAGCCACTGCAAATGAACTCCAGATGCATGCGCCACCATGTGCATCTGGCTTCATGTGGGTGCTGGGGAATCCAACCTGGGTCATTAGGCTTTGCAGGCAAGTGCCTCAACCACTGAGCCATCTCTCCAGCCCCTTTTCATACAATATTTTGATGCGCTTTTTGTAAATGTACAAAGTATGATAGAACCCTTAAAAAAAAAAAGAAAAGCCTTGGTTTTTACTCAGAATATTCTTTCTTTCTCAGTCTTTGCAGAAAGAAGTCAAGAGCGGTCTGGAAATTTCTATGTTTCCTCAGAGAGCATCAGGAAAGGTAAGCCAGAGCTTGTCTTCAGTTTCCTTTCACAGGAACCGAGCTTCCAAGGGTGGAGGTGTTCATACCGCCGGATTTCCAAGTGAAACAAGCCATTCACATTGCAAACAGAGAGACCCAAGTGATAGCTTGAGGTGGAGTTGTGCAAGAACCCGCCTTCCTGACGACAAAGGGGAGAGAAGAAAACAGGCACCCCAGACTGTCAAACACCCCGACCACACACAGGACACACACATACTAGCGGGCGTCCATGCATACAGCACGTGATAGCTTTACGTGCTTCTCCCTCTCTCAACCCCTATCTTGGCTCCACATGTACTTGTCCCTTCTGGACATGTCCTTGGAGCCTGTCACCACCCCCCTTAATCCCATGCCACAGGTCTGCTCTCTTGCCAGTGAGAAACCATTTGACCGAATTCCACTGTTGTTTCCAGAGCCACCTGTGAGGCCGTGGAGGGACAGGCCCCAGTCGAGCATCTATGACCCGTTTGCTGGGATGAAAACCCCAGGCCAGCGGCAGCTCATTACCCTGCAGGAGCAGGTGAAGCTGGGCATCGTCAACGTGGACGAAGCTGTGCTACACTTCAAAGAATGGCAGCTCCACCAGAAGAAACGATCTGAGTCCTTTCGCTTCCAGCAGGTAGTAGCTGCAGTGTTGTCTCTGCTCCCGTGCACGGTGGAGGAAACAGCCGCAGCTGCCGTGTGTGGGGCCATAACTGTGCGCACGCACTGAGCCTGTGAGCACTGCTTGCGTGGCCTTGCAGTCAGGGAGTGCGCATCTAGACCCCGGGCTCCGCTCCCTGGGGGCTGGATAAAGATGAAGGTCAGGAACAAAACTCTGCTACACACTTCAGTTCTGCTGCCGGACTTCTCTGCATTTGGCCCCCCACTTCTGCTTGCCAGCATTATTCCTTGGGGTCCCTTTCTACTCCTAGTGCCAAATCCTTCACAGCCAATCACTGTTTAGAACTTGAAGAGAACTTTGAAAACGTCCAAGAAATATGATTACATGAACAAGTCAAGTTGCAGAGTCAAAACAACTCACACACAAGTTCTGCTCTTTTTAAAAAAATATTTTATTTTTATTTATTTGACAGAGAAAGAGGGAGAGAGAGAGAGAGAATGGGCGTGCCAGGGACTCCAGCCACTGCAGACGAACTCTAGATGCATGTGCCCCCTTGTGCATCTGGCTAACGTGGGTCCTGGGGAATGGAACCTGGGTCCTTCGGCTTTGCAGGCAAATGCCTTAACCGCTAAGCCACCCCTCCAGCCCAAGTTCTGCACTTTTCCTGTGCACTTAGGCCAAGGCACAAGCAGAGAGCTGGAAGGGGTCATGCACACCATTTCCAGTGGCTCCCTCTGTGGGGACTGAGATTAGAGAACTGGGGGTCACAGCAGAATCTTGCCTTAGCTATACAGTTTGAAGTTTCTTGCGAAGATATATGGAACTCCACACATATTTTAAATTCTGTTCTAGGCATATATATTAAAAGGGAGGGCCGGGCGAGGTGGTGCACGCCTTTAATCTCAGCACTCAGGAGGCAGAGGTAGGAGGATTGCTGTGAGTTCGAGGCCACCCTGAGACTACATAGTAAATTCCAGGTCAGCCTGGGCTAGAATGAGACCCTACCTCGAAAAACCAGAAAAAAGAAAAAGAAAAAAAAAAGAAAGGGAGGAAATTAGGTTCACAGGATTAAGGGACACATTCAAGGCCATTTCCCTAATGAGCAGCCTATGGAGACCTGGAACTCCTGATTTTTCCTGCTACCTGCCCGCGGTGTGCATCCTAAGGCCTGGTCTCCCAGCAACAAGCATTATCAACTACTAGGGAGCAGCAGATGTGTGGTCCTGAAAGGGGAGCTGCACATTCTGAGGGATGGCTTAGGTAGTGAGAGGCAAGGACATGCGACACGGCCGCAGTGGGTGAGCTCTGATGGCTGCATGTTGGGCTCCGTCCTCTGGGTTTTCTAGACCCAGTTCCTGGCTTGTCACAGCATGCATGTGAAGGAAGTGGAGTGGCCTCCATTCTGCAGAACGTTGAGCTTGAAGAGGGGAGAGGGCAACCAGGACTCTTGCCTCTGCTTCCATCACAATTCACTGCACTTTCTGCCTCCTTGGTGTCAATAAGGAAACAACCCCTCCCCCAGCTCCCTGGGGTGTCTGTAGGACGAGGGCACCCTGCAATGTTGAATACAAGAATTCAGGGCGCATCCTGCTCAGGAGCCGCAGCACAGGACTGTCTTCCGGAGGTGCTTCTGCTGCTTGTCCAGCGAATTATTCCTCAGGCTCCTTCTCTTTCCCGCTTCCTCCTCCTGCGCACTGCTGCGCCATCTTCCGAGATGCCAGTCAGACTTCAGGCTCTCTTCTGCTCATCTCTGCTCAGGGGTACGTGTCACTGTTCTTGCTCCGTGGTGCTCTCCCTCTGGTATCTTTCCGTTTCCCCAGCTGCACCCCCCTGTCACTGCTGTCACTGCGTTCTGCCTGCGACCTGGCTACTGAGTGGGTCTCCTTGCCTCTACCTCCTCCACCCACAGGGCACCAAAGCCTTAACATCACAGCCAGCTCTCAGCATCACATCCCCTGGGCGCAGTCCCCTCAGCTCCCAGGTGCAGACAGGCCAGCCCTTCCACTCTGGCCTCCTGCAGCTTCGTGTCTCCCCCTTTGGCTCTAGCCAGACTGTGGACATTTTCGCTGGGGAGAGCTCAGGGGCTTGATTTCCTCAGGATGCTCAGGCAGTGTTGCTGTAGACTGACTAAAACAGAAACAAATCCTGGCCTTCACATATCTATTCAACATTTATTCAATGACCACAGTGGACTAAATGGCAGGATTACAGAAAAGTATAAGGTCTGGTCTCTTATCCTTGGAAAGTACACATGCAGGGCCACATAGCCCAAGTGCCAGGTGGTTGGCGTGGACAGCACTAACGACTGGGACTATCTGGGGATGTTCAGGGAGTAGGTGACCTTGACCCAGACCTGGAACAAGTTCATGGAGAAGAATTAGTGTCCCTAGACTGTGGAGAGAGCACAGTCTGAGGCAGGAACACATGCGAGTCTATGAGCAGCTCAACAGTGGTCCGACTATGTGGTGTGGATGGAGGAGGTCAGCACGTAATAGGGCTAAGAATGGGATGAGGCACCTGAAGGCAGACACTTGTCTGTGGAAGAGATGGCTTCTCTTTTTTTAAATTTTTTTTTTTCTATTTTTGAGAGACGGAGAGAGACAAGAGAGAGATGAAGAGAGACACAGAGAGAGAACAAATTGGCACACCAGGGCCTAAGCCACTACTATCAAATTCCAGATGCTTGTGCCACTTAGTGGGCATGTGTGACCTTGCACTTGCCTCACCTTTGTGTGTCTGGCTTACATGGGATTTGGAGAGTTGAACATGGGTCCTTAGGCTTTGCAAGCAAGCTCATTAATTGCTAAGCGAGATGGCTTCTCTTAAGGCAGAATTTATCTAGGACCTGGGTTTCTCTGGTGGCACCTTGAAAATATGATTGCAATGTGATATTGCATATGTACAGCATAAAGTAAGAGCAGAGTTCCAATGCCCAGAGGGTGTCATGCTGCTGTGTTTAAATAATAAATGACCTTCTTTGCAGGAAAATCTTAAGAGGCTAAGAGACAGCATCACCCGAAGACAGAGAGAGAAGCAAAAATTTGGAAAGCAGACAGGTATGTGGCTTCCCTGGGTAATGTATTGTGGGGAACAGCGCTGTTGTCCGTGACTCTCCCTTCTGCTGTGGCCTGAGCAGACAGACTGCTTTCCCAGCACCTGTGTGTTGATCTGGATCCTCACTGGACTTGGAGAGCCGTTCAGACACGGTTTTGTCTCGCTGCTTCTATAAACATGGTAGTACTCAGCACACGGCACAGGCATGCCCTGCCAGTGAGCAAATGAATGGGTAGAACCTGCCTCCTACTCAAAGAGGATGTGGCAATGCTTTCTTCCTGGTGCCTGCCGCTACCCTTGGCAATGAGGAGAACATGGGAGAAAGCAGAGCACAGACACTAGGAAGCCTTGTTAACATAGCGTCTGTTTCTGATGCAGACTGTCCTGTCACCGGCATCTAAGAACCTACCATGCAACGGCAGGGGCCGTGAATGCCAGTTGCACATATTGCGGACTGGGCCCTGTCTCTTTGGCACCAGCCATGTGATACCACCTGCCCTGAGCAAGGACTTGACCTCTGTCTACATCGCATCTTCCTGCTGGTAGCCTCCAGCGTGCTGGACCTCAGTGTTCCACCCTGGAAAGCTTTCTAGCAAGAGGAGTGGGCAAAGAAAGGCTCCTGCAGGAAACCCCTTATGTCAAGAACTAAGGGGTGGGCTGGAGAGATGGCTCAGTGGTTAAAGGTGCTTGCTTACAAAGCCTGACAGTCTGGGTTTGATCCCCCTGAACCCTCATGGAGCCAGATGCATAAAGTGGTACATGCATCTGGTCCGTCTGCAGTGGCAGGAGGCCCCTGGCATGTCTGTAGTCTCTCTCCCCACTCTCTCCTTACAAATATATATATTTGGTTTTTTGAGGTAGGGTCTCACTCTAGCCCAGGCTGACATAGAACTCACTATATAGTCTCAGGGTGGCCTCAAACTCATGGTGATCCTCCTACCTCTGCCTCCCGTGTGCTGGGATTAAAGGTGTGCGCCACGACGCCTGGCTCAAATAAAGAATTTTTTGTTTGTTGTGTTTTGCTTTTGGAGGTAGAGTCTTGCTTTACCTCAGACTGACCTGGAATTCACTATGGAGTCTCAGGCTGGCCTGGAACTCACAGCAGTCCTGCTATCACTGCCTCCTGAGTGCTGGGATTAAAGGTGTGTGATACCACGCCCAGCTCAAATAATAATTAAAAAAAAAAAAAAAGAACTCAGTGAACCTGATGTTGTGGCACACGCCTTTAATCCCAGCACTCGGGAGGCAGAGGTAGGAGGATCACCGTGAGTTCGAGGCCACCCTGAGACTCCATAGTGAATTCCAGCTCAACCTGGGCTAGAGTGAGACCCTACCTGGAAAAACTAAAAAAAAAGAAAAAAAAAAAAAAGAAAAAAGAAAAGGAAAAAGAAAAAGGAAAAGAAAAAGAAAAGAAAAAAGAACTCAGTGAAATTCAGCCCTGCTTGTACACAGCTTCTGTAGCCTAGACAAGCTGACTTCTCATGTACCTGGATATTTCCCTCTGGCCTCTTCCTTCACGCCTATATTCATGTAATGGAGTTATAAGACCCCACCCGGAAGCTGCTTTCCTGAGAAGCCTTCTGGACCACACTGTAGGCTTCTGTCCTCTTTCAGGCATCTGAAGAGCCTACTGTCCCTTCTGCTCCCCTGTCCCTTCTTGTGGCTGCTCTGATTGCTGTTGCCTCTTTTCTTTATTCTCAGGATTCTGCTTCTGCTGTTCATCTTAAGTCTGCTCACTTCTGACCATCTCTTGGGCCACAGATGTAGCCAAACCCTACCATTTCTTGCAGTCATCTCTTCATCCTTTGCATTCTTGTCTATGCAACCTGTAGCCAATGTCCTTTAAAACATGAAATTGGGCTGGAGAGATGGCTTAATGGTTAAGGTGCTTGTCTGCAAAGCCTAAGGACCCATGTTCAACTCTTCAGAACCCACGTAAGCCAGACACACAAAGGTGAGGCAAGTGCAAGGTCACATATGTGCACGAGGTGGCACACACATCTAGAGTTCGATTACAGTGGCTGGAGGACCTGGCACACCAATTCCCTCTCTCTCATTAAAAAAAAAAAAAATGCCAGTCTGTTGGGCTTACCTCAAAAGAAAAAAAAAAAGTCAGGGCCGGAGAGATGGCTTAGCAGTTAAGGCACTTGCCTATGAAGCCTAAGGACCCAGGTTCATTTCCCCAGAACCCATCTAAGCCAGATGCACATGGTAGTGCATGTGTCTGGAGTTCGTTTGCAGTGGCTAGAGGGCCTGGCGTGCCCTTTCTCACTCTTTCTACCTTCCTCTTTCTTTCAAATAAATAAATAAGTAAAATATTAAAAAATAGGGCTGGAGAGATGGCTTAGCAGTTAAGGCACTTGCCTGCGAAGCCCAAGGATCCATGTTTGATCTCTGTCCAGATCCCACATAACCAGACGCATGAAGGTGTTGCAAGAGCAAGGTTGCACATGTGCTCTAGGTGGTGCAAATGTCTGGAGTTTGATTGCAGTGGCTGAGGCCCTGGCACACCAATACTCTTTCTCTCTCGCCTTAGCTCTCTTAAAAAAAAAAAAAAATCTCTCTCTTGCTCTGGCTCTCTCTCTAAAAATATAAAATAAATAGGTAAATAAAATCAGATGTACTGTTCCCTCCTCAGCCACCCAGGGGCTCCTGTCCTATTCAGAGTAAAAGCAAGCTTGTCCCCCTACTCCACGTGTGGCATCCAAGGTGCCACCTAATCTGATCCAAGCTCATCCTCCACTCATCTCCTGCCCTGGGCTTGAGCCCAAGTAAGAAGCAAGCACGTGTCCCTCCCAAAGCCTTTGCACCAGCTGCTCACTTGTCCTTCCCCACATCTCCACCTGCTGGCTCTATTGCATCCCGGGAGAGGCAGCTGCACTTCTCAGAGGAGACCTCCATGAAAACTCACCTTCTGCTCTCTTGCTTTATCTGTTCTTTGGTACACAGACAAGAACTGGACTTGCCCTAGGCATGTATTCTCTTGGTGCAGCATCCCCCCTCCCTCTTACTGTAAAGTCCACGAGAGCAGTCCACCTAGGGAGAATGTTCTGCCTTTGTGCCCCAGGAGCATCCTTGTTTTAAATTTTGTGATAGAGTGTACATGACAAACTGTGCCATTGGAACCTTAAGTGTACAGTTCAGTGGCATGCAGTGCATCCATCGTGCCATGCAGCCATCTCCACTCTGTTTCTACAACTTTCCCTGGCAAAGACTTGGAAGGAAATAGCTGGTGTGGCGGGATCCCAGAGGATAAGAGAGTGTTAGGGAAGTGAGACAGAAGGACTCGATGGAGAACGGCTGCTCTGCTCAGAGTTGTCCCGCCTGAGGAAGCAGAGCCAGGCGTATGTATCCAGCTGCCATCAGTCACGATGGAAGCCTGCTGGGGAAAGGGCAGTGAAGACTTGACTACCCAACAAAGGGCCTTGGGCCTCTCCTGCAGGGTGGATGAGGTCCCGGGCTATCAGAGCATCTGATGAAGAGAAGGCATCATTTATGGCTGGGTAGATGTGGTTTGTTTAGCTCTGTAGACCTTGGCTATGTATTTCACTTTCTATGGGTTTCACACTGCACCTCCATAGGGGCCTCAGGGCTGCTGAATTTGTGTTTGTAAGGCAGTGGTAGGACTAGGGTAACGGGAGAGGGATAGATGAGGCCACACGAGACTGGGGCCACTAACTCCACTTTGGCCATCACAGCTCCTTTTACAAACAAGTGCCTTTAGCCACTGAGCCATCTCTCCACTTCCCACAGCTCCTTTCAAAACTCTGTTCTCAGATGCACACCTTTAATCCCAACACTCAGGAGGCAGAGGTAGGAGGATCACAGCCTGACACTACATAGTGAATTCCAGATCAGCCAGGGCAAAAAATTCCATTCTGTGGTCAGTTTCTGCTGTCAGTAGGGAAAAGAACTCTGTTCCACAAAAAAAAACAAAAAACAAAACAAAAAACTGAAAATCAGGCTGGAGAGTTGGCTTAGCTGTTAAGGCGCTTGCCTGAGAAACCTAAAGATCCTGGGTTCCATTCTCCAGGTCCCACATAAGCCAGCTGCACAAGGTGGTACATGCATCTGGATTTCATTTGCAGTGGCTAGAGGCCCTGATGTGCCCATTCTCTCTCTTCCTCTCTCTTTGTCTCAAATAAAAAATAATTAATTTAAAAAAAAAGACTGAAAATCATTGGCACAGATCACATTGAGCTGTGGAAACATTAGGGTTGGTGAGTGGCATTTCTGCATATAGGACCTTTTCTAGGAACATAACCCACTCTAAACGCAGACTGACTCAAATTTGGCAACTCCCGTTGCCTTAGGACAGAAAAATACTTTCAGAGCACTGGGGAGGCAGGGGTAAGAGGATTGCTGTGAGTTCGAGGCCACCCTGAGGCTACATAGTGAATTCCAGGTCAGCCTGGACTAGAGTGAGACCCTATCTTGAAAAACTGCCCCCCAAAAAACAATAAATAAATAAAAAAGAAAAGAAAAAAAACAAAAAAGAAAGAAAGAAAGAAAAATACTTATCATTTTTCTTTAACTTGAGTTAAAACTTGAAAACAGAGCCTCCCTTCATAGTCACTTCCCACCTTGTCTTCAGTGCCAGGTAGAGTACCTTTGCTCTTATGGGCCAGCACAGGACATTGATGGCATGGGAAATCAGTGCAGGACCTGGGCTCTGTGGCTTGCTGGATGCCATGGCTCCGCGAGGAAGACAGTCGGTGTTTGTGTTCAGGGTGTGTCCTGTGTGGCAGCGGGCTTTGGCCCAAGGGGTGTGTCCTCCATGGGTTCTGATCCTTGTTTTATCGCTGAACCACTTTATGATCTGAGGTCATTCCTTTACTCATGCTGCCTCAGTTTCCTCATGGCTCATACCTACTGGAAAGTTATGAGGCTCAATGAGAAGCAATAATGCAAGATGAACACACTTCAGAAAAGTGCTATCCACTATGCAAAGGATGACAGGGTTTTAGGAACATTTAGACTAGACTAGCCCTACCTGATTACTTGAACTTTTGACCTCCATTTTTTCTTCTTCCTCCATTGCGTCCTTCCTCATAGAACTGGTTGAGGGGGCTGGAGGGATGGCTTAGTGGTTAAGGCGTTTGCCTGCAAAGCCAAAGGACCCAGGCTCAATTCCCTAGAACCCATGTTAGCCAGATGCACAAGGGAGCGCACGCATCTGGAGTTCATTTGCAGTGGCTGGAGGCCCACTCTCTCTCTCCCTCTCTCCACTTTTCTCTGTCAAATAAATAAATAAAAATAAAAGAACTAAAAAAAGAACTGGTTGAGGGTGGGAAAGTACCACCTTGAAGTTAATTACTCAGACAAAAGTTGATTTTATTGAAAAGTGGGCCAAAGCTAAGAAGGAAAAGAATGACATCCATGTGGTCCCCGGATGAGAGGGCTGGTTGTGCTCTGCCCAGAGGGCTCCGAGCTTGGGAGGAGCTTTTATTGCAGAATGTGATCAGAGAGCCTGGCACATGAAGAACATACTGCATTCCATGAAAGTCAGAAAAACTGGCTGAACACCAGACCTCTAAGGTACCCTGGAACCAGTGTCTCTAGAGCCAAGAAGGCTTGGGCCTTCACAAACCAATAATCCACCCCGTGAGTGTTCTCGATGCAGGCTGTTGACCGTGGTGGCCGGGCCACATTGTCCTTCCACACTGTTCTCGTTTGTGCGCTTACCTTCTTGGGGCGCTCTGGCTTTGGCAAAGTATGTAGCCACCTCTGAACTTCCTCCTGCACTACACTGGTCCTCTAGAACCGAGGTGATAGACACTGTACTGGGAAGAGAGCCCATAATCCCAAAGCTTCCTCCTCTTCCA
Organism: Dipus sagitta; assembly: GCA_036346955.1. Classification (NCBI taxonomy): domain Eukaryota; kingdom Metazoa; phylum Chordata; class Mammalia; order Rodentia; family Dipodidae; genus Dipus; species Dipus sagitta. The sequence goes on from CM070770.1 coordinate 39,973,793, forward strand.
CCCTGGCCCCCAAGGGCTCCCCGAGGCCTTGCTGTGGCCTGAGGGGAGCCTCAAGGCGGGAGCTTACCTCCCTGCACACCTTCCTGGGGAGGAAGTTGTTTCTGCTCCAAGAATCCTGGGGAGGAAATATAGGGAGGGCAAAAGGTAAACCAGTGGCTGGGCTGGGCCAGGAAGAGGTCAGGCCAGTGCTGTGTTGGGCAAGGGAATCTGCCTGTATTTGCAAATCACAGTCTTCTCCGGGCCTGAAGGTCCAGTAATGAACTCCCCAGGTCACTATTAGATGGCCCATCTCACACCCTCCATCTGTTAGGAATTCAGGGGACTAGAGACCCTAGACCTTATAGTTGGAAAGCGGCCTGACTCTCAAGCCGGGTTGATCCCAGATCAGTGCTTCCTATCTGTATGGGGACGATGTGGCTTTTCCCCTTTGTTCCTTGGCTTCTGCTAGGAATGACGATAGCTACATCCATTTCTTGGGTATTACGGGGATTCGGTGAGCTAAACATATGAGCCTGTTGAACAGGATGGTATGTGAGACCACCAATGATGTTCATGACCTTCTCCTCAGACAGGAGGCTGATTCAGAAAAGCCACCTTCCTCTAGTTGCATAGCTGCTGAGTGGTAGGGCTGGGAACCCAAACCTCTCACTAAAGGCATGTTCCACCCACTCCCAGAGACAGAAGCGCTTCTCTGCCCTTCTTCACGTCCACCATCCCTTCCCCTCCGCCTACTCACATTGGATTCTGTGGCTTTTCAGCACTGAAGGGGAGAAGAATCCAGGGCCTCTTGTCCCCTTCAGGCTCAGGGGCAAAAGGCAGGTGGACTGGGAGCAGCAGAGCGGTTTGGCAATGACAATTCTCCCTTTCTCCTCTGTTCCAGATCTGGAGATCACAGTCCCAATCCGGCACTCGCAGCACCTGCCCGGGAAGGTGGAGTTTGGAGTGTATGAGAGTGGCCCCAGGAAGAGTGTCTTCCCCCCAAGGGCAGAGCTAAGGCGAGGCGACTGGAAAACAGACAGCACCTCCAGCACAGCCAGTAAGCAGCAAGCCAGAGGCTCCCCAACCACTGGCCTCCAGCCTTCAGCTTTTGTTGTTGTTGTTTTGTTTTTCAAGGTAGGGCCTTGCTCTAGCCCAGGCTGATCTGGAATTCACTCTAGTCTCAGGGCGGCCTTGAACTCACAGTGATCCTCCTACCTCTGCCCGCCCCCCCGCCTCCCCCCCAGTGCTGGGATTAAAGGTGTTCGCCACCATGCCTGGCTGCCTTCGGCTTTTTGTAAACATTCTGTTTGCAAGAGATCTCAACTGGAGCCTGATTTGGTTTTGAGAGGTGTACATTATGTGGAATAGTCCATCTGTGAAAATTGCTTTTGTTTCTTGAAGCTCAGTTGTATGATGGTTGTTACTGCATCTATTTTTTTTTTAATTTTTGTTTATTTATTAGCAAGGAGAGAGAGGGAGAGAGGGAGAGAGAATGAGAATGAATGGTTTACCAGGTCCTCTAGCCATGGCAAAGGAACTGCAAATGCATGGGCCACTGTGTGCATCTGGCTTTATGGGGGTACTGGGGAATAGAACCTGGGCACTAGGGAATCAAACCCAGGTCCTTAGGCTTTGCAGGCAAGTGCCTTAACTGCTATTTCTCCAGCCCTATGTCTTTCCTTTTTTAAAAAAAAATTTTTGTTTATTTTTATTTATTTATTTGAAAGCGACAGACAGAGAGAGAAAGAGGCAGATAGAGAGAGAGAATGAGCATACCAGGGCCTCCAGCCACTGCAAATGAACTCCAGATGCATGCTCCCCCTTATGCATCTAGATAACGTGGGTCCTGGGGAATCGAGCCTCGAACCAGGGTCCTTAGGCTTCACAGGCAAGCGCTTAGCCGCTAAGCCATCTCTCCAGCCCTGTCTTTCCTTTTTATAAATAGACGACACTAATAATTTTCAGTAATGGTGGGGAGATGCATGCAACCCAGCGTAGCCACCATAGCCTGAGCGACTCCTCTCTTAGCGACCTCCACTTAGACACAACCAAACCCTTAAACTGCAGAAGAGAATTCAGAAGGAGCTGTAGCGAAGCCAAGCGAATGAGTTCATTGAGTAGAGGTGAGGGCTTGTGCATGCTTTAGATTTAAGCTACAATATTCAGAGAGAGAGAGAGACCCTTAAGACAAGGACCCCTAGCACACCCCTAACATGAGAAAGAGAGGTGCTTAGGTGTATATATATACATCTATATATGATTCTGTGGTTCTGTAAGTTATATTGCTCAAAGAATGTAATGTACAACAGGGTTTGAAGAGTAAACAAACATTTTAAAATTTAGTACTAAGTTTTGAAAACAGAATCTGGTGAATTTATTTTTTCCCTTTTTTTTAAATATATTTTTTAAGGTTTTTTCAGTATTTTTTTGTTATTTTTATTTATTTATTTGAGAGCGACAGACAGCTAGAGAAAGAGGCAGATAGAGAGGGAGAGAGAATGAGCGCACCAGGGCCTCCAGCCACTGCAAACGAACTCCAGATGCATGCGCCCCCTTGTGCATCTGGCTAACGTGGGTCCTGGGGAGTCGAGCCTCAAACCGGGGTCCTTAGGCTTCACAGGCAAGCGCTTAACCGCTAAGCCATCTCTACAGCCCTATTTTTTCCCTTTTGTACATGAAATCTTTATTTATTTATTTATTTATTTATTTATTTATTTATTTTGAGGTAGGGTCTCACTCTGGTCCAGGCTCACCTGGAATTCACTATGTGGTCTCAGGGTGGCCTCGAACTCATGGAGATCCTCCTACCTCTGCCTTCCAAGTGCTGGGATTAAAGGTGTGTGCCGCCACACCGGGCTTTTGTACATTAAATCTTAAGATGACTTTGTGAGGTGTATTGCCTGCATTAAAGGATGAAAGGAATGCTAACATGGTTAAACTCGAGGTTACAAATGTTGTGACCCTAAGTAAGCAAGTTTATTTGTTGTTTTCAGCATCTTTGCTTGAGATGTATTTAGGAAAGTACGCATTATGCCTAGGCAATTTTGGCTTTATTGGTTATATTAACTTTAAGCCAGCGGGAAACAAAACGAGATCCCAAGGTGAGGGGCTTTGTTCCCTTTCCATGTTCCCTTAATCTTCCCTTTTTATCCTGCTGCATAATAATAGTGAATGTTTACTGAGCATTCATCAAATGTGAAGTGTCTTCGCAAAGCCTCTGTAAGGTAGAATCTTAACCTCTTCCAGCTGAGCAGGAAGCTTCAGAGGTTAGTTCCTTGTCCTGAGTTTTCTTTCTCCGACAACTGAGCTGAACTAGGATTTGAACTCAGCCTGGATTTGGAGTTAGGACTTTTCACCCCATTTTAGCTCCTTTCCCAGCTGTGCTAAGGGGAAGCCAAGGGCATGAAATCAGAAATGGCAGACAACAATGGACTCAAATTTGAGCATTCTGACTTCTTCACAGGCGGTTCAGGATCTGATTAGGAAACGTCTTCCTTTGGTATGGGAAGCTTGAATGGGAGTCTGATTGCAGCAGACAATACTGCCGATGTGCAGGCTGGTGTGAGGAGAGGGGGTGCTTTGTTCCTGATCCAGGGAGATGCTAGCCCACTCCAGCCACGTTGGCTGCACCGATGCAATAGATTGGGTTTCTTGTTGAGTGTACATTTCATTGTGAGCAAAACAACTGGAAAAGCAACAAAAGAGCCAGAGAGAAGCTACATTTCAGGACTCTTGTCTGCCTACAAGTGAGGCAGAGGACTCCAAATGAATACCTGAGCAGGAAGGTCATCCAATGTAGAGTTGTAATCTTTTTTTAAAAAAAAAATAAATTTTTTTGACAGAAAGAAAGAGGGAGAGAGAGAATGGGCACGCCAGGGCCTCCAGCCACTGCAAACGAACTCCAGACACATGCGCCACCTTGTGCATCTGGCTAACGTGGGACCTGGGGAATAGACCCTGGGTCCTTTGGCTTTGCAGGCAAATACCTTAACCGCTAAGCCATCCCTCCAGCCCTAGAGTTGTGGACTTTTTGACATCATAACCCCCCTTGAGAATTTGCTGTATGTATGTTCTAGATCGATTTCTCAGGAAAACATACATGTCTACACACACACACACACACACACACTCACACACAAATTTTGCCCACCTATGCTCCTCGGTCAAGAACCTCTGAACCACTTCCCCTTGTTGCTCTATAGATGGGTCATCTCACTAAAGATCACACAGCCAGAGTGGCAAAGGTGGTAGGGGAACCAGCTCACTCTTCAGTAAATGTTCCTGCCACCATTACCTGTGACAGATGCAAAGCCACGTCAAAGTCTAGACTGGACAAGGAGAACACCTCCCCAAACATAACAGGAATGACGGTGTGGACCCTGAGCCCCCCTTCCACAGACACACACCCCAAGGTAATTGAGAAATGTAACACTAGAAGCTAGAGAGAGTTCCCCAGGGATCGCAGAGGAAGCCAGAGGCAAGTGCGCTTCTCAGACATGAGAGAGGAGGATGTCTTCTGGGGAGGCCCCACTTCAGATGCAAGAGGGGAACATCAGGCAACTTAAAAAGACAGACACAACATACTCATCTTAAGTGCAGACTTCTGCCATTGCAAAGCTGTTGTCTGTATTTTACTTGGGGTAGCTGGAAATGAGTACAGGGTGGATGGTACAAGCTATTGCCCAGCAAGGGCTAGCTCATGGGGCTAGACAGTGCTATGAGACGGCAGACTCGCTCTCTCTTTGTGGCTGTGATCACGCCGGTTCCTGATTAGTTTCTATTACCTGGTGTGTAGCAAACCACACTCAAACTTAGTGGCTTGAAATGTAACCAGTCATTGATGCCTGACCCCACAACCTGTGCACAAGTCAGAGGGGATGGCCCATCCCTCCTACGTGTGCCAGGAACCAGAGCCACTGAAGGTCAGGGCACCATCTTGAAGAGGAAGAGGATGAGGATAGTGGCCTCCACTAACAAGTGTTTGCTCTTTACCAGCATGTCCCCATCTGACCTAGTTCATTCTACACAAGGAGGCCCTGAGTTTCTCCATGAGGAACTGGAGACTTAGAGGTGTCTAACACAGCTGAGGATCTGAGACTCACATGCAGATCTGTCTGCTGTTACCCAAGGGAAGTACTGGGGTAGGCACACTCTGCCGTATCTCTTAGTCCCTGGAGTCACATCCTGCACATAGCACTGGGTTTTTTTTGTTTGTTTGTTTGTTTGTTTGTTTATGTTTTCAAGGTAGGGTCTCACTCTAGCCCAGGCTGACCTGGAACTCACTCTAGCTCCAGGCTGGCCTTGAGCTCACAGCGATCCTCCTACCTCAGCCTCCCCAGTGTACCACCACGCCCGACTCAGCAATGTTTTATTACAGCACCGTTGTCATCTCTTGGGACCTACAGAAAAGTAGTTGCAAGTTAAACCTGGTTATAACTAAAAATTTAAGCCTCAGTAATTAGTGTTATGTCTCAGGGAACAAAAGCATCACTGTAGGAAGACGATTGATTTTCTCCTATTTCATCTGGTCCATGGGTTGTATTATAACTGGCTCCCCCACCCCCTGCCGCCCCATCCATTCACTCATTGGAGACCAAAAGATGAAAAAGAACCAGAGCCCATTTTGAGGGGCTGTTGTAGTCAGCCCCATGTTGCTGGCATGAGCATCCAAACCAGACTCAGTTTACAGGAGGAAGGGATTTATTTCAAGTTTACAGATCCAGAGGAGAGTTCCATAGATGGCGGAAGAAGCTGGCTCCCTTTCATAAATCCAAGTAGAGAGAAGGAAATTAAAATAGCCAGAAAACACCAAAAAGCAGCAGCACAAACTAGCCACAAAGGGCAGGGACCAGCCAGAGCTCCGACTGCTCTGTGACACCTTTGGGCTAGAAATCAGTTCTGCCCCCAGGGCCTGTCCCCAGTGACATCTACCCCAGCCAAGTGGCTGGAGACCCAAGTTACAAGCTTTAATAAAACACCTCAGTCTATGGGGGACACCCATTCAGACTACCACATGGGCTCATAATGGAAGAAAGTACAAAAATCGCAAGAGCTCGATGCTGTCTGCTCCTTCTTCCTTGATGACAACAACTAGCAAGGTGTGGTACCCTTCTCCTCCCACTGGCGAGAGGGCACAAGATGGGGCTGCAGCCAGGTGCTTCTGCCAACTGTGTAGCCCAGGAGGGCATGGGCCAGTCATGAGCCTGTAGAGGGCAACAAAATGAAGGGAGCCAGTGTTTGTGGCTGGGATTAAAAATATAAGAATGCAAGGGTTCTCTCTGTCTTTATCTACTCCTTTCTCTCAAATAAATAAATAAATAAATATTTTTAAAAATTTAAAGAGTGCTGGGCATGGTGGCGCACACCTTTAATTCCAGCACTCGGGTGACAGAGGTAGGAGGATCCCTGTGAGTTCAAGGACAGACTGAGACTACATAGTAAATTACAGATCTGCCTGCCTAGAGTGAGACCCTGTCTCAAAAAAGAAAATTTTTTTTTTTAAGTGAAAAAGGGCTGGAGAGATGGCTTAGCAGTTATGGTGCATGCCTAAGGACCCAGGTTTGATTCTCCAGGTCCTACGTAAGCCAGATGCACATGGTGGTGCATGTGTCTGGTGTTTGTTTTCAATGGCTGGAGGCCCTGGTGTGCCCATTCTCTTTCTCTCTCTCTCTCTCCCTCTCTCTCTTTCTCTAATAAATAAATAAATGACTAAATATTTTAAAAAGAAAAGAAAAGAAGGAAAGAATGGGGCTGGAGACATGGCTTAGCCATAAAGGCACTTGCCTATGAAGCCTAAGAACTCATGTTCGAATCTCCAAGTCCCACATAGCCAGATGGACAGTTATGCAAGTGCACAATGTCACACATGTGCCACAAGGGGGCACGTGTGCCTCAGGTAGTTCACAGCAGCTAAAGGCCCTGGCGTGCCCATTTTCTCTCTCTCTAAATTTAAAAAAAAATTACAAAATTAGATAATCTTTTAAGCCAGGCGTGGTGGTGCACGCCTTTAGTCCCAGCACTCAGGAGGCAGAGGTAGGAGGATCACCGTGAAACTACATAGTGAATTCCAGCAAATCAGTCTGGGCTAGAGTGAAACCCTACCTCACAAAAAGTAAAAAACCAAAAAAATAAAAATAAAAATAAAAATAAAAAAAGAATGTAAACGAAGGCTATAGGGGTTGATGGATGTGAGTGTGGAGTCATAGAGTCCCTGTCTAGGAGTTGTTTGACTTCTCACTAATGGATGACCTTCAGAACTGGGTGGGAGCCGTTGTGGAGACTGCCATAGACAGTAGTGGATGACATGTGATGGCATTTTCTCTGAGCACAGAAGACTGCGGAGGCTTTAGCCATGTGAGTAGCATTTTGCTGGGGAGGGGAGGAACATATTCTGACAGCTAAACTGAGTTATGAGTGGGAAACCAAATAAAAAGAACACACAGGGTGGCATGTACCTAATGAATTAACTAACCTGTAATCCCAGCATTTGGGAGGCAGAAACAGGAGCATTGCCACAAGTTCCAGGTCAGCCAGGTCTACATAGCAAGACCCTGTCTCAAAAAAAAAAAAGAATAAATAAAACAAAAAACTGCCTACAAAAAAAATCCAAAATTATATGCTATCTAATATGCTCTATTGTGTCTGGAATTTGTTTGCAGTAGCTAGAGGCCATAGCATGTCCATTCTCTCTCTCTCTTGCTCACTCAAATAAATAAATTAATTAAAAAAAAACACTCAGGAGCTAGAGAGATGGCTCAGCAGTTAAGATGCTTGCCTGCAAAGTATAACAACCCAGGTGTGATTCCCCAGTATCCACGTAAGGCCAGATGCACAAAGTGATGCATACATCTGTCATTTGTTTGCAGTGGTTGGAGGCCCCTAGTATGCCTATTCTCTCTCTCTCTGTGCTTGCAAATAAATAATAGATAAAAATATTTTTTTTAGGGCTGGAGGAATGGCTTAGTGTTTAAGGCATTTGCCTGCAAAGCCAAAGGACCCAGGTTTGATTCCCCAGAACCCACATAAGCCAGATGCACAAGGTGGCGGATGCCTCTGGAGTTCGTTTGCAGTTGCTGGAGGCCCTGGTGCGCCCATTCTCTCCCTCTCTCTCTCTCTCTCTCTCTCTCTCTCTCCCTCTTTGTCTCTGTCAAATAATAAATAAACATGAAATATTTAAAAATAGATAAATGTTAAAAATTTTTAAAACTTAAAAAAATTAAAATTCATACCATAATGATGTCAAAACTGGAGACTATTTGCCTCCAAACTACTCTGATTAGGAGCTGTTTTAGGTAGAAATTCAACAAACCTAAGATTTGGCAGTACTGTTAGTGGCAATACTGATAAATCAAAGTTACAAAGTTAAAATCTTTTTAGGGCTAGGGAGGTAGCTTAGTGGGAAAGCATTTGCTTAACTTTTTCCCTTCTTTTAAAATTTTTTTATTATTTATTTACTTATTTGAGAGCGACAGACAGAGAGAGAAAGAGGCAGATAGATAGAGAGAATGGGTGCACCAGGGCCTCCAGCCACTGCAAACGAACTCCAGACGCTTGCACCCCCTTGTGCATCTGGCTTACGGGGGTTCTGGGGAATCTAGCCTTGAACTGAGGTCCTTAGGCTTCACAGGGAAGCGCTTAACCACTAAGCCATCTCTCCAGCCCTTCTTTTGGTTTATTTATTTATTTTATTTATTTGAGAGTCTTTTCCCCTTCTTTTACATAAAGTTGTGTGTGTGTAAGGGCATGTGCATGCCCTGGAGCACATGTGGAGGTCAGTGGACAACCTCAAGGTGTCCATCTTCTCCTTCCACCTTCTTTTGAGACAGGGTCTCTTGTTGTTTTGCTACCATGTACATGAGGCTAGCTGGCCCTTGAGCTTCCTGATTCTCCTGCCTACGCCTCTCATTGCCACGGCATGTTGGGAGTCACAGGTCTGTGTGCTGAGGAGGATCAGACTCAGGTCAGCAAGCTTGTAAGCAAGTGCATTTAACCACTGTGCAATCTCCCCAGCCCTTGCTTAGCATTTTTGAGACCCTGGGTTTAGTTCCCAGCACCGAAAACAAAAGGAAAAAAGAGAGCCAATATTGTTATAGTTGGTTAACAATTACTCTTCCCCACTACTGATCACATGCTTGGGCTTTTTTCGGTGCTGTGTTGTTCACTGACCCCATTTGGATATTTAAATTTAAGTTAATCAAAACAATAAATTTGGCTAGTGCGATAGTGCATACTTGTATTTCGGAGGCTAAGGCAGGAGGATCATGAGTTCCAGGCTAGCCTGTTACCTAGTAAGGCCCTGTCTCAAAGCAAAATCCTAAAATTTTAACTTCTTTTCCTCAATTCTATCTGCATTTCACACTAGCTACCATATGGAGTAGCACACAATAGAACATTGCCAGGAAGTTCTATTGGATAGTACTTTCATAATGAGATAAATAATTAATTCCCAACTCACAAGCCTTTAGCATGTAAATTTCCATAGTCACAGTTCTACCATGAGGATAAGTTATTCTTTTGAATTTGTGTTGTATAATTGTGTGTGTGTGTGTATGGTGTGCATGTGTGTATGGTATGAATGTGTGTGTGTGTGTGTGTGTGTGTGTGTATGGTGTACGTATGTGTTTGTGTGTGTGTTATGTTGTGCATACATGTGTGCATGAGTATTCGTGTGTATGGTGTGCATGTATGTGTATGAATATTTGTGTGTGTATGTTGTGCATGCATGTGTGTATGAATGTGTATGTGGTGTTCATGTGTGTGTATGGTGTGCGGGTGTGTATATGAGTGTTTGCGTGTATATGTTGTGCATATATATGTGTATGTGTGGTGTGCATACATGTGTATATGTTTGTGTGTGTATGGTGCACATGTATGTGTGTATGTGTGTGTGCGCATGCATGTGGAAGCCAGAGGCTGATACTGAGTGTCTTCCTCAATTGCTCTCCACCTTATTTTATGAGACGGGGCCCCTCACTGAATCCAGAGTTTTCATTTGGCTCATCTAGGCAGCTTGTCCCAGGGCTCCACCTGCCTCTGTCTTCTGAGCACGCTGCCATATCCGGCGCTTTATGTAGTTCTGGGGTTTTGAACTCGAGTCCTCATGCTTGTGTGGCAAGTGCTTCACACTGACTGAGCCATCACCCCAGCTTTGTGCTGTGCATTTTTGTTTATTTTTGCGGCTCTGGGGATGGAACCCACAGCCTTGTACTACCGCTTATACCCCTTTCCATGTCAGTGTCTGATCTTTTACTGGAAAATGTGTCTACTTGCACATGTTTCCTGTAATTCCGGAGTAAAAAGGCTGCAGCAACAAAATCAGTTTGCAGATTCAGAGAACAACTGAGATTCCAAGCACCTCTGCATCTCTGTCTGTCAAACCAAAGCACTAATATCAAATAGGATTTTCAAAGGGATTAAATGGCAATCATGCTTTTGAAGCGCTCAACGTGTGGTAAGCCCTGGGTAAATGGTAGCTATTAAGCCCAAAGTGGTCATCAAAAACTGAACCATTTCGTGTAATGCTGCAAAGAAAAATTGAACTCTAATAAAATGGCTATGCTTGGAAGACTCTTGTGTTCACAGATTAGGGATTGTTTCAATCAGTAAACATAAGTTACTGCTAGAATCCAGCATTTTGTTTTCTCCTGCCAGAGTCCACAGTCCAGCTACTTTTCTTTCTCCCCTTTAGGCAGCATGAGTAACCGGTCAAGCACACGGAGCCTCCTGAGTGTGAGCAGTGGGATGGAGGGTGACAATGAGGTGAGAGCTGGGACCCCACCCTGCCTATCTGCCTGTTCTCAGGGGTCGTTTCCTCATCTGATGGCTAGAAAAAGGAATCTGAGGGGAAGGAACCAGACATCAAAGATCACATGATATAGGGTGCCATTTATATGAAATTACATGAAATATCTAGAATGGGAGCTGGAGAGGTTAAAGGCACTTATTGGCAAAGCCTGCCAGCCTAGGTCCGATACCCCAGTACTGACTTAAAACCATAAGCACAAAGTTGTGTGTGCATCTGGAGTTCATTTGCAGTGGCGGAAACCCTTCCATGCCTATTCTCATTCTCTTTCTTTCTCTTCTCAAATAAGTAAATTAAAATTTTTTTAAAAGAAAAAAAACTCTGAGACTACATCGTGAATTTCAGGTCAGCCTAGGCTAGAGTGAGACCCTACCTTGAAAACAAACAAAAAAAAATTAAAAATAAATAAATAAATAATTTATTATTATTATTACTATTATTATTATTATTACTTTTTTTGGTTCTTCAAGGTAGGGTTTCACTCTAGCCCAGGCTGACCTGGAATTCACTACATAGTCTCAGGGTGGCCTGGACTCATGGCGGTCCTTCTACCTCTGCCTCCCGAGTGCTGGGATTAAAGGCGTGCGCCACACACCCAGCTCAAAAAGAAATACCTAGAATGGGTAAATCCAGAGAGATAAAAAGCACGTTGGTGACTGGCAGGGTTGGAGGGAAAAAGGATGGGAAGAAACTGCTTCATGGGTCTATTTCTTTGAGGCCCCACTCCAAGTTAGTTAGCCAGTCGGGTCAGTGTCTGTCCTGACCTGGTGACCAGTGGCTGGACTGAGCCCGAGGGACCACGTGGGTCACCACCAACCCTGAAGATTCCTGAGAACAGAGTCCCAGGGAGACCATTCCCAGTAGGCTCCCAGGCAACATGGGCGTTGGCAGACCGTAGACCTGACTGGAGCCGTAAAGACTGAGACTCAGGAAATTTGTGATAATTTTGGGCATCCTGTATCCCTGGTTGATCCCACAAGGACATGAAAAGCTGGTGGTGGTACTGGGTTGACTGTTGGTTTGGGAACAGCCTACATCCAACACCCGAGGAGGGCAAGGGCTTTCCCATGGCACACCAGCGGATGTGCAAGTGCCATGTTCACCTTTCCTTCTCATCTTGCTCGCTGTAGGATAACGAAGTCCCTGAAGTCATCCGAAGTCGCAGTCCAGGGCCCACCCAAGTAGACGGCACACAAGTCATGTCCTTTGAGAGGCCCCCCAGAGTGCCTCCTCGAGCTGCCTCACAGAGGTAAAGTTGAAGCAAAGGTGAAATGTTTTCTTCACACTCTTAACCACAGGGGGGAAGAGAAGAGGACTTCTAAAATAACCAAAGAATGAGGCCAGCACTGAGGTACCTGCCCTTGACAGTCAGTGTAGGCGCTTCAGAAACAAGCAGTACTTTATTCAGTTGCAAATATGTTATGGCCCTTCGATTTGCTTGGTTTGGGATCTTGACTTTTTTTTTTTATTTTTTTTTTTTTATTTTTTTGAGACAGGGCCTTACTATGTAGTCCATGCTGGCCCTTGAACTCTCAATCCTCCCACTTTAGCCTCCAGAGACCTGGGATTATAGGCCTATGCCACCACACCCAGCTCAGTTCCACATACTTTAAATGGCATTTAAAGTCATACATAAAATATGTGGGTAACTGTCAACTCTTCTTTTTAATTTTTGTTTATTTATTTGCAAGCAGAAGAGAGAGAGAATGGGCATGCTAGGGCCTCTAGCCACTGCAAACCAACTCCATATCCATGTGCCCCTTGTGCATCTGGTTTACATGGGTCCTGGGGAATTGAACCTGGGTCCTTTGGCTTCACAGGCAAATACTTTAACCGCTAAGCCATTTCTCCAGCCCCCCTTTTATTTTATTTTTTAAATTTTTATTTATTTATTTGCAAGTAGAGAGAGAGAGAGAGAAAGAGAATAACTGTCAACTCTTAAAGCAATTATCTGTCTGGCTTACTGTATCAAATTCCCCTGGCTGTATTGTGAGAACTGGGCCTTTCAGGAGCAGGAGGTAGGAAGAGTGAGAAGAGAAAATGAGGGAGAGAAGTGGCCTGATCTCTTGGGGTGAGCACAGCTCTGGAGCCACTCTCCCAGGGGGAGCCTCCCATTGCCACTCGTGAACTTAGATGACTTAACTTTTGTTTTGTAAATTTTTTTATGAGAGAGTAAGCAAGAGAGAAAAAGAGAGAGAGAGAGAGAGAGAATATGAATTGGCATGCCAGGGCCACCAGCCACTGCAATCAAACTGCATACGTCACCTTGTGCATTTGGCTTATGTAGGACCTGGAGTTAACTTTTTTTTAAGAGAGAATTAAAAGGTTTTGTTTTTTTGTTTGTTTTATTTTTGTTTATTTACTTGAGAGCAACAGGCAGACAGAGAGAAAGAGGCAGAGAGAGTGAGAATGGACCACCAGGGCCTCCAGCCACTGCAAACGAACTCCAGATGCGTACGCTACCTTGTACATCTGGCTTACATGGGTACTGGGAAATCAAAGCCTTGAACCAGGTTCCTTAGGCTTCACAGGCAAGCACTTAACCATTAAGCCATGTCTCCAGCCCTGGAGTTAACTTTTTATTTATTTATTTTTGGTTTTTCGAGGTAGGGTCTCACTCTAGTCCACGCTGACCTGGAATTCACTATGTAGTCTCAGGGTAGCCTCAAACTCACAGTGATCCTCCTACCTCTGCCTCCCAAGTGCTGGGATTAAAGGCGTGTGCCACTACACCCAGCTGAAGTTAACTTTTTAAAAAATGTTTTTTCATTAATATATTTGTGTGCGTGCGTGCACATGTGCATGCACCAGGGTCTTTTGCCACTGCAAATGAATGCCAGACATGAATACTTTTTGTGTCTGGCTTTACATGGGTGCTGACTACATAGTGGAATTCCAGGTCAGCCGGAGCTAGAGTAAGGCCCTACCTCAAACGAACAAACAAACAACAAAAAAAATAAAATAAAACTCAACAACAGCAATAATACAAGGGAGTTATTAATAAACATCAGGCTTTGCAAACAAATTCATTAACTGCTGGGCCTGATGGCCTGGGTTTGATTCTCCAGTAACCACATAGAGCCAGATGCACAAAGTGACAAATGTGTCTGGAGATTTTTTGCAGTGGCAAGAGGTCCTGGTGCACCCATACTCATTATATCTGCTTAATTCTGTCTTTCTGTCTTGCTCTTGCTCTCTCTCAAATAAATAAACACTGGTTTTTTTTTTTTTTTTTTGGTTTTCGAGGTAGGGTCTCACTCTAGCCCAGGCTGACCTGGAATTCACTATGTCATCTCAGGGTGGCCTCGAACTCACAGAGATCCTCCTACCTCTGCCTCCCGAGTACTGGGATTAAAGGCATGCACCACCACGCCCGGCTTGATAAATACTTTTTTTAAAAAAGGGGGGGGGGGCCTGGAGAGATTGCTCAGTGGTTAAGGTGCTTACCTACAAAGCCTAAGGTCCCAGGTTCAATTCCCCAGTATGCTTCTGGAGTTCATTTGCAGTGGCTAGAGGTCCTGATGTGCCCATTCTCTCTCTCTCTCTCCCTCTCTCCTTGCAAATAAATAAATAAATACATTTTTTGAGGTAAGATCTCACTCTAGCCCTAGTCCCAGGCTGGCCTCAAACTCAGAGCAATCTTCCTACCTCTGCCTCCTAAGGGCTGGGATTAAAGGTGTGTGCCACCATGCCCAGCTTAAATACATTTTTTTTTTTTTTACAAAAAGAAAGAAAGAGAGGACTAGAGAAATGGCTCAGCAGTTAAGGTGCTTGCCTGCAAAGCCTAACAACCAGGGTTCACTTTCCCAGTACCCACGCAAAGCCAGATGCTTATGCATCTGGAGTTTGTTTCTAGCCACTAGAGGCCCTGGTATACCTATGCTCTCTCTTCTCTCTCTTTTCTCTGTTTGCAAATAAATTTTTAAAGAAGAAAGGAGGAGCTGGGTGTGGTGGCACACACCTTTAATCCCAGCACTCAGAAGGCTTGCCGTGAGTTCAAGGCCACCCTGAGACTGCACAGTGAATTGCAGGTCAGCCTGAGCTAGAATGAGACCCTACCCCCTCCCCCCTTAAAAAAAGGAGGATTTTTTTTTTTTCCTCAACATTTAAAACTTTTAACTTAAGTAAAGCTCTTCAGTGGACTGTGTTGAGAAAATGCAAGAAGCCCTTCCAGTTTTGGGCACTTTCCTTTCTCTCCATTTGACCTTTGCTTTCTCCATGTGGTCACTGGTTCCCAGCAATGTTCCTGTGCTGACCCGGATGAGTGAGCACCCACAGGGCCCAAGCTGCACCGCCCTCACAGTGCAGCCTGGGGACAGGAGATGGGATGTCACCACTCCCAGGAGCACTTGCCACACCTGGTCCAATCCCCTGAATGTGTATTGTGTTCTAACCCTATTACTTGAAAGTTACTATCTGGTTGGTGACTAGGGAAGGGCCTTTACAGGAGGGGTGACGATGATAACTGCCATCACTGGAGATGAGTCCGTGGGTAGAAGTGCTTGCTGTACAAGTGCAACAACCTGAATTTAGATCCCCAGAAACTGTGTAAAGCTGGACCAAATAGCGAGCTCCCCTACAGAGAGTTAGGAGGCTAAAACAAGCAGATCAGAGAAGCTCAGGGACCAGCTAACCTGTGAAGGTGAAGGTGAACCTGAGCTTGTCCTTAGACCTCCATATGTAGTGGCTTGCATGCACCCACATGCTCATAAATACACGCATGCACGCACACAAAGATAATTAAAAATGTCATTTTTTAAAAATTTTTTAAATTATTTATTTATTTGAGAGAGAGAGAGAGAGAGGCAGAGAGATGGAGAGAGAGAATGGGCGTGCCAGGGCCTCCAGCCACTGTAAATGAACTCCAGATGCATGCTCCCCCTTGTGCATCTGGCTTACATGGGTCCTGGGGAATCGAACCAGGGTCCTTTGGCTTTGCAGGCAAGTGCCTTAACCACTAAGCAATCCCTCTAGCCCAAAAATGTCATTGTTTAATGAGACCTTACTGTGTGGCATGTGACATTATGTCAAACATACTAAGTGTATTACTTGTTTAATTCTCTCCACAAGCCTGAGAAGTAGTATTTAGTATCTTGCAGGGGGGAATCTGAGACTTGGAGTTGGGTACAGAGTCGAGGTCACAGTTGCTCTGTGTGGCCAGTCTGGGCACACCCGACTCCAGGACAGTCTTGTAGTCAAAGGGTGTGTTATACCTGTCCAAGAGAGTCTAGGCGTCAGGGGAGGAAGAGATCCAAATCCAAGACCTTTTATCCCTCAGGGCTGAGGACTTTGGAGCCAGTTATTTAATTGTACTAAGATTAAAATTGTCAAGCTTGAGACTCTAAGATTCTGCAGGAATTATTTTAATTTTGTATTGAGTTTTGCTAATGGATGAGAAAAAAAGAAGACAATTGTGGGGAGAAGTCTAGAGATTTTAAGGTAGAAACAGTGCCCGTGATGCATTTCAACCTGGAAGGAGGAATGGGAGGGGAATAATCTGAGGCGTCTGGAAGCATGTTGTGATAAAGATGGGGACAGCAAAAGAGTAAAACGTGTTTTGCTACAGAAGCAGTGTTTGCAGAGAGACCTACAAGTAACAGAGCTTGAGGTGTGCGTGCATTTCTGTGTGTGAAAATGGTCTGCAAGTATGTCAATTGTGTTGTAAGTAGTCCTGCTGTTTTCAGGATAAAATGAGGCAAGCTTGCAGCAGGGAATGTGAACCCCTCTCATAAAAGGCCTGCAGGGCTGATCTGCTGGGTCGGAGATCATGTGTCCCCAGCTCAGCTTCCTATTTGGGAATCCGTAATTCCTCTCTACCCATGTTCTCAACCCTCTCCTTTCTCAAGTTGCTTGGCCCACTGGTCATACTAACCCAGTTTTGGCCCATTTCTCTGCTTACTCCACATAATGTCTGCAGAGCCTGAACTGCCACTAGCAGACAGCGTCCCGCATCCATCGCCACCTTCCACTTCTGACACTACTGGGGCTCATCACTCACATGCCCCATGGGTTCCTCAGACACAGCCTTTGCGGGACTGAGCCACCCACCCACTCACCTACTACTCTCCGCCCCAAGCTGCTCCTTGTGACTTCCCAGCCTGGGACAGTGATCTCATTGTCTCCCTTCCCGGAGCTCCAAGCCTGGGAGTGCACCTCGAGTCTCACCTTCCTCCCCACATCCAGTGTGTCCCCAGGCCATGTCCCTTCTGCTGTCCTTTCAGCAGTGAGATGCACCCCTCCTTCCCATCCCCCAGTGCCCAAGTCATCTTTGAAGCCCACACTTACCTCCCTGCCCCAAGTCAGTCCCCCCTCCACACCACAACTGGAGTGTGCTTCCTCTAACAAAAGCAGCAGATGATCCCATTTCCTGACATAAGAGCCTCCAAGTCAGTGCTGTGTATCTTAGTATGCCCCGGCCGTGTCCAGCCTCCCACCCGCTCCTCTGCTCACCTATGCCCCATCAGATGTTCTGGCTACTTTATACTGTTCCTTCCTCCACCCTGTTCCTGTCCCTAGCGTGCTTTTTTTTCTTTCTTTTTATTTCCATGGTCTTTTTCTGCTTAAATTTTTTTTTTTACATCCTTTCCAACTCAGTTGAAACTTCACTTCCTCTAGGAAGCCTGTACTGATGGATCCACACAGAGACTCTTGGTCCCCAAACACCTCTACCTCTCCACTTTCCACCTTGCAAACCTTGTTTCTATCTCTGACTCCTCAGTGGATGGTGAACTCTCTGAGAATAGAAACTACTTTTTAAAAAGTTATTTATTTGCAGGCAGAGAGGGGGATAGATAGATAGACAGAGAGAATGGGCGCATCAGGGCCTCCACCTGCCGCACACGAACTCCAGATGCGTGCATCTCTTTGTGCTCCTGGCTCTCCTTGGGGACTGGAGAGTTGAACCCAGCTTGTTAGGTTTTGCAGGCAAGCACCTTAGCCACTGAGCAATCTTTCCAGGCCAGAAACTACCTTTGACTTAATTTTTTTTTTCCTGCTGTCTCCAGTGCCTGGCACAATTACTGGCACATGGTGGGAAATTGGTAAATATTTGTTGTGTAAGTAGATTTAGTCTTGCTTGGGCTGGACTTGTAAGTCTTTGCATAATTAACCATTAAGCTGGATACGGTGGTTCACACCTGTAAATCCCAGCACTCTGGGGGCTGAGGCAGGAGGATTACCAGGATTTTCAGGCCAGCTTGGACTACATAGCAAGACCCTGTCTTCAAAAACAAACAAAAACCAAACAACAACAACAACAACAACAACAAAAACTCAACAATGAAATTGGCCATCAAGTCATCTCCCACAATGCTGGTGGGTTAATAATGGAATGAGACTTCCCACTGCCCTGGTGAGGAAACAATGTACGGGAGGAAGGTGGCGCTGAGGACGGGAGCAGGTGCTCCAGAACTTTTTGTGGCATTTCACTCTATCGGTGGACAGCTGACAACATCATGCTCTTCATGGGTAATGTCCCTGCTGCAGTAGAGGAGGAAAACAAAAGACCACCAATATTCACAGAGCTGGTGAACCTTTGTTTTGAACTTATTTTGCTGGTCACTTGTGGTTTACCAACACGATTAATCTGGACTCTCCTATGCAAAGCAAGACCTGCGTGCCACGGAACCAGAGCTGCCTCCGGAGGCCTCCTGTAGTACAAAGAGCCCATGCTTTAGCTGCTGACTTAAAGAAGACTAGGGAGGGACCAGAGAGTTGAAGGCGGGAGTGAACTTAGGACGGGGCTATTTATTAACCAGTAGGGAAGTTAGAAATTACATTAGATGGTAGGTATGTAAGACTACACAAAGGCATACTGGCTAAAGCTGTACTTTAAAAGAATGGTAAGCAACATAAAGATGGCTGGAATCTTTCATTTAAATTTTTATTACTGATTTTTTTTTATTTTTTGTTTGTTTTTGAGGTAGGGTCTCACTCTGGCCCAGACTGACCTGGAATTCACTACGTAGTCTCAGGGTGGCCTCGAACTCACGGCGATCCTCCTACCTCTGCCTCCCGAGTGCTGGGATTAAAGGCGTGCGCCACCATGCCCGGCTTTGATTTTTTTTTTTTAATTAAAAGGTTGAGTTGTCAGACGTCTTCACCCCTGCCCCAGTTCTGCCGAGAGTCCTCTGGTGGTGGTGTTGGTATTCATTATGGGGACCAAGAGGCCTTAGTCAGTCTCTTGGTGGGGGGCAGGGGGAAGACTGGACACACTGCTTCAGGCTGTTGCTGCCCACCCTGAGGCTCTTACAATCGTTCTGCCCTCTCTTCCGCAATGTTTCCTGAGCTCTGGCCGGCAAGAAAGGGATCTAATTTAGTGTTGCTTTCTCTGTAGCCTCTGGATCTCTGTTTTGATGGGTTTGAGTGACCACAGTGTCTGTCACCATCTCCCTGGAGCTGGTTTTCAGGCTGGCGGTGAGAGCAGTACTCATGTCACTGCTTCCTCGGTAATGACTTCTGGCCCAGGCAGATGAGGTGGTGGTGACCCATCTCAGTGTAGGTAGTCAGATTTTCTCTTTTCTTTCTTCCCCCGCCCCCCCTCTCCGAGGTAGGGTCTCACTCTAGCTCAGGCTGACCTGGAATTCACTATGTAGTCTCAGAGTGACCTCGAACTCGTAGCGATCCTCCTACCTCTGCCTCCAGAGTGCTGGGATTAAAGGCGTGTGCCACCACGCCCAGCCGTTTCTATTCTTGATGTTTTGATGTATTCAGTATTCTACACCAATCTGCCCCATATGAGTATGTCTAGTACCGGCACCTCTTTTAAAAACTTTTTTAAAACATAGTTTATTTTTATTTATTTATTTGAGAGAGGGAAAGAGGCCGAGTGAGAGAAAGAGAGAGAGAGAGAATGGGTGCGCCAGGGCCTCCGGCCACTGCAAACAAACTCCAGACACATGCGCCCCCTTGTGCATCTGGCTAATGTAGGTCCTGGGGAATCGAGCCTTGAACCCAGATCCTTAGGCTTCACAGGCAAGCAGTTAACCACTAAGCCGTCTCTCCAGCCCGATGGCCAGATTCTTAAACCAAACAAATAGCCAATGAGGCCTCGCCCTGAATTGGGTGGGGGTGGGGAAGCAGCCAGTGCTCAGTTGTCTCCAGCTTCAGCTTCCCAGTGCCTCAGTGGACCAGTCTTTCCGCAGACCACCCCCAATCCAGACACAATACCTAGTGCTGATAAACCTGTAATAACAAATCCACCTCCCTAAGACAGGCCTTCCAGTCTCTTGCTGGATGTGTCTCAGAATGAAATAGCTGGTGCACCCCCGTTGCAGAGTGTGATGGCAGGATGAGAGAAGGGCGCGGGGAAGCATGACTGTCTTGTGGGGGAAGACAGGATGGACGGCTCGTGGGGAAATGACCTGAGACTGGACCTTTCATCTTTGAGACGAATGATTAGCTTTACTTCCCGAGCGCCTCTTCTAAGCCAGCGTCATGCTGCTGCTTTCCAGTTGTCATGTCCAGGCTCACAGCTATGTGACAAAGGAGAAAACAGGTTCACAGAAGTTGACTTTGTACACGCAGATGGCTGTGTGAATATCTGTGCTAGATGTTCCCATAGGTCCTGAGCTTCCTATCAAAACCGTACAGTCTCCTGATTTTGCCTATTAATCTGTCTAGTGCACACATACAGTAACTTGAGGGCCGGATTCATGCTCCCTTTTACTTGCTGTTATATGCCACACACAGGAATATACACAGGAGTATGAGTGGAAGGGAGGGAGGGAGGGGAGGAGGAAGGAAGGAAGGAAGGGGTTCCTGAATGTGCTCAGGTAACAGTAAGTGGTATCACCTGATGATCTTTCAGTAGTCTCTAAGTTTGAAATGCAGGGGACTGGAAGGGAAGTGAAAGTCCATCCTTTTGTTCTCAGTGGATAAAGCTTAGTCACTCGGTGGCAAACGCGCAAAACTCCACTCCCAGGGGCCAGAGCAGGACCACTTGAGGGCATCTGTGTCTATTTGCTGCTTCTGCCTCTTTCTCTTGTTCCTGAGATGGTCCCTCTGTTTCCAACTCTTGTCATTTCCTTGATTTATGTAAACCTGGCATTCGGGAGACACTTAGTAAATATTTACTTACTGGTTCATTCAATCCTGGAGAAAGCAACTCCAGGGTGACACAGTTCAATTGCAGGACCCAACAAAGCTGTCTTTCTGGATTTATTGATTTGCTTCCAGGAATCTAAATATTGGTTTTACAGCACACATGGGGAAATGTCATCTGTAATTGTTGAACCTATCTGTAAATACACTCACCCTAATCTACCTGGCTGGTCACTTAGTATTTTACAAAAACCATCCAGAAAAATGTGGATAGGGGCTTCTAGGAAGGCAGACAGAGTTGGGATGACACTGAGTCATCCCAGGAAGATGTTGTCATGAGAAGTGAGGCTGCCATGGTGCATCCCCACCCAGGCTACCTGTTGGACCCACTGGCATTTGAACTTCTGCTTTTCTTATTATTTTGGTGTAGCAAAGTTGAAAGAGCAGAGGCAACTCCCATTGCAAAGATAGTTCGCTGTATTTGTGATCCCCAAGAGGAGGGAGCGTCGCACCAGAGGAGCTCACACTGGAAAGCACATGGGTTGGTCAGGAGGCAGAAAGGACAAAGAGTGAACGTGGACAAGAGCTTTTATTACCGTTTCCATGGGAAACAATGAGTGAGGCGGGCCCAGCAGACTTAGAATCACTAGTTTGGATAACGGCAGTGGGTTCTGGGGCATTGGAGCCTTCCCTAGTTATCTGAGACCTGACCCTGGGGTGATAAGGTCAGGTTGGCTAGTAGCCCCAAGGAAGTGGCTGGGGCATTATCCAGCCCTGGGAGGGGCAATGCCTTCAGGATCATCAAGACCCCAGGGTGGCAAAATGTCAGAAAAATTAAAGACATGACTAATACAAGGGTTGGGAGGAGCACTATTACAAGTTTGGATGCTTGAACATCTGTGACAGAGCCTGGGAATTGTTGCTAATTCTGCTGGTACTTCTCATGTGGAGCCAGGATTGTGAGCCACAGTCAGTATGTATGTCACTCAGACAGACATTCATAGTGTGCATCCTGACTCTGTAACTGAGGAGTGGGTCCTTGGCATAGCAACCCAAGTTTTCCGTGGGTTGTACATGTTCAAGAACTGTTCAGTTTTTTTTCGAGGTAGGGTCTCACTCTAGGCCAGGCTGACGTGGAAGTCACTTTGTAGTCTCAGGGTGGCCTCGAACTCACGGTGATCCTCCTATCTCTGCCTCCCAAGTGCTGGGATTAAAGGCGTGCGCCACCACACCTGGCACCAATCAGTTTTTAAATAGTGTTTATCTTTCATTGCAGGCCTCCAACCCGGGATGCGTTCCACCCTCCACCACCTGTTCCACCCAGAGGCCGCTGATTGCATGTCCTAAATCCTGTATGCTTCGGGACTTTTAAGACTTGCAATTTTCAGCTTGTTAGTAAGGTCTTCATGTTGAATTTTCTGCATGACTATTGACCTTGAGACCCACTTTCATTGCTGGTATCGTCACAGCCCTGCTGGTTTGGGTGCTCTATTAATGAGGCATGAAGAAGTACGAAACTCTTCACAATTGCCAAGTATGTCTGTGTACGTACTTATGTGCCAAAAGGATGAAGACCTAACCAAGACACTTAACTGTAATTTCTTATAGCAGAAACCTAACAAGATTGGTCAGAGATGGACTCTACAAGTGATTGTACTGCAGTACACTTCTACTAGTCCTTGTGTATTTGGAACTCCAGACTGAGTTTCAGAAGTGATTATGATATAAATGTACAGTATTCAAGTAAGAAGATAAGTGACCTAATTTTAAAATAATTCTTCCACATTTTGTATGTTCTGTTTAAGTGATGGGGCTGGTCACATGCAAGAAACTGAGAAAGACTTTAGAAGTGTATTAAACCAAACCTCTCTCATGGAGAAGGCTAGTCTGGAGATCCCCAGAAGTATGGAACCAAAAGTCCTCATCTGGTTACAATCTGGGCCTGCTGATTCTATGTCACCACACTTTCTATTTCCCTTACAAAATACTCAGATGAAGCAATACATCCATATCTGACCACTGGCCTTCCAGAAGTATCCTTCTTCGATATCTCCCAGGTATGGGACTATCACATGCTTTTTTTTTTAGTTTGAACATTTATATTTCACTAAGGTATGAAACTATGTTGCCAGGGAACCACCAAAAATTATCAGAACCAGAAATTTAGGATCCTAGGGATCCCATTTATTGCTCTGTGGTTTTTATAGGTCTTAGTTCTGGCCACAAAGAGGGAGAAAGATCCTTGGCTTTTTCAAACTCCCCGGAGGCATCTGAGGAGGAAGAAAGAACCTAAAATAGAAATACTCACCTGTTTTCTCGTAGACTCACAACTACCACCAAGCTTGGCAAATCTGTTTGTGCAGAGAATGTGGAACTTCAGCATCATGAATTTTGAGTTCCTGTCACATAAATTGACCTTCAAATCATAGATCCTTAATGATGCTTTAAACATGAACTAAAATTAATATTAGAACTTTTACTTAAAATATCAGAAATATGGTTGCTTCCCTTGAAATAATTCTATAATCCCATATAGATATATAAGAAGTCTATTATTAATGATCCATTTAAATACAATTTTATTGGGTCCTTTTCTAGTAATTATAGATTTTTTTCAATCTTATTCTTTGTTGTTGTTGTTGTTGTTTTTCAAACTAGGGTCTTGCTCTAGCTCAGGCTGACCTGGAATTCACTATGTAGTCTCAGGCTGGCCTCTAACTCACAGTGATCCTTCTACTTCAGCCTCCTGAGTACTGGGATTAAAGGCATGCGCCACCACGCCTGGCCGATCTTATTCTTTAATCCAGCGAACAAGATGTTTATTGAAGTTAACAATTTATGGGGAAGTCTTTTGTATAAAATACATCATTGGACATGCCCCTCATATAAGAATATCAGCATAAATCTCACATAGGGTGTGGAACATGGTAGCCATTCTGCAAATGTGCTTTGGTGGTCCCCCAAGTCTCCTTGTTATTTATTTGAGAGAAATAAGAGAATGTAAGATAAAAGAACAAAGTGCACCATTAGTGTGATTGTCAACCTGCTATTGATAGTGTCTATCTTAAGCATATTTGATTTTGATAAAACTGATACTCTACATATTTGGTATTCCTGGGCCCCTTCTTGGATGCTAAATCTATTTTTGTACATACTCTAGTGAATAACATCGCAAAGCCAGCCAATGGTGTTAACACCTTTGTATGCCCTTCACTGTTTGTGCAATATATGAATATTTTATTGCATTATATTAAAATAAGTAGAAAACAAAACTGAAAGTGCTTTTGAGAAATCTGAGTCTCATGAATGTGACAGTTGAGACTGAACTCATGTCGAGGACCAAGTCAAGGGAAGCCGGTCTTAAACCCTGAGTGGGTGTTATTGAACATCCATGGGGGTTGGCTGTATATAAAAGGAAAGAAAGGCTGGAGAGATGGCTTAGTGGTTAAGCTCTTGCCTGTGAAGCCTAAGGATCCCAGTTCAAGGCTCAATTCCCCAGGACCCACGTTAGCCAGATGCACAAGGGGGCGCACGCATCTGGAGTTTGTTTACAGGGGCTGGAAGCTCTGGCGCGCCCATTCTCTCTCTCTCTCTCTCTGCCTCCTTCTCTCTGTCGCTCTCAAATAAATAAATAAACTAAATAAATAAATAAATAAATAAATAAATAAATAAAAGGAAAGAATATGGTCTGGAGAGATGGCTTAGCGATTAAGGCACATGCCTGCAAAACCTAAGGACCAGGGTTCGATTCCCTAGTACTCATGCAAGTCAGATGCATGAGGTGGTGCATGCTTCTGGAGTTCATTTTCGGGGCTGGAGGTTCTGGCATGCCCAACTCTCTCTCTCTCTCAAATAAGTAAATAAATAAAAAATATTTTAAAAAAGGAATCTGGATGAAACAATGAGACAATGTTATTAAAGAATGTTTTTAATGGAGAGAAGAAATGTTTTCTTCCCTAGAAAGAGAACCACCCATGATAAATCACTTATCACCCACATACCCAACACATGTACATGTTTCTAAGAATATATTGTGCAACAAAACCACATATTTTCAACACAGTGAGGATCAGCAACTAAACTATAAGCAATTACCAAAACTTCTCCACAGTGCTTTGAGAGACTGGCACCACCACCTTCCTTCCCTGCAACTTTACAAGTAGGTGCAGCAAAGTAAAGCAGTTGGTCATGTTCATTGCCATTACCTTTGCCCCTAGCTAGAAGGTAAACTGGTCTAGATTTCCTAGGTCAGCACTGCTTCTTCATTTTCCACTAAAACCTGGGAGCAGACAACCCAAAATATAATCAGCCAAGTATGAGGGACCAAGAGTAAGAGTTTGATGTTGCATGCCAGGCATGGTGGTGCATGCCTTTAATCCCAGCACTTGGGAGGCAGAGGTAGGAGGATTGCCAAGAGTTCAAGGCCACCCTGTGATTACATAGTGAATTCCAGGTCAGCCTGGACTAGAGTGAAACCCTACCTTGAAAAACCAAAAAAAAAAAAAAAAAAGTTTGATATTATAATCAAATAATTTACCTTGATATATATGAAGAATCCCTTTTGATTTGCGATAGTATGTAAATGCTATCTGGTAACAACTTTTAAAGTCAAGGTGTTACTTCCTCCCTTTTTTTGTTATTAAACAAAGGAAGGTCTTAGTCCAATATCAGCTCTGTTCTTCTCCCATACACACCAGAAAATAAGTTTTCTATGCTTCTTCATCTACTCTGTGCAGGAAGCATTAAGAATAGATTTATTTCTGACAAAATCAAGTGATTAGTTTGGATACTTCTAAAGGATTCAAACTGGGATGGAGAGATGGCTTAGCAGTTAAGGCGCTTGCCTACAAAGCCAAAGGACCCAGGTTTGATTCTCCAGGATCCATGTAAGCCAGATGCACAAGGTGGTGTGTCCATCAAGAGTTCTTTTGCAGCTGCTGGAGGCCCTGGCATGCCTATTCTTTCTGTCCATCTGCCTCTTCCTCTCTCTCCTAAATAAATAAATAAATAAATGTTTTTAAAAGATTCATCCTAAACATCAATTCTCCAACTTGAGGAATCTGCGTTTATAAATGTTTGCTTTGGCTGCATCTATCAATTGTAAGTGGTGCATTATTCATTTCCTATTGAGTTATTAATGATAGAAAATGATCTTTATCCATTCCTGCTGGCCAGATACTATACTGTAGGGTAGTGAGAGGATAAGTGGGAAGCTGAAAGAAGTATACAAAATTCACTTAAAATTTTATTTATTTATTTATTTATTTGCAAGCAGAGAGAGATAGAGAGAAGAGAGACAGACAGAGAGAGAATGGGCACCCCAGGGCCTCTAACCACTGCAAATGAACTGCAGACACATGTGGCCCTTGTGCATCTGGCTTATGTGGGTCCTGGGGAATTGAACCTGGGTCCTTTGGCTTCACAGGCAAATGCCTTAACCACTAAGCCATCTCTCCAGCCCCAAAATTCACTTTCTCACAGAACCAACAAAAAAAGGGGGGGGCTGGAGAGATGGATTAGTGGTTAAAATGCTTGCCCTCAGAGCATAAGGACCCAGGTTTGATTCCCTAGTACCCATGTGAAACTAAATGCACAAAGTGGAGCATGCATCTGGAGTTCCTTGCAGTGGGTGGAGGCCCTGGTGTGCCCATTCTCTCTCTGTTTGCAAATAATAAACTACTTTAAAAGTAAAAATAGGGCTGGAGAGATGGTTTAGTGGCATTTGCCTGTGAAGCCTAAGGACCCATGTTAGACTCTCCAAGTCCCATGTAAGCCAGACGCACAAAGGTGATGGAAGCACACAAGGTTGCTCATGTGCACACGATGGCATATGCGTCTAGAGTTTGATTGCAGTGGCTGGAGTCCCTGGTGTGACAATTTTCTCTCTCTGTCTCATAAAAACATTAAAAATTTTAAAAAGGAGCTGGGCGTGGTGGTGCATGCCTTTAATCTCAGCACTGGAAGGCAGAGGTAGGAGGATCACCATGTGCTCAAGGCCAGACGGAGACTACACAGTGAATTCCAGGTCAGCCTGGGCTACAGCGAGATCCTACCTCAAAAAACAAAACAAAAATTTTAAAAAGGTTCCTAGACTAACTTACCAAAGCTTATTTAGCCCACAGTATAGGAGAAAGTTTTTTGTTTGTTTGCTTGTTTTTTTGGTTTTTGAAGTAGGGTCTTGCTGTAGTCCAGGCTGACCTGGAATTCACTATGTAGTCTCAGGACAGCCTTGAATTCACAGCAATCCTCCTGCCTCTGCCTCCCAAGTGCTGGGATTAAAGACATGCACCACCACAAACCAGCTTGAAAGTTTTGTCTTTCTACATCTAAGAGTTAGCATGGTATAGGGAAGAGAAACTTGGTTTGGAAGTCAGGAAACCTGGCTACAAACAGCATGAGTTCATTAACTTGACTATGAACCACAGAATTGGGCATTTGTTAAATTCAGGTTCGTGCAGCTCTGGAAGTCCAGGCCCTGCAGCAAAGGTGGGGAGTCTCTTTCTGCAGGAGCAGGTCCATAGCTTTACTGCAGTCACCACCACCTACGTGGCAAAGATTTTTGCGTATGTGGGGGAGGGGGGCGCGTTGGGGATTAAACCAGGACCTTGCTCTATAAGATCTTTTTAGTATGGGAGAGCTGCTGTCCCTTGCCTTTTATCATTACCATAATAGATTAAAAAACTGGGTGGAGACAGGGTACAGTGGTGCACCCCTGAAATCCCAGCACTCTGGAGGCAAAGGCATAAAAGACCATGAGTTCAAGGGCCAGTTTGGCCTATATACAGTTCAAGGCCTGCCTGGGCTACATAGCTAGACCCTGTCTGAAAAAAAAACAACCAATAGGAGCATGGGGGAAGAGGGTTGTAAAACTCGGTCTTAGTACAACATGGCCATTACACTCATGCACTCACAGCAGCTGTAGTTTCCTGCACAAGACTAAGCCTGTTAATACATCGGCATTGATGGGGAAGGGTGCATGATACCCCATATCTCCCCAGTAACTAATGCCAGCTAATGGTTGCTGAGAAGGGGGAATCAGGCTTATCCTTGGTATAGCCACTAGTGAGTTGCCCACTCCATAGTAAATAACCCATGACCATGCAAGCAACCCCAATTTTTTTTTTTCTTTTTTGGTTTTTCGAGGTAGGGTCTCACTCTAGCCAAGGCTGACCTGGAATTCACTATGTAGTCTCAGGGTGGCCTCGAACTCACTGCGATCTACCTACCTCTGCCTCTTGAGTACTGGGATTAAAAGTGTGCACCACCACGCCCGGCTAAAGCAACCCTAATTTAATTCAAGGATTTTTTTTTTCAAAGGCATGAAAGTAAACTGGATTAACAGGGGGTGTTAATGGGAGTGGATGGTAATAAGAGGGTAATTGGGAAAGGATAATATCAAAATACTTTAAACACATGTGTGAAAATGCCAAAAATGCAAAAAATATATAGGAAAAGTTGATATGAATTAAAAAAAGAAACCCAACGGCCAGGCATGGTGGTGCACGCCTTTAATCCCAGCACTCAGGAGATGAAGACAGGAGGGCTGCTGTGAGTTCAAGGCCATTCTGGGACTGCATAGTGAATTCAGGTCATCCTAGGCTAGAGTGGGACCCTACCTTGAAAACCCAACCAACCAACCAACAAGCAAAAAACCCAACAACAGAAGCAAAAACCAAAACTGAGGTAGGAGGATCGCCGTGAGTTCGAGGCCACCCTGAGACTCCATAGTGAATTCCAGGTCAGCCTGGGCTAGAGTGAGACCCTACCTCGAAAAACCAAAAAAAAAAAAAAAAAAAAACTGAGTCAGCAACAGTGAAATATGAACCACACAAGAAATATAATGGCCTTAATATCTTTTCAATCCCCAAACTCAATGTTTTGAGTTCTGGTTTTCTAAAGAAAGAACTCAAGGGCTAGAGAAGATGGCTTAGCAGTTAAGACCTTTGCCTGCAAAGCCAAAGGACCCTGGTTCAATTCCCCAGGACCTACATAAGCCAGATGTACAAGGTGGCACATGTGTCTGGATTTCGTTTGTAGCGGCTAGAGACCCTGGCATGCCCATTCTCTCTCTCTCTCTTTCTTTCTTTTCTTTCTTTCTTTCTTTTTTTTTTTTTTTTTTTTTTTGGTTTTTCGAGGTAGAGTCTCACCTGGAATTCACTATGTAGTCAGGGTGGCCTTGAACTCATGGCGATCCTCCTACCTCTGCCTTCCAAGTGCTGGGATGAAAGGCATGCACCACCACGCTTGGCTTCTCTCTCTTTCTAATAAGTAAATAAAATATATTTAAAAAAAAAAAGAAAAAAGAACTAAGAACAGTCATAAAGTTCTTCAGTGTCTAGAACAGAAGAGGTAGAAGGGGAAAGTGGCCAACAGCAATAGCCTCCCTTTACCTGCCTGAAGTAACAGGCCATGTGGCAGGAGAATAGGGACTTACAGAGTCATCAAGATCATCAGGACGAGCCGGGCGTGGTGGCACACGCCTTTCATCCCAGCACTCGGGAGACAGAGGTAGGAGGATCGCCATGAGTTCAAGGCCACCCTGAGACTACATAGTGAATTCCAGGTCAGCCTCAGCGCTAAAGTGAGACCCTACCTCGAAAAACAGAACAAAAAACAATAACAACAACAACAAAAAGATTATCAGGATGAGCTGGGAAGAAGGCTCTGCCATTAAAGGTGCTTGCTTGTCAAGCATGCTAGTCTAGGCTCCATTCCGCAACATTCACATAAAGCCAGATATACAAAAAGGCACATGTATCTGGAGTTTGTTTGCAGTGGCAGGAAGCCCTGCACACCTAACACACAACTCTCTCTGCTTGCAAATAAAAAACCACTTTTTTAAAAAGGTTAACAGGAAAGGAGGTGATGGCAGTGGAAGCCTAGCAGCCTTCCCAGCTGTTGGCCACATGTAACAACAGAGCATGTGCGAGAACAACCCTCAATCTCCAGACGCAGAAGAGGAGGTCTTATGTCAATCATCTGTAATGGGTCATGAGACCCCCTGGCCCAGTGCTTTTTTATTTTTTTCATTCTCCTCTTTCTCTTTCTTAATAAACGGTCTCTATTTCTATTACCTTACCATGTATCCCTGGTACAAATACTCATTTTTGAGACACAAGAACCTGGAAATTCCAATGGGTGTGCCCTCCTCCCCTACTCCAATCTGTGACTATACGAACATGACAAATATGAGGTGCAGAGAAGAAATAGAATTTCAAAAAGCCCCGCCTTGTGGCACATGCCTATAATCCCTGCACTTGGGAGTCTCAGGCAGGAGGATCAATCAAATCCCACGCTAGTATGGGCTACACAATGATGTCCTATCTCCAAAAGAAATAATAATAATAAAATTCCAAAAAAACAAGATCTGTGGTAGTGTGCTTACCTAGCATGTCCAAGGCTCTATGTTCAATGCCCAACATCACCAAAAAAAGGAAGAATATTTTTATTTTGTGTTTTTAAAAATATTTTTATTGTTTGGTTTTTTGAGGTAGGGTCTTACTCTAGCCCGGGCTGACCTGGAATTCACTATGTAGTCTCAGGGTGTCCTTGAACTCATGGTGACCCTCCTACCTCTGCCTCCCCAGTGCTGGGATTAAAGGTATGCACCACCATGTCCGGCTTAATAACTTCTTTATTAGAGAGGGAGAGGGAAAGAGAGAGAGAAAGAATGGGCATGCCAGGGCCTCTAGCCACTGCAAATGAACTCCAGACGTGTGTGCCACCATGGATATCTGACTTAACGTCGGTTCTGGGGAATCAAACTGGGTCCTTAGGCTTTGCAGGCAAGCTCCTTAACTGCTAAGCCATCTCTCCAGCCATTGTTATTATTGAGACAAGGTTTCACTATGTAGCCCTGGCTGGTCTGGGACTCATTCTGTAGCCCAGGCTTGTAGCAAGCAGTCTTTCTGCTTCTGCTTCCTGAGTGTTAGGATTATAGGTGTGTTGTAACATACCCAGCATGGAAAACATTTTTTTTTTTTTTTTGCTTGTTTTTTTGTTTTTCGAAGTCGGGTTTCACTCTAGTCCAGGCTGACCGAATTCACTGTGTAGTCTCAGGGTAGCCTTGAACTCACAGTGATCCTCCTACCTCTGTCTGAGTGCTGGGATTAAAGGCGTGTGCCACCATGCCCAGTGGAAAACTGTTTTTTTATTTTTCAAAGTAAAGGTAGCTGATGATGGAAAGCAGATTTGTTGTCATTCATACTCTAAGATATTGGTGGTCAACGTATGTCCAGAATAAGATAAAAGGTTGAAATTGTGGGTTTTCTGGGATATTTTATTGATCATAAGCTCTTTACCCAAAGTTGGGTCTTATTAAAATTATCACAGAAAGAGGCTAAACAGTTTATGAGATAGGTGAGGACTTTTACTGACATTTTCCTGCTCTTTTTTTTGGTGTCAAGGAATAAGGTTGTTAACCTTGAAGACACTGGCAAGTAAGATACAACATTGCTTTTACCTTTCTGGTTTGGCAAAACAGCTTTAGTTTTTTTTTTTTTTTTTTCCCTTATCTTGGTGTGCTGAGGCTCAAACCCAGAACTTTGTGCAGGCTAGGCATGTGCTCTACCACTAAACCCCCATCCTAACAAGTAATTCTGATGGTGCCCCGAGCCTTGTTTCATAGCCTTTTAGTTTATCAGGTTCTGAGAGTATTTAATTCTGTCCTTCTAATCAGTCCCCTTGTCTCCTACCCCTTTTCCCACACCTGTTACCAGACTTTTATCACCTAACGCCATTTCTCAGCGTTATTCCTCTAGTACCTACCTGAGTTCCCAGTACATAGTGAATGTGCAATCAACTGTTGCTGAATCGATAACTGTGTATTGTCCTTACCTCATTAAACTTTCCCAAGTACTCAACTGGGATAGAGTCTCCTCTTTTCTTAATTTCCATTCCTGTTATGGGGAACATTTACACCGTTGGTCACATTTTGTGCACTTAAAAAAAATAAACAAACATGTCATGCCTGTTATATAAAAGATTTCCTAGTCTTAAATTTACCCTCCCCAAATAAATTTGTTCTGATTTTTTTGTTTTGTTTTGTTTTTGTTTTTGCGAGGTAGGGGTTCACTCTAGACCAGGCTGACCTGGAATTCACTATCTAATCACTAATTCACTATTCTCAGTGGTGGCTGCGAACTCACAGCGATCTTCCTACCTCTGCCTCCCATGTGCTGGGATTAAAGGCGTGCGCTACCATACCCGGCTCATTTTGAAATTTCTTGCATCCTTCCCACTTCCAGCATTTGCCAGCACAGTGCTCCCCCAGGAAACCCACAAGTCTACGGAGGCTGGTGATGAATGTTTAAGAAACTGTTCATCCATCTTAACGCAGCACTCATACTGCTTATTCCTCAACTGCCCATCATCACTTCATTCAAAGGCAGTGATTATTCATTCATAGAGCATTTCCTGAGCCTCCACCATGAGCAACCGCTGTGCTAGGTGCTCTGAAAGATACAAAGATGAATAAGATGCCTCCTCTGATTTCTGTAGCAATTACTGATGTACGATTCATATAGCGATTAATCATGTACTTACTATCTTGTGATGTCTCTTCCACTAGCTGGAAAGCATTCTTTAAACACAGTGGTGTGATTTTCCTTTCACTTGTTAATGTCTCCATTCAGCAAAGAGCAAATAGTTTTGAATATCTATGTAACAAGTACTGTCCCAGCAGCTGAACCCATACAAACAAATGATGTTACCGCCATCAAAAAAGGTCACACTAAAAGCTAGATGTGGTGGCACACACCTTTAATCCTGGCACTTGGGAGGCAGAGGTAGGAGGATCACCATGAGTTCAAGGCCACCCTGAGCCTACATAGTGAATTCCAGGCCAGCCTGGGCTAGAGTGAAACCCTACCTCGGGGTGGGGGGGGGGGGAGGTCAGACTAGAGCTGGAGGGATGGCTTAGCAGTTAAGACACTTGCTTGCAAAGACTAAGGACCCAGGTTCATTTCCCCAGTACTCACATAAGCCAGATGCATTTTCTCTATCTGCCTCTCTCTTTCTCAAATAAACAAACAAATAAAAAAATACATATTTTTAAAAAAGGTCAGACTATAGAACAGAAAAAGAAATGGGAATCAACCAGCAATTATGCCATGACATATTAAGTGCTATTGTAATCCCAAAGAAGGGATTCAACTTCCCAAGAGCATCATGCAAGTTCTCACTGAAGAGGGGATTATTCAGCTAGGCTTGGAAGGAGTAGAATCAAACAGATGAGAAGAAGCAGGATGTTCTCGATAAAGGAATACCGAAAACAAAGGCTTAGGGCTGGGAAGTACGTGGAAGTGTTTGCCTAGCACACACAAGGCCCAAGTTTGCTCTCTGGCACTACACAGAGGTGTAAAGAACATGGTATATTTAGGACATATAAATGAAGGCAGAGTCTAGAGATTAGTTCCAGGCAAAGGTGGGGAGGTTAAGGGGAGTCTGATTGTGTAGGTGCATGTTCGCAGGCTGAGGAAGTTGGACTTTATCCTTTAACAAGGAATATTTCCCCTCAATTACATATGTAGCACTTGCTCACTGTAAAAAAAAATTACAAAAATGCTTACAAAGTAGAAAGTTAACCACACTCGGAATGATTTGAGTAATATTCATTCAGATTAGTTTCTATAGGTCAGGTAACATACTACCCATTTATTTTATTTTGTTTTTTCGAGGTAGGGTGTCACTCTAGTCCAGGCTCATGTGGAATTCACTATGTAGTCTCAGGGTGGCCTTGAACTCACAGTGATCCTTGTACCTCTGCCTCCTGAGTGCTGGGATTAAAGACTTGGGCTACCACACCCAGCCGTACTACCATTTAAAACGGAGGCACACTGTGAGTTTTCACTTTTAAGTACCTGCTGGATATCATCTTGCCAGTGCACATATACCTGCTCCACTTTCTAAAGTTGCTGTGTG
This sequence comes from Dipus sagitta, assembly GCA_036346955.1. NCBI lineage: Eukaryota > Metazoa > Chordata > Mammalia > Rodentia > Dipodidae > Dipus > Dipus sagitta. Next base: position 40,007,535 of record CM070770.1, read on the forward strand.
GTTGGCTGCAGTCAAAAGACTGATTACAGGACCAAACTGCTTTGTCTGGTCTTTCAGCAAGCCACGTAGCCTGTGCCTCAGCTACTTCCTGTGTAAGGTAAACACACCAAAGGTGCCTTGCATGGGCTTTCTGAAATCCTTAGTGCTGACTCCACCACTTAATATTCAAGGAGTGTCTGAGTTTCTTTTAGACAGATCACTCTGGCGAGTTTGGGAGTGATAAGCAGGGAAGGGAGATTGGTAGCAGTGTGGCTTTAGGAGACAGCTGCAAGTTGTGGTGATGTGGAAGTCGGGCTGTTATTGGCAAAGGAGAGAGTGAGAAGAAACCTTTAAGATATGAGGACAAAAATGCTAGACTCTGTTGACTGACTGCTGAAGCTGAGACAATCCTACAAGCTCCACACTTTCGGTTTAGAGGAATGCCTATTCCTCTAATCATGTTCTTTTGTTCACTTGGAAGGCATTTTGAGTCTTTTTACTATGGTTCTATTTTTGAGATAGGGTTTCTCTGAGTCTCCCTGGCTAACCTCAGCCTCACTATGAAGGCCAGCGAGTTCTTGTACTTTCGGCCATTCTCCTGTTTCTGCTTCCTACAGGCCTGGACCACCCATAGAAGTCCAATAAAAACTCCGTGATGGGGCTGGAAAGATTGCTTAGCAGTTAAGGCGCTTGCTTGCGAAGTCAAAGAATACAGGTTCGATTTCACAGGACTCACTTTAGCCAGGTGCACAGGGTGGCGCATGCCTCTGGAGTTCGTCTGCAGTGGCTAGAGGCCCTGGCGCGCCCATTCTCTCTCAAATAAATAAAATAAAAATTGAAAAATACAACCACACTCGGTGATGCTAAACTCATCTACCCCTTTAACAATTTTCCATAAAGAAGATTATGGAGCCCAAGATTCATTCACTGCGTGGAGAGGATCCTTTGATCTCATCTCTCAGACTCCAGGTCCGAAGATCCGCTCCACTTCGCCGCCAGGGAGAGCTCGGCGTTGGGGGATCCAGGTGGTCCCGGACGCAGCCCCGAGGCGGCTGCGAGGTGCGGGGGACAGGCGGGCCGGACGAGCGCGGCGCCCGCCGGGACCCGAACCCCGCAGCCCGCGGTGCCGCCAGCCCCGCCCGGAGCCGGCGCGCTGCGCTCGGGCGCCCCCCCGCGGCCGGCGGCGGTTGCGGCCCCGCGTCGCCGGGACTTCCGGCGTGTGCCCGGGTGGCCGGATGACGTGGCTGAGTCAGAGGAAGAGGCTCGCGGGCCGAGGGGGCGGGGGAGGCGCGGAGCGGGCGGTGACGGCGGCGACGGCGGAGGAGGCAGCGGCGGCTGGGCCCGGGCCCCGTGCGTCTGTCCGCGCCCCGTGGATGTGAATCGGCCGCGGCCGAGGCGGCGGGGCGGCGGAGGAGGAGGAGGAGTCGGTGGGCCCGCGCCGGGCCTGTGGGGAGCGCGGAGGATGAGGCCGCTGCCGGGCGCTCCTGGCGTGGCGGCGGCCGCCGCGCTGTTACTGCTGCTGCTGCCGCCCCGGGCTCGATCGGACGAGCACGAACACACGGTGAGGGGCCCCGAGCGGCGCGGCCTTCCCCGCCCGCCCCCGTGCCGCCGCCGCCGCCCGAGAGGACCCGGTGCAGCTCGGTGGCTGCCCCGCGGCTTCTTCCGGTCGGGCCTGGCGGAGCAGGAGCCGCGCGAGCGGGGAGGAGGCAGTTCTGTGCGCTCCGGGCCGGAGCTCCCCTTCCCGGCCCGACTCGCGGCTGGGGCTCCCGAGAGGGGGGCGGGGGTCGTGCGGCTGGCTGCCGGGCTTGAGTCCCGTGGCCTCCGGAACGGGACGCTGTCGGGTTCCGGGGGGCTGGACGACGCGGCAGAAGATGGACGCGTCGCGATCCAGGGCGCACACACCAGGAAATCTCTATCACTTTATGGCCCTCTCCGGTCCTTTGCCCATCCTTCTCCCTCCTGCCCGAACCGGATATGGGGTGGGGATAGCATTAATAAACTGGAGGTGAGAGCGCTTTCCACGTGGACGTACCCTCAGCTTGTGCGCACTCGGTCCCGACGCCTTGCTCCTAACTTTCTCCTCTGATGACCAGACCCGCTCAGGGTGGTCTCGAACTTGGGCAGCTTTTGACCTTTAGAGGCTTGTGAGTCGCCCAGTCGTCAGGCCAGCCCGCCCCTCCCTCTTGTCTCCCCCCTCCCCCAGTCTCTAGCATGTAGTCTGAAGTTGATTGGCGGTCTGTTTAATTGCATTTCACATCAAAGCTTGGATGTTAATGACTGTTGGAGTGGCTTTCACTTAGGGCTGCAACTCGGTGGTTTTTTTTTCAGAATGCTAAACTCGAGATAGATAAATTGAGGTTGTTTTGACCAGGATTTTAAAAATACGATTTTGCCTGAGGTTATGTACATAACAATCTGAAAGGTTTTTGAAGTCTGTCATCGCTGGTACGTGACAAGCCAGGCAGTCCTTATCTGTTTAACCTAACTTTCGATTTTATTTGGAATTAAAACTTTGTTCCTTTGCTTTGAGTTAGTGGGCTTTTATTTTATTTTAGCTAATAACTTCAAACTTTTTGCTGTTTTAGCTTCAGTCACAGCCAGACTCATCTTGCCTATAAATATAAAAATTTTCGAAACATAAATATTGAATTGATGACTTTTTGGGGGGGATGTACCTGTTACTTTTCACCTTACAAAGATATATTCAAAGGTTAAAGAGTTAAATGAAAAACAATTTTTTTCTATTAGGTAACTTTTCTCAAGCTGTAAGAATTTTTATTTCTATGTACATAGACTATAACTTGGAACCATAATTTCTTTTAAATTTCCAATGGGTATCCTTTTAGTATTATTACTAATATTTTTCCAGTTTTTAACACCTAAGAAAAGTTACCATGTGAAAATTTCAAACTTTTCCTTAGCTGTAGTAGGAGTCCTTTTTCTCTTGTGTTTGATACTGCTATAACTAGGAAAGAATTTATACTTTAATTATTGTAGGTGTACAAAAGTCCTAGAGTAATTCACAAATTTAATATGCAAATGCTAATTTTAATGGAATTAATTGGTAAGGAATTCTTTCTCTCTCTTTTGTCTTCCCTCAGTGCTGGGGTTTGAACCTAGGGCCCTGTGAATGAATGGTAGGCAGATACTCTTGCCATTGAGCTGCATCTCAGTCTAGGAAGGTTTCAGTTTTTTTTTTTTTTCGAGGTAGGGTCTCACTCTAGCCCAGGCTGACCTGAAATTCACTATGGAGTCTCAGTGTAGCCTCGAACTCACAGCGATCCTCCTACCTCTGCCTCCCAGTGCTGGGATTAAAGGCGTGCGCCACCACGCCCGGCGGTTTCAGTTTTTGAGTGGGTGTTGTGTATGTGGACATGCATGTGGAGGCTGGAGGACAGTATGATTAACATGTCATCCTCAGGAATGCTGCCCACCTTCTTTTAGGTAGTCTCTCTTTCACCTGGAGCTCACCAGTTATGTTAGATAGTTGGCCAGCCAGCTTTGGGGGAGGCTCTGTCGTTCTGGCATTAGAAGTGCTCTCTGCCACTCCCAGCATTTTTTTTTTAACAGAGAGAGAGGTGGGCGGGGGGAGAGGTGGGGGGAGGGAAGAAAGAAAATGAATGAATGGGCGTGCAAGGGCCTCCAGCCACTGTAAACTCCAGATGCACTTGCCACCATGTGCATCTGGTTTACAAGGGTTCTGGAGAGTCGAACCTGGGTCCTTAGGCTTCTTAAGCAAGAGCCTTAACCAGTAAGCCATCTCTCCAGCCCCACCCCCAGCATTTTTCACCTGGGTTCTAGTGATTGAACTCAGGGACTCATGCTTACAAGGCAAGCACTTTACTGACTGGGCTGTCTTCTCACTCAATCTCCCCCCCCCCGCCCCCCAGGTAAGGTCTCACTCTAGCGCAGGCTGACCTGGAATTCACTATGTAGTCTCAGGGTGGCCTCGAACTCATGGTGATCCTCCTACCTCTGCCTCCTAAGTGCTGGGATTAAAGGCATGCACCACCATGCCCAGCTCTCAGCCCCAGTTTTTAGAAAACAATTTATATTTGTTTTTAAAAAATTTTATTTGTTTATATGAGAGAGAGGCAAATAGAGACAGAGAAATGGGCGTGTCGGGGCCTGTAGCCACTGCAAAGGACTCTATAGGTGCATACACCATATTGTGCATCTGGCTTTACATGGGTACTGGGAAATTGACCCTGAGTCCTTTGGCTTTGCAGGCAAGCGCCTTAACTATCAAGCCATCTCTCCAGCCCTATATTTCTTTCTTATCAGAGAGAGACAAGGAAAGAGAAAGGACATATCAGGGCCTCTTCCGTACTACAGACATTCCAGGCACATGTACCAAGTTTGGCTTTATTTAGATATTGGGGAATTGAACTTGGACTCACAGGCTTTGCAAATAAGTGGCCATAACCACTGATTCATCTCCCTAGCCCCAAATTTTATGGTAGTTGTTGAATATAAAATATTTGTTAAAAGGATATTGTTAGCCCTACTCCACCCCATGGTACTGGAACTAAAACCCATAACTTCACACATACTAAACAAGCACTGTTCCAGTGAGCTATGTGTTTATCCCCAGAGGATGCAAGTGAGATGGTTGCTGGACAAAAAATTTAGGATGGGCTAGAGAGATGGCTGAACGGTTGAGGTGCTTGCCTGTGAAGCCTAAGGACCTAGGTTCAATTCCTCAGGACTCACATGAGGCAGATGCACAAGGTGGCACATGTGTCTGGAGTTCATTTGCAGTGGCTAGAGGCCTTGGCACACCCATTCTCTTCCTCCCTCCCTCTCTCAAATAAATAAAATATTTAAGAAAATTTAGAATGAATATCATTTCATTGCACGTCTGCTGTGAACTGTTCTCATAAGATTACCCATTGTTAAGCTGGGCGTGGTGGTGCACGCCTTTAATCCCAGCACTCGGGAGGCAGAGGTAGGAGGATCACTGTGAGTTTGAGGCCACCCTGAGACTACATAGTTAATTCTAGGTCAGCCTGGACCAGGACCCTACCTCAAACAAACAAACACACACACACAAAAAAAAAGATTACCCATTGTTGGGCTGGAGAGATGGGTTAGCAGTTAAGGTGCTTGCCTGCAAATCCTAAGGACCCAGGTTCTATTCCCCAGTACCCACGTAAGCCAGATGCACAAGGTAGCACATGTGTCTGGAGGGTGTTTTTTTTGGCCATGGTTGGAGGCCCTGGTGTGCCCATTCTCTCTCTCTATCTCTTTCTCTCCCTCCCTTTCTCTCTCAAATAAATAATTTTTTTTAAAAGATCACCCATTGTCAAAGACCCAAGCAAAAATCCAGAAAGAAATGTATTAAAACACAAGTACAGAGTTCAAATATGTGTCATATTATTATTGTTTTTTGCTTTTTCTTGAAAATATTTCTTAAAAAGTAGGCCTTCACCTTGGTCAGGTAATAGTATGGGAAGGGCTATAATCGGGTTGTATTTCTTCCAAGAAGGCAGAAGTAGCTAGTGAAGAGGGAATCATACTGAAGGAGGAAACGAGTTGTCAAGGAAAGATTGCTGAGTAGGTGTTTGAATGAGTATTGGTCCATATTGAGTTGTCACCTAGGAGACGCTTGTGTTAGTGTTAAAGAGGGCGAAGGCTCTCTCATGGGCTCCAACAGGCCTATGGCCTGTGCAGTCACATGGGACTGTGCTTGCTTTACTGCTTGGCTGCCACCATCTTGAAATTCCCAATTTTTGAACAAAGGGTCCTGTTTGTTTTTGAGACAGGGACTCACTTTGTTGTTTAGGCTGCTCATGAATTCTTGGCTGGGCTCAGCAGTTCTCCTGCCTCAGCTTCCTGAATAATTGGGACTACTACAGTCATACCCCACCACTGCTGGTTGTGCATGCTTATTTTGTAATGGGTCCCAAAATTATGTAGTTGGTCCTTAGAAAGGGTAACTGTTTTCAGCCATCTTACAAAGCTTCCTTTAACTCCTTTTACTGTACCCACTACGTAATTAGGGTTCAGCTAACCATTTGACCTATATAGTGTTTTTTTTTTTAAATTTTTTGGTTTATTTATTTATTTGAGAGAACAGAGAGAAGGAGAGAGAGAGAGAGAGGGAGAGAGAATGGGCGCGCCAGAGCTTCCAGCCTCTGTAAACGAACTCCAGATGCGTGCACCCCCTTGTGCATCTGGCTAACGTGGGTCCTGGGGAATTGAGCCTTGAACCGTGGTCCTTAGGCTTCACAGGCAAGCGTCTAACCGCCAAGCCATCTCCCCAGCCCTATAGTGTTGTTTTTATTTTTATCTTTTTTTGCATGTGTATGTGTCTATGGTGTTTGCGTATGTGTGGGTATGCGTTGACATTGGGTGTATTATTTGATCTCTCTATACCTTATTTGAGAGAGAGGGGATCTCATTTGAACTCAGATCTCACTGATTTGGCTAGGCTAGCCATCCAGTTTGCCTTGTGGATCCCATTTCCACCTCAAGAGCGCTGAGATTACAGGTGGACCACCATGCCACCCAGTATTTACGTGGGTGCTGGGGCTATAAACTCAGGTCCTTACACCTGTGTGGCAAGTGCTATACTGACTGAGCCATCTCTCCAGCGCTATGTTCTTGTTTTAAAGACATTTTGTTGACACTTTCTATACATGCATATAATATATTGAGCATAAGTACTCATTACCTTTTCTTGTTCCCCTCTTCCCCATCCCTTTTCTACTGAACCCTTTGTTCCTAAGTAGTCTTCCACCGTGATGTCTTCTGTTTCTTTCATGTGTGTGTGTGTGTGTGTGTCCTCCTCAGGTCAGTTAGGGTCACCTACGCGAGCATGGGTGGGCATTGTTTACCAGAGCATGTTCAACCTACACTGAAGAAAATGTCTCCTGCTCCCCCAGCAACTGTTAGCTGCCAGTGACTCTTCAGGGAGGATGGGGCCTCGTGCCCTCCTCTGTCGTTAATGAGGGAATGTTGATGTTCAATCCCTATTTTTTTTTTTATTTTCTTTTAAAGTTTAGAGAGACTTTATTAGAAGAGAGGGAAAGAGGAGAAAGTACAGAGAGCTCCTGCCCATGAGAGGGCAGGAGGGAATAAAATCCCTAGTCCCCTATTGCTGTACTCATCTACTCAAGGTTTTTACCATATTCTCAGAAGAATGAGAAGGAAATGTGTTGTTGTCTTCTAGACAATACCTAGAATATATAAAGTGCACTTTTCAGTGTTTAAAAGTTGGCCCATGTGTGAAATAGAGGACATATTGTTTGAAATTAAAATATAAAAAACTTTCATTTTGTGACTAATAGGTCCTTACATGTTTGAGGGATGATAAAAAGGTTAAGTGAAAGGTATGTGTGGAGACTGATTTATTTTTACTTGGTTGAAGTACAAAGATGCATCTTGAATTAAATGATCATTTCACCTAAGATTCCAAAGAACTCTATTAGTTTCTTGTTACTCAGACAAAATGCCTGACAAGAACCAGTTTCCGGAAGGAAGGATTTATTTCAGTGTGTAGTCCATGAGGTTACAGTACATCATAACAGGGAAGGCAAGGTGGCAGAGCTTGAGGCAGCTGGTTGCATTCCACACTGAAGAAGCAGAGAACAATAAATGCTATTCTCAGTGAGCTTTCTCTCTCTCTCCCCCCCCCCCTTGGTTTTTTGAGGTGGAGTCTCACTCTAGCCCATGCTGACCTTGAATTCACTATGAAGTCTCAGGGTGGCCTTGAACTCACAGTGATCCTCCTACCTCTGCCTCCCAAGTGCTGGGATTAAAGGTGTGTGCCACCACATATGGCTCAGCTTTCTCCTTTTTACACAGTCCAGGACCCACAGCCCCTGGAATGGCACTGCCCACGTTTAGGTGGGTTTGACCACCTTACCAAATCCATAACAGACAAGCCAAGAAATTTGTTTCTGTGGTTATTCTAAATCCTGTCAAGTTGACAACAGACTAGCCACCATAAAGTCCATGAAAAATGACTTCAAATTGAGAATTAAAGTTTTAGAACTGCAAAGACTTAAGGTCATTTAGTCCCACAGTCATTTCTTAGTGACACATGGAGCCTAAGGCTACAGAAAAATTGGATCTTCTACCTCTTCCATTTTTTAAACCTGTGGTTCATAGTTAATTTCTGACCATTAATGTATAAAGGTATCAGGACCATTAACAAATAAAGGGGCTGGATAGATGATTGTTTGCAAAGCCTGCTGGTTTGAGTTCAATTCCCCAAGTACCCACATAAAGCCAGATGCAGAAAGTGGTGCATGTGTCTGTAGCTCATTTGAGGAGGCCTGTAAACTCTTACTCTCTCTCCTCTCTCAAATAATGATTAAAAAAAAAGGCAAGAGGAATTTTAGAGCATTTTATGTTTTGAACTGGATTTTTTTTTTTTTTGAGGCAAGCCCAACAGACTGGCTTTTTTTTTTTTTTTAATTTGAGAGAGAGTGAGGCATAGAGAAAGTAGGTGCACCAGGGCCTTCAGCCACTGAAAATGGAACTCCAGTCATGTGCATCCCCTTGTACACATGTGTGGCACTGTGCACTTGTGTCACTGTGCATCTGGCTTATGTGGGACCTGAAGATTTGAACATGAGTTCTTAGGCTTCACTGGCAAGCACCTAACTGCCAAGCCATCTCTCCAGCCTCCCCCCCTTTCTTTATTAGAGAGAGAGTTGGCATGCCAGAGCCTCTAGCCACTTCAGTCGAACTCTAGATGGGTGGGCCATCTTGTGCACATATGCAGCCTTGCATGCTTGCATCACCTTGTGTGTTTGGCTTACGAGGATCTGAGGCGTGGAACCTGGTCCTTAGGCTTTGCAGGGTTAACCGCTAAGCCATCTTTCCAGCCCTGAACTGGGTTTTTATGGATTCTTTTTCTTCAGCATGATCACATAGTTGTGTCGTGTGTCCAGTCCCCTCCTCCAATCTCTTATATATCTGAAGCGCTGTGCTTAGTCCCAAGGGTGCTTGATCATTGCTTGTTGAGTGACTTGAATAAGGGACTAGGATATGTAGCATGAAACTGCTTAAAGCACAGTGAACCAACCTAGACCCAGTGTTCATTTAAGGTCCTAGTCTTGAGCATGCCTGTTGTGGTTTAGTTCACTGCCTGGGACTGCGTTTCTTTCTAGTGCATTGTAGTTGTAATCTCTGAACTCCTAATGTTGGAAGGACCCATGTGTGCCTAGAATTTCTTATTCTGCTTCTCTCATAAGCCCTTGGTATTGTAAAGCTGAATGATTTGCTTTACTTTGGCAAATGGCAGTCCTGTGGCCCATCCTCTTGGTCTCTTGGAAGTTCAGGAATGGTTGAAACATACTGGAAGATTTGCCAACAGAATCTGGAGCCTCAGTTGACTGGCCCAAGGCAGCAGAAAGAATTGGAGCTTTCTGTTCCCTACGCCATCCATTCTTTTCCTGTCTTGTACAGCTGATTTCCTACTAATAAAGGTGTTAGTGCCAAAACAAAGCAACAACCAAAAAACCAAACCAAAACAACAACAACAAAACACCCAACAAAATAAAACAAAACTTCACAATCAAGGGTAGAGGAATTGTGGAGCATTTTCCTGTTTTGAGCTAGATTCTTGGATTTTTATGGGTTCTATTTCCTCAGCATGATCACTATGAGCACGCTAATATGGACATAGTTTTCAGAAAAAAAAAACATAATTTGTTGTCCTATTTTTGGCTGCATTCAATGATAGATTGAAAGTTTATGCATAAAGCTATTTTAGGACAGAATAGTTATCTCAAGAGACTAGTCAAAACTATATTTCTCATTTACTTGTATTAGAATTTTGATGTGTGTTTAAATAATTAAAGGGTTTTTGAAACTATAATTTCTGAAATCTTTTCAGAATGGATTATGCTTTATCTGATACTGCATTTTGAAGTCAGCATGTTCCTTTCATTCAAATAAAAGATGGCATTTGGGTCCTTATTCTGGGTTTCTGAACCTTGGTGGTCAATATAATTTCTGATTTCTCCACTAAGATTTACAAAGTAGTTCAACAACACTTTTTCAGTGATTCTCCTGAGAAAAAAATGATTTATCACTTTTGTTCAGGAGGAAGGTTTTGCTGCCTACCACCCCCAAGCACATACACAGAACATCTAATACGCGGGCAAACGTGGGTGACTTCTTGAGGAAAAGGTCTTGCCTTTTGAGGTTAGAGGGCAAGTAGCCTCTAACGTTTTTTCCTTTAGGGCAGATTGAAGGCTCAAATGGAACGTGTTCATACTGAATGCTTTAGTTGTTAGGTACAGCTGTGCTTTTTTTTATTTCCTTGATTTAGGTTTTACTCTTTGGTTAATGAAACTGACTTAGTACAAGTTTTAAAACTGCAAATTTGAGATTAATAATGTTATAATCTTAGATTGTTATGTTATTTATTATATTAACAAGTTCTTGCAGGGTAACCCAGGTTGGCCTGGACCTCCAGCCACTGCAAATAAACTCCAGATATGTGCCACTTTGTGAATCTGGCTTTACATGGGTCCTGGGAATAGAACCCAGGTTGTTAGGCTTTCAGGCAAGCACCTTAACTGCTGAGCCGTTTCTCCAGTCCCCCAAGCTGGCTTTAAACATACCTTCCTTCTACCTCAGCCTCCCAAGTTCTGGTATTACAGATGAGTGCCGTCATGCTTGTCTTGGATCAATTCGTGCTGCAGTCAGGTTTGCACTGCTGGTAGAAGTCACCCAACCAAGAGCAGCTTGTGGGAAAAGAGGTTTATTTTGGCTTACAGGCTTGAGGGGGGAGCTCCATGTTGGCAGGATAAACGATGGCATTAACAGAAGGTGGACATCATCCCCTGGCCCACATAAGATGGACAACAGGAACAGGAGAGTGTGCCAAACACTGGGAAACTGGCTATACCACCCGTAAGCCCGCCCCCTACAATATACCAGGAGGCTTTAATTTCCAGTTGCCATCAGCTGGAGAACCTAACACCCAGACCACTGAAGTTTATGGGGGACACCTGAATCAAACCACCACAATTATCATGTCTCTCTCTTTCTCTCTTTTTAATGAGAGAGGGAGAGAGGGAGAGAATTGGCGCACCAGGGCCGCCAGCCACTGCAGTTGAGCTCCAGACGCGTGCACCACCTTGTGCACATGTGTGACCTGTGCATCTGGCTTACGTGGGACCTGGAGAGTTGAACATGGTTCCCTAGGCTTTGCAGGCAAGCACCTTAATCGCTAAGCCATCTCTCCAGCTGCATTTCTGTTTTTTGTTTGTTTTGTTTTAAATTTGTAAGATGGGGAAAGCAGGAGGACACTCTCACAGCATTTTGAGGAGACTACAGAAATGTTCACAGAAAGACCTTAGAACTATACCTAACCTAGCTCCTTATATGTACTTGTTTAGTTGCAGCTAGTAAGGTGTTATTACCAAAGCTAGTGAGATCATTCAGTTAGGACTTGAGGATTTGAGAAAAGAAGACATAGCAGTTCTAAAGGCTAAGTAGAATTTGACCAAGTAGAGAAAAGGGAGGAATTGACAAAAGAAACAAGAAAGGAGCAAGATAAAGCATAAAAGGAAAGGCAGCTGTAGCCATCTTGGCTGAACTGGAGAGCTCTTACATTAGGTCAAACTGTTCTGAAGGCTGGAGCATGAATAGGTGAAGAGTGCAGGCAGCCTGGTCTCCTTTCATGTGCACCTCCCCCTGAGGCGTCAGATGGGATGAACTACTGTCATGCTCAGGTCATGTCTGAGGTCTCTGGTCCACTGCTGTATTTCCTTAAGAGCTCCCCCCCCTTCCCCTAGATAGAAGTAAGTTATAAAATGTCTTTCTTAGTATCATTGGCTAGCTCCGATTTAAAGTGTGTTTGATAGAATTTCCTAGAATTTTTTTGGAAGGGGATTAGAGTAGCCTCTTGACCACAAATTCCTAAGAGGTAGATTAGTAGGGGGAAAATCCCTGCCTGGCACTTCCTTCTCACAGGTGGAGGGAGCTCAGGAGATCTGTCTGTAGCCTCAGGGGAGAAAAGAGCTCTCTGAAATCCTTCTTTTGGTACTTTCAGGCTTCCAAAATATTTTAAAACATTCTTTCTGTCTTAAGACAGAGCTCTTTTTTTTTTTTTTTTTTGAGACAGGGCTTTACTATGTAGCCTAGGCTGACTTCAAACTCATAATCCTCCTGCCACAGCTTCCTGAGAGTTGGGATTACAAGAGTGAGCCTCCATGCTCAGTTGGAACGGATTCTCGACCTTTGCTTGGGAACACTTATTCTCAGGGACAGTTAAGGTCTGAGATGAAAAGCAAAAATTTTCAGTTCATTGTATTTGACCAGAGTCAGCATAAAAAAGGAGGCCCAGGGCTGGAGAGATGGCTTAGTGGTTAAAGTGTTTGCCTGCAAAGCCAAAGGACCTCGGTTCAATTCCCCAGGAACTATGTAAACCAGATGCATAAGGAGGCGCATGCATCTGGAGTTAGTTGGTAATGGCAGGAGGCCCTGCTGCGCCCATTCTCTCTCCTTCTCTCTACTCTTTCTCTTCCTCTCTAAATAAATAAATAAACAAAGGAGGCCCATTATAGAAATGAGGTATTATTTTTGCCTTAATATTCATGTTCAACTCTTGAATGTGTATTCGTAATTACTATTTCAGTCCTCCTACCAGAAAGAAGCTTAAACCACAGAATAATGTAAATTTTTGTTGAGTTCTTATGTTATCACAGCTCCACCAGCCTACTAAAGTTTCATGAGATATTTAACATAACTAACTTTAGAATGTGTGGGTTTTTTTTTTGTTTTGTGGTAGGATCTCATTCTGTCCAGCCCACGCTGAGCTGGAACTCACTCTATAACCCCAGGCTGGTCTTAACTGAGGAGATCCTCTTACCTCTGCTGAGACTAAAGGTGTTTCATCACCACACTTGGCTTCAGAATATGTGTTTTAATGTACCACGTATAAAGTAATGAATGCTTGACTTTAAAGAAGTTGTTATATTCAACTTCTTATTTATTAATTTTTAAAGTTATTTATTGATTTGCAAGCAGAGAGAGAGGGAGAGAGAGAATGGGCATGCCAAGGCGTCTAGTGGCTGCAGACGAGCTCCAGATGCATGTGCTACCTTGTGCATCTGGCTTACCTGGGTCCTGGGGAATTGAACCTGGCTCCTTAGGCTTCACAGGCAAGCTCCTTAACCACTAAGCCATATCTTCAGCCTTATTTATTTTATTTTTAATGAATTATATATATTGGGATTTACAGAAAAATATTTCTTAGAATTATATACTATCTATATGACTTTGTCAGAATGTTTCATATTAATGGGTGCTCTTTTGCAGTGTTCTAATCTCAAGTGTTGTTCCCACTACTTTATCTCTAAGTAAGTACTATTATTGTCAGTGTCCATACTTGAAGCTTCTTTTACTAAATTGCCTTAAACTTTACATTTCATCACTTTTTCGGTGTTTCCCCATCTCAGGAAATACTATGTTGTGCTGTGCCTGCAGAGAATATTTTTGCCTTGGTGGACAGCTTTCAATTCAGATAACTCTGTCATAGCAGAGGGTAGTGGTTGTTTCAGAGCACTGTTTTTTTTTTCTTCTTTTTTTTTTTTGAGGTAGGATCTCACTCTGGCCCAGGCTGACCTGGAATTCACTATGTAGTCTCAGGCTGGCCTACCTATGTGTTCCAAGTGCTGGGATTGAAGGCATGTACTATCATGCCCAGCCAGATATATATCAGGATAGATAACAGAAGAAAGCAGTACATAGACTCTGACCATGAACATTGGGTAGGGGAATGGTTACTTAAATTTATCAACCCTCCCCGTCAAATAAAAATAGTTATGGGGCTGGAGAGATGGCTTAGTGGTTAAGGTGCTTTCCTGTGAAGCCTAAGGATCTAGGTTTGATTCCCCAGCACCCATGTAAGCCAGATACACAAGGTAGCACATGTATCTGGAGTTTGTTTGCAGTGGCTAGAGGCCCTAACATGCCTGTTTTCTCTCCCTCCCTCTCTCTCTCTCTCAAATAAATAAAATATTAAAAAAAAATAAAGAATAGTTATGAATGTAGATGTATGGATATATTAACATCCAGACCTTTGATTCATTACTTCATATGTGAAGACTATCTACAGCTGTTTTTCTGAACTCGCTTGAAGCAGCTTATGATTTTCTATATTCTTCTCACCCTGACGGTTCTCTGCCACAGTAGAATTAATCATTCCTTTGTTGGAGCTACAATAGCTGAAGCTGTAATCATAACACCTTTTTTCTCCATTGTTATCAGTTACTTCTGGTTCTAACTGGATTGTGAACTTAAATGAAAGATAGTATTTTATTTGTCTTTATGTCTTTAGTATCTAACAGGGCTTGCTAAGTGTCTCCTGTGTATTCAAAAAGGAAGACAATTTGTTGTTTCCTTGATGACTGTAAGATATCATATGTGATCAGTGACTCATTTATTAGGTTTTAGGGTGGCAGTGGTGATGTGGGTCACAGTAGATAACTTAGTATTTTTTGGTTCTCTGGAAAATAGAAAGTCATGAATTTAGTTTTCCATGTCCAAGAGAATGATAGTACCATTAGGAAAACAAAGTTGAAGAGGGAAGGTTTGGACAAGGTGCATTTAGTTGTAAACATGGACTTTTGTTGAAAATGCTTATTGATTAGTTTTTTGGGGAGGTTGGAGATCAGATTTTATGGCGGACTAGCTGGGTGGCTTCCTTCTTTCTCTTTAGAGACCGGTAGGGCAGGGAGTATGTCCTGCTCAGTGCACAATCCTCAGGTATTAATATAGTTGTTGGCACATGCTGGGCCCTCAGTAGATAATTGTTTAATGGCTCAACTTTTGCACTGTTAGTTGACTTAAATGTGATAGTGTCTTCAGTTAATAATTGCTGTGGATTTTAAACTTGTAGAGATCTTAGAAGTCTTTGCAGATTCCACAGCTGGGATGTGAAAATGTGAAGCTAGTTATTGGAAGATATTGGACCAAAGTCCTTATTTGGTTATGTATAGTATTCACTGATGGGTACGAGTTAAGGAACTATGCAGCCACGACATGTCTTTCAGGCTAAACGTTGGCTTGTGTTCATAGCACAACTTTTGTTACATCGTCTTTTTTTTTTTTTTTGGTCATTTCTTTTCTCTCCAGTACTTTGACCATGGCTGTGAGAAAGACAAGAAGAGAGGATTATATTTATGTGCTCTGGCAGCATTAGCTTTTTTTTTTTTTTTTTTTGAGAGGAAGGACTCTAGTGCTGATGAACATGAGGTTTTGGATAAGCTGTCGATTTGCTTCCTCCACCCTGTGCAGCCTCACCTGTTGTAGCAGAACAGTTCTAGGTTTACCAGTATTCAGTAGTATAAGCATGTTTAAACAGTACTTTCTATAAAACAAAGTTTGGAAGGGGTGGATCCTGAGAACACAATCAGAAGATAGAATTTTAAGATTCATACGATGACTTTGAAAGTGGGGACTTTCAAAGGTAATACATTTTTGTTTAGAACATATAATAAATATTCTCAGATTTACTTAGATTTATTAAAGTACATAATTCTTCTTTTTTGTTCTTGTTTCAGTATCAAGATAAAGAGGAAGTTGTCTTATGGATGAATACTGTTGGGCCCTACCATAATCGCCAAGAAACATATAAATACTTTTCACTTCCATTCTGTGTGGGATCAAAGAAAAGTATCAGTCATTACCATGAAACTCTGGGAGAAGCACTTCAAGGGGTTGAATTGGAATTTAGTGGCCTGGACATTAAATTTAAAGGTAAGTCAACTTTATTAGTCCCTTTAGTATGAGTTAGGCTATAGGCCTGAGTCGTAACTTTTTACTTACCTTCTCAACACTATGGGATACTTAAATTTTAGTTAAGCACGTAAACTTGGGGGAAGTCCTTCGTACTTACTGTGGTAGTTGTCTTTATTGGCCCTTTGCATGTATTTGTCCTTCTTCCTTCTGTGTGCAATCTCTCTCTCTCTCTCTCTCTCGCTCTTTTTTTTTTTTTTTTTTTTTTTTTTGAGGTAGGGTTTTGCTCTAGCCCAGGCTGACCTGGAATTCACAGTGTAATCTCAGGGTGGCCTTGATCTTGCGGCAATTCTCCTACCTCTCCCTCCCAAGTGCTGGGATTAAAGGCGTGAGCCACCTTGCTCGGCTCTCTGTGTGCAATTTCGTAATGTATTTCTAGCACAGATATTTTTAGCACCATGAGCTAAAACTCATCCAGGAAATTGAATTTTTATAAGATCTTTGATTAAACATTTTGCTTTTTAAAAAATATTTTTATTTATTTGAGAGAGAGAGAGGAAGATACAGAAATAGGCAGGTAGAGAGAGAGAGAGAATGGGCAAGCCAGGGCCTTCAGCCTCTGGAAATGAACTCCAGATGTGTGCATTCCCTTGTGCATCTGGCTTATGTGGGTCCTGGGGAGTCAAACCTAGGTCCTTTGGCTTTGCAGGTAAGTGCATTAGCTGCTAAGCCATCTCTCCAGCCTGACATTTTGCTTTTTGAATGGAATATGGAGTTTATAATTAGGAGCTTTCAATTTTAATTTCATTTTTTCCACTGCATTGATTTTACTAAAATTATTTATCCCAGTTTGGACTTTATTGTCTCTGTGTAATGTAATAGTAACTGTCTTCTTACATTTTTAGTACTTTGAAAAAACTGTAAAATTAGATATTACAAAGGTAATGTTATTTTTGTTGTTGTTTATTTTATTTGTTTGAGAAATGAAATATGAGCATTTACTACTTTCCAGCTTTGCTTTAATTCCCCTCTAAGAATTCCAACATTGGTAAAAATCTTCAGAATTAATGGGTTTGTGTTTTAGCTCAGAAAGATATGCCCTATTACTATTTTGAGTGAGTGATTTATGGTAATGTGAATGTCTTTCATTCTTTTTGTAAAATTTTTATTTATTTATTTGAAAGAGAGAGACAGAGAGAAAGGCAGATAGGGAGAGTGAGAGAATGGGTACTTCAGGGCCTCTAGCCACTGCAAACAAACTCTAGATGCATACACCACCTTTTGCATCTGGCTTACGTGGGTGCTGGGGAATCGAACCTGGATCCTTAGGTTTTCCAGGCAAGTGCCTTAACCGTTAAGCCATATCTCCAGCCCTGGCTTTAATTCCTATAAAATGCTGTCAATGATTTGACATATTTATCCACATTGCATTAGTTATCTTCAAAGTTAGCTCTGAGGGAAGTGCTATATGGTGTGGATAACGAGGCTTTTCAATTATTTGTGGTGTGTGTATTTACCTCTTTGCCTTAAAGATGAATTTCATTAAAATATGACTCTTTAGGGCTGGAGGGATGGCTTAGTGGTTAAGGCGTTTGCCTGCAAAGCCAAAGGACCCAAGTTCTATTCCCCAGGACCCACGTAAGCCAGATGCACAAGATGGCGCATGTATCTGGAGTTCATTTGCATTGGATGGAGGCCCTGCTGCGCCCATTTTCTCTGCCTGTCTGTCTCTCTGACTCTCTCAAATAAATAAATAAAACTTCTAAAAAATACGACTCTTTAGCCAGGCATGGTGGCATACACCTTTAAGCCCAGCACTCGGGAGGCAGAGGTAGGGACGTTACCATGAGTTCAAGGTCACCCTAAGACCACATAGTGAATTTTAGGTTAGCCTGGGCTAGAGTGAGACCCTACCTCATTAAAAAAAAAAAAAAAAAAGAAAAGAAAAACATTTTGCAGGCTGTCATAGTAGAATGTCCTTTTTGAAAAAAATATTTTTATTTTTAATTTATTTATTACACAGAGAGATCAAAAATGGTTATGCTAGGGCTCCTAGCTACTGCAGACCAACTCCAGATGCATGTGCCACTCTGTGCATCTGGCTCACATGGGTTCTGGGGAATTGAAACTTGGTCCATTATGCTTTGCAGGCAAGCACCTTAACCACTAAGCCATCTTTCCAGACAAATTGTCCCCATAGACACATTTCATTTCTAGATTTTACATCAGAGGAAGATGCTCTTTAAGATTTCTTTGCTAGGGCTGGAGAGGTGGCTTAGTCATTAAGGTGCTTGCTTGCAAAGCCTAAGGACCCATGTTGATTCCCTAGTACCTACCTAAATCAGATGCACAAGGCCACAATCTAGAATTCATTTGCAGTGGCTAGAGGCCCTGGCTACCCATTTTCTCTCTTCTCCCACAATAAATAAATAAAATATTAAAATAAGATTTCATTTTTAAGTTTATTTTTTTTTTATGAGACAGGGAGAGAGAGCCAGAGAGAGAGCGGCCAGAGCCTACAGCCACTGCAGTTGAATGCCAGACACATGTGTCACTTAGTGGGCATGTGCGACCTTGCTCTTGCATCACCTTATGTGTCTGGCCCATGTGGGATCTGGAGAGTTGAACATGGGTTCTTAGGCTTCTCAGGCAAACACCTTAACTGCTAAGCCATCTCAACAACCACTCCCCCCCCCCCAAAAAAAAAAAAAGAAAGAAAAGATTTCTTTGCTAATCTTTCTGAGTGGCTATGCTCATAATTTCATTTGGGGCTGGAGAGATGGCTTAGCAGTTAAGGTACTTGCCTACAAAGCCAAAAGATTATTTCCAGGACTCAGGTAAGCCAGATGTACAGGGTGGCACATGTGTCTGGAGTTTGTTTTCAGTGGCTGGAGGCCCTGGCCTGCCCATTCTCTGTCTATTTGCCTCTGTCTCTCTCTCTCTCAAATTAATAAATAAAAAATTCATTTGCTTATATTGACATTTCTTTCTGCACGTGTGCTCACATATGTCCCATTTATAGGCAGATATATATTTATTTTTATTGATTTATTTTTGTTTTTTGAGGTTGGGTCTTATTCCAGGCTGACCTGGAATTCACTATGTGGTCGCAGGGTGGCCTTGAATTCACAGCGCTCCTCTTCTGCCTTCCGAGTGCTGGGATTAATGGCATGTGCCACCATGCCTGGCTTTTTTATTTTTTGGTTTTTTGACATAGGGTCTCACTCTAGTCCAGTCTGATCTGGAATTCACTATGTAGTCTCAAACTCAAGACATTCCTCCTACTGCTTCCTGAGTGCTGGGATTAAAGGCAATGCTGGTATTAAAGGTGTGTACCACCATGCCTGGCTGACAGATGCATATTTATATACATATTCTAATATACTTAGTGATTTCTTTTGCCAAATAAATGCTAAGTCATACTCCTAAAATTTGTTAAAACTTTGTATTTGTAGAGTTTCCTCTGTGCAGTGTACTGAAACAGGCATAGGTGGAGGTACAAAGGATGTAATGGATAACACTCAGGGTCTTAAGGGTTTTTGAGCAGGAAAAGGCTGATATGTGGCAGAGTGATTGTGATTAGTCTTATATGTCTTAAGGGAGGTATAGAGATCAATCTGAGATGCAGAAAAAGGGGCAGGCTACAGGCTGTGGGTGTGGGGAATTAGGAACTACTCTGTGGAGGAGAAGGTACGAGGGTGAGAAAGATTTCAGAATGAACTTTCAGCTGGAGTTAGCAGGAGCCAAAAAGTTCATAGGGCAAGAGAATACAAGATATGTGGGAACTGCTGGTAGTTGAGTCATGTTAGAGTAAAGGGGGAGAAGGTGATAAATCAATTGGGAACAGTTGAATTGGAATTCAGATGGTGAAGGATTGATTTCTTAACGCTTTATACAGGTGGTAAATGTCATCTTGTGTATCATCTTGTGAACTTTATATTTAAACCTAGTCCAGGCTGACCTGGAATTCACTATGTAGTCTCAGGGTGGCCTCCAACTCACTGTGATCCTCCCACCTCTTCCTCCCGAGTGCTGGGGGATTAAAGGTGTGCTCCACCATGTCTGGCCTCAAATGTCTTTTAATAACAGGAACTAAAATGGCTTTATAGAGGTAGCTACGAGTCTCCCACAGCCACTCCAGCTGTTTGTTTGGCCTTCCTTTGGTTTTGGCATCCCTTCTGAGGCTGTTGTTTCCCTGTGTTCATTATCATAGTCCATGGAGATCCCTTTTAGGGGCCTCTTGCTGGCACTTCTAGCTTTTGCCATAGGAGCCCTTGATAGCAGTCTCATTTCCTAAATTTCCCTTGAGTTACTGTTAGTCTCTGATTTTTACCATTATGAAGATCCTAAGTTTCTCATGGCCTAGAAAGGATTGGGTATAAAAACAGTGCATAAGAGTCATTGTTGCAAGACAAAGCTATTTTCTTCTCCCAGGAGGTTGAGAGTGTTTCCCAGATCTCCTTTCATTGGACTTGTATTATTGTCATTTTGGGAATGACCACTCTGGGCTGATCTGTCATGAAGGGAAGTTGTACTCTGGAACATCAAGTTATAACTCAGGGTTGCTATTTCTTTTCTTTCTTTCTTTTTTTTCTTCCAAGGTAGGGTTTCACTATAGCCCAGGCTAACCTAAAATTCATTGTGTAGTGTCAGGCTGGCCTCAAACTCACAATGATCCTCGTACCTTTGCCTCCCAAGTGCTAGGATTAAAGGTGTATGCCACCACACCCGGCTTCAGGTTGCTATTTCTTAGGAAGCAGTGTTGTAGTCACCACAGAATTCATAGTTCAGCTTTAGTCTGTGCTTTAAAAACTAATTAGTATTGAAGTTGATGTTTCAGATTCTATGTTACCTATATTGTAGTATAAGAAAACTTAAATCTGTCCTTTTTTGGTTCTTGCTAAGATTGATTTGTTTTTCTAATTGCATAAATATATTAAAACAGTGCAATCCTTTTGATTGTCATCTAGAGTATTTTTAGTTTTTTTTATTTTTAAACCCAAGCACTTCTGGGTTCAGAAGTTAAAGACAACTTGAATAGGATTATAAGAGCTCTAATTTTGCAAGCAGCCAGGAATGAAAATGACTCATCTTTAGGGGACTTGCAAATAATTTATTAACAGTTGATGCCTGTGGGATGGAGACTTACCTGTTAATTTGAGTGATTATGAAGTCATGGAATTCCTTATGGAGTCTGTGGCTGCTAATGACTTGTATTTCCACAAATGCTTGATCTTAAAGCCAGACATTATTATCTGTCTAGGATCATGTTCTGGTATTTTCATGAATATTAGATGAAAATATTCTTGTGTTTTGGGTTTTTTTATTTTTGATTTTTTGAGGTAGGGTCTTGCTGTAGCCCAGGCTGATCTGGAATTAGTCTCAGACTGGCCTCAAACTCACAGTGACCTTCCTACTTCAGCCTTCCAAAGTGCTGGGATTAAAGGCATGCAAATGAACTCCAGATGCATGTGCCAGTTTGTGTATCTGGCTTTTTGTGGGTACTGGGCAATCAGACTCTGGTGCCTTAACCACTGGGCCATCTCTCTAGCCCTAGTTTTATTTTGTAAATAATTCATTTTAAAGTTACTTTGCTATGGTTGCTTTAGTTTTCTTTCTTTTTCTTTTTGGTTTTATGAAGTAGGGCCTCACTCTTGCTCAGGCTGACCTAGAGTTCATGGCAATCTTCCTATTGGCCTCCTGAGTGCTGGGATTAAAGGCATGTACTACCACACCCACCTTTAATTTAATTTTCTTTACATAAGAAATTTCTTCACTTAGTAAAATTATTTTTGAAAAATTATAAAAGGTTATAAAGGTATCAACAGATTCAAATATTATAAATAGAAATTTTAGCTTCAGGAAATGTTGGCTTTTTTGAGCTCTGTTTCCTATAACTATTTTGTAAACCAGTGGACTAATTTGCATTTCTCATTTGGAACAGATGATGTGATGCCAGCTACTTACTGTGAAATTGACTTAGATAAAGAAAAGAGAGATGCATTTGTGTATGCTATCAAAAACCACTACTGGTACCAGATGTACATAGATGACCTACCAATATGGGGTAAGTATTAGGTGTTATATTTGAGGTTTGGTAATATTTGCATAATAAGATTTATATAATGAGTCTATAAGGTGATTGTATAGCAAGCAGCTCATGATATAAATTTGTGCTCCCTGTTACTTGAGGCGTTTTTGGTATGGCCAAATCTTAAAACTCACCCAAAATAGAACTTTTATATTATACGGGGAATTAAAAGGTGCTTGGGGGCTGGGAAAATGGCTCGGGTCTTGCTTGCAATGCCTGCCAACCCAGGTTTGATTCTCTAGAACCCATGTAAAGCCAGATGCACAATGTGGCACATATATCTGGAGTTTGTTTGTAGTGGCTAGAGAACCTAGTGCACTCATAAACATACTCACTCTCACTCTTTATAAGAAAAGTTGTTAGGAGCAATCTGAAATACTCTTCTTTCTACTTTCCCCTCATCTGATTGAAAAGTTTTCTTTTTGATGCAGTTACAGGGCTGAGTAGAAATTTTGAAGTTTAAAATCTTTTTTATGTGGCAGTGTGGTGATGTTTTGGGGGTATGATAATTTCTTAAATGACAAATGTTATTAGTTCCTAATATTTTTCTAAACTTTCAGTATCGAAGAAAGCTTGAGTTTTAGCTCTTGCGTATCCATATTGTTGGCAGAAGAACTATGGCACAATTAATACAAACTTACACAGACTCCAAACCTCATTTGCATTGTGATTAGATTATTTGGAATGCAAAACACAGGCAACATGCATAGTCTAGATCTCAATTTTTAAAAATATTTTATTTTTTATTTATTAGACAGAAAGAGAGAATGCATGCACCACCATGTGCATCTGGCTTACATGGGTTTTGGGAAGTCAAACCTAGATCCTTACAGGCAAGGTTTTACAGGCAAGTAAGTGCCTTAACCGCTAAGCCATCTCTCCAGTCCCAGATCTCATGTTTTTATCCCATGCAGATTATAGATCCCACATGTTTGATCCCATCTTTTTTCTTTGTCTCTGGACATATGGCTTATATATAGTTAATTTTTTTTTAGTTCTTAAAGTTGTTAGCTGATTATTATGCTTAGAAGTAGCAAGCTGATTGAGTGAACATATCAGAGTTTATTGTACTAACATGAGGTGTATGAGAAAGTTAATCTCAAGAGACAATCGTATGCCTCGTTGTCATCATGTTGTGTGTTAATTATGTGTGTGTGTCTGTGTGTGTGTATATATAATAAGCATTTCATATAAAGGACTAACTAGTGCTGTGGAACACATGCGTTTCTGTGATCAACTCTGAGGGCAGCAGAATGCTGTGCTAAATATTCACTGGAGATTTCTGATTACGTAATTCAGGAGAACCCATTAGCCAGGCTTTTCTTCTTCGATTTTATTTATTTTCTTTATGAGAGAGAAGGTTCCCCCTTTTCCGAGGTAGGATCTCGCTGTAGCTCAGGCTGGCCTCAAACTCATGGTGATCCTCCTACCTCTGCCTCCCAAGTACTAGGATTAAAGGTGTGCGCCACCATACCTGGCCCTTTACATCCTTTTTAAAAAAACTTTATTTATTTATTTATTTATTTATTTGAGACAGAGAGAGACGGGGGGGGGGGCAGAGAGAGAGAGAGAGAAAGAAAAAGGGTGTGCCAGGGCCTCTAGCCACTGCAAATGAACTCCAGATGCATGCGCCAACATGTGCATCTGGCTTATGTGGGACCTGGAGAAATGAACTGGTGAGGTCCTTAGGCTTCGCTGGCATGCGCCTCAACTGCTAAGCCATCTCTCCAGCCCTATATCTTTGTTTTTGTTTTTGTTTTTAAAATATATATATTTTTTCAGGGAGAGAGAGAGAGAATGGACACACCAGGGCCTCTGTTACTGTTGCTTCTCTGGTTATTGCTGTGGTTGTTTTCAGCAAAAGGGACAACTTTTCTTGTCTTAAAATAAATCTGTGGAATCTCAGCTTCTGCCATGTTTAGATATTTGTGTATATCCTATAATAACTAAACCATGAGGAATTCTTTGTTAGGGGAAAAAAAGTTCCAACATGACTTTTCTTGGGGTAAAGTTTCCAGAGTATCTTAAAGGGCACTTAGAGAAAAGCTTTCTATTTGATAAAATTATTTGATACAATTGTATCTTTATCCTCATCTAGTTTTTAGAATACATAAGCAAAAGAATCTCAATGAAATTATTGGAAGGATTTCATTACCTAATCAAATTCTGCACCTTTAATTTGTATCAATTTGTGAGAATCACTTTGGTTAATAAGCATATAATCCCTTACAAGTAATGATCATATATATATATATATATATATATCTTGGGTTTTTTTTTTTGGTTTTTGGAGGTAGGGTCTCACTCTAGCTCAGGCTGGCCTTGAACTCACAGTGATTCTCCTACCTTTGCCTCCTGAGTGCTGGGATTAAAGGTGTGCGCCACCATACCCAGCTTTCTTTAATATTTTAATAGTATGCATGGACCATAGGGAAAGATCATAAGGCTCTTGGGAAGTGAATAGCCTTGTGTGGGGAACATTGGACAAATAGCTGGCCATTTGAGGGCATATTAGATGGGTCCTCAGATAATGGTATTGCCTCATATTGTTCTATGAGGTGTTAGATCTTTTCTAATATGCCAAATCATCAAAACGATCATTTAAAACTCTTATTTAAGACAATTTATCTTCAACAATTGTTTTAGCTTGATAACTTCCCAGGGACAAGTTTGGTACTTGAGGTATAACAAGGAAGCATTTTAGCTTTTGGTACATTTAAATTTTGGTACATACATGCACACACACACGCGCGCGCGCGCAGTGACTATATCTTTCTTGTTTTAGAAAGAATATTTTATTCATTTATTTATTTGAGAGAGAGAGAGGTACACAGGTGGAGAGAGAGAATGGGTGCATCAGGGCCTCTAGCCACTGCAAATGAACTCCAGACACATGTGCCACCTTGTGCATCTGGCTTATGTGGGTCCTGGAGAATCAAACCTGGGTCATTTGGCTTTGCAGGCAAGTACCTTAACTGTTAAGCCATCTCTCTGGCCCACAAAACATGTCTTTCTAAGACTGAGTAAATCATATTAGAATAAGTATTGGACTGGACATTTGGAAACTTTGATTACTAATGGCTGAGTAATCTTGATAGAAGCACTTCCCTGAAAAGTTGAAATGTTAGGAGTTTGTACATGTGAGGTGTTAATTATTCTAGTGAAGGTGCTAGTGACGGAGCATGAACTCGGAGTGTCACGTGAACTAGTCATTACTGTTTCAACTTGGTGTGACCATGGAATGTGTTTTCAAAACAGAGGTCCAGACTGCATTTACATTTTTGCTGTATACTAATCACGAGAAATAATGACAGCCTTGCCCCCCTTTTTTTCTTTCTTGAGATAGGATCTCACTCTAGCCCAGGCTGATCTGAAATTCACTATGTAGTCTCAGGGTGGCCTTGAACTCACAGAAATCGTCTTACCTCTGCCTCCCAAGTGCTGGGATTAAAGGCATGTGCCACCATGCCTAGCTGCTTTTTTTAAATTTTTTTTATTTTTACTTATTTATTTGAGAGCGACAGAGAGAGAAAGAGGCAGATAGAGAGAAGGAGAGAGAATGGGCGCGCCAGGGCCTCCAGCCACTGCAAACAAACTCCAGACGCGTGCGCCCCCTTGTGCATCTGGCTAACGTGGGTCCTGGGGAGTCGAGCCTCGAACTGGGGTGCTGCTTAGGCTTCACAGGCAAGCGCTTAACCGCTAAGCCATCTCTCCAGCCCATGGCTGCTTTTTTTGATACAAAGAAGTTTAATGAGATTTTAGCTTCTGGGTTATTTTTTTTTCTAAATTTTTATTAACATTTTCCATGATTATAAAAAATATCCCATGGTACTACCGTCCCTCCCCCCACTTTCCCCTTTGAAATTCCATTCTCCATCATATCCCCTCCCCATCTCGATCAGTCTCTTTTATTTTGATGTCATGATCTTTTCCTCCTCTTATGATGGTCTTGTGTAGGTAGTGTCAGGCACTATGAGGTCATGGATATCAAGGCCATTTTATGTCTGGAGGGAGGACGTTGTAAGGAGTCCTACCCTTCCTTTGGCTCTTAGGTTCTTTTCCGCCACCTCTTCCGCATTAGACCCTGAGCCTTGGAAGGTGTGATCGAGATGTTACTCAGTACTCCAGTCACTTCTTTCTAGCACTATGATACCTTCTGAGTCATCCCAAGGTCACTGCCATCTGAAAAGAGAAGATTCTCTACCCAAAGTGAGAGTAGCGTTAATATAAGGGTATAAATATTAAGAAAAGTGCTTACTGGGCAGTTTGATGAGCATAGTATATACATTTTTCCAGACATCAGCAGATGTTACACCCCTAGGGCTCATGATTATCCCTGTTTTAAGTTTTCAGTGTCAGGGATGTATTCCCCCCATGGAGCGGGCCTCCAGTCCAATTGGAGGGCAGTTGGTTTTTACCTTGACAGACGTGCCACTATTGCACCTGTTGGCTCATTTGGCCTGGCTGGCCAATTATAAGGCTTGCAGTGTCCACTGTTGAGTATCTTCAGTGGTGGTATCTCTTTCTCCCATTGAACTACATGTAGAATGGCTTCTTCCAGCTTTCTCTCAGCTGGTTCTGGGATATTTTAATTGCTAAGTGATATTACCTTTCATAAAGTGTTTTTTTCTTTTGTAGGTATTGTTGGTGAAGCAGATGAAAATGGAGAAGATTACTATCTTTGGACATACAAAAAACTTGAAATAGGTTTTAATGGAAATCGAATAGTTGATGTTAATCTAACTAGTGAAGGGAAAGTGAAGCTAGTTCCGAATACTAAAATACAGATGTCATATTCAGTAAGTATGTAGGTTGGAATTTTTGTGATTGTATTTTCAAACTTTAGAATAAAAATGTAGTTTGAAATTGGATACAACAGAATAGTATTTCCTCACTGTTTCTAAGTAAGTCTCCTTAAAATAGGGGAAGTTGTATTTAGGTCTATGATATGAGATGCCTGTTAAGCATTTGCTTAAGTAATATTGCCCTAGCATAGTTACCATTATCACTCAACAGTAGACAGACAGCTCAGCATGTATTTTTATGGTAACATTTTTAGATTGTGGCAGTTCATATGGTTTCTCTTCTTGTCTTACTAGTGTAGATAGTGATGGTGCTGTATAAAAAGTTGTTGAGTAGCTTGCAGAGTTAGAGGTTGTCAGAACTCCTTAGCAATTGTTAATTCTATTTTGTTAAGAATGATGGGAGCCGGGTGTGGTGGCGCACGCCTTTAATCCCAGTACTCAGGAGGTAGAGATAGGAAGATTGCTGGGAGTTCAAGGTCAGCCTGAGCTAAAGTGAGACCCTACCTCGAAAAACAAAAAAAAACAACAAAAAAAAAAAAAAAAAAGAAAGAAAAAAAAGATGGGAAGAAGAGAGGAAGCCAGTATAGGAAGCCTTTCTCTTTGTCAGGTATTTTTCTGACCACTGGAGTGAGTCCATTGATTACATAGCCAACTTTGAATGTTTTTAAGGTTTGTTCATACATCTATAATTATAATAATATTTGCATAATTAAACTTATAAGAAATTCAGTATTTGCAATAAAAGTAATGCAATCACCAGGGCTGGTGACACATACCTTTTATTCCAACACTTGGGAGGCAGAAGTAGGAGGATTGCTTCTATGAGTTCAAGGCAAGCCTGGGACTATAGACTGAGTTCCAAATGAGCCTGAGCTAGAGTGAGACTCTGCCTTGAAGAAAAAAACAAAAAACAAAAAGTAATGCAGTGTAAAAGATGTTCACATTCTTACTCTAATTGTTTTAAGTGTTCCTGACTTGAGCTTGTTGTAATTCATTCTACATATTTATCTGATTGGAGTGTGTCGGTCAGCAGTAGCAAATAGTCCTTGAAAACTGACATGATCCTTCTAAGGAAAGCTGTTTAATACATAGAGGATGAAGGTGCCAAGTTTTGTTATACCTGTTTAAACCTTTCTACCATTTCTCATTAATTTTAATTCTAAGTGTGAGTGTTTTTGAACTTTGCTTAGATTTATCATATTTGTTTACAGGCTTTGGTTTTCAAACGAGAATTTTTTTTTTTTTCAGGTGAAATGGAAAAAATCAGATGTAAAATTTGAAGATCGGTTTGACAAATATCTTGATCCATCCTTTTTTCAACATAGGGTAGGTGGTTTGTGCATTTTTAAACATTGCATATGTTTGCAAATTAGTTTCACATTGAGTGTCTGCAATATGTAGGCTATGCTAAGGGCTTTAGATTTCAAGATTTAGTTAGTGGTAAATTCAGATGTGAATTTGGAGTCATAAGTATGATAGGGAGTTTTAGAGGAACCATCAGAAGTTTGCTTTTTCATGCTGTGGTTTAAATCCGTCAAAAATACACCGGGAAAATATTCTATATAGGAAGCTAAAATTGTACTTTGTTGCTAATATTGGAGAATGTGGCTTCTACTTACGATCAAATGAGCTTCTTACTACTGAAACTCAGAATTAGACTAAGCCAGTGCATGTGGAATCATTGCAGATGTCTATTCATGGGCATCTACTTCTGTAAACTAGTGTGGCACAACAGCAGAAAGCATCTCTCTGGAGAAGGAGAGGGTGGAGCAAAGCTAGGAGTTTTTGCTAAGGAAATCTTTCCACATAGATCACCAAGAATGGGAATAGGGATGGAGAAATGGCTTAGTGTTGAAGGCCTTTTTTTTTTGCAAAGCTGCAAAGCCTGACTACCTGGTTTCAATTTCCCAATACCCACTTAAAGCCAGATGCACAAACTGCTGCATGTGTCTGGAGCTCTTTTGCAGTAGTAGGAGGCCCTGATGCCCCTATTCTTGCTCTCTTTTTTTCCTCCCTCTCTCAAATAAATAACTGTTAAAAAAAAAAGAATGAAAATAAATGCTTCCCATATTTCTCATCCTCACAACAATGAGTAGCATTAGTGCCAGTTTTTTTTAAATTTATTTATTTGTAAGGGGGGGGGGATTAAACTCAGGCCATCAGTCTTTGCAAGCAAGTGCCTTTAACCACTGAGCCATCTCTTTCCAGCCTGGTGTTTTTTTCTTTCTTCCTTTCTTTTATTTATTTGTAAGCACAGAGAAATAGAGAAAATGTGAGAGAGAAAGAGAATGGGCACACCAGAGCCTCCTGCCACTGCAAATGAACTCCAGATGCATGCATTACTTTGTGTATCTGGCTTTTCGTGAGTACTGGGAAATGGAACCCAGGCTGTCAGGCTTTGCAAGTAAGCACCTTTACCGCTAAGCCTTCTCTCCAGCCTCAATTTTGGTTCTTTATAACAAAAATCAGGCTTTCTTTTGGTGATTCCTTTCTTAAAGGATGGCAATTCAAAGACCACGAGGCATAAGAGGAGAAACCCATTCTTTTTTTCCCCTGAATTGTCTCTTTCTCTCTCTCTCTTTTTTTATTTTTTTATTTTTTTTGTTCATTTTTATTTACTTAATTGAGAGTAACACACAGAGAGAGAATGAGAATGGGCACGTCAGGGCTTCCAGCCACTGCAAACGAACTCCAGACGCATGCACCTCCTTGTGCATCTGGCTAACGTGGGTCCTGGGAAATCAAGCCTTGAACTGGGGTCTTTAGGCTTCACAGGCAAGCACTTAACCACTGAGCCATCTCTTCAGCCCTCTCTTTTTTTTTTAATGTAGGGTCTCACGCTAGCTTAAGCTGACCTGGAATTCACTATGCAGTCCTAGGCTGGCCTCGTACTCACAGCAATCCTCCTATTTCTGCCTCCCGAGTGCTGGGATTAAGGGCATGTGCCTTCATGCCAGGCATAGAATTTCTTTTTCTTTTTATATTTTTTATTTATTTGCAAGAGTAAAGAGAGAATGAGAATGAGCATGCCAGGGTTTCTAGCCATTGCAAACGAACTCCAGATGCATGCACCACTTTTGTGCATCTGGCTTTATGTGGGTACTGGGGAATTGAACCCTGGTCCTTGGCCTGTGCAGGCAAGTATTTAACTGCTGAGTCAACCCTCCAGCACGATTTTTAATTCTTATTTTTTGTGTGTATGTGAGAGAGAAAACAGGCATGCCAGGGCCTTTCAGCTGCTGTGAATGAACTCCAGATGTGTGTGCCCTTTTGTGGGCATATGTGACATTGCATGCTTGTGTCACTGTGTATCTGGCTACATGGGACCTGGAGATTCAAACATGTGTTCTTAAGCTTTGCAGGCAAGTGCCTTAACCGCTAAGCCATTTCTCCAGCCTGATTTTTTTCTTTTAATTAAGCTTTTTCTTAGATAGTCTCCTTGAGTAGCATACTGTTCCTGGAGTTGCATTTTCCTCTCCCACTTTACCTGTGCATTCTCTTTAATACGATGCTCAGGTAGGCCTGAATATGGCCTTCCACTTACACATATGGCCACCATACTTGCAGGCTTAGGTAACATTTGAGAATATGAAAACTATCAGCAGATAGTCCCTACTGAACACTTAGGTCTTTCTTGTCTCTAGTCTCATGGGTGTTTATTGAAGGAGTGAAGGCTTTTTTGGTCAGTTAGTACAGAGTTAGTTTACTATGTTTATTCTTTGAACACATTATCGAGTTTCTGCTGTATGCCTAGCCCTGTCCTAAGCAAATTGAACATTTTAGAAAATGAAAGGCAATGCTCCACATAATCTGGAGTGCACATCCTAGTAAGGAGTGAGTAAAACATACACTGTGTTCGCGGTGCACTGAGGAAGAGAACAGAGGGAGTTGCCATTTTACATATGGTAGTTAGGGTAAGCCTCTGAGGGACTTGAGCAGATCCTAGGAGTTGAGGGAAATGAAGGATGAAGGGAAGAGTATTTGAGGCAACAACACTGTTGAAAAGCCTACTAAAAGCTGGGTGTGGTGGCATACTTCTGTAATCTCAGCACTCAGGAGACTGAGGCAGGAGGATTGCAACTTCAAGGCCAGCGCGGGTTATGTAGTAAAACCCTATCTCAAAAAACCCAAAGCCTGTTAAAGTGAGGTCATGCTTGTTGTGATGTGAGGAACAAGGAGATGAAGGCAGAGGTTATTAGCAGGAGCTATATTATCTATCCACTGTCAGTATAAGAAGTGAATCTTCCTTTTGAGTACAAAAGAAAAGGACAGCATTGTGTTTTTGGCAAGAGTAATGTAGCCCCAGTTACCTTCTCATTACTGCGACAAAACACAGAATCAGAAGTAGCTGGTGGGAGGAAAGGGGTAGACAGCCATCTCACATTTCAAATATCAGCAGCGAGAGAAAGCAAGAAGAGTGAGCTAGCTCTGAACTGTCCAGTGAGCTATACTAATAATCCTCAAGGTCCGCCCCCTTGCCACACCTCCTCCAGCAGGCTCCACCTCCCAAAGGCTTAACTAGTTGGGGACTAAGTAGGAGGCTTACAGGTACCCTCAGCTTAATTACAGACACTTGAGGGTGTGGGGGACACTTTACATTTAAACCATCACAAGAACCGGAGAATCTAGCCTATAGATCCTGAGGACAAAAAATAGGAATGTGTTTTAGGGCCAGGCATGGTGGTGCATGCCTTTAATCCCAGCACTCGGGAGTCAAGAGGTAGGAGGATCGCTGTGAGTTCAAGGCCACCCTGAGACTACATAGTGAATTCCAGGTCAGCCTGGACTACAGTGAAACCCTACCTCGAAAAAACAAAAATAAATAAATAAAAAGAAGAATGTTCCTAACAGCTTTGTTTATGAGAGTCAAGACTGGAAATTTCTCATGTGTCGTCAGCACTCCCACTAGGTCTTACTTCTTGATGTTCCCACACTTCCAAATAGCACCAAACTTAGGACCAAGTCTCCATATGAGCCTTTGTAGTACCTAGATCTAAAGTATAGTGAATGCTGAAAAGTAGCTGCTGAATTCCTTTGGAATTCTTGGTGAACTTGACAGTGGTTTTGACATGGCAGTGGGGGCAAAATCTGAATGGTGCTATCATGAGAATAAGGAAAGAGGAATTGGAAACTGCACATGTAGTCTTGTGAGGAGCTAAGACTGTTTAAGAGAGCAAAGAAGTGATGCAGTAGCCTGTCGAGCTAAGTCACGTGCTTTTCTGTTTTGTTTAAGTTACAAGGTATTTATAGGATTTGTTAGTGGAGAGTACAAAACTGACAGTACAGGAGAAAGAGGGGACTTACTGTAGCATTGCTGGAGTTTCAGTGTGTGGGAGGGGATGGCTCTACTATCCAAATGTAGCGGTGTCTCTGAGTGTCAGAAAGGCATCTGCTCTAGATCTTGGGCTCTGCCCCTCTCTACTGCAAGCTTTGCCAAAGGGCTCAGTTCTTCAGCCTCTGCTTCTTTAGAAGTAGGACAAGGGTCCTGGTGCTTGATAGTGTCAAGAAGGGCAGGTCATTTTCACTGTGATGCAGTTCAGGAAGTACCTAGCTCATTGCTGCCCGGAGACCCGTCCTCAACACAAAGCAGCCCTGCTGCTGCTGTTGCTGCTGCTCCTTGTTCATGCCTGTTGTGTTGTTGGGTTCCTGACCCTGAGGGTGCAGTGTGGGATCAGCAACGCTAGGGGGTGCTGGAGCGCAGCATTTGATAGGGTCACTATTCTTGATACTGACTTGGTCTCTTTATTTTTTTTTTTTTTTGGTTTTTCGAGGTAGGGTCTCACTCTAGCCCAGGCTGACCTGGAATTCACTATGGAGTCTCAGGGTGGCCTCAAACTCATGGCAATCCTCCTACCTCTGCCTCCCGAGTGCTGGGATTAAAGGCGTGCGCCACCACGCCTGGCTTCTCTTTATTTTTAAGAAATGTTTTCCTTGATATAAACATTTCATGGTCGTACCATATTTTATAATTTTAGAATAAAACCATATGTATATTGTGTATTTAAGATTATTAGCAATGAATCATAATAGATAATGGTTAAAATTTCAACTGCATATCTTAGGTTAGAAAATAGCAGAGAACCTTGTTAGAAATTCTGATTTCTGGTATTTTTTGTTTGTTTGTTTTTTGTTTTTTGAGGCAGGGTCCTACTCTATCCCTGACTGACCTGGAACTGCAGCCCAGGCTGGTCATGAACTCTGTGATCCTTCTACCTCGACCTCCTGAGTGCTGGGACTAAAGTCATGTACCACTACACCCAGCTTGATGTTTTAAATTTAAAAATCATAATTTTTTTGTTTATTTATTTGAGAGTGACAGACAGAGAAATAGGCAGATAGAGAGAGAATGGGCACACCAGGGCCTCGAGCCACTGCAAACGAACTTCAGACGCGTATGCCCCCTTGTCCATCTGGCTAACGTGGGTCCTGGGGAATTGAGCCTCAAACCAGGGTCCTTAGGCTTCATAGGCAAGCGCTTAACCACTAAGCCATCTCTCCAGCCCCGATGTTTTAAATTTTATGTTTTTAACTGATACATAAAATAAAAATTATACATAATGAAGTACTATGTGTTGCTTCAATATGTGTACACATGTTTAAATCAGGCTAAGCATATCTCCTCACCGTTTATCTTTTTTAATGATGAAAACATTCAGAATTCATTCTTCTAGCTTTTTGAAATGTATAGAGTATTATTGTTATGTGTAGTTATCCTACTTGCAGTTACACACCAGAAGTTTTATTTTTATCTACCTGTAACTTAGTACCCATGGATGACTTTCTCTAACCTTCTGTCCTCCCTACTGCCCTCATCCTCTTCTGCTGTCAGCTTCTGTGAGGTCACCCTGCTTCTATTCCACACTAAGGGAGCTTGTGTGGTACTCGTCTTTCTCTGCCTGGCTTATTTCATTTAACATTATGATCTCCAGTCTCCAGTTCCATTCATATTGGAAATTTTAATATTTTAGGCATATCCTTTTTATTTACTAAATGTTCATAAATTTTCTTCTCCCTAAAATTTGATCACTTGATTAAACAATTTGAGTCATGTATTTTTTTTTCCTTTTCTTGATCTTTTTTGGGTTATTCATCTCCAAAGTGAAAACAAAAATCACATCTTTGGATACATGTGTTACTATACATTGCTTTTTGTAAAATTTCTATGATACGTTTACAATAAATGCCTTTTTGCGGAAAGCATTTTAAAATATAACACATTCATTGCTTTATTTATAATTATCATATGTGCCCAATAAATAAATTGAAAGGAAGGAATGATCTTGTATTAGGAGGAGACAGTTGGCTAGCTCCTCCTTTTCAGGAAGAGCCATAGAGTGTCTTTTCCCTGAAGCCTCAGGGAGGCAGCAGAGTCAGGACCGCCTTTCACTTTAGTACTTAGCCCAGGTCAAAACCTCCGCTCATGGACAAGGACTGTCTTAAATATACTGACATCCTTATATGTGAATCTTTATGGGTTCATGTAATTCATAAAAAGGTTCTTAATGCAGGAGAGGGTACTACTTGAGTTGGAATTAAGAGACTGGGAGAATTTACAAAGGAGGGTAGAAGTAGGTCCCATCTGAGGAATTATGGGAAAAGTCCAAAGATGAAAGTAAGTATGCTATACTTGGTCACTGAGCAGGGATAGGCCTGATTGGAGTATAAGAAATAATGGGGAAAAGATTGGCTAAGACAGGGAAGGGAGGATAGAATACTGGGGAAAATAGTCTGCATATGAGAAAACTAGGGTGTATCACTAAGTCAGACAATGGCATTGTAAACAGATTGTCTATTCCTTTTCACAGCATAGATTGAAAAGAAGAGAGAGATCAAGTTGAGGTATGAGATGATGTCGTGGGAACACAGAGGAAGGGATAGATACAAGAGACCTTTTGAAGGAAAATAAAAGCTTGATAATTATTACCTATGAAGGATTAAAGAGAAGGAAGGACCAAAGATGATTCTATATTTTCAAAGCCCACTGTTAGCACCATGAACAGAAAGGAGAGGATCAGAAGTGAGTGTTACATATTAGAGAAGATGATGGGCTTACTTTAGGACAGTCCCAGTATGAAATTCTAGAACGATAGTTACATGGAAGTTGTAGTTAGCACAAGTCTAAAACAGGATAGAGTGTAAGGGCTATAGATTTGGTGCTGGTGGGAGTGAGGATGTTATCATCATTAGTGGAATCTTGGTTAAAAGTTCTGAGAGCCTAAGAAGGTTAAAGTCTCAAGACTGGAGCTTTTGGTAAAGTTGGCCAAGGGTAGGCAGGGCAGTATGATAACACTTTATTTTCTGTTATTATAGATTCATTGGTTTTCAATTTTCAACTCTTTCATGATGGTGATCTTCTTGGTGGGCTTAGTTTCAATGATCTTAATGAGAACTTTAAGAAAAGACTATGCCCGATACAGTAAAGAAGAAGAAATGGATGACATGGTGAGCAAACACTTTATACTATCTACATTCATTAAAAGTAATGTATTTCAGTTACATTTCAAATATACATGCAGTTTCTTGTCTGAAGTCTGTAAGGATAGGTGCATTTTCAGGATTCACGATTCTTGGGTTTAAAAAGGTATAAACCCAGGTAGTGTCTCATGCCTATACTTTCCAGTACTTAGGAGTGTCATATGAGTTTGAGGACAACTAGGTTATATCTTGAGACCATTGTTAAAACCATGCTGATGTCATCAGTGGAAAGGTACTTGTTTTGTACACTGGTCCTAGGTTCAATCTCTGGCACGGCAGAGTTAAATAACAAAATAACCCCCCCCCCAAAAAAAAAAAAACCAAAGGTATAATGTTCCCTGGGGAATTTAGAATTATGGTCTGTATTCAGATATATTCATTTTTTTTAAGCAAAACATAAATGATTCACTCAAGTCAGATTAAATAAACCTCTTTTGAGCTCAAGCCAAGTTTTGCTACTAAATAAGGACATACTAGACTTAAAAACAAACTAGTTTCAGAGCTTCAGATTTCAGAATCATGCTTAGGAGGTTGTAGACCCGTATTGATGTCTTTCTTTTTTTTTTTTGGTTTTTCGAGGTAGGGTCTCACTCTAGCCCAGGCTCATCTGGAATTCACTATGGAGTCTCAGGGTGGCCTTGAACTCACAGCGATCCTCCTACCTCTGCCTCCTGAGTGCTGGGATTAAAGGTGTGTGCCACCACGCCCGGCTTGATGTCTTTCTAATAATGTTAAGTGACATGTTAAATTCAGGAGGTAGCTTGAAAGGATTAATTTAGATTTTAGTTTAGTGGTTCAGAAGAGAGATTTGTTTAATAAATTATAGAACAAAGTTATGTTCCGTGGACTTTTAATTACTATTTTTTTTTTTTTTTTGTTTTTTTAAGGTAGGGTCTCACTCTAGTCCAGGCTGACCTAGAATTCACTATGTAGTCTCAGGGTGGCCTCGAACTCATGGCAATCATCCTACCTCTGCCTACCAAATGCTGGGATTAAAGGTGTGTAGAACCATGCCTGGCTTAAATTACTATTCTTTGTAAGTGTACTTTAGCATTAAAGTTGGGGAAACAGTTTAGGAATTTAAATTCTAGTATAATTAATACATTGTGAAGTATCAGAGGGCAGATAAAATATGTTACCTTAAGAACTGCTTTAGAAATTGCATAAGGAGCATTATTTTTCAACTCAGGTTGAAAAATAAAAGTTGAATTGCCTTTTTAAAATGCTATAGACTGCTAAAACAGCCATTTCCAATATATTCCTTTCAAATTTTTTTATATTTGAGGCTGCAGAGAACATGTAGAGGCTGCATTTTTAGGGAAAATACATATATTGAAACACTTCCCCTTCTCTCTTTCCACCTGGCCCCTAGTCATATAGAGCCATAGTCACTATGTAAATGGCACTAGGAGGGTCTGTAGGTAAAGTTAAGAGACTGTGCACTCTTCTCCTGTTTTGTCCTTTTCTCTTTGTTCCCAAACCTTTCCTCTTTGTTTTTCTAATCCCTGAGCAAAACTAGGAGTAGCCTTCCTGAACAAGTTCTTAAAGCAGCGTCATTTTAACCTTGAAATGCTTTCCCAGTATTTTGAACTATTCTTAAAAGATATAAATTCAGAGGGAGGGAATGTAAACACTGTAATTTCTTACTTATCTGCTGTGATTAAATTTGATCCTTAATAGTTCTTTTCATACATATTTGTATGTTTTATATATAGGATAGAGACCTGGGAGATGAATATGGATGGAAGCAGGTGCATGGAGATGTATTTAGACCATCAAGTCACCCACTGATATTTTCCTCTCTCATTGGTTCTGGATGTCAGATATTTGCTGTGTCTCTCATTGTTATTATTGTTGCAATGATAGAAGATTTATATACAGAGTAAGTGCTTGTGTTTTATTACTTTCATATTGTTTTAAAAGTTTTTTCCATTGGGACCTGTGACGTCCATCATCATGAAATCTTTGCTTGTTTCAGCTATTACATTTAATCTTGACCTTGCACTGTAAGTATATTTGAGCAGTAAGTGCTTCTCTGTATATGCTTAAATTTGCTAGCAGTGCCAACCATTCTGGTTGGTGCAAAGGTTACTTTCAGTCCAGAGCTCTTTAACAAAGTGAACGTTTTTTTTTTCTTTTGCAAGTTGAAGTTTCAACTAGGTCTTCATAATTCAGATTACTAAATGAATTTACAACAAAACTGAGAACTCTATATTTAACAAAGCAAAACAATAATAAAAAATCACTGTAACTAGTAATAGTGATTTAAAAAATTCACAAGACTAAAATAGTAATTGGGTGACTTCTTAAAAAAAATAGTCCTAGGGCTGGAGAGACGGCTTGGCGGTTAAGCGCTTGCCTGTGAAGCCTAAGGACCCTGGTTTGAGGCTCGATTCCCCAGGACCCACGTTAGCCAGATGCACAAGGTGGCGCATGCATCTGGAGTTTGTTTGCATTGGCTGGAGG
The DNA here is from genome assembly GCA_036346955.1 of Dipus sagitta. NCBI lineage: Eukaryota > Metazoa > Chordata > Mammalia > Rodentia > Dipodidae > Dipus > Dipus sagitta. The sequence continues at coordinate 40,045,059 of CM070770.1, forward strand.
TCCTGGTGCGCCCACTCTCTCTCCCTCTCTATCAGCCTCTTTCTCTGTCTCTCTCAAATAAATAAAAATAAACAAAAAAAATTAAAAGGAAAGAGCCCTAGGCTAATACCTACATTTGAATGATATTTGGGAATTTTCTATATGTAAATAAAGCCATTTGCTAAAATTCTTGATTTGAGGTTTTTGGATTGTAAGAAAAAGTTGTATGTTCACAGAAAGCTCAAGTTCCTGGTAAGTGGTTCTGTCACCCCATTCTCAAGAGAGCCCCAACTTCTACAAACACACCCTGGGTGAAGTACTTAACACTTCTGGCATTTCGGATGCAACCACATGAAGTACTCAGTCTGAATGACCCTTTTCTCTACTAGTATTTCATACATATATTTCAGTTCGTAATATATTCTTATATATGCCTAACATTTCATCGATAGGTAATAAATTTGGCTGAAAGAATGGCTTTTTAGTTCAATGCTAAATAACCGTATACAGATGTCTGTTCCTCTGCTAGATAGTTCCTTGGGAAAAGGACTAGGTCTTAACTTTCCAGTTCTCAGAGGACCTTCAGAATGGTACCTGGCCAATGCTTATTGAACCAAAGGGCATATGTGTTAAACTGAAGAGATGCTTCTTCATGGTTTTTGTTGTTGTTGTTGTTTTTCCGAGGTAGGGTCTCACTCTGGCCCTGGCTGACATGTAATTCACTGTGTAGTCTCAGGGTGGCCTCGAACTCAAGGAGATCCTCCTACCTCTGCCTCCCGAGTGCTGGGCTTAAAGGTGTGTGCCACCATGCCCGGCATTTTAATGGTTTTTGTTACGTTTCTTTAACCTTTGCCATTCATTTACCACATTAACTTTAAAATAATTGACCAAAACTTAAACTTCAGAGTTTTGGTGAGTAGGTCCTATTTTGTGTGTGTGTGTGTCTGTCTGTCTGTCTGTCTGTCTATGTGTGTGTCTGTGTGTGTAGGTGCACATGCCCTATGTGTATTGTCAGGGGTCCTCCTTTATCACATTATTTCTTCAAGATGGAGTCTGTTGAACCTGAAATTGGTGAAGTTTGGTTAGAGTGGCTGACCAGCAGCCTCAGTAATCTACTCTCTCAGCACTGGAGTTAAGGACATGTTGGGCTGGGCTGGGCTTGGCTTGGCTTTGTACATGGGTCCTAGTGATCTAGTGAACTCAGGTCCTTATGCTTGTGCAGCAAGCACTTTTCCCCTCTCAGCCATTGCCCTAGCCATATATTTTCATATTAGCTGAATTCTGAATTTATGGAAAGCATTTTGTATCTGCCGAGAGTCTTGCTTTACCTTAACTACTTGCTTTTATTCAGCACTATTGAATTGACACCCTATTAATTCAGCTTATGAGTCATTAGAGGAACCTTTCCTCAAATCCCTGTTTTGCAAGGTTAAGCCAAGCTTTTGCTTTGATTTATTTTTCAAGATGCTAATGTTAAAATTTGGCAACTCATTTTATTTATTTATTTACTTTTATCATTGACAACTTCCATCATTATAGACAATAAACAATGATGATTCTCTCCCCTCCCCCACTTTCCTCTTCACAACTCCACACTCCTTCATATCCCCTTCCCTTCTCAATCAGTCTCTCTTTTATTTTGATGTCATCATCTTTTACTATTATGATGGTCTTGTGTAGGTTGTGCAAGGCACTGTGGCCATGGATATCCAGGCCATTTTGTGTGTGGAAGATTGCATTGTAAGGAGTCCTACCCTTCCTTTGCCGCTTACATTCTTTCTGCCACCTCTTCCACAATGGACCCTGATCCTTGGAAGGTGTAATAGAGATGTTTCAGTGCTGAGCACTCTTGTCACTTCTTTTCAGCACTATAATGCCTTTTGGCAACTCATTTTTTTAAATATAAAAGCTCTTCAACTTTAAAGACCTTCAATTTTAGAAATAAGCACTCTTTAATAGCAGGCAGGTAATGCAGTGATTCTTAACTGTAACTACTATAAATGATTAGTCTGTTATTGCTGTGTGAAGTGAATGGAGCTTAAAGTAGTAAGTATTATGCTAAGAGTGGCTGCCATTGTGGTTCCATGTTTGTGCCTTGTGCACATTAGCTCCTTTAGTTTCACATCAGCTCTATAAGAGGACTATTATTATTTCCAGTCTGTAGGCAAGGAAAGTGAAGCTCGTGCGTTAAGTAATGTGACTGTTCTCACACACTTTTACTAACGGATGTTAATACGTGGGAGTTGAATTTGGGCAATCTTACTACAGATGTCTAAATTTACTGTTATAGAAACATACAGTGATAATAGCAAAGGAAAATGGTGAGAAAATGAAAACTTGTATGTGAAATTGGGATGAATCACTCCAGAAACATCATGATTCTTATGAATATAGATCAGCTCGTGCAATATGTGAAAATTACTTTGCCTCTGTGATCACTTCGGCAATCAGTGAGGAAAAATATTTTGAGCGTGTGGATAGAGGATTAGTACCAATGTGGATACGCATTGATGTGTGGTGTCAGCTGTTGAGAAAGCACAGCATTTGAGAAGGTGCAAAGGCCTGGTAGGGCCGTCACTGCTGAAGCTTTTGGTGGAGAGTGGTAAGGAGCCACAGGTTGGAGCCAGAGCAACTCTACCTGTTTCCACCTTCAATCCTGGGATGGAGGCTGCCTCTGTGGATTTTTCAGTGCACATGAAAATGGTATATTTGGGATGTGGGGGTAAAATGCTCATAGAATATTTATGAGCAAAGAAGTGAAGAAAAGATCTGAGTTTTAAAACTGGAAAGTGCCCATACCTTCATTTAGTGCAAATGTCTATAGGGATGACAAACTTAAAGACCTGATTCCTGATTGCCATTTTGGACTCTCCTGTACAAGAGCAGCCTTTTTCTTTGCTTTTTTTTTTTTTTTTTTTTTTTTGTTTTGTTTTTTTGAGGTAGGGTCTCGCTCTAGCCCAGGCTGACCTGGAATTTACTCTGTATTCTCAGGGTGGACTTAAACTCACGGCGATCCTCCTACTACTGCTTACAGTGCTGGGATTAAAGGTGTGCACCGCCTCTCCCGGCTCAAGAGCAGCCTTTTTAAGCACCTTTCTGGTGCTATTAGGAGCTTCTCTGTCTGGTGTTAGACTGGTCTTACACTGAAAGTAGCCCTTCCTTTCTGTTTTCAACACAGCGAGTTCTTATCCAACTTTAGCAAACACATTTATGAAGAGAATGGGTCCTATTTGTTAATGTTCATGTGGAAGGAATAAATTAAATTAGCACTTGTAGTGTTTAATTGGGTTCTTGGAAAAACAGGTTTGGTTTTTGAATCTGATTAACTTTGAGACTTATCTTTTAAATGTGAGACTGTCAGATGCTGATGTTACACTTGTATTCAGTGCAGGAGGGTGGGGATGAGCACTGCAGTAGTCTCTGTTGTACACATGCTTTACATGTACTGGTTTGTTTTGCTTTAAGAAAGTGTAAGGGTTGAAACAGAAGAATGCTACATGTTGCAGGACTAGTGGGCTGAAGTGTGTAGGGGATTAATAAATACATTTCTGTATTATAGCAAATAATGCTGCCATTTGTCATTTAAAAATAGTATTTATTTGACAGAGAGAGCTAGAGAGAAAGAGGCAGACAGAGAGAGAAAGAGAATGGGCACACCAGGGCCTCCTGCCACTGCAAACAAGTTCCAGATGCATACCCCATTTTGTGTGTCTGGCTTTATATGAGGCCATCAGGCTATGCAAACAAGTGCCTCTAACTGCTGAGCCATCTCACCACCCTCATTTATCATTTAGTGTTTCTTTTTTCAACTAGGCATTGTAAGAATATTTTCCAGTTTTGCTCAACATGAGTGTTGGTCTAATTCCCTACATATCACTATTGGAGGAAGAGAATAGGAATTGTTGATCTGACATATTGTTCTCTTTTGGACCAATAGATATTATTACAGATTGTTTTTAAGAGCGTTAAAGTAACTAGATAAGGAAAGTCTCTGTTACACTTTAAAAAAAAATAATAGCATTTGGGCTTAGTGGTTAAGGTGCATGACTGTGAAGCCTAAGGACCCAGGTTTGATTCTCCAGGTCCCATGTAGGCCAGATGCACAAGGTGGCGCTTGCATCTGGAGTTTGCAGTGGGAAGAGGCCCTGTCACGCCCCTTCTCTCTCTTTCTTTCCCTCCATCTCTGTGTCTCTAATAAATAAACAAATAAAAAATAAAATCTTTAAATAAATAGTAGCATTTACGCTGGGCATGGTGGCACATACCTTTAATTCCAGCACTTGGGAGGCAGAGGTAGGAGGATCACTGAGAGTTCGAGGCCACCCTGAGACTACATAGTTAATTCCAGGTCAGCGTGGACCAGAGTGAGACCCTACCTCGAAAAACCAAAAATAAAAAAGGAGCATTTAATATAAATTATCTCACTTCCATTTTATTTCTGGTAGTTGGCAAGGAAAGCACTGAATCAAGTTACAGAAAGGAATAGTGTAGTCTTTCTGTTTTTTAAATAGATGAGGATCCTGTTCCATCTGATGGAATTGGTTTTCAGGGCTGCAGAACAGTTTTAATGTCAGCTTCTAATATTTATGACAAAGAAATGTAAAGTATTTGTTTAGGATGTATTGTGAAATTCAGTTGCAGATTAGAAGAAAAGAAAGGACCAACTTGGTATCATTTAAGTGCAGTTTTAACTAGAAATTCTTCTGAGATCTTTTACAACCCAGGATGTAATATTTTGCTGTTTTTGTTAAATTTATCATTGAAGTTATATTAATTATAAGTGGACAGACTACATGTTTTCTTGTGTTGATGATTCTAATTTATTATATACATTTTTGTACCTTTTCAGGAGGGGATCAATGCTCAGTACAGCCATATTTGTATATGCTGCTACATCTCCAGTGAATGGCTATTTTGGAGGAAGTCTGTATGCTAGACAAGGAGGTAACATGTTGCCACACTTATATTTTTAATAGATGGCATTATTTTACAGTGAAGTCTTTGGAATATAGAATGGGCATTATAGCTATTGTGAAATCCTTTGCAATACCATCTCCTTTAACCCTCACCAAACCTGTTGTGTGTTCTCTAGTGCCCTCTACCATGGTGTGTTTAGACTGTCACACCATCTTGCATGCTTTCCATCAAACTTATCCTGTGCCTTGTCTATGTTTATGCAACCTTATGTTTTAGTTCTTAAAACTAAATAATAGATCCGAGTGTGGTGGTGCATGCCTTTAGTCCCAGCACTTGGGAAGCAGAGGTAGGAGGATAGTTATGAGTTTGAGGCCACCCTGAGACTACATAGTGAATTCCAGAACAAGACTCTGCCTTAAAAGAACAAAAACAAAACAAAAAAGTCCAAAACTAAATAATTGATAGATTGTGTCCACTCTGAAGTTAGCCCCAAGGAACACGTAGGCATTACATCTAAGTTATTGATGCTGTATTGCTTTGAGATGCCTAGATTTCTAGATGTGTCCCATGTGAGTCCTCTATGTAGAGTTTAGCTTTATGGATGAATACAAAGGAAAATACTTATCAAGGGACAGATATTTACCCTGTCACGGTCTCTGGGGCACTAGCATTTCACCTTTAGCCAGCCCCCTGCTCCTCTAGCACTATAACCTGAAGATGACGGGAGCAATATGTGCAGGTAACTGGCTTCTATTCCTTGATGCTTCTGGGTTTTTTTTTTTTTTAAGAATTATTTTTATTTATTTATTTATTTATTAGAGACAGGAGAGAGAGAATGGGCACGCCAGGGTCTCTAGCCACTGTAAACGAACTCCAGACGCATGTGCCATACTCATCTGGCTTACATGGGACTAGGAGAATTGAATCTGGGTCCTTAGGCTTTGCAGGCATGGGCCTTAACTGCTACGCCATCTCTCCAGTCCCTCCTTGATGCTTCTTTTTGAGGCAATGTTCAAGGATCTTTTTTTTCCCCCTTCCTTGTTAATAGTTTGGGGTAAGAAAGGTACCTGCAGTGTTATAAATATGCATATTTTAGTTTATGAATGAAAAGTTGTTGAAATACCATACATTAAACTCTCAAGAATAGAGACTTTCTATTGAGATTTTTATTTTTTATTTATTTATTAGAGATGGAGAGAGAGACATAGAGAGTGAGAATGGGCACGCCAGGGCTTCCAGCCTCTGTAAATGAATTCCAGATGCATGTACCACTATGTGCATCTGGCTTACATGGGACTTGGCGAATCGAACCTGGATCCTTAAGCTTCTCAGGCATGTGCTGTAACCACTAAGCCATCTCTGCAGACCCTAATGAGATTTTTTTTTTTTTTAACAGCCTGTTCAAACACAGTCAGCATTAGGGGCCCTACTCTTTGATTAATTAATACTTTCTTTTTTTGGGGGGCAAGCTCAACACACTGCCTTTTTTTAATGTGAGAGAGAGGAAGAGAGAGAATTGGCACACCAGGAACTCTAGCCACTGCAATTGATCTCCAGATGTGTACACCCCCTTATGCACATGTACAACCTTGTGCACTTGTGTCACTGTGTGTCTGGCTTATGTGGGACCTGAAGAGTCAAACATGAGTCCTTAGCTTTGCAGCAGTCACGTTAACAGTTAAGCCATCTCTCAAGCCCAATTAATACTTCTTTTAAAAAATAAATTTTATTTATTTATTTGTAAACCAAGAGAGAGAGAGAATGGGCATGGCAGGGCCTCTAGCCACTGCAAATGAACTCCAGACGCATGTGCCCCTTGTGCATCTGGCTTACGTCGGTCCTGGGGAATTGAACCTGGGTCCTTTGGCTTCACAGGCAAATGCCTTAACCACTATGCCATCTCTCCAGCCTATAATACTTATTTTTGTAAGGCACAGTCTCAGTGTGTAGCTTAGGCTAGCCTGAAACTGTGTCAGTCTATTCAGTTAGGTGTCCAGTCTATAACTTTGATCTCCAGGAATGGGAAACAAGTCCTATCATATAGGACTTCGTCTAGGGAAGGAAGGATGCCTAAGGTAACTTCAACTTTTAAATTTGTCCTGGAAACTAATTAGTCTAAAAGTTTTAGTTTATGACTTTCAAAAAAGTCGCCAGCAGAAACAAATTTCTTAAAATAGGAATGTATTTATAAGGTACATAAGTTTGCTCTGTGTCTGATTGCAAGTTAAAACAGCCAGTCATACCTCTTCCCTTTGTAATATAAAGATCATGTTCTAATTGAAAGTGCTTTAAGGAGGTCTGATTGTGTCTTGATAATTTTGTTTGCACAATCCCTAAAAAGCAGCTTAATTTAAAGGTCATTCTCGAGAATCAAGAATTTGTCAATTCTCTCATGTGTGAACTACATAGGCTAAGGTCTTCGCACTGCCCTCAGCATACTGAATGCCTTAGACCCAATTTAAGCCTAAGATAGTCTAGACTTTGGCTGTGAGCAGCAGTAGGAGGCACAGCACATATGTCCGGACTGTGGTTTGTATGTACACATACCTGAGTCCAAACATCTGACTATATGTATATGTACCTGAGCCTGAGAGGAGGAAGGGAAAGTGCCAGGAAGGAGCTAGAATGAAAAGAAAAGAAGAAATACTTTAATCAGTTGTTACTCTTTTTGCAGTTAATGATTTCAAATGCTGACTTTTGGAAAAGAAAGGTTCTTAAACCTAATATGAAAAAGAAATGAAATAGAAGAGAGAGGGGGTTGTTCTGTGAGTCAGCTATTTACAAAGAACTTTGTTGAAAGGAAGACAATCACTCGCTCCTGTTTTTTTCTACAACACCTGCTGTCTGGGGCCTTAATTGCTTATGAGTATGGGCATGGTTTCTGTAGCAGTGCACTTGCTTGTGTACTGTTAGATTAGAAAGGCAGGTTCCATTGCTTTGTAGCTGGATAGTGAACATGATCTGCATTTTCTTATATAGTTGAATGTTGCTTCCCTTGATTATTTATATTTTATTTAGTTATTTGCAAGCACAGAGGAAGGGAGGGATTAGACATGATGGAGCCTTTTGCCGCTGTAAATGAACTTCAGATGCATGCACCATTTTGTGCATCTGGCTTTGCATGGTAATGGGAATTGAACTTGGGCTGCCAGGCTTTGCAAGCAAGTGTCTTTAACCGCTGAGCCCTCTCCCCAGCCCTGATTATTTAAATGATAGATGTTTTTGTGAATTTTGGCAATATACAGAAGTGCAAAAATAGTAAAACTTACAAATCTTACACGTCTAACTTCTGAGAGAAAGGTCAATATTCTTTTGTTTTTTTACTATTCAGACATAGAAGGGCATTTACGTATATACATAATCATAATTACATAATACATAAAAGTAATTTAGAGCTAATCTAACCCAGGATTTCAAAACTATTTTTTTTGAAAACATTGTAACCTCTTTTTTTCAAATAAAAGCTTTGTTTTATTTATGAGAGACACAGAGACAGAGAGGGAGAGAATGAGCACACCAGGTTCTCTTGCCATTGCAAACCAACACCAGATGCATGCACCACTTTGTACATCTGGCTTTACATGGAACCAGGACCAGCAGGCTTTTCAAGCAAGTGCCTTTAACCACTGGTCCATCTCCCAGCCCTCAAATTATAGTTTTCATGAGACTCCAGTGTGTAAAACTGTTGAGAATAGAATTGCTTTGGTGGAAGCAGGGCCATGGGGCCTGGGATTTTTCTTAACTATAACTTGATGGATGTGCCAAGAAGCTCCAGAACTCCACACATGAGCTTGAAAATCCCTATCTAGGCCAACTTGTATTCCAGAGAGATGAAGTGATGTGTTAACTTTTCACTACTAGTACATTATATGATATAAGCAAAAGAGGAAAGGTTTGTTTTGGCTCATGGTTTCAGATGGTTCAGCCCATGTTCATGATTATCTGATTGAATTGTTTTTAGACAGATAGAAGAAACATACCAGCAGAACATGGTAGAGGGGGCTGTTCACCTCATAGCAGCCAAGAAACAGAGTGAGAAGGTCTGAGGACAAGGTACCCCTTTCACAGACATGTTGTCAGTCACCTCCAACTAAGTCTGCCTCCCAGGAACCCAGTCTGTTATGAACTTATCAGTGCATTAATTCATTGATAAAATTAGTACTTTAATGGTCCAGTCACCTCTCAGTAGCACTACCTTCTGGGGACCAAGCCTTCAACACTCCCCCATTTTGGAGGATGCTTTATATCCAAGCCATGACAAATGGCTTACCAAAGTTCAGAGACATTCAGTGGCAGGATCAGGACAACACATCTGAATATTTCACTACAGTTCATTGCTCTTTCCCGTTACAGCCACTTCAAAGGTGTGTTTCCATTACAAATACTTGAAGAGCTGAACTGTTCTTTATTAGCCGTTAGTGTGAAACAGTTATTAGTGTATCAAATATAATGATCTTTATATTAAAATTGTATTTTTTGTGTTTGAGTGTGTGCAGGATCACATGCATGCATGAGTGTACATGTGTGTACATGCCATCTACCTTCTGTGAAACTGGTTCTGTCACTGGCCTGGAACTTGCCAAGTAGGCTAGGCTGTCAGCAAACCCCAGGGATCTGCCTGTGTCTGCCTTCCAGGTGCTAGGGTTGCAAGCATATATGGCTTCTTTTTTTTAACACATGGATTCTGGTGATGGAATTCAGTCAGTGCAAAGCAAAGCAAGCACTTTACTGACTGACCTCTTTTAGTCAGCTCCACACTGCTGGGATGCACCTCCAAACCAGACACAGTTTATGGGAGGAATAGGATTTATTTCAGGCTTACAAATCCAGGGGAAGTACCATGATGGCAGAAGAAGCTGGGTCTCTTTCACAGATCCACACAGAGAGAAAAACTACCATTAGCACCATAAGAAAGCACCAAACCTCAGGGACCCAGGCAGAGCTCACTCTGCATAGTAGGTGGAATTTAGATGCACCCCAGCGACACCACCTCCCCATAGCAGATGTCTGCCTGCTAGGGGAAGAAGCTGCAAACTTAATCTTAGTAAAGCCTGAGTTTATTGGGGGTGGGGGCTATCTTCCCTAGTCCAAAATGTTTGAGTAAGCAGTTACTGAGTAATTGCTGTTAAGCATTAATGCATGCTTGTCTATCTAGCATAGGTTTTTATAGTTTCCCTTCTCTTTCAGGAAGGAGATGGATAAAGCAAATGTTTATTGGGGCATTCCTTATCCCAGCCATGGTGTGTGGCACTGCCTTCTTCATCAACTTTATAGCCATTTATTACCATGCCTCTAGAGCCATTCCTTTTGGAACCATGGTAAGTTGCTTACATTTTACTTGGAAGCCTGCCGCCCCTCCAGTGTGCCTCTTACTAGAGGTTCAGATACTTTAGCCAGTCCCTACGTAATCTTGGAAAGTGAGAGGCTCCAAAAATTTTTATTTAAATTCAAGCCAATAGCTGCCTACTTTCTTATTTTCTTGATTCTGTAAAGTGAAAAACTGACTTTATGACAGAAGAGAGCACTATAGCTTTTTATCAGTGGTGGGAGAAGCTGGTCAATATATTTTAGAGAAAAAATAATGACATACCAGGAGACATGTGTTGTAAGGTGATCAGTAAGTGATGGCAAGAAGTATAAAGCTTCATTTCATTTTTTGTTAACATGCTATTTTTGAAACCACATTGAGCATTTACATTATTATTACTAGTATATTGCTATAGATATTAAAATTATTTTGCATATCTTAGCTATAATTACAGGCTTTGAAATCTTTTGCATTATTTACACTAGATCTTAGTGTTACTTTACAGTTATTAACCCATAATCCCAATTCTTGCTTTTTTGCTACAGGTAGAATTTTAGACCCAGATTTGTCTTTAGTGATTATTTAATTTAAAGATTCAGGGTCTATATATACTTAGAGCTGTGTTTGCCTATGTTTGTAGATAATAAAATAATTCTCCTTAGTGAGATCCTAGCCTAAATATACTTGTTTTGCATATGCGGTGAGAAGCTAACAGTAAACATGGAATCTTTCAGAATATCATACTGAATGATGATTTCCAGAAAGCACCTTCAGTGGCTTTGGTTAAGGATCAACCTAGCTTTCCAGCAATACAGACTCTTTTGAAGTCTGGCTAACTTTCATGGCACGCATGCTTTATGCCTTGAAATTTGTTTGATGACAACCTAGATGTTCACCTAGATCATTTTACTTTTTAGACATGATAGTTCTGGTGCCCACAGAAAAATTCTTGCCTAAGTGTTTTGGCTTCCAAACTTAAACAAAGTATTAGGAAAGTCTTTTCTGAGAAGCACTCTAATGTCTCCAACCAAGGTCTCTTTGCCTTCTTCAACAATGATGCATTTTTGTATGCAGTGAGACAAAAAGTGGCAGCCTTCTTTCTTTCTTGACGTCTCCTGGTGTGGAGCATTTCTTGACTTTCACCTCAGAAAGCAAATGACACACTTCAGCAGCAGCTGTCTTTCCTGAGGCCTGCTTGGAGCTGGAGGCAGGTTCCCAGTGGTCACATCTTTAAGGTTATGAGTACGTCCTCACTGCCCTTCTAGGGGATTAGTCTGGTACTTGTTAGTAAGAGGCAGGCAGAGGGTTACCCAATATGAATGGAAGGATCATGTGACATCTTATGACTTCAGCTTTACTATACACCCCAGTGCTGAGCTTGTGTGGTGATAGGATTACCAGGCTCCCTGCTCAGCCAGGTCTAACTGAAAAACAGGGCTCCAGTGTAGTGAAAAACCCTGTCTCAAGGAAATAAGGTGGAAGAGTGTAGATACCCAATGTTGTCCTTTAACTTCTTCGTGTGTAAGCATGGGCGTGTTTGTCTCCACACATGTGTACACACATGCATACAGCCACCAATACACACACGCGCGCGCGCGCGCACACACACACACACACACACACACACACACACAACTTGAAGGGAATGTTTGAGCTAGTCATCAAGTGGTTTTGTTGGCTGGCTTGTGTATATGTGTATGTTTGAGATGTTTTCTTCCTATGTTGCCCAGGCTAATCTCAAATTCCTGGTCTGGTTTCAAATGATCCTTCTGCTTTAGCCTTTCAAGTAGCTAGTACTATAGGTTCTTATCATCCCGCCAGCCTCTCACTGAGGGTTTTAACTACTTATAGTTGTATTCCTAGTTGTTTGCCTTATTGACATTGTGAAGGAAATGGTTATGTATTTTCACGAAGTCAGAGTTTTTCAACCTTGGCCATGCTTTGGAATCATTTGGAGATTTAAAAACAAAATAACAAACCTCAGAGTTTTACCCCAAAGCCAGTTAATATACCCTACTTTAAACCTAATTTTCAGTATTTGCCTGATACCAGTTCTCAATATCTGGGGATGGCTCTGAGCAGTAGGGCACCAGCTGATTGGCACCATATGTCTGAGAAGCCAGGTGTCCTCCTAACTGAATACCGTAGTTCAAAAGTCAGTCTGTAGTTCCTTCTGTGTGTTCTTCCAAAAGGCCTTTGCTCTTTCTGTCATCCTAAGGACATTGAACCCTTCCTCTGGGTAGTCTTTACTCTCATTCTTTGTCTTACCAATTTGCACAGCTGAAACTTAATCTAACTGTAATGACTTTAGGCTCCTGCCTTGTCCTTTAGAGGCACCTGATGAATAAGAACTTTGTCCACCTTGAATCTGGAGTTTGGTCAGGATACTGCTGCTGTCAGGATGAGTCTGAGATAGGATTGAAAGTGGATAAAGTTTGTGTTTGGACCCTAATCTCTCTAATAATGTGTCCTTAGTTACAATAAAGCTACTAAATCTAGGCAATCTTAGTAAAGATTGGTAGAAGTTTGTGGGAATACTCTAATGTCTGGTGTCCCAGGTTGAAGGCATGATGCCTAGAGTCAGGAGAATATTATGAGGTGCAAGAGAACATTTAAATGAAACTTGGGGTCATACTGTCTAAAGATGTGTTAGTGTGTTCATGATGGGGTGTTCTAGCAGAGGTACTCCAGACAGTGGGAGAGAATACTTGAAACTAGATTGATTCTGTGAAGACCAAACCATTTTCTTTTGCAAACTTGTTGAATAGTGATTTAGGTATTACATTCAGCTTTTCAGTTCCACAGGTTTCTTGGTGTATTAGTGTATCTGTTGTCACTGTGACAAAATACCTGAGAAAACAAGGGAGGAAGGACTTTTTTCGGCTCATGATTGCAGAGGTTTCCATGGTTAGCAGCCGGCTATATTGTTACTAGGCTTGTGGTAAGGCAGATCTTCATGGGGGAAGGGTATAGTAGAGTTAGAGGTGCTTACCTCAAGGCAGCTGGGAAGCAGAGAGACAGAGCAACCATGGAGATAGTGTCCTGGGTGACCTATCTCCTCTGAGCAGGGCCCACTTCTGAAAGTTTTCATCACTTCCCAATATTGCCATCATCCACAGCTTTTGTTTGGTTTTGTTTTTGTAGTACTGGGAATTGAAACCAGGCCCTTGTGAATGCTAGGCAAGTGCTCTACCACTGAGCTGCATTTATAGCTACCAATATTGCCTGCAGATTATGAATCTGATCAGTGAATCCATAGAGTAGGCCAGAGCACTCATGATCCAAATGATTAGATCATCTGTCAGTGATTGGCTTCACCAGCTGGAAACCAACCAAGTCTTCCACACATGAGCCTGTTTGGGCACTACTTCATGCCTAAACTGTATTACTTTGGATTGGGGGAGGATTTGCTAGATGATCTGAGAAACAGTTTTAGCCATGGAATCTTTGTGAGTTATAAGTCTTAGATCCTAAATTTGATATTGTAGTTTTGCAAAAGACAAAGAACCAGTTACTATTTTGAAACTGCAAGGTAGCATGGGAACTAATCATCTTTTTATTCCAAGCAGTATTCATCTCAGCATGCACTCATAAATCCTGGATTTGCCTTCTTTAGTGGTTTTGCTTTCAGTAAGCAGAAGAGATGATGTATGAAAGGTATCTGGTCATGTGTAAGCTATACTGAATTTGTTGTCTTGAGGCATAGTTTAGTCCAGGAGGAAAATCGTGAACATAGAAATATGCCATAAGCTTTAGAAATCCTATTTCAGGGCTGTACTTGCCTGCAAAGCCTAACATCCTGGGTTTGATCTCCCAGTACTTATGTAAAGCCAGATGCGCAAAGTGGCACATGCATCTAGAGTTTGTTTGCGGTGGCCAGAGGCTCTGGTACGCCCATTCTCTCTGTCTTCTAGCTCTCTCTGCTTGCAAATAAAAATTTAAAAATATTTTAAAAAGGTAAATCCAGGCTGGAGAGATGGCTTAATGGCTAAGGTGCTTGCCCACAAAGCCAAGGGACCCATGTTCGACTCTCCAGATCCCACATAAGTCAGGCACACAAAAAGGTGAGGCAAGCGCAATGTCACACATGCCCACTAGGTGGCACAAGCATCTGGAGTTTGATTTCAGTGGCTGAGGCCCTGCCAATTCTCTCTCTAAAGTAATAAGTCTAATTTCACAGATATTTAGAAAAATGTTCTATAATGATAAGACTTGAGTCATAACTGGAAAAATTGAGAGTTGGAGATTACCAAAATGAAATTTATTCTGTATGATAAAAAATTACCATGGCAAGGAAGAAATGGAGACCAAGATTAATAGATAGCTATTGTGCTGGGCATGGTGGTGCACGCCTTTAATCCAGCACTCAGGAGGCAGAGGTAGGGGGATCGCCCTGAGTTCGAGGTCACCCTGAGACTACATATTGAATCCCAGGTCAGCCTGGGCCAGAGTAAGACCCTACCTTGAAAAACCAAAAAAAAAAAAAAAAAAAAAAAAAAAAAAAAAAAAAGCTAGCTATTACTTTGTAATAAAGACTATAAAGGAATATCTCTGGCTGGGTGTGGTGGTGCACACCTTTAATCTGAGCACTCAGGTGGCAGAGGTAGCAGGATCACTGTGAGTTCAGGGCCAGCCTTCGGCAACAGAGTGAGTTATAGTCAGCGTGGACTGCAGTGAAACCCTGCCTCGAGGGGGGAATGCAGTATCTGCGCTTTGTAAGAAAAGTGCAGAATACCCAAGCTATAATACATACCCTGTAGTGAAGATCTATAAAAATAATGTTAGAGGGCTGGAGAGAGCTTAGTGGTTAAGGCCATTGCCTGAAAGCTAAGGACTCAGGTTTGATTCCCCAATACCCACATAACCAGATGCACAAGTTGTCACATGCATCTGGAGTTTGTTGGCAGTGACTGGAGGCCCTGGCATGCCCATTCATTCTCTCTCTCTCTCTTAAATAAATAAGTTGTTTTTGAAAAAAAATGATAATGTTGGAAAACAGATGTAGTTCATGCCTATAATCCTAGTGCTCAGGATGCTGAGGTGGGAATCTCACCATGAGCCCCAAGGTAGCCTGCATCACAGAGTGAGTCATTCTAGAATGAAAGACCCTGCCTCAAAACAAAAACAACAAAATAGTGTGTTAGTAAAATTCCATTGCCTAAACTGAAATGTTTCATGTACTTCCGGCCAGTCGCTTACCTGTTATCATAGTCTAGTCTGCATTGGCTAGTGTTTCATTTAAATGTAATTGTGGTTTGCATGTTTGTGTTTTTTCAGTCATATGTTATGGAATACATTAATTCAATTGCTCATAGCGTCCTATCACACAGGTATTCCACAGTTTTGTTTATCCATTCACCCAGGAATTCACACTGAGATCAGTTTTAGGTTTTGGCGATAAGAAGTCCAGTTGCTGAAAGCAGTAAAGCCTGAATTTTTGTGTGGTTATGCTTTCTTTGCATTGAGTAAATAACTAGATGGAAGATAGTTGGATTCTGTGCTAGGTTATGTTTTCACAAAATGCTGAACAAGAGGTTTTGACATTTTACACTCCCACCATTGTGTGGGAGTTGAATTGCTCTACATAGGTTCTGTCTTTAAATGCAACCATTCTAATGAAGGAGTGCTGATGCTTCATGGTTTCCATTTCTCTAGGGACTCTGGGTATTGGCTGATAGGAGGTCTTTATAGGTACAAGTCCTTTGTCTTAAAAGTATTTCACAAGTATTCTTCCGTTCCATGGCTTGTCATTTTTTTCCAAGAATATCATTTAGAGAGTAGTTATTAATTTTGAAGACCAATATATTAATAGTTATTTATATCTATTTATTTATTTGTTGGAAAGAAGACAGAGACAGAAAAGAGAGACAGACAGTAGAGAGAAAATGGGTGCATCAAGACATCCAGCCACTGCCAATGAACTCCAGATGCATGTACCGTTTTGTGCATCTGACTTTACATGGGTACTGGGAAATTGAACCCAGGTTGTTAGACTTTGTATGCAAATACTCTAACTGCTGAGCCGTCTCTCCAGCCGTATTTATTTTTTAGTTTGTACTTTTACTGTTCTGCTTAAGAAATCTTTTGCCAAGCAAGCTTTCCTTACATGTTATCTTTTATGGTATATTTTAGGTCTGCGACCCATATTTATTTATTTTCTTTTTGTGTGCGCATGTGTGTGGTGTGCATGCATGTCTGTATGCATATTATATGTGGGTGTGCACATGTGCATGTGCATGTGGAGACCAGAGGACAACCTCAGGTGTTATACTCAGGAACACTGTCTGCCTCTTTTTGAGACGGGGTTTCTCACTGGTTAGGAGTTCATCAATTAGGCTAGATTGGCTAGCTAGTGAACTCCAGGGATTCTCCTGTCTTTGTCTTCCCAGTGCAAGGATCACAGGTGTACATTGCCACAGAGCATTTTTAAATTTTTTTTTAATTTTAAATTTTTTATTAACAACTTTTGTGATTATTAAAAAAAAAACACCCCATGGTAATGACTTCCCTCCCCCCGTTTTCCTCTTTGAAAATCCATTCTCCGCCAGGCGTGGTGGCGCACGCCTTTAATCCCAGCACTCGGGAGGCAGAAGTAGGAGGATTGCCGTGAGTTCAAGGCTACTCTGAGACGACAGAGTGAATTCCAGGCCAGCCTGGACTAGTGTGAGACCCTACCTCGAAAAACCAAAAAAAAAAAAAAAAAAAAAAAAGAATGAAAGAAACTCCATTCTCCATCATATCCCCTCCCCCTCTCAAGCAGTCTCTCTTTTATTTTGATCTCATGATCTTTTCCTCCTTTTATAATGGTCTTAGGTAGGTAGTGTCAGGCACTGTGAGGTCATGGATATCCAGGCCATTTTGTGTCTGGGTGAAGCACGTTGTAAGGAGTTCTGTCCTTCCTTTGGCTCTTACATTCTTTCCGCCACCTCTTCTGCAATAGACCCTGAGCCTTGGAAGGCGTAATAGAGATATTGCAGTACTGAGCACTCCTGTCACTTCTTCCCAGCACCATGATGCCTTCTGAGTCATCCCAAGGTCACTGCCATCTGAAAAGAGAAGATTCTCTACCAAAAATGAGAGTAGCGTTAATATAAGGGTATGAACATTAAGAGAAGTGCTTACTGGGCAGTTTGATGAGCATAGTATATATATTTAGCCAGACAGCAGCAAACGTTACACCCCTAGAGCTTATGAATACCCCTATTTTAAGTTTTCAGTATCAGGGATGTATTCCCTCCCATGGAGTGGGCCTCCAGTCCAATTAGAGGGCAGTTGGTTTCCCCCATGACAGACGTGCCACTATTGTACCCGTTGGCTCATTTGGCCTGGCTGGCCAAATATAAGGCTTGCAGTGTCCACCCACAAAGCATTTTTACATAGGTATTGGGGATTGAACTGAGGTCTTCATACATGCAATGTAAACACTTTACCCAATGAGCTATTTCCCCAGCTCCCAGTTTTCATTTACTTAGTATATAGTATGAGCTCAGGGTCAAGAGATTTTATTTTGATTTACATGCCCAAATAGCCTTTGTTAAAAAGGATTATTCTGTGAAGTTACTTGAACACCTTTGTTTATAACCTATTAAGCATATATACAGATTTATTTTTGGATTTCTGTTCTGTTGCAATTGAATTGTCTTATTTTTATGTTAGCACCTCACTGTCTTACTTACTATAGCTTTATATATTTTGAAATCAGTTCTTTTCCAGAGTTGATTTGGCTTTTCAATATTCTTTCAATTTCATTTATTTATATTTATTACAGAGAGAATGAATGAATGGCACACCAGGTCCTCTAACCACTGCAAATGAATTCCAGACACATGTGCATCTGGTTTATGTGGGTTCTGGGGAATAGAACCTGGGTCCTTAAGATTTGCAGGCAAGCACCTTAACTGCTAAGCCATCTCTCTCGTCTTTGAATTTCTATATAAAGTTTAGAATCAGCTTGTCTGAAAAAGCATGCTAGAATTGAATCTATAGCCCAAGTTGAGGAAGAATTAACTGATGCCTTAACAATGTTCAGTGTTTTGGTTCAAGAAAACAATGTATCTCTTAATTATCCTGAGATATTCTTTTTCTCAGGAGCATTTATAGACAATAGTGTTCAGGTTTTGTGTGTCTTTTGCTAAATATATCTTAAGTATTTCATTTTCCAAAATGCTAGTTTTCTGTGGAATTTTAAAATTCAAATTCTGAATGTATCACTAATATAAAAATAATTTTTTGTATATGTGTGTGTGGTGTGCATGCATGTATGTTCATATTTATGTGGATGCACATGTGTTTGTGTGGGTGTAGGCCAAAGGTTGATGTTGCATATCTTCCGTAATCATTCTCAACATTATTTATTGAGTCTCTCACTTGAACTTAGAGCTCCCCAATCAGCCTAGCTAGCCAGCATGCTGCAGGGCACTGGGATTGCAGGTGGGCTACCATGTTTGCCTGGCATTTGGGGTGGGTATTAGGGGGACAGACTCGGTCCTCATGCTGTGTGGCAAGTGCTCTACTGCCTGAACTCTCTTTCTCCTGCTCGTACATTCTTTGATCTTGACTTTATATCCTACAACCATCCTTAAATAGCTGTTCTTTCCTTTTTTCTTTTCTTCTTTTGAGACTGGATTTCATATAGCCCAAGATGGTCTCAACCTTCTACATTGACAAGGCTGGCTTTGAACTCTTGACTCTCCTGCCTCAACCCCTGAGTTCAGGGATTAAAGGCATGTGCCACCACATCTGGCTAAATTAGCTTTTTAGTCATTGTGGCTCTATTGTATTTTTTCCATGCTTTATCACATTGCCCATGAATAAAGGCAGTTGGACTGCTTTCCAGTCAATATGCTTTGTATTCCTTCTCTCCTTATATCTTCCTTCCTCTTTTCTGTATCTGTCATTATACGGGCTGAATCTTTAGTTCAGTGTTAAAGTGGCAAGGGCAAGCACTCAGCCGTGTCTTTAAGATGCAGCTGTGCTTTTTCTTAGATGCCCTTCATCAGGTTGACAAAAGCCCCCTACTATTCATAGTTTGATGAGAGGTTTTTATTGGGAATGGATGTTGGATTTTGCAGTGTGTTTTCTGCAACTTTTAAGATGATGGTGAATAGCATTGATTGATCTTCAGTCAGCCTTACATTTCTCTGATAAAGCTCCATTTGCTAAAAATTTGTCTATGCATCTATTTTTATGAGAAAAACTAGTCTATAGTTTCTTATAATATCTCCCCCCCCCCCCCGGTAAGTCTAGTTTTAGACAACAAACTTTGGTTTCAAATCTAGTGTCTTCTGCAGTAGTAGAGTTATCCAGGAAACAGAGTGGTGAGTTACAAATTAATATGTTGAGACTCTGGATAAGTAAATGGGCTTCTTAGACGTGCTTGTGTTTGAGTAGACAGTGCCTTGATTATTGATCCTGTCAGTGGGATGCTGGAGTTGAGGTTTTCAGTTTCTAGTACAGAGTCAAAATATTTGAGTGAGCAGGTGTCAAGGAAATACTTACACATAGTGGCTGACATTGATACCTGCTATAATCCAAGCACTAGGAAGCTGAGACAGGAGGATTGCAAGCTCAAGGCCAGCCCAGGCTATGAAACTCTGTCTCAAAAAGGAAAATAAGCTGGGCATGGTGGTGCATGCCTTTAATCCTAGCACTGAAGAGGCAGAGGTAGGAGGGACACTGTGTATTTGAGGCAAGCCTGAGGGAACAGAGTGAATTCCAGGTCAGCCTGGAGTAGAGTGAAACCTTCCCTCTAATAAAAACAACAAAAAAGATATACTTCCTGAGAATCAGCATTTCTATAACCAATTACTATCACTTTTTTTTTTTCTGTTTCTTATATCTGAGAGAGAAAGAGGGAGAGAGACAGAGAGAAAGAAAAGGGGCATGCCAGGGCCTCTAGCCACTGCAAATGAACTCCAGATGCATGTGCTGCCTTGTGCATCTGGCTTATATGGGTCCTGGGGAATCTAACCTGAGTCCTTAGGTTTCAAAGGCAAGAGCCTTAACCGCTAAGTGCTCGCTCTCACGCTCTCTCTCTCTTTTATTTGAGAAAGAGAAAGAGGTGCACCAGGTCCTCTAGCCACTGCAAATGAACTCAAGTCCAGTGTAGAAGTAACAATAGAATTAGTGTTAGCCATGTTTTTGGCTTTTGACTGTAATTGAGAATTGACTTGTCAGTGGATCGTTGGCGTATTAAGTACTGAGAGGTGGTACTTGTTTCTGACTTACTCTTGTATAGATAGGGGGCCTTCTATGGAAAGTCAGTCTTTTCTTGCATTTCTGCCTGTTTTTACTCTCCCCAGCTCCAGAAACAGTGGCTAGGGTTGAGGGGGGATCCTGCATTAGTTTGATTCCCAGGATTTTTGCTAGTGGGTTTTTTTTTTTTTTTTTTTTTGGCCAGTGTTTTTTAAACTCATAGCTACTAAATTTTATTTTAAAATGAAGTCTTAATGTGAAATCCTAAGATAGAAAACAGACAAGACAGTGATCCTATATGTATAAATGTATTTTGCTTATTTAGTTCTTTAACACTCTAAGGAGAGAAATGAAATCATGATAAATACAGATGTTATTTCAAAGGGTCTGAATAACAGGTCACTTGTATCTTTAGGAGTCAATTCAATATCAGTATTAAGAGAAACCCTGTCCTTTGCTGGGCATGGTGGCACATGCCTTTGATCCCAGCACTTGGGAGGCAGAGGTAGGAGGATCGCCATGAGTTCAAGGCCACCCTGAGACTCCATAGTGGATTCCAAGTCAGCCTGGGCTAGCATGAGACCCTTCCTTCGAAAAACCAAAAGAAAAAAGAAAAATCCTTCCTTGCTTGACCAATGAGTTAACCCCACTTCTTTGCTTTGCCCTTTCTGTGTTCTTTAAGTAAACTGATCTAGAACTTGAACATAAAGGAGTGGGAATTGGTTTCACAATCTGATCACTCTAATTTCTAACAGATTGCTTACATTTGTACCCTATATAAAAAGTTGGTTAAGGGGAAAGTTTGAAAAGAAATGCTAAACAGTTGATGTTTTGGTGAGCCTGTCTACAGGTTGCTTTTTAGCTTACTGTGTGCACAGGTCTATATGCCTCAAGCCTTCTGTGCGCTGCTGCCCATGGCACACAGTCGATGCCTGGTGCCTTTCCCTAGTTTTCTAGCCTCTCTGACTCTCATGTTTGTCACCTATGAAATAAGGAAACAGCTTGTGTAGAGTCTTAAATGAGATTTCTTGTGCATATTCGGAGTGCTGACAAAGTATAGCCAAATTAGGTGATTACAGTGCAGACAGAGAAAGCCTAATAATGTTACAAGCATGACAGCCAACTGAGATAAAGGACTTTGTCAGGGGCAGTGTGGGAGATTAGGAAAAACTAACTGAAGTAATAGGAAATGGTTCAACTCCCATTTTTATTAGTGCATATATTTTTAGTCTAATTTAGAACTTTAACGTTTTCTTTTATAATCAAATTGTGTTTAAATTTTTAGGTATCTTTTATTTGCTTTTAGTGTTATTGTTATGAGTAATCATACACATTTTTGTTTAATTTACAGGTGGCCGTTTGTTGCATCTGTTTTTTTGTCATTCTTCCTCTAAATCTTGTTGGTACAATACTTGGCCGAAATCTGTCAGGTCAACCCAACTTCCCTTGTCGTGTCAATGCTGTGCCTCGTCCTATACCAGAGAAAAAATGGTAAAATACACACACACACACACACATATATACTAAAACTTACATACTTATTAATAAGACTATTTCATACATATAACTTTAGAATTGGCTTTTTTTTTTTTTTTTTTTTTTTTTTTTTTTGAGGTAGGATCTCACTCTGGCCCAGGCTCCTGGAATTCACTATGTAGTCTCAGGGTGGCTGTGAACCCACGGCGATCTTTCTACCTCTGCTTCCCAAGTGCTGGAATTAAAGACATGCACCACCATGCCCGGCCACAATTGGCTTGTTTTATGCGAACAACTGTCTTAAGTTTGAGCTTTTTGTTGCTGTTGTTTTGGTTTGGTTTTTCGAGGTAGGGTCTCACTTTAGCCCAGGATGACCTGGAATTCACTAGGTAGTCTCAGGGTGGCCTTGAACTCACGGTGATCCTCCTACCTCTGCCTCCCAAGTGCTGGGATTAAAGGTGTGCACAAGATTTTTTTTTAATTGTCTTAATAGTCCACATTATGAGTAGTAATAAGCTATGTCCTTACTTTGATTTCTGAATATTGGTGCCATTCACATGTAAGTCAAATGCTTTCATAACTATACTAGTGTGTAGAGGCAGGTGGGAAGTAAAGCTTCAGTTGTTTTAAGCTGCAGGTCACGGGTGACCTGCTACTCATTTTTGTAAATAAGCTTTTATTGGAGCATAGCCATGCCTGTTCCTTTGCCTATTATCTGTGGCTGGTAGATATTCTGACCCTGTAGTATCTGAGTTACAGCAGAGATCATATCACCAACAAAGTCTGAAATATTTACTATCTAAACTGTAGAAAACCCTGCCAGCTTCTGGCATGATGACATTCACAGTGCAAAGTGCACGTGTTGTGCGTGTTTAGAACCAAGGCTGCAGGAAGCCACAGTGCAAGCTTTGCCAGAAACATCTCAAATTCATTCTACATTTAGTTTTGAATTAATTTTGGTCATTGCATGTTCAAAAACCTTCTATTGTTGCCAAAAATTCTAAGACCTCATATTGAGTTCTGTGGTCTCATAAGGACTCCTGACCCATAGTTTAAGAAGCTTTTGTTTAGAGGAGAGTGACCCATTCTCAGGAATTGCTCGTGTACTTTTCTTTCTTAGATTGGTGCTTGTGAGAGACTTTGCCTAGAAATGTGTTGTCTTTTTTTTCAGCTACTTTTCCCCCAAATGAATATTAAACTGGCAGGGCCCATTAATGTCCTCATATTCACTTCATTACTGGTGAAGAAAAAATGAAAGCAGAAGCCTGGTCAGAAACCTCAGACGTTCCTCCAGGTCATTGGAGTTTGGGCAGGAGAGGTGTGACTGATGCCTGCTCTCATCAACAAAGGGGGCACTTCTATGTGTGACAGCACTGGTGTGTAGCTTCATGGTGGTGTCACTAGGTTTTTTTTTTTTTTTTTTTTTTTTGAGAGTGAGGCAGAGAGAGAACAAGCACGTCAGGGCTTCCAGCCAATGCAAATGAGCTCCAGACATATGTACCACCTTGTGCATCTGGCTTACATGGGTCCTGGGGAATTGAACTTGGGTCCTTTGGCTTTTCAGGCAAACACCATAACTGCTAAGCCATCCTTTCAGCCCATGTTGCTAGGTTTTAATCACATAGGAACCAAAACATGAATCCTAGATCTGGCTTTCATTGAGCGTGTTATCTTGGACATGTTATTTTTAACCACTGGGCCTTGTCTTCCTAGGAAGGAAGACTAAATTAAGTGGCTCTGAGATGTTTTTCTTTTAAATTTTCTACTGCATTTTAGTTTGTTCATCTCAAAGATGAGTTTAGGGTCTTTACTCTTCTAGATACTAGTTTAGTTACTAGGAATACCTAGATGAATAGCTTCTGCTGGCAAATATTCCAGAAGTCTATGTAGGGCTTTAGATAGTGATGACACAGTGCAGTAAGTGTTGCAGTAGAGGATGTTCAGGAGGCAGTGGGGGAATGGGGAAAAGGGCCATTTCTCCCTGGGAGACACAGGGAGCCATTTAAAGGAGAACATGTGATCCAGTGCTTAAAGGAAGAGAAGGGTGAATGAGAGAAAGTATTCTACATAGAGGATAGAACAGTCAGTAAATGTTTGCTGAGTTTATCCCCATTCCGAATCAAAATTGACAATGCCTTAATTTTATGATTTTTTTGGAGAAGGAATTACATAGTCAAGGAGAGAGTGGGCAGAGAGATGGCAAGGCCACAGTTCATGAGACTGTTTTCTTTCCTTTAGCTTTCTTTCCTGTAAGTAAATGCCTACTAGTTCTTAGAGGTTACTGAGAAGTGCCAGACTAGGAGGAAGCACTGTGTCTTTCTCAAGTTCTGCCAGTGGCAATAATTTGTGTTCCTCAAATACTCACCTCAGGTTCTAATGCTGCAAAGAATAAGGAGTATAATCAATGATTAATTTGAAGTCCCACCTGTGGTTTGTGCTCTTGGATTTTGGTTTTTTTTCTTTTTACTGGTTTGTTTTTGATTTTTAAAGTATTAAATATCTTAGAAAGTCATAGTAGAAATTTACTGTTAATTTTATTATTTTCCAGGTTTATGGAGCCTGCAGTTATTGTTTGCCTGGGAGGAATTTTACCTTTTGGTTCAATCTTTATTGAAATGTAAGTTTGGGCAATGTGTTTATGTGTTTCAGGAGTTAATTGTAGCAAGAGAATTTAAAGAGGTAGCTTATGTTAGATAATGTGGACTATCAGACACGGGAACTCTCTGACTAGTCAGTTTTGCTTTGCTTTAATGAATTACCCCAAGGTGGTTGGGGCTGGGGAGATGGTTCATTAGGTAAAGTGCTTGCTGTGCAAGCATGAGGACTAAGCTTGATCCCAAGCATCCACATAAAAGCTGGGCTTGGTGGCATCTACCTGCAGTTCCACACCAAGGAGGTGGGAAACAGAAGAATCTGGAGCTTGCTGGCTAGCTACTCAAACTGGATCATTGAGGTCTAGGTTCAGCCAGAGACCCTATGGCAAAAATAATAAATAAATAAATAATAAAATAAAGTAAAGCCATGGTAGAGAACAAAAGAGGAAAATACCTGGTGTTGACCTTTCACCTCCCAAGGCATGTGCACACATATGCATACACACCTGCCTACACCATGTGCCCCCATACTCATGAACACATATATATACAAAAAACTGAAAAAGTTTATTTAGCCCACAGGTTCACAATTGAGTTACACTATTGATTTGGTCCTTGCTAGGGGTGGCATATGGTGACATATTATGACAAGATTCGGTGAGAGGAGTTTGCACCACCAAAGAAAACGTCAGAGGCACTTAGGAGATGAAGCAGAAAGACCTGGGAATGGAGACAGCTTGGGATATAGGTGACCCTGTCTCATAAAAACAGAAACCAAAACAGGGCTGGAGAGATGACTTAGCAGTTAAGGCGCTTGCCTGCAAAGCCTGAGGACCCATGTTCCACTCTCCAGATCCCATGTAAGCCAGATACACAAAGGTCAGGCAAGTGCAAGGTTACACAGGCCCATTAGGTGGCACAAGCATCTGAAGTTCAGTTGCAGTGGCTGAGGCCCTAACGTGCCAATTCTCTTTCTCTCCTCCTCTCTAAAATAAAATAAATAAAAAATAAAAATAATAAGAAACCCAAAACAAACAAAAATAATAAAAGGGACACAAAGGCTGAGATTCCACAGTCCTTTCCAAGGGGGTGCTCCCAATGATCAAAGATCTAATCCTCCCACTAGGCCTCACCTCCAAAGATTCCAACCACCTCTTGACAGTGGTGCCTTGGGGAATTTTTAAAATTTAGGTAATCTTATTTATTTCATTTTTTATTTTGACAGTTTCATATAAACTTATGTTTATAAGTTAACCATATACACTCCTATTAATTCCTCTCTTGTTTCCTCCTATTCTCAACAAACCCCTTCTCTCCCTCCCTCCACATAATAGTGGATATGGCATTGAAGAGAATGACTCTCCTCCCCTAAGAGAGTTAAGAGAGAATGGGCATACTAGGGCCTAGTGCCACTGTGAATGAATTCCAGACACATGCGCCCCTTTGTGCACCTGGCTGTACATGGGTATTGAACCCAGGCCTCCAGGCTTTGCAAACAGGCGCCTATAACCACTGAACTGAATCTCTCCAGGCTTCGTTAGACTTTTGTTTCCTTTTTAATTTTCCTTGTTAAATTCTGTGTATTCCTCTTTTTTTTTTTTTTGAGGTAGGGTCGCACTCTAGCCCAGGCTGACCTGTAATTCACTGTGTAGTCTTCTCAGGGTGGCCTCGAACTCACAGCAATCTTCCTACCTCTGCCTTCTGAGTGCTGGGATTAAAGGTGTGTGCCACCATGCCCAGCAATTCCATATATTCTTAATTTACCAAATTTCTTTTCCAGTCAGTAGGATAAATCAGCATTACTTGGATAGATATGTTAATGTCTTATAGTGTTTCTGAAAAAATGGAGTTGATTTTTATAAATAGAAGTTTTAGCCATTTTCAGTCATGTTTTACTTCTTTAAGTTTATTATTGTTTGCTTTGAGATTGTTTTTATTTTGCTTGCTTTCCTGGAGAATCTATTTTTGAAAATGAAGAGAAAATATTCTTGAGGGTTTACTAGATGAGAAAGGGTAAGAACTGCTGTTGAAGGTGCTGGGGAGAATGCTAGTGCGTTGGAGGGGAAGTAGCAGTGGGGTGAGTCTCAGCAGGGCAGTGCGCGTCACAGATGTCTCTGCTGCATGCTTTCAGGTATTTCATCTTCACGTCTTTCTGGGCATATAAGATCTATTACGTCTATGGCTTCATGATGCTGGTGCTGGTCATCCTGTGCATTGTGACTGTCTGCGTGACCATTGTGTGCACATACTTCCTGTTAAATGCAGAAGATTATAGGTGGTAAGTATTTGTGGGTAGAACCTCTCAGGATTTTGACATTTTACGGTAGGATTGCTTTTCAAGTCTATCAAGCTGAGAACAAAAGTCTGTATAGAAATTTTGCCATTTAAGATAATAGAGGAGCTGGGCGTGGTGGTGCATAGCGGTATGCTCAGCACTTAGGAGGGAGAGGTGGGAGGCTGCTTGAAGTGCAGCTTCACCCAGTGATACATTCTGAATTCTAGGCCAGCCTTGGCTATGGAATGAGACTCTTCTCAAAAAGCAAAACAAACCTGACAAAAACATAATAGTTGAGTGATTATTTTTCTCTAGCTATTAAAAAATGAAAACTTTCTAGGAAAAATGGTAAGAGTTTTTTTGTGTTGGTCTTTAAAATACTTTTCAAAATGATTAATGTGAAATTATGTGAGGATGTGTCTTTTATTTAACCATAAAGAGACAAGTCTGTAAAAGAAAATGGTTTACTTAATGTCACTTATAATCAAGAATCTGACAAAATTCAGGACCTCTCCTTATTGTTAGTCACTCGCCCCTTTTAAGTATCAGGTACATACATTTATTTATTTTTAAAGCTTTATTTTTTATTTATTTGAAAGAGGGAGAAAGAGAATGGGCACACCAGGGCCTCCAGCCACTATAAACGAACTCCAGACACATGCCCCCTTGTGCATCTGGCTTACGTGGGTCTTGGGGAATCAAACCAAGGTCCTTTGCCTTTGCAGGCAGACGCCTTAACTGCTAAGCCATATTTCCAGCCCCATACATTTATCTTTAAACATGCAAAAGTTTAAAGGAATTAGCTGGACATGGTGGTGCATGCCTTTGATCCCAGCACTCGGGAGGCAGAGGTAGGAGGATTGTTGTGAGTTTGAGGCCACCATGAAACTACATAGTGAATTCCAGGTCAGCCTGGACTAGAATGAGACCCTACCTCAAATAACAACAAAAAACCAAACAACAATGACCTCCCCCTCCCACACACACAGAGGGGGGGGGGTCTCAGTCTAGTCCAGGCTGACCTGGAATTCACTATGTCATCTCAGGGTGGCCTCGAACTCATGGTGATCCTCCTACCTCTGCCTCCCAAGTGCTGGGATTAAAGGCATGTGCCACCACACTCAGCTAAGAAAGAAATTTAAAGGAATTGTTGTAAATTTTGATTTAAAAATTTTAGTGTCATTTATTCAAAGACAACCCTTTCTTATTTCAGGCAATGGACAAGTTTTCTCTCTGCTGCATCAACTGCAATCTATGTTTACATGTATTCCTTTTACTACTATTTTTTCAAAACAAAGTAAGTGGAGATATTTTCTTAATGTTTTTATTTAGGAAACTAAATTTTTCTTAAGTAATGACATTTAAAGCCTTATATTGAAAGTAAAATGTACATATTAAATATTTTTTTATTGTATTGCAGGATGTATGGCTTATTTCAGACATCATTTTACTTTGGATACATGGCAGTATTTAGCACAGCACTGGGGATAATGTGTGGTAAGTTCTGAAATTCTTAAGAACATCATAAGTAAATCTTTGAGTATCTCAAATTCAGAAAAATCTAGTAATTATAAATCAAGATATTCTATTTTTTTTTTTTGCTTTATTAGGAACACCAAAATAAATTCAGAAGGTTGCTTTTAATGATTAATTTCTATTTTTATAGAAATTTTAATACTATTGCATAGCCTAGAATTACTGTGGTTACTGTGAATTACTGTGGCTAATTTTTCATTCATGTTGAGAACTGGTGTTAGGTGCTTTGTCTAATTTTGCTTTGACATGCAAGGTCTTGATTTGTTGCCCCCAACTGGTCCCAAACTCCTAGGTTCAAGTAACCCTGTTGCCTCACCTTCCAAGCATCAGGTGTGTGCATCATATGCAATTGAGAATTGCCATTTTAAAACCTGAGTTCGTTTGAAAGGTCATGGTAGGCAGATTAAGGTGTGAACTAAAGGTTGGAACTGTGTTGTCAAAGTATGTTCCAACTTTAAGCAGTCAGATAGTTTTTTTAATTTTAATTTTAATTTATTTATTAGAGAGAGAGAGAATGGGCATGCCAGAGCCTCCAGCCACTGCAAACGAACTCCAGATGCGTGTGCCCCCTTGTGTATCTGGTTAATGTGGGTTCTGGGGAATCAAACCTGGGTCCTTTGGCTTTGCAGGCAAGCGCCTTAACCACTAAGCCATATCTCCAGCCCAGTCTGATAGGTTTTTTTAGTGCACTAACTATTCTTCCTTCAGAATCTTGCTCCCTGGACTCTTCTACTTTATCTAAGATCTTTCTTAATTATCAGCACTCAGTGAAGTATAGAATTTTGTTGTGCAGAATGGAATGTTTTTCTGGACTTGATTTTTTTTTTTCCTTGTATGTGATCTTAAGACCCACAGAAAAGTAATATCATGACATTTACAAAGAAAGTGGAATGAATATAACTAAATATTTTTTGAGTGTTTTCTGATAGAATATTATCTTTCTGTTTGAAAACCTGGCACGTGTATGGTTCCCTACTACTCTGGGCATGTCCCAGCATTTATTTGGTGGGCAATAGGAACTGTTAAGACTAGAACTGACTAAAATGTCATCATAATACAAAAAAAGCATACTCACCAATATATAGCAGTGATTCAAAGAAAAATGTTTCTTATTTTTAAATGTAGAAAAAGAAAATGAATGTGCTAAGTTGGAAAGCAGCATGATTATTATGGTCTTTGTATTGCTTTAGGAAGTTATGTTTAAAAGTTCCTATCAATTCCTAAAACATCTGCTTTTCTAGAGAGCATTTTCAGTATCCTCTTTATAAAGTCCTATTTTGATAACTTTGTTCTTGCTAATTATTATTCTTTAGGTTGATAATATTTTGATTTTAAGTACATCTTTGCCCAAACGGGGACGGGTTTTTTTTTTTTTTTTGGTTTTGGTTTTGGTTTTGGTTTTTCAAGGCAGGGTTTCACTCTAGCTCAGGCTGACCTGGAATTTACTATGCAGTCTCAGGGTGGCCTCACGGAGATCCTCTTACCTCTGCCTCCCGAGTGCTGGGATTAAAGGTGTGCGCCACCACGCCTGGCGGACAATGTTTTATAAGTCTGGAAAATTGGATTTGAGATTTGGACTGGTGCTTTGCTATGTCAGTTAAGTTTTTGATGGTAATTAAAGTTTTATAGATATTTTTATGTTGTAAAAA
Organism: Dipus sagitta; assembly: GCA_036346955.1. Classification (NCBI taxonomy): domain Eukaryota; kingdom Metazoa; phylum Chordata; class Mammalia; order Rodentia; family Dipodidae; genus Dipus; species Dipus sagitta. Next base: position 40,074,987 of record CM070770.1, read on the forward strand.
TCCAAGGTTATTTTATGAAATTGAGGTTTTTTTTAACCTTGTTAAGAGTGGTATTATAATTATTTTTTAATTACATCATGAATATTTTAAAATGTAATATTTGTATAAAAGAAATGTCTCCTCATTGCAAAAAGTGGAATTAAGTTTGGTTTGTCATTTTGTTTCTTTTGTGTTTTTAAAGATGAGAAAATTTCAGATATGTATAGAAAGAAAGACATAATATTTATAATTAGACTCCATGAGCTCAATACCCAAATATCAGCCATTTTCAATGCCTGGATAATCTCCATCATGGCCTCCTTTTATGCTGTTGTTAATCTTAGATCTTATTTCAACTATAAATACATATGTCTTTGAAAGATAAGCACGATAATGAATCAGTTTGAGTTCAAATTTACCTCACTTGCCACCACTTTTTTTTATAGTTTGTTTGCCTCAAGATCCAGTTAAGGCCCATGCATCCATTCTTTAGAGTGTTTTGTAACCAAGGCTTTTCTAGGTTATAACTGTTCTTTCTTTTTTCTTTTACTATTTATTTATTTATTTATTTTAGTTTTTTGTTTATTTATTTTTATTTATTTGAGAGCAACAGACAGAGAGAGAAAGAGGCTGATATATATAGAGAGAATGGGCACTCCAGGGCATCCAGCAACTGCAAATGAACTCTAGAGGCGTGAGTCCCCTTGTGCATCTGGCTAACGTGGGCCCTGGGGAATCGAGCCTCAAACCGGGGTCCTCGGGCTTCACAGGCAAGCGCTTAACCACTAAGCCATCTCTCTGGCCCTTCTATTTATTTTTTAAAATAAAAAATTCTTCTCAGGTTTTCCATACTGGATTTGGCTGTAGGTATCCCTGAGGTGTTACTTAATGTTTTTCATATTCCTCTCCACTCCACCTTTTCTATAAGAAGGTGTTGGAGCTGCTATAACCTATTATGCTCAGTGATTATCCAAGGATACTTTAATAGATGGGTAAATGGTTATCAGGAATTACGTAGTATGTGGTTCTCTTGTGTTGCGTGTGAGTTTTGATAATAATTGCCTAGCCCAAGTAAATCATTAATAGTTACAATATTTTTACTCTGTTGTTGCTTTTACATTTATTAGTTGGGATTCTTTTATAAGGAGAGCCTTCATTTCCTTCTCCATTTGATTGCCTTCAGTTTGGAGTTTGAGTTGCTAGTGTGGTGAATTAAAGTTGGTTGAATACTGGGAATGTAGTTCAATGGTATAGTATTTACTTAGCATGTACAAGACTCTGGGTTCAATCCCCAGTACCATTTTATAAAAAAGGGGTTAGGGAGATGATTCAGGAGCTAAGAGCACTTACCATGGAAGCATGGGGTCCTGAGGTTGATCCCCAGCACCCATGTAAGAGCTAAGCATGGCCACACATGCCTGCAATCCCAGACCTCTGATGGGTGGAGACAGGATAGTTGCTGGGCTCACTGGTCAGCTAATCTGAGTGAAAAATGTCAGCTCCAGGTTCAGTGAGACTGTCTCAAGGAAACAAACATCTCCCCCCCCCCCCACCACCACCACAACAGGCCTGGGGAAATGGCTCAGTGGATAAAGTGCTTATCATTCAAGCCTGAGTACTGGAGTTCAATCCCTAGACTATGTAAAAGGCCAGAAACCAGAGGTAGGAGGATTGATGTGAGTTCAAAGCCAGCCTATGACTACAGAGTGAGATACAGGTCAGCTTGGGCTAGAATGAGACTCCCTACCTCGGAAAAAAATAATAATAATAACATAAAAGAATTTAGCTGGGCATGGTGGTGCACACCTGTAATCCCAACACTAGGAGGAGGCAGAGGTAGGAGGATCGCTGTGAGTTCAAGGCCACCCTGAGACTACATAGTGAATTCCAGGTCTGCCTGGGCTTAGAGTAAGACCCTACCTTAAAAAACGAAAACAAGCCAGGAACTCTGAATTCTATAATACCAGCACACTGACTGAGATGGGGCCCAGAGACAGGAGAATTTCCCTGAATCTTGTAAAAGAGCAGCAAAGAAACATTTGTTGATATGTGTGAACATATCATGTGTGAGCACTCACATCTGTAATTCCAGCACTTGAGAACCTGAGGCAGGAGGTTCAAGAATTCAAGGGCTCCCTAGGCTACATAGCAAGGCCCTTCCTAGAAAATAAATATAAATAAAATAAATAAATAAAATGACATTGCCTTAATGTGCTAGAATTATATATGCTGAAATCAGGCAACTTTTCATTTATCAATTTTTATCATCAAATTAATCTTTTTGAGCTATATCATATGTAATTATGGTTTGATTCTAGAAATAGGCATTAGGTATGATTACAACGAATGCTTTACAAAGCAAATAATACAATTTAATAAATTTTGGGAAAATGCTGACAACATAATGACGCGATCTTGGACTTGGGAGATGGCACCCAGCACCCACATAAAGTTGTTTATAGTATTAAGAGAGTCTGTCTCAAGGAAGTTGGAGCCCAGACAACTCTTGACCTCCGTATGTATGCCATAGCACATGTTCCCATATATGCATATACATGAAAAAAATTTTAGGGCTGGAGAGATGGCTTATTGGTTAAAGTACTTGCCTGTGAAGCCTAAGGACCCAGGTTCAATTTCCCAGTGCTCATGTAAGCCAGATGCATATGGGGGCGCATGCATCTCGAGTTTGTTTGCAGTGGCTAGGGGCCCTGGTGCATCTGTTCTTTCTCTATCTCCCCCCAATAAATAAAATATTTTAAAAAATTTTTTTGTTTTGTTTTTTGAGGTAGGGTCTCACTCTAGCTCAGGCTGACCTGGAATTCACTATGTAGTCTTGGGGTGGCCTCAAACTCATGGCAATTCACCTACCTCTGTCTCATGAGCGCTGGGATTAAAGACGTGCGCCACCAAGCCTGGCAATATATTAAGGAGTTTTTGGTTTTTTAAATTTTATTTATTTATTTGCAATCAAAGAGCGGGGGGGGGGGGGGACAGAGAGAGAATGGGCACACCAGGGCCTCTAGTGCACTGCAAATGAATTCCAGATGCATGTGCCTCTTGTGCATCTGGCTTACATGGGTCTTGGGGAATTGAACCTGGATCCTTTGGCTTCACAGGCAAATGCCTTAACTGCTGAGCCATTTCTCCAGCTTTATTTAAAGAATTTTTAATGTAATAATTAAAATAAGACATTAATTATTCTGAAAAGAAAATAACTAGAACAAATTTGATGTTTGTAAATGATAGTGCTGTATAGTATTTGCTTCAAAATATGCTTATTTTATCTTTGCAGGAGCAATTGGTTACATGGGAACAAGTGCCTTTGTCCGAAAAATCTATACTAATGTGAAAATTGACTAGAGACCCAAGACATCCTGGAAGTTTGGATCAGTTTCTCTTTCATAGGGGTGGAACTTGCACACCAAAAGAAGCGCAAGAAGCGATTTGGGCTAACACTGGGTACTCTGTGGGTCTCTTTGCTGGATGGTTTAAAGTAACATCTATTTTCATTGATCCTAGGTTCTTACCGACTGCTTTCTCCAACTGTTCACAGCACATGCTTGGATTGTATGCAGTAGGCACTACTACAGTACATGGCTAATCTTCCCAAAAACTAGCTCATTAAAGATGAAGTAGAACAGCTCTCTTCAGTGAAGAGGACAAATAGTTTATTTAAAGCATTTGTTCCAATAAAATAAATAGAGGGAAACTTGGATGCTAAAATTACCCAAATAGAAATCTTCTGGCACTTAGTGTTTCTATGTTATTGAAAAATGATGTTCCAGAAAGATTACTTTCTTGCTCTTATTTTTACTGCCATTGTTGATCTATTGTGGGATGTTTTTATATATTAAAGCTGGGAGGCTTTTTTCTTGACCTATTTTTTGTTTTTTTCCCCCCAATTCAACTGCACCCCCTTTTTTTTAAAAAAAAATTAAAAACCATTAAATTCTGCATGTAGTATATCTGCTGTCATCTTAGTTGGATCAGTTTCTCATTTATTTATCTGAAAATTGTCCAGTTACATCTTAATTCCAAAGAAGATACAGTCTGAAAATAGAGATGTACTCTCTATAGTGCAAATTACTGTACAGTTAGAAAGCAAAGTGTTAAATGGAGAAGATATTTGTTTTTATTAAACATTTTGAGATTTAGATAAACTACATTTTAACTGAATGTCTAAAGTGATTATCTCCTCCCTCTTCCCCAGTTAGTCTCTTCTTTTGGGGGGGGGGGGTTGAATGAAGGCTTTACATAAGAAATTATAAAAAATGAGGGTGGGTAATAAATGTATATAACATTAATAATGTCATGTAGCTGTAGGTTCCCGGGTGCATTTGGATGTATAGATTGATTGCAGAGTACATTTTTCAGATGATGATTGGTATAGAAATGTGTGGATTTGGGGGGCTTTTTACATCTTGCCTACCATTGCATGAAACATTGGGGTTTCTTCAAAATGTGTGTGTCATACTTCTTTTGGGAGGGGGGTTATTATCTTCTGTTTCTTTTCTGAAACTCCTACTGGAGCTAAATTTGTAATTTAGGAACATTTAATTTTGTTAATCCTGTCTGGGACACTTAAGTGACATCTAAAGCATTACTGCTTTAGGGTGTTCAAATAAAATTTCCTTACCAAATTGTTCTGTGGAAATAGATGTGTTTGCAACCTGCTAGCAAGGCAATATTACTGAATTCCAATTATTTTAAAGACATACTACCAAATATGCTTTTCAAATACAGAAAACCCATACTTTATAATTCCTCAGTTTAGAACTAGGTGTGGTGGCTAATGCTTGTAATCCCAGCACTTGGGAACCTGAAGCAGGAGGATTGCCATGAATTGGTGGCCTGTCTGGGCTACACAGTAAATTCCAGGTCAGCCTGAGCAACAATGTGAGACCCTATCTCAGTGCCCCCCCCCCAAAAAAATCATCAAAGTTGACTACATCCAGATTATCCAGTACAATCACAAACTAAAGAACAAAACTTAAATGAAATTGCGGCACAAAATTAAATCATAAGATTAATGTTCCTTGTAAAATATAGGGAGTACAAGTGGTAGCTTCTAATGATTAGTTAGTGGGTCAACAAATACAGGTTACAGTTCTAAAAGAGGTGATTTTAATTTGAATACATGTTTTCAGGAACCTGTCCATAATACGAAGTTTTTCTAGAACTATAAACTTTCCAATTCAATAGTTTGCTATGCAAATGGCCACCTAAAACAATACTGTATATTGGCTTTTAGAAAAACTCAAATCCTATATTAAACTCATGCATTCATACTTACATAATATATTTTCATTACAAAGTATGTTTCTATAGATTGATGGACTGTGCCCTGAATTGTGGCATGCAGAGTCTTCAGAGTGAAGACTTTGGCTTCTTACCACTTAGGTATGGCTGATAAGAGCAACAGAAATGTGTCCAGAGACTGTAGAGAGATTGTCTTCAAGTTACATTAAATGTAATTTACTGCTTCTTATATTTTTTTCTGATCATCTGCCTTTATCATCTTAAATACTGAAAGGCAATATTTAATTGTTTATATCATGTAACTTTTAAGCATGTAAAGTACTTTTAGCATTAAAACACTTGGTCTGGGGGTTGGCTCAGTTGGTAGAGTGTTTTCCTAGCATGTACAAAGCACCGAATAAAATGGGTGTGGTGCTGCTCACTTGTAATCCCAACACTCCAGAGGTGGGGACAGAAGGATCAGAAATTCAAGGTCGTTTTGTTTCTCATGAAATGAATCTTCCAGGTAAGATACAGGGTTTATAAAGAATGTGGCTTAGCTGTTTTCAGGTGCACCGATTCTGTAGACTAAGTTGTGCTCTGTTTGAAGTTCTTTTTAGTCTGTAGTGAAAAATAATTTTCTGATTTCAGAATGCATTGAGAGCATTAAAATTAATGTAAGTCACCTTGAAAGATATTTGCAAAAAACTTGTATTGGTTATGGCTACAGGGCTACACAAATGTGTCTTGGAGAAGATGTAGTTTACAAATGGCTTTGCCCCATGAATAGTAAAAATATTATTTAAGTTAATCGGAGGATAGGGCTTTTCTACTCCATTAATACTGTGTTTATCTTTCATTTGCTAGCATTATTTGCTCACTGAACCAACTGACATTTTGAACGCTGTCAAAAACTAAGGATACATTTTGTATCTCTAAGCCTGTGTTTCCTAAAATTTAACTACATTAAAAGTTGGCATACATATCTCTAAGTACAAGAGTAGGATAAAACGTAGGATACATTGGCTAGAATTATGGTGGTGCACTCTTCAGTGTATCGTGTGTCTCCTAGACCGCACTGGTTTGCACATAAATCAGACCCCATATTTTAGAATTCGTTGTATTGTGGTACCTGAACCTAGTGAATGGTATGCTTGGGGTTTTTTTCCACTGATGATGGATAGACCTCTTTATAAAGGTGGTTGCTTCAAATTCCAGTTCTTCCAAAAGGCCACTTTATTTAGGGTTTATCCACAAATTGTACTCATTTGATACAGCTTTTGATTTTTAAATGTTTACTAACCACTTTATGCCAAATGTCTTGCTTAAAAAATGTTATTTTTAAACTTCCTGAATTTTTACAGATGTAAAAAAGAAAGTGTATTAATGTAATTTGTTCAGGAAAAGCAACTTACTGATGGGCTTTGCCTATGAATTCTAGGTGGGGGAGGCCTGTTTGTAGAAATCTGTACACTGCAGTCCCATCTGGGCTTGAAGTTCAGCTTTTAGCCCGTCTTAGTGTATCATCCTATTGATTTACTGAAACATGTAATAAATAGGAGTAGTGTACAAAAACACAAAATTTCATGTTTTCTATCTTCAAAGCTGCATTTGAGCAATCAAGGTGTTATAGAAATCAGAAGTGAAGATTTAGGGAGTTTTTTTGGAACTGTATATAGAAATAGACTAGGTGGCACGCGCCTTTAATCCTAGCACTTGGGAGGTAGAGGTAGGAGGATCACTGAGTTTGAGGCCAGCCTGAGGGAGTTGCAGGTCAGCCTGGGCTAGAGTGAGACCCAACCTCAAGAAAAGAAGAAAAAAAAGGAAAAAGAAAACAATGAAAGACTAGATTTGCGGATAGGATGAAACAGAAAGGGGACATATACCTGCAAACATTTTGTGAGACTTTGGTTTGGAGAGCTCGAGTTCTCTACTGAGTGATTCCTAAAGGGGTGTCCAGTTTGATACTCTTATTTCACCATAGTGATTGGAAACAGTTGCTGTGAAAGCTGCTTAGAATGAGATTTTGGTGAGCTAGAAAAAGCACAGTGTGTTTCCCCCGCTTAACTTCCCCGTTTAACAGTTATGAGCTGAAGGCAAAGAAGAGAAACAGAATTCTCTCTGGACAACAGAGTATTCTTGGGAAAGCAGTCCCTACTTGGGCTTTTCATCTGTGTTCAACTTGAACCTATAAATCCCCACAGAGCATGGACAGTTGACAGAGTTGGAGACACAGTGATGGCCCAGTGATCACTTCCATTTTGTATGCACCTTTGGTTTGTGTAGGCCATATTCCAACTGGCTTTTTAGTAACAGAAATCCAGTATATAATGTATCAAATACAATTGAGGCTCTAATCTAGTCTGTTAATTTATCTGAAGCTTGATTTTTGAAAAGTAATAAAAACTTAAATGTTCTTCCCTTGGATGCTCTCTTTCTTTCCTTTTTGGAACGGGTAAACCAAGCATAAGGGATAACCCACCATTATTGGCTGACATAAGAAGAGATTACTCTAGCCGGGCATGGTGGTGCATGCCTAGAGGTAGGAGGATCGCCATGAGTTCGAGGCCACACTGAGACTACATAGTGAATTCCAGGTCAGCCTGAGCTAGAGTGAGACCCTACCTCAGGAAACAAACAAAAGAGAGAGAGAGAGAGATTATTCATGTAAATACATGTAAATAAAACAAGTCAAGTAATACATTAAATTAGGCCTTAAAGGCCATGTGGTCTGTCACGACTTGAGCATTGAAGTCCAAGGCAGCCATGGCATAGGCGGAACATAAACTAGCAGTCATGGTTGTGGTCCAGTAGAACTGCAAAGCAGCCAGTGGGTCAGATGAAAGAGTGAAAATTCAAGGTTTGATCACCCCTGCTTATATTTTGACAAAAATTAATGTACAAAAAAGTTGAAAGAATGGTACAGTGAATAAATATTTTGAAATTATTTTTCTTTTATTATCATTCTTCTGACTTTATATATTTATTTTTGATTTTTCAAGGTAGGGTTTCACTCTAGGCCAAAGTGACCTGGAACTCACTATGTAGTCTCAGGGAGGCCTCAAACTCATGGTCATCCTCCTACCTCTGCCTCCGAGTGCTGGGATTAAAGGTGTGAGCCACCATGCCCTGCTCTTTTGACTTTATATGTAATCTTTATTTTTTTTTTAATTTAAGTTTTTTCTTTTGAGGTAGGGGCTTGCCCTAGCCCAGGCTGACTTAGAATTCACTGTGTTGTCTCAGGCTGGCCTTGAACTCATGGCAGTCCTCCTACCTCTGCTTCCCCAGCGCTGGGATTAAAGGCGTGTGCCACCACGTCCAGTTTATATGTAATCTTTAAGACACTCACACTCCTGTATGCCTGTCAGACCTGCCTGTGATTGACAGTACACTGCCTTTCCTAGTACTTACTGTTTTGTTTTTTTCAAAGTACTTTGACAGAAGTCTTCACAACCATCCTGTGAAGCTAGTAGGATAGACGAGACATCGAGAAGTAACAGGATTAGGGAGGACCCTTTTGTCTTGACTCTTGTAACTGTAAAGTACAGCTGTCCGCACTCCAGCCTGTGCAGCACATGATGGGTGTAAAGTCTCATGAACTCGATAGTGTGTGCAAGTGGAAGGGACCTGGTTAACTTCTCCTGCTCTACTTAAGAATTTGGGTTTTTCATTTCCACTTTTAGCAGGTTTTTAAAATCCTTATCAAACTCCTTGGTTCTTTCCCTCTAGCTGCCTTACTCAACAACCATATATAGCAATTACTATTTAGCCAAATAGTCTAAGTTAGTGCAGATTTGGATTACTTCTGATATCTCTCTCTCTTTTTTTTTTTTTTTGGTTTTATGAGGTAGGGTCTCACTCTAGCCTAGGCCGACCTGGAATTCACTATGTGGCCTTGAACTCACAGTGATCTTCCTACGTCTGCCTCCCAAGTGCTGGGATTAAAGGCATGCGCCACCATGCCCAGCTGTTTCTGATCTCTTTAATGAACATTTTGTGTAGTTAGAAACTAAGGGTAAAGGAAGACATAGCCAGTCTCTTGATTTCAAAGGTATGAATTATTAGACTTAATCTACAACATAACAAATGTAGGGCATAGGTAGGCCTCCACTTAGATTAGTGGAATCGGAGTAGTCTACAAAGGTATTTGTAAAAAAAAATTATTTGAGAGAGTATGGATGTGCTGTGGCCTCTTCCTGCTACCAATGAACTCCAAATCTTTCACTTTGTGCATCTGGGTTTATGTGGGTACTGGGGAATTGAACCCTGGACCAATAGGCTTTGTAAAATAAGTGCCTTTAACTGCTAATCCATCTCCCCAGCCCAATATTTGAATCCAGTTTGCTTACCTTAACAGGAACATCAAGTGAAAAAAAAAAAAAAAAAAGACTTGTAAGGAGGAATTGATACAAGGTCATTTTACTTACAGTTATTTACATTGGCTTAGTCTTAAGCCATATTTTTTTCCTACTTGTAACTTTTAATTTGGAAATAATTCAAATGTACAGAAAGATTGTAAAAATACTACCCTCCCCCCCCAAAAAAAGTCCTTGTATACCTTTCACTTAGATTCCCCAGTGTTAACACTTTTCCATATTTAGTTTATTCTTTTCTCTAGATGCATATTTTCTCCCACACCACTTGAGTAAGTTACAGACACTGTGTGCCCCAACCCTTCAGTACCTCCAGAGTACTTTCTAGAAGCAAGGCCATCATCAAAACCAGGAAACTGTTGTGATAATTGCTGCCAGCTTGTCAGGCCTTCCTTGGATTGCACCATAGGCTGGCCCAGGTCCCTTCCTTCAAAGGAAAGTCACCTCCCCTGCCTGGCCTGGGCTCCCATGTGGCCCCTCACTGCACTTGGTTGTTAGGTGTCATTGGTGTCCTCTGAGCATTTGTTGTTCACGACCTTGACAGTTTTTGAAAACTATAGGTCATTCTATAAACTGTGTGCCCACGTGGGTCTATCGTCTCAGAAATAGTGCTGATGGGGCTGGAGGGATGTTAAGCCATGTTTTTACAGGACTAAACCCCGAAGGTCTGGGAAGAGAAGGGAGGGTCTAGAGGTGGAATGTGATTCAGGATTGGTCAGAGATCTCAAGTTAGCTCCAGTAGGAAACCTGAATAGGCAAGTGTCACAGATGTGCTATCTGCTGTAATAGATCCTGCCACGAGGATGCATGTCTGTGGCCACCAGTATGTCCTAGGCAGAGACCTGGAGCTAGAGAGCAGGAAGACCCTGTTAGGATGACTGCATATGTTTAATACACCAGAAGTAGAGCATGGGAGGTGGCTTGGAAGGAAAGCCTGAAGGTGGTAGAGGGGATGTTGCCTTGAAGGTGTTGGAGAACCATGAAAACTGTAACAATAATTTACCTTCTGCAGAGATTTCAAAGCACCTTCTCAGTCAGCAGTGAAAAGGAAGGAATTAGCTGAGTAAGAGTGTCTGCTTTATTCTGGAGGTGCTCTACCTGCACTGGAGATTATCTGGGATACAGGGGCCTGGGAGGGAAAATTGAGGTGAATAGTAGATCTGAAGGGGTGTAGTGAGCAGCTGCAAAAGAACCTTGTGCATCTGGGTCGAGAAGTATAGATGCAACAAGCTGGGCAGGGCACAGACGTTAAGAAAAAGTCTACGTGGATTCTCCCTAAGACCTGGATATACTGGATGTAAAATGGAGCTAAGCTGTTTTAGGTCATAAAGCCTTTTGTTCTGGGTTTACGTTGAGTTTTTTTTTTCTGGGGGTCTAAATTATAGATATTCTCTAAAAATTCTTTTCACTGGAGCAGGACTGTAATCAGCACTCAGGAGACTTAGGTAGGATTACCACAAACTTCAGATCAGAGGCTACACAGCAATACCTTGTGTCAAAACTAAACAAGCAAGCAAACAAAAAAAAAAGTCAAACCAGATTAGTTTACTATGAAAATAATGAGTAAACTCAGGAGCTATGGAACTGATGAGAAAAACAATTCCCATTCGGCTATGCCTATCTAACCTTTCTAACAATCCAAACATTTAATGCTGTCTTTTTGTTTGTTGATAGCCAGAGTGACATCTGAACAGGCCTGACACAAAGCTGTACAGCTTGTCTAGGTGCACAGATCTTCAAAATATTTGGACAAAGGGTGTTGATGAAAGGACCTGGCACCCACCAGGTGGGGGTTAGAGGCAATAAAAGCTCACAAATTTGGCCTCTTAGGTCTTTTGGTCAGAGGAATTCCCTGCTAATGAGGAAGCCAGTTGGATGTTTGCCTCGGGCCATCTGGAGACCTGGAAGTGTCACAGGAGTTTGTCAGGCCTTTTAGATGTGGACTTTGTGGACTTGGCTACTGGCAGGTGATGACCTTCACTGGGCGTATGCCGAGAACTGTGGCGTTGAGTTTGACTCCTTCCAGCATTCAGGCAGAAATGTCATCCAACCTCCTACACCTATTGCCTATTTTAGTGGCCACTTGGCCTTCCTTGCCATTTGGTGGCATCTGTTCCTCTCAAGTCCCCTCTCACCTGCCAGTTCCTAGCCAGATCTTGCTCAGTCCAGCTGTGACCTGTACGAGCACATTTAATGAGAACTCCAGTCGGGTCAACTCTGCAATTCTCTGTAAAACCATAACAATACTCAGCAGCATCCTTCCAGTGCTTAGCTTTTACCTGTTTTTCTTTTGAAGGAATTGTTATCTAGTTAATATATATGATAGATGACCATAATGTGAGAAATCTAGTCTGGTGGAAAGCCCAGCTCTGGCCTTCAGGTAACTATTTTGTCTGTAGTGACTGCGAAAGTATATAGAAACAAACCCCAAACGGAAATTCTGTCCATTTTTTTCTTGCAGTTAAATTGAAAAATAAATCCTGGATATGATGCATACAAAAATCTGTGTGTGCGCTCAGACACACAAGTGTTAGACTCTTGATTAGGGCAATTTTGCTTGCATAAAAAGATCTTTGAAAGTTTTCACAGTAATAATACATCTCTAAGTCAAAATGACTCAGTTCTGACAATTTCTACATTTAAGGTACATCACAGAAGTGAGTTTCAAATAGCTGTTGATTATCCCTCTAAATTATTTGGGCATAGATTTTTCACTGGCAAAAATAACCAGGTTTCAGGAATTCCGTACCTTTACCAGACTAATAGCAAGGGGCTGTAATGTTTTTCATTTTTGAGGTAGGGTCTCGCTCTAGCCCGGGATGACTTGGAATTCATTATGTAGTCTCAGGAAGGCCTCGAACTCTCAGCGCTCCTACCTCTGTCTCCAAGTGCTAGGATTAAAGGTGTGCCTCACCACGCCCAGCAAGGGGCTATAATTTTGAACAGCACTCTATGGCTGTCCATTTGTCAATCTTTTTGCCTGTAGAAAACATAGTGGGCTGTTGCTGAAGGATAGGGTCGTCTAGCTGGAAGCCAGCCCTTTTAAATCTCCCCTACTTGTCATAAGCCCCTACACTGGGGTCGAAGGGTGCCGCGGTATGCGTCTTTGCTGGCTGGATGAGGGGGCTCGGAACACTCTTCATGCATCCAATAGAGAAACAAGTGTCCCTAAACAAACCACACGGACAGCTCACTTTGGGCTGCTGGTCCTGCTACCTCGGGCCACGTGTGCACGCGGAGTTGTAAAGTGAGTTATGAGAATAGAAGTAGGCGGGAAGCCTAGCCTTGAGCTTCCGAGCAGCACCACAGGGGACCGGAGGCCGAGGTAGCATCTGGACCTGAGCGTCTTCGGCTGTCTTGGCGCGCCGCAGACCCCCGGCCCTCGCCGACAGCATCTTCGCCTCGCTCCCCTTCCTCCGAAGTTGCGGAGGTGCCGGGAAGAGGAGGGGCCTCGCCTGGGGCGTCTGAGTGATTGGCTGCCCGGGGCCCGGGGAGAGGGCCGAGTGGTCCAGCCCCGGTGGAGAGGGGCGGAGCGGCCCCTGCTCCAACCACCGCCGCCACCGCCACAGTCGCCGCAGCCTTGGCCGCCGGCAAGTCGCTTCGAGCGGCGGCTCCCCCTGTGCCCGGACCCGGACAGGGACGCCGCCTCCTGCTCGCTCCGCGCCCGAGCCGTGCCGGCAGCCGCGCGTCATCGCCGAGCCGCGGCCGCCGCCGCGCGACCCTGTGCATCGCCCCCTGCCACAGCCGAGCTTTCTGTGCCCGCAAGCCCCTAGGTCCCCGTCGACCCCGCGTCACCATGCCCCGCGAGACGGCGCTCGGCGCCCTGGTGCCACTGCTGCTGCTGCTGCCGCTGCCCCGCGGTGCCGTTGCGGGTGCAGGTCCCGGTGCCCGCGGGTTCGGGGAGCGCGCGGACATCGCCCCGGACTCCTGGGCTCTGGAAGGCGAGGAGGACGCGGGGCAGCAGCTGGAGCCTTACCACGATCCGTGCAAAGCCGGTAGGTGCCGCCGCCTTTGGGCAAGTCCGGCAGAAGTTTGCCTTTGATACGCAAATGAGGGTGGGCAGGCGAGCCGGGTGGATGGATGGGGTGGGCCCCCTCCTCTCCCTCCCCTCCCTGGAGATGGCCCGAGAAACTGCTTGTATATCACCCGGAGCCTGGAACGTCCGAGTGCCCGGTTGTCCAAGTGAATCCGGGCATCGGATGCCCGGGGATGCCGAGGGGGCGCTCGGGCGCCGCGGTGGGCGCGGGGCGGCACGTCAGCCTGGAGCTCAGCACCGGCCGGCGCGCTGGGCTCTGATGGAGTTACTGGCTCCGATTTCACCGCATTTGTTAAGTTTCGCGCAAGTTTCCCCGAGGTCTGTAGTTACTCTTGGGGAGAGACTGTAAGAAGAGGGAAGGAAAGGGCTTGTCCAGCGAGAATGCACCGGGCTGGAGTTGTCCACACTTCCCCGCAGTCCCCCTCCGTGGCCCGGGCCGGGCGGAGATGGAAGCCAGCAGGTGCTTATAATCCCAACCAGGAAGCCGCGCCCCAGGACGCGCGGGCCTTTCGGGCGCTTCCCGCGAGCTACCCACCCGCTCGGGTCGCGGGGGGACCGGACGGCCACTTCATCAGGAGGTCTTGGAGGTTCCAGAGAGAACGGAAGGGGCAGTGCTCAGCTGGGACCAGAGAGATGCTGGACCTCAGAGGACCGCTTGGCCGCTCCTGGCCAGTGGCCAAAGCCCGGGGGGGGGTAGTGGCATTTACCTTTGGGCATTGTTTCGCCCATTTCACTTGGCGGCGGCCAGAGAAGAGAAGAGGCAAGAGCAGGACCTCCATCCTTAGGGGGGGGCAGAGTGCGTTTTCCGGGTACTGTGCCCCTTCAGGTTTCTGCCTTATTTATTCCCTCACTATCTGGAGACCTCTCACAGCCTCAGTTTCCTCTAAATTGCGGAGGAGGGGGTTGGTAAATAGGAGGCCTCAGGCGCTTTGTGGGAAACCGTTTTACCAATAGAGTAACTCTGAGGCTCTTATCCTTAGTTTTGATTTTTACTGTGGTGGCTCCGGTGTAAGTTAGATCAGAACTGGGTCAAGCCTGGGGAAGGTGAGGTTCCTAGGAGCCTGGAGTTTGTGAGGCCTGGGTATCGTTGGCAGGTTGAAGGTTAAATTAAGTGTGAAGGGCTTACCGCAGACTTCTGCCGACTGTCTACCTATTGCTCTACCTTGGAGGGCCTCAGTTGGAAAGGCAGACAGAAGTTAGTTTCTGGGTAATTGGAGAGAATTTTAGCAGGTTCCATGCCCTAGGTGAAGATGCAGTTCTTTGTGGGACCTCATTCATGGCCAAGGAGAAGGATCTCCAGAACCTCATTGTTGGAGTGGTGACCTAGTCCTGCAAAGAAAGTCCCTAGGCTGGAAAATGAGGTGCAAGTGGAGCAGGCCGCCAGTCACACCTGTTAGATCCTGGACCTGCCAGCCCCGGCCTGGAACTACTGGGAGGCAGTATGAGCAGCTGGGGCTGGAACCGGAAATCAGTTTGCTGAGGGATGGATTGAATGCCTCCAGGATGTTATGTGCTGGCCTGGGTGCTGCAAATCCAGAAGGAAGAAAACTGACAGAGTCCCACATGGTCTTATCCTCCTGGAACAACCTTGAGGCAAGCTTGCCTGCTGGTTCTCTAGTGCCTTTAGAGAAAACCTCGGATAACCGGGGCCCGAGTGCTCAGACTACTGGAAGACAAGATGGGATGGGAGGGCAGGGCGGGGCTGGAAGGTAGAGGATCCTGGGAGTGAGTCCCTGAGCTCTGTGCGTCCCTCGCAGCCTCCTTGAGTCCTCTCAGCCTTCTGGCCCTTCCCTGGGCTTTGATGCCGAGTGGCCAGAAGAGGGCAATGGCAGTGGCCCGGTCCAGGAAAGCATCCTAGTCCTCCCATCCTGGGAATTCTCTGACTTCAGAAACATCCATCTGGAAGGCCAACAAGCAGCTCCCAATTCTACCGGAATCTCAGTGAAAGGAGAGCTTCCCCGCTAGGGGGAACTGCACTCCCTGGCTGCACACATACCTTTAGGGGCATCCTTCTCCTCATTCAGTCAAATCCCAATTCCTTGACTGCTCCAGCTAGAGGTGCTGCTCCTAACACACTTCTCAGCGGGCCCTTCCCCACTGTGGGTCTCCATTCTGCTAGGCATTCCCCACGCACAGGGCAGAGGCTTGGCTCAATTCCCAGCCTCTCAGCAAACAAGTCCTCTCCTTTCCGATCCTCAGATTCTTAGGATGGGGATATTACATTTCTTGGGCTTGCAAGCCCACAGAGCCAGGGAGCTCTTCTCTCGATCCTTGTCACTTGTCTTGCCCGAAACATACATCTCACCTCACGGGCACTTTCCCTTGAGCAGGTGTCTCCTTCCTGGTTAGCGATCTGTCTATGGTTCTGTGACTTCGTTCCTGCTACCTTGTTTGCAATGTTACCATTTGACGTTTCATCAGTGTCTCTTTTTACCATATTTACCACTTTACCATTTATAACTTTTTCACTTACATTGCTGTGTGTGACCTGGCGCATGTGACTTGCTCTTCCCGGATAGAGAAGCTGAGAGAGACAGGTGTGGGGGCGAGGGGTGGGGAGAGAATGAGTGCTAGGGCCTCTTGCCACAACAGACTCCAGATGCATGTACCACTTTGTGCACCTGGCCTTCTGTGGGTACTAGGGAATTTAGCCCAGGCCAGCAGGCTTTGCAAGCAAGCTCCTTTAACTGCTGACCCATCTCCCCAGACCCTTAAATTTTTTTTCTAGAAATTAATGAAAGAATATCTACCTTCATGTTGACTCTGTGTGTGGCATGCACATGTGTGTAAACATGTTCTTATGTATGTGGGTACATGTGTGTATGGGTGGCTATATGGGCATAGTGCACAGGTGTGCACATGCACGTGGAGACCAGATGACAACCTTGGGTGTCATTCTTCAGGTATACTGTCAACCTCTTTTTGAGACAAATTCTGTCATTGGCCTGGAAGTCACTAATTTGGCTAATCTGATTGGCCAGAGAGCTCCAGGGATCCACCTGTCTCTACCTCTCTAGTCTTGGAATTATCACTCCACCAAACCCAACATTACATATGAGTATTTGGAATCAGACTCAATCCCTCATGCTTGCAAAGCAAGCACTTTACTGTCTGAGTTATCTCCATTGTCCCCTTGTTGACTTTTTGACATAGTTTTAAGCTGTCAATTTTAATTTTTTACATTTATTTTTATTTGAGAGAGAAAGGTAGAGAGAGAAAAACAGAGAGAGAATGGGTACGCCAGAGCATCTAGCCTCTGCAAATGAACTCCAGACACATGTGCCACCTTGTGCATCTGGCTTACATGGGACCTAGACAATCGAACCTGGGTCCTTAGACGTCACAGGCAAGTGCCTTAACCGCTAAGCCATCTCTCCAGCCCTAAGCTGTCAATTTTAAATTGACTAACAAACAATCTAACTGATGCTGGGAAGGGGGAGGTTTATTAAGTTAGATGCTGTGGGCGTGGATCTGAAGCCTTCCCTACGGCTGGGGAATAGCAATGGACCTCTGGGCACACTTTGTCTGGTGGGCTACGGCTGTGCTATTTCACTTTTCCTCGGATACAGTCCACACTGCCACATACTGTTCAAGACGTCACAGCCAGTCTTCCCATTGCTGCGCGTAGCAGGACTTCGGCCTGCCTGCCCTCATCCACACTTGCTCAGCTGAGTCAAGCCGGAAGGCCAGGCTCCTGTTCTGCTATCTGTGCCGCCACCAGCACGTCATTCCGCCTTCCCCTTCCTGGGCTCCAGTCTCCTCACCTGCACAATGAAAGTGGGAGCAAAGAGCAGAAGGCCAAAGTGTTCACACACAGTTGTTTGCTTCTGCTCCCAGTTCTACTCTTGGGCTAGACCCCACCCCTAATTCAGTGCGGAACAGCCCAGCAGCCATGCTGTTCCAGCCATGCTGCTCTGGATTAGGAACAGGGGCAGCTTGTGTGTGCACGTCAGCTAGAAATACCTGCAGGCTCGACAAGGGGCTGAAATCATCCGTTGATTCCTTTCCTCTCATGTCTGCTGGTCACCTGGAGATCCACTGGATTGTTGGACCAAGCATCCACAAGTGGTCTTCCCACATGGGCTGGTGGCCAAGATGTGTCACATGACAGCTGGATTCTAAGTGATCCAGGAGAACCAGTTGGAAGCTATAGTGCCTTTGATACCTTGCTTCCAAGTAACGCATGATCACTTTTACCATGGTGACAAGCCCCCTCCCCTCAGATTCCAAAGGAGGGAACACAGACTCACTTTCCAGTGGGAAGTATGTCAAAACCATGTTGTTTAACAGCACAAGGTTGGGAGGGAGATACCATTGCAATCAGTTTTGGAAAAATGACCAGCCACACTCCTGAGGCATCAAGTGGGCTCTTCACAAATTCAGGAAAGGTTCTAAAGCAGAAAAATGGGGAAGAAGCAGATGCATACATACCACTGCCCAGAGTTGATCTGGGGGCATGGGACTCAGGTCACCCGAAGTGATGTCTGTGACTCACACCATTCCAAAGTGCTTGTTTAGCCTTTGGGGCTTGTTTAATTCAAGGGAACTGGCTGGCAGTCAGCTTACTTTTTAGTTTATGGTTTATCAAATGCCAGGGCCTCCTATACCTGTGAGACCTGGGTTAAAAACTATACATACAATTGCTAGCCCTGGATGGCTTAAGGCTCAGAAACCAAGGGTGAAGGTTTTGGTATGAGAACTGACTCTTTCCTCATGATGAAGTTTGGGTTCATGAATTCAGACCTCACTTCTTCTTGGAATTTGTAGCCTCCCTCTGCCTCGTTATTCCTTTTAAATTACCTTACTAGTGAGGGTTGTTTTGGGGGGTGGGGTGGGATGGGGAGAATACCCAGAGCACTCTCTGGGGCAGCTCTTGCCAGCAGTGCTTGGTTTCTGATGTGAGGCTAAAATGTTCATGTCTATGAAATGAGTGCCTTGCTCTCTGTCCCAGGGCCTGGAGCCACATCCGGCTCACCGCCGGGTCTTGTCAGTCTCTGCTAAACAAGGGAGGCAGGGGGGGTGTTGACCCTACGTGGATTGGATTCATGGCTGGAAGAACCAAACACTTGCCCTCTGCCTGGGACACAGGGGAGGAGCCCTGGCCACAGAGTGTCCCAAGAGGAGTGGGACCATGGAGTACAGAGCAGAGCTCCTCCAGCCCTCCAGCGGGCCCAAGGTTCACTCGGTGTCTCCTGGAAGTTTGTCTCCCTGGTGTCCCAGCTGTCCTTCGTGAAACTCTCACAACCCACACCCTGGCAGTGGTGGCTGGCATTTTTACATCTCTTTTTTCATCCCCACTGTGGTGGTTTGATTCAAGTGTCCCCCATAAACTTAGGTGTTCTGAATGCTCGGTTCCCAGCTGATGGAAATTAGGGAATTAATGCCTCCTAGAGGGAGTGCATTGTTGGGGGCGGGCTTATGGGTGTTATAGTCAGTTTCCCCTTGCCAGTGTTTGGCACACTCTCCTGTTGCTATTGTTTACTTTATGTTGGCCAGGGGGTGATGACCACCCTCTGCTCATGCCGTCGTTTCCCCCTGCCATCATGGAGCTTCCCCCTTGAGCCTGTAAACCAAAATAAACCTTTTATTTCCCACAAGCTGCTCTTGGTTGGGTGATTTCTACCAGTAATGCAAACCTGACTGCAACAGTAAATTGGCACTGAGGCATGGGGCTCCTGATAGACACATGACTGTGTGGCTTTGGCCTTTTGGAGCTGATTTTCAAGAGGAATGTGGAAGGATTTGAAATCTTGGCCTAGGAGATGCCTTGCAGTGCTGTAAGTACAGCCTGATAGACTATTCTGGTCAGAGTTGAAAGACCTGAATGCAGTAAGAACTATGGACTGTGAGGTTTGGCTTGTGAGGGTGAGAGAGAGCTTTGCCTGGACTGGGCTACAAGCAGTTTCGTGAGGTCCGTGTGATGGACAGGTGCCCATATGATGCAATTAAAATGCTCCAAGTCCATTGTGGAATGAAACGTCTTTCCTGATCTCCAGGAGCGAGCAGCATCGGCTCTGCCTATCTACCTCTTTGTAAGCCGTGTGACCTTGAGTAAGTGGCTTGACCTCCCCAACCCTCAGTTTCCTTATCTACTTTTCAGGATTGCTACAAGACTCAATGATACCAGGTTTAGCAATTTCTGAGCATGGTTTTTGGCACCAGGCAGATGCTCAGTGACTGACAGTTACACCCTCAGAAGACAGAGCAGGTGCTCATAAGCACTTTGTGAACACATTTGTGGAAATGCTGTAGTGGAATGTGAATTTTTTTTTTACAATAAATAAGTGGTTTTATATTGCCTTATTAGAGTTAGGAATTCTTAATATCAGAGCTGGCAATTGTTGTTAAACAGTCTCAAAAGTAGGTGAAGGGTAAGCTTATGGGATAGGAGTTATTTTTCAATAGAAGACAAAAGTGAGTAAATATGAGGATGAGGAAACACACCAGGGAGATGAAGACTCTCTGCCTTGGCTCCTACCTAAGTAGGCGCAATGCATGCCCAGCTCAGACATCCGCTTGGGCAAGCAGGAGAGGTGTGGTGCCTGGGACTATCATGTGCTACCTGGTACCCCGGGCTCCAGTACTGACAGTGAGTAGTGTCTAAGAAAAGGGAGAGAAAGACGGAGAACATACCAGGCTCCTCGCAGCTGGTCGGATCCACAGTAAAGTCCCTGGCCTGCAACTCTCATCTGTGACTCTCAGCACTACCCACAAGGGGCCGTGCCTGTGTGATGCTTGCTATTCTGCACTTGGGAAAAGTGAACTTTAAGTCTAGGCTTTCTGCTTGACATTGACAGAGCCCATGTTGAGTAACCATCATCAGAGGTAGGTCTCTAAGTCTTACAGCAATCGAACCCGGTTTTCCTTTCTTCTCTTGCCCAGATAGGCTTTGCCCAACCTTTCCTAGGGATGGCACGTGCGTTAAGGCCCTTTGCCCTGCTTTCCAGCAGTGACAGTCCACTGTAAGGAAGTGGAGGGTGTAGTGATATGCGACACCCTAACACAGGTGTGCTCTGTGCTGGTGTTGAGGATCTAAGATCTCATCAGACCTTCACACTGTCTCCTGGGGCCTCCTACCCAGACTGGACACAGTTGGCTCAGAAGGAAGATTCTCCTGGATGGAAAGTGAGTGGACATCTCATTCTGCAGCGCCTCTGTAGTTAGTTCTGGCCCTATGGCTGACCACCATTTCTCTGACTGCTCCTCACCCCACCACGTGGTGTTCCACACCCATGCTGTGGCTCAGGCTGATAGGTTTTCTTTTTATCTCTGCACTTATAACTCCAAGACTTTGAATAAGTCTTTGGCATTTAAAGCCACAATTTTCTCAGATATGTGATGCAGGCTAACAGAAGCTACCATGACATGCAGGCCATTGCTAGATGAGAGGCACTGGGTTCTTTGCTAGCAAATAACAGAAGTGAACAACTAGGGGACTGGGGAGATGTCTTAGAAGTTAAGGGGCTTGCCTGCGAGGCCTAAGGATCCAGGTTCAATTTCTCAGAACCCACATAAGCCAGACAGACAAGATGGTACATGTGTCTGGAGTTTGTTTGCAGTGTCTAGAGGCCCTGGTACTCCCATTCTCTCTCTCTCTCTCCCTCTCTCTGTCTCTGCCTCTCCCTCTTTCTTTCTATGTCTCAAGTAAATAAATAAATTAAATATTTTTTTAAAAAGTGAACAAAAATAAAAAAATTTTTAAAACATTTTAAAGGGGCTGGAGAGATGGCTTAGCAGTTAAGCACTTGTCTGTGAAGCCTAAGGACCCCAGTCCGAGGCTTGATTCCCCAGGACCCATGTAAGCCAGATGTACAAGGTGGCACATACATCTGGAGTTTGTTTGCAGTGGCTGGAGGCCCTGGCCCACCCATTCTCTCTATATATATATCTGCCTCTTTCTCTCTATGTCACTCTCAAATAAATAAATAAAAATAAACAAAAAATTTAAAAAAAAACCATTTTAAGAGCTGGAGGAATGGCTTAGCAGTTAAAGCATTTGCCTGCAAAGCCAAAGGACCCAGGTTCAATTCCCCAGGTCCCATGTTAGCCAGATGCACAAGGGGGCATATGCATCTGGAGTTCATTTGCAATGGCTGGAGGCCCTAGCGCACCCATTCTCTCTCCTCTCTCTCCCTCTCTTTCTCTCTCTCCCTCTTTCTCTGTCAAATAAATAAATAAACAAATAAATTTTTAAAAAGTGAACAACTGGGCTGGAGAGATGGCTTAGTGGTTTAAGGTGCTTACCTACAAAACCAGAGGATCCAGGTTCAATTCCCCAGGACTCTTGTAAAGCAGATGCACAAAGTGGCACATGCATCTAGAGTTTGTTTGTAGTGGCTAGAGGCCTTGGCACACCCATTTTCTCTCTCTCTCTCTCTCTCTCTCTCTCTCTCACTGTCTCTTTCTCTCTCTCTCAAATAAAAATAAAATTTAAAAAAATATGAAAAATAGCACTGGAGGGATGACTTAGCAGTTAAGGCACTTGCCAGCAAAACCAAAGGACCTAGGTACAATTCCCTAGGACCCACATAAACCAGGTTACAAGGTGGCTCATGCATCTGGAGTTCATTTGCAGTGGCTGGAGGTCCTGGTGCATCCATTCTCTCTGTCTCTGAAATAAATCAATAAAAATATTTTTTAGTTATGAAAAACAAACAATTGTAGGGTTAGGTGGCCCACAAAGAACCTACTATGCCCCCAAAAGTGTTCATATTAAATCAGTTCCTCAGTTCCTGTGATCACTGGTTCCCATTCCTGTCAGATAGCTGGGGGAGGGGGGCGGAGAGCAAGCAGGCTGTACAGACAGACACCTTAATTCAGGTCCTGGCTTTCCCTCAGCCAGCCATGAAGCCCTTAGCAAACCCACTTGAGCTTGCTGGTATAATAGTACCAGCCATATAGGGATAGGTGGATTAAATGACTTCATATAGACACTGCACTTGGAAGAATGTCTGGAACATGGTGGTCATGAGGAAATGCTATTGCTTCTATTATGATCATCTCTTAGAAATCCAACGAGGTTTCCTTGTGGCAGGAAACCAAACAGCTGACCAATGTTAAGAGTTCCATGTTTTCTAGCAGTGCTGATACAGAGAACCCCTCTATTTAGGGGTCTCTGACCTCAAAACTTCAGACACTCATGAATCTGGCTGGGCTACTGAGGGGGATATTAGGCTGAGAGTTCGTAGGCTTACAAGAAACCAGCCCTTGAGGCTGGGGATGACAAGCGCAGCCGGACCCTTGGCACCTCCTGGCCACTCACCTCCAAAGCGGTGTTCCCGTGGACACCGGCTTCCAGAGAGCATGCAGGACTGGAACCCACGCACATTGGAAGCCCTTCCCCAGACCTTGTCAAGCATTCCGAGCAGGGGCTGTCTCTTCATGGGTCCTCAGACTGTTGCTTGCCATGGTTTTCAAGTGAAAGAATAATGATACTGCCCCTCTACAGCAGCACTGCCTTTGCACCTTGGGCCATGCTTGACGGTTCCAGTGCTCTTTTCCCTCCTCTCCGTCCACTGGCCTCCCAGACTGGCCAGACTGGTGGGAGCCCCCAGGACATGCATGTCACGGCCATGCAGGTCATGTCCTGGGTGCTTGTCCAGAAGAGAGCCTGGGCTGGGACCTGCCCACAACATTGAGCTTGTAAGTGGTGGAGCAAGGACTTACAGTCTCGCTTTCTCCGCCTGGCAGCCTCTCCTAGCCTGGAACTTTCTTCCACCTACAGTCAGCAAGTATCTTTATTTTGCCTAGTCTTGAGGTCGTTTTGGTGTATTTGTTCCCTAGAGTGCCATAGGCCAGCCCCACCTCCTTGCCTTTTTCTCTGTCTTAGCTAGGAACCTGACAAGAACGAAAGAGTTCTAGACTTCAGATACTCTGGGTTCCAAGGCACTGGGAAGAAACAATGACTAACAGGAGAGAAGATGCGTTGCCTATTCAGGTTTGGTGGCACACACCTTTAGTCCCAGCACTCGGGAGGCAGATGTAGGAGGGTTACTGAAGTATGTTTGAGGCCAGCCTGAGACTACATAGGGAATTCCAGGTCAGCCTGGGCTAGAGAAAGACCTTACCTCAACGACCCCCACCCCCGCCACCACAAAAAAAAAGGCTCAGCAGTTAAAATGCTTGCCTATAAAGCCTAGCCACCCAGGTTTGATTTCCCTAGTAGCCATCCCATGTAAAGCCGGATGCAAAAGGTGGTACATGCATCTGCAGTTTGTTTGCAGTGGCTAGAGGCCCTGGTACACTCCTTCTCTCTCCTTGCAGATAAGCAAGCAAACAAATAAATAATAAAGCATTGCCTTTCCTTTGTTATTTAAAAATATTTAATTAATTAATTTATTTGAGAAAGAGAGAGAGAGAGAAAGAAGTAGATAGGTAAGTAGAGAGAGAGAGAATGAACCTGCCATGGTCTCTAGCCACTGTACATGAACTCCAGATGCATGCACCACTTTGGAGACATATGTGGGTACTGGAGAATCGAACCTGGGTCCTTAGGTTTTACAGGAAAGTGCCTTAATTGCTAAGCCATCTCTCTAGCCCCTCTCTTGTTCTTCTATCCCTCTTCTAGAAGGCACGGGGGAAATACATGGGTGTCAGGTTAGTTGAGAGGATGGATCCAACCACTCTCCATCCCTAACACCCAGAAGAAAAGATAAGGCTCTCAGTTAGAAGAGCCTATGTAGTGAGCCATCCTTGAAGGTTGCTCTTGGCATCAAGCATTCTGTGGCTTGAAGCATATCTGTGCCCTTAGACCAAGCTACTTCACTTCTCTGAACCTCAGTTTCCTCACTTGAAACTTAGCAATGAAGGCTGGGGAGATGGCTTGGGGGGTGAAGTATTTGCCACGCATGGATACTCAGAAAATTATAGGCACAGTCCACTGTGCCTGGCATCTACATTTTCTGAGGTAGCATTTCCTGTAGGACAGTTAAGGAGGGCTTGCTGGTGAGTAGCATGGTAAGGCCCTGGGTTAGCCTGGAAGAATGGATGTAATTTGGAGCAGCAGGGATGGAGGGGAAGCATTTGAGGGAGAATAGACAGTGTGAGTCAAGGTGAGCTAGTCCAACTGAACCAGGAAGTTCTAGGTCCAGTGAGATAGTCTGTCTCCAAGAATAAAATTGGAGAGAGCAATTGAGGAAGACACCTAACCTCTGGCCTCCCATCCAAAAGCACAGTATGTGTGACCGCACACATAAAAACAAGTGAGAGGGCTTGGAGAGATGACTTAGTGGGTGAGGCACTTGCCTATGAAGCCTAAGGACCCATGTTCAATTCCCCAGTACCCACATAAACCAGATGCACATGGTGGTGCTTGCATCTGGAATTCATTTGCAGTGGCTAGGGGCCCTGGCATGCCTATTTTCTCTCTCTCTTTCTCTCTGTCTCTCTCTCATAAACAATAAATAAATAAAAATAAGACTTAAAAAGCCATGCGTATACACACTCATGCACACCACACATAAAAACGACAAAAACAGAACAGAGAAAAATAGGAATAATCCAAAAACCCATCACTTAGGTTTGTAGATTAAACGTGGCAGTGGTGTGCTTAGCAAGCTGCCATTGTTAGCTTGTCTCTGCTGTTCTTATTCCTTTTATTGTCCACTGCTTAACAACGTCGTCTCCCCCCAAGACTGCAGAGGTCTCTTGGGGTCCGCAGCACGTGCAGTGGGGATTTCTTGTTCCTCGGCTTGTGAGTCCTCACCGGTGAAGTGGAGAGGAGGCCAGATGAATCCGGTGTGTATGAGAGGTTTCTCCCAGAACCTGCTCAGCCCGCTCCTAATCCAGCTCTGCCTGGATGCAAACCTAGCAACAGGAACTCAGCTTTCTTGCTGATTGGTTACCGACCTATCTGTGATCACACCACCCTCTAACCACTCCTGCCAATTTCCAATCAATATTCTCAGGCTTGCCTGCATGAGCACTTGAGTGTGATGTTCAGCCGGCGTCTGCCTGCTCCGCCAGCTGAGCCACTTCGCTTCTTTTTTTTTTTTTTTTTTGTACTACACCGTTTCCCCTTCCTCCCACCTGGAGTACTGGTAGGAGTTGATGCTTGTCCTTAACGCCGGTTCCCAGGAGCAGTCTCAAACTACCTACTCCTTATCGCTCCTGCAGATCCGGGGCCAGCTCTCCTCCCCGCAAGCCGGTTCCGCGGTGCTGCCTCTCAGTGGCTCAGGAAGTGCTGGGCTCTGGTCGAAGGAGCAGACTGGCAGCAGTGTCCACCCAAGGTGCTTAAGCCAGGCACCTGGTTGCCAGTGTGTCCACTTAATTCCCCTTATCCTGTCACACAGCTCAGCCATCCACTTCTCCAGTCTTCACTGGCACCCTTCATCTAATCCCCTGCCAGTTCCCATGTTGGCTCTTATATGAACTCCCCAAAGCTGTTTGGGATGTCTTAGGCAGAGTGATTTTTCTGAACTCACATATGAACATATTTGCAAAATCAGATCTGCTTAGGACCCTTGGAAACTTCCCCCGCACTTGAGTTGAGAGTAGTTGGCAGCCCCATTCCTGTCTGCCCCTTGGATGTGACCCCGCTCTCCTCACCTGCCAGTCCCCCGCAGGAAGGTCTCCCTAGGAAGCTCTTCAGACTCACCACCTGAGCGTGTCTGGCTCCTCCAGGACTTGGCTTGTACATTTTGCCTCACACCTGCCCAGTCCCCATGTCAATGAGACCCCTTAAATTCTTCTGTTTCCTTTGTTTTTCTCATACTACTTTTTATGTCTAGAGCTAGCTAAAGTTGTTGGTGTGACCACTTGCTCAGTGACTGTCCCCACCTTGACAGCTCCCAGGGTGTGAAACTACTCATTTGATTTCCTGTCACCAGCACAGTGTCAGCACCTGGTGAGTGTCAGCTACTATTTGTCACTTGAAGAACTGAGTAAATGAGATATCATAGTGATTTCAAAGGTAGCGTCAGCGTAGGACAATTAAGGGTGGCTTGCTGGTGAAGGGCACAGTAAGCCCCGGGTGAGCCTGGAAGGATGGATGTCGTTTGGAGGAGCTGGGATGCAGGGGAAGCGTTTTAGGGAGAATAGACAGTGTGAGCCAAGGTGAGGCCTCAAGGGGCCTTGTGTTACAGGAAACTGAGTCACACAGAGATGGCACCAGAGATAGAGGGGAGAATCAGAAAATGTATTCATGTTGGCATGGACTCAGAGGAATAATTTCCAAAGCCTGAGTACCCAAGCTCTGATAGCTCAGAGTTTTTATAGACAGTATGACAGGCAGTCTGACATCACCTTGAATTCTTTTTACTTTCTTCTTCTTTCTTTTTTATTTTTTTTTTTATGAGAGAGAGAGAGAGAGAGAGAGAGAGAGAATTGGCATGCCATGGTCTCTAACCACTGCATTTGAGCTCCAGATGTGTGCACCACCTTGTGTGCATGTGCAACATTGCGTGCTTGTATCACCTGTGTGGCTGGCTTACTTGGAACCTTAGAGAGTCAAACGTGGGTCCTTAGGCTTAGCAGGCAAGTGCCTTGACTACTAATCCATCTCTCCAGCCCTTGAATTCTTTACGCTTTGGTGGGTTACAAGTTTCTAAAGTTATATGACTTTGGGGCCCAAATAGAAAATTCCTTAGCAATCAGTCAGTGATTAGAAAGCACAAATGTAGAGCAGAAAGCTGCTTGTTCAGGGGTGTTTGTAGCCATGGCTGTGCTAAGCAGATACATGCAGGGTGCAGCTGCAGAGACAGGGAGGAGACTCGGGGTCATGCTGTCTCCCCGGCAAAGGCTTGTACAACAGGAATTGTGTTTTAGAGTATCATCTGAGCCTGGTTTCTGTTAAATTTCTTCTACCACACTTGGGGCGTTAGTGGAGCTGGATTTTAATCTGGTTTACTGTGAAGAATGGTAGTGACAAGATTGCAGTAAGCTTGCACACGGGATGTCAAGTGAGGCATTTGAGACACATCGTAAGGAAACAGGGAGCTATTGATTACTCTTGAGAATAAGACTGCTGTAACCAGACATCGACGCTTAAGATCTACAGAAACAGGAAGTAAGCTGATTAGGACCATCTAGTCTGGGATCGTGGAGACCAGGCTATGATTTGGGGAAGGCAGGGAGATAGGAAGATATCGTGACTTTGTGTGTGGGAAGGGTTCTAAGCGCACCTGCCTAAAGATCACACCTGAAACATGAATACTGTCATCTACACATGGTCATCAAATACTAGGGTACCTTTGATGTAGACAAGAAAGGGAGAGGTGGTTTTTGTTTCTGTTTTTGTTTTTTCAAGATCGGGTCTTTTTCTAGCCCAGGCTGACCTGGAATGCACTATGTAGTCTCAGGGTGGCCGCGAACTCACGGTGATCCTCCTACCTCTGCCTCCCGAGTGCTGGGATTAAAGCATGCACCACCATGCCCAGCTAGAATGTTTTAACATAAAACATTTTTCTGGATTACATTGTAAATACACATCCACTGGAAACAAATAGAAAATATACATAGGAAGGACTAAGCATATATCACTGTCTAGAAGAAGTAATTGATGCTAACATATTGTATGGTGTGTGTGTGTGTTGATATGATGTGTGGTGTGGTGTTATATGTACATTGCATGTTCATGTATGTGTGCTGATCTGTAGGCGTTGGGAGGCCAGAGGAGAACATTCGGTGTCCTCTGTCACCCTTCTTCGTGTTTGCTTGAGACAGTCTCTCACTCAACCTGGAACTGCTGCTTTTGGCCAGGAAGAGCCAGCAATTTTCCAGTCTCTGTCCACAGATGTATGTGGCCATGCCTAGGTTTTTATGTGGGTTCAGGGGAGCTGAACTCAGTCAGTTCTCAAAACCCTCCTGCTTGAGCAGCAAATGCTCTACCTGCAGAGCCATCCCTCCAGCCCCTGTATCTAGACATTCTATGCTCATTTTTAACATGTGTTCTCCCCCAATATACAGTACATAACTACTCAGAACTACCTTCTACCTCTTTTTCTCTTAGCACTGTGAACCTTTCAATAACAATGAAGATGCTTACATAATAAGCATATTTGTACAGCATCTGTGCACATGATACTTGTACATGGCTGCATAGATACACCATAATTTATTTAACCATTCTCCTTTGTAAGGCATACAGATTCCCCAGTCCTTTTCTTTTACAAGCATAGATGCTAGAACCATCCTTATAGCTAGACATTTTTTTTTTCTTCAGGCTGAAACTTGAACTTAGACAGGGCCTTGCAAGGAGAGAGAGAGACACACTCGGAGGAAATGAGTGAGAGAGTATGGGTGTACTAGGGCCTCTTGCCATTGTAAATGAACTCCAGATGCAAGTGCCCATTCCCATTACCCCTCAACCCGCTTGCAAATACATTTTTTAAAACTTTAAAATTTTCATAAACTTGAGCAAAAGAACAAATACTCATTGCAGAAAAATTAAAATATAGAAACGTCACCCATTAATCTAAACTGATTGGCCATTGAGCCTGGGACCCTCTTGTTGCTGGCTCCCCAGATTATAGGTATGCACCATCATACTCAACATTTTTACTTGGCTTCTGAGGACTGAACTCAGATTGTCCTGCTTGTAAGTCAAGCTTTTTTTACCTACCAACGGGGCTATCTCCCTAGTCCCTAGATTTTCAGGCAGCAGAAAACTTATTCTCTACCCTATCATTGACTTAAAAAATATTTTATTTAGTTACTGATTTGAGAGACACACAGAGGGAGAGAGAGAAAGAGAGAGAGAATGGGCACACTAGAACCTCTAGCCACTTCAAATGAACCCCAGACCTATGCACCACCTTGTGCATCTGGCTTACACGGGTCCTGGGGAATCAAACTTGGGTCCTTTGGCCTCACAGGCAAGCACCTTAACCACTAAGCCATCTCCCCAGTCCTGACTTTTTTTTTTCTATATCTGTAGCATTTAAGATTAAGTTAAGTCACTAGTTACTAACTCAAATTAATTGGCTGTGTCCATCATGGTCGAATTGGGAGACTGAAGCCATACTTGTAATTGGAACAATAATTAGTAAATTTTACATAAACAATCACTAACTTTCATGAGCAGAGGGTCGTCATCACCTCCTGGCCAACATAAGGTGGGCAAGAGTAGTAGGAGACTGTGCCAAACATTGGCAAGGGGAAACTGGCATAACGACTATGGGAGCTTGAAAGAACTCTAAAGAGAGCAGGACTAGGCAGTGTAAGAAGCACTTCCAAGCTGAAATTCTACTTTTAGAAGAAAAGGTGGAGTTGTGGTCCCTGGAGGTTTTCACCGAGATACTCTGGCTCCCCTTATCTACAAGGGTTATGATCCAGGATGCCCACTGAATGCCCGAAGCCACTGGCAGCAAGGAACCCTGTCTATACTGCCCTTTCCCCATATGCCCTACAGTATCACCACACAGAGCCAATGTGTCCTGTGTTTTATGCCCTGGAGCCTTTTTTGCACAACATACTAGAGCTCTTGACTCAACTATGGTTCAGCTAGATAAGGGCTGCTTGATCACAAGCATTATGATACTGTGATGGTCAATCTCCTAACTGAGATAGCCACTAAGTGACTAATGGGCAGGCAATATACACAGTAGGGCCTTGTTGGACAAAGAGTCATAGCCTGTGCAGGACAAGGCATGGTGGTGGAGGATTTTATTACACCATTCACAACAGTGCACACTTTAAAACTCGTGAACTGAATCTTTCTGGGACTTTCCATTTAATGCTTTCCACCACAGGTGACCATGTAGTGAAACAATGGTGTGTGAAATCATGGGTAAGGGGTCAGCTGTTCTGCAGGGAAAGGCTGGCCAGCAGGGAACTAGTTGCCCAGTGGAGACTGGCAAAACTCTGGCAGTTGGTGCCAGTGGTTCTCTTGAACACAGTTGCAAGTCACTCCTGCATGAGCAAGAAAGATGAGGTCACCGGAACTAGGAAGCAGAGGTCCTTCCTTGCTCAGTGTCCATCCAGTGCCGTCTACCCTCAAAGTCTAGCATTGCAGCAGGTGGTACAAGAGAAATGTTAGAAGTGTCCAGTTCTAGAAATATGGAACATAAGAAAGCCAGGAACTCTGGGGGCAGGGAGCTGTGAGTCCATAGCTGGGGAAGCTTTGTTACCTCAGAGTCTGCAGCCATAGTCCAGAGCCAGCATGGCCGCTCCATCCCAAGCTGTCCCCCAGGATCCAAGCCCTTCCAAACTCTCCTTAGGAGAGGCCCATGTCTTTATGGTCCAAGATGGCAGCCCGAGCACAGGCCATCACCAGCACTGTGAAAGGCACGGGCAAGACACAGACGGCGTGGGAGAAGAGGCTTTCCATTTGCCATTTATGCTTCATCTCGTTGGCTGGAACTCAGTCACATGGTCACGGGTAGCTGTAGGAATCCGGAAGCTTTGTCATCAAGAGGATTTGGAACTAAAGTCAGAGGTTCTATTCTTTTTTTTTTTTTTTTTAGGTGTTGAAATATTTTAAAATAGTCGATCATGTAAGTGACCAAACAAAACATATCTGTGGGTTTGCCTCAGACAGTGGGTTACCAACTAATGGCAAAAATTACAAAATAAAAGGGAATTGGGGGGCGGGAACCAACATGCTATTTATTTATACGGAAAAGTACATAATTTTTTTCTCAATTTTTATTAACATTTTCCATGATTATAAAAAATATCCCATGGTAGTACCCTCCCCCCCCCCAGAGGTTCTATTCTTGTGGAAGAAGGGGAAAGAGAACAGGTGTGTGTGGGGGGGGGCGACTTCTGCCACAGTCAGCCAGATTTGTTGGGCCTTTAAGCAGAGTATTCAGTCAGGATGATGATAGGCTGCTGTCGTTACTGAAACCCAGCTATATACTCTTAAGCCCGTTGGGATGTGGGAGCTGGGAAGAACCCTCGCAGATATTTCTCCTGTATTTCACATTTCCAATCAGAATTCTGGGGGTGTGGAGGGACAGTGGCTTATCTGGAGCCTGAGAGAGAGCTGTGGCCTGGCTGGAGGTAGGCCCCAGGCTTCCTTTGCTCTCCACCTAGTATATCTTTGTACTCCGAACACTGCTTAGGGTCTCCAGTGGCCCTCAGCTTCAGCATGAGTCATGCACAATTCCACAGTGGAGATATTAGGGCTTATGAGATGTGCCTCATCCCGGAGTCAGGCACATATGATGGAACATTAAAATCCAAGAAGCTTTTGGCTTTTAGGACCTAAACTACATACTCCTCGCCCGTTATTGAGTGGAGCCTGTGTGAGCTCACACTGAGGGAGCGAGGTAGCAGAAAGTCATATTCTGCTAGAATTTGCCAATGAAAGGCATCGTGTAGGTCAAAGTGGTAACCCCACCCCCACTTTCCTACTTAGCTTCCGAAATAATGGAAGGATTTTCTTAGAACAGCTACAAAAGGAAACAGAATTTACACCACATGTTTCATGTTAATGAAGGCACTAGTTAGAGACACAGGGTTAAGGGAACAAATGAGAAAGACAAGGCCCCTGGGGACCAGCCAGCTGTCCCTGTGGTGAAGGAACAGGAGAGGGAGCAGTGTCAGTGCAGAGGGACTTCTTCAGAATAAACGCCCAGACCTCACGCTGCTCTTCCCTCTGCTCTGTCAGTGTGTCCTGTTGTTTGTTTTGTTTTGTTTTGTTTTCGAGGTAGGGTCTCACTGTAGCCCATGCTGACTTGGAACTCACTCCGTAGTCCCAGGCTGGCCTTGAACTCAACAGCGATTCTCCTATATCTGCCTCCCAAGTGCTGGGATGAAAGGTCTGTGCCACCATGGCCAGGTTAAGCATGTCCTGGTTGAACCCAACCACAAGCCACAGTGGGCAAAGGAACTTGAAGATGCAAGCACGGAGCAGGCCTCCTGGACCAGGAGCCAAGCAGAAAGGATGGAGAATAAGTAGCTAAAGAATGCATGTCCAGGGCTGGAGAGATGGCTTAGCAGTTAAGCGCTTGCCTGTGAAGCCTAAGGACCCTGGTTTGAGGCTCGATTCCCCAGGACCCATGTTAGCCAGATGCACAAGGGGACGCACGCATCTGGAGTTCGTTTGCAGTGGTTGGAGGCCCTAGCATGCCCATTCTCTCTCTCTCTATCTCTATCTGCCTCTTTCTCTCTCTGTCTGTCGCTCTCAAATAAAAAAAAAAAAAGAGCCGGGCGTGGTGGCGCACGCCTTTAATCCCAGCACTTGGGAGGCAGAGGTAAGAGGATTGCCATGAGTTCGAGGCCACCCTGAGACGACATAGTGAATTCCAGGTCAGCCTGAACTAGAGTGAGACCCTACCTCGAAAAACCAAAAAACAAACAAACAAACAAAAAAAAAGCATGCATGTCGGAGCGGAGGGACAGCTTAGCAGTTAAGGTGCTTGCCTGCAAAGCCTAAGGATCCAGGTTCAATTCCCCAGTACTCATGTAAGCCAAATGTCCAAAGTAGCACATGCTTCTGGGGTTCATTTGCAGTGGCTGGAGGCCCTGGCATGCCCATTCTCTCTGTTGATCTATCTTCTGTCTCTCTCTGCTTGCAAACAAACAAACAAACAAACAAATAAATAAATATTTTTTTTAAAAATTAAGAAGAATAAATGTCATCTTAGCTCAGACCTGACTACAGCTATTCATTTACACACACTGGCATATGTTTAGTAACTTTACAGCAGTTTGTGAGTGGAAAAATGCCTCTGTACCAGTAACAGACACTGTTAATTGTTCTGGCTCTCCTTCCTTTGCATCCAAGAAGTCACCAACTGAGTGGAGTGGACTCAAGCAACAAAACCTGTTTGAGCTTTAAAACTCATTTTCCTTGCAGATAGAGCAGGTTTGCCTACACATACCTGGTACATAAGTTTTATTTTAAAAAAATTTGCTCACAAGTGTTTAATAGAAGTGAGTCAAGCTATGACTGTATTGTAACCTACAGATGAAGAGCCGAGGCAGGAGGCTAGTCTGCCTTGAGCAAGGTGGCCCAGCCCAGGTACCAGTCAAGTCTTGGCTCATCTGCCACTCGAGGCAGGAGGCAGGGTTGGGCGAAGGCACTAACAGTTTTCAGAGCTGCTCAGTGGGAGCTGGCTGTGTCGGGCGCTCTCCCAGGTCCTGATTGATCTTTCAAAGAGTCCTGTGGGTCCTTGGGTCCTGCCAATCTGTGATGTGCCCACCCAGACTCCTGAGCATAGGCTTTAGCTAGTGCTGACTAGACTGCCCCAACTGGAACAAATAGGTAATGAGCTCTGGTATGATGTATGTATGGAGTGGACGACAACAGTTTTCAACTCATGCTGTTCCAGTCAGTGATCTGTGACATTGAGCTGAGGTGGATTCGGAGGTTGTGTTCAAATTCAATGGAAAGGAGGGTTGGAACCACTTAGGGATACTTGTCCTGGGCGAGGGTGGGTCAGAGTGTCCGTTTGCCCTTCCTTGTATGGGAAACAACCGAGTGGAGAGTTAGCACCTGCCATGGCCTCTGGATATGACAGTTGAGTAAATTATCTGACTTTCCTTGACACTGGTTTTCTCCTATGGGAAGCAAGGACATTGCTTAGATGATTTTTAAATTCTTGTCATCTTAGAAACTCCTTTATTCAAACTCTTTTCTTTTTGTTAAGCCTTCAATGGAAAACAACGAATTTGTTTGACCCAATTAAAATATTTACGACTTCCCCCACTCCTCTCTGCCATATGCTCATGTAACTAAGCCATCCGTCCCTCAAGAAGGCCATTTCCCCAGGAGCAGCTGGAGACCCCGGAGACAGGAGGCTTCCCATACTAAACAGATCTTGCCCTTTAATCTGCACCCAAAGATCCAGGAGGCGCGATTCACACTCGCCTGTTTCCTCTCTGGCCTCCTCAAGCCAAACTTCTCTTCACCCGCACCACGAGTGTGCCTGAATGCAGAGTCCTGAAATTTAGGGTCATGGTTTCAAAGTTCATGGTCCTGAGAATAAACAAAAAAACTATTGTGGTTGCATAGAGCTGCGGACCCCATTAACACCGCCCCATGAATATTTATAGCATGGAACTACAAAAGAACATAGAGGCCATATTGTATTTCCTAGAACTTTCCTTCCATGGGGTCCTTTCTCTGTGGGTCACTTTAATGTAAGCTTTGCTGATTTAGTTGCACACTTTAAGCCGATTAACTTTTTACTAAAAAAAAAAAAAAAAAAAAAAAAAAAAAAACCTCCCTGTTTGTACATACACTGCCTTGACAAAGGTTCACAGCAAACTGCCTTAAACTGGAAACTCAGTGAACTAAATGCATCTCTGGGTAGATTTCTCTGTAATCCTCCTGCCTCTAGCCCCACCCCACCTCTGCCTGCTTCCTGAGAGGAAGGCCAACAGGTTTGAACACTCCGTATCTAGTTCCACCAATAACTTGGGCTTATCTCAGGTGCTGGTCTGACGGAGCGCTGGTGAATGCTTCTTGCTGCCTGAGTGACTTGTCACTGGGGTAGATAAATGGAGGACCCCAGATGGAATCCCAGTGTGTCTCAAGGGAAACAAACATTACTGGGCATGACTGGAGTGAGGCAGGGCGCGTGTTTAAATGCGCATTTTTGGCCTCTATGCCTGGGAATACTCTCTAAGCACCCTGGTTGGGATCTAGAGATCTTCATTTCAACACCTTCCTCAGACACTCCTTATGCACGAGGTTTGTGGGCCACACCTCTGGTGATGCTGAGCCTGCTCCGCTATCTCATGCTGGCGAGGAAAATGCCACCCCAGGGAGAAGTCACTTGTCCAAGGTCACGCCCAGCTTCCAGTACAGACCATGGTCATCTGGAGCATGTCTCTCCCCAGTTGAGACATCCTGAGATGTAGTCCTACTATAGGAGATTTGTGGTCGGGACCCTAAGCAGGAAGGAGATGGGAAAATCCACCACCCAGTTTCTAAGCATAGCTGTGAGAATGAGGAGATGGCTGCTTGGGAGGGGAGGTTGCTGCTGGAGGTCCCTCCGCAGGAAGCCCGGGTCTCTGGGCTTTGGAGGGAGTCCTTGGGGAAAGCATGTGGCCAGGAGGCCCTGGGAAAGCTAGAGGCTGCCTGGACCTGGGCAGTCAAGGAGCCCTGCCTTGGTGAGGGTGGCTGGTGAAAGGAGGTCTCTCTGATGGGGATGCCATCTGGTTCACAGACTCCCCAACTCTGCATGCCTCAAATCAGCAGCCTGATTTCATTCGTCATTGTCTGAATCTCTATAACCCAAGACTGTAGGAAACTCCAGTGGGGAGGGTTATGAGGGCCATCTTCCAGAGCTACCCTCCCAGTAGTCTGTACACCTAAGCACATGCCCAGCTTAGATGCCAGGAGCTCCTCTGGAGTCAGAGTACTTCCACTGAGCCCATCTCGGGGTTCCTCTGGAGTCAGAGTACTTGCACTGAGTCCACCTAGCATCTGAATTCAGAAGCTGCATCTCCACAGTGCAGTCAGCTGAGCTCAAGTCTGGAGCTTGGAAGCAAAAGGTCTGAGTTCAAACACTGCTCCCTTTAATGGATTGCTCCCATGGACTAGGTGTTAGCTTCACTAAGCCTATTTTTCCATCAAGATAAGGGGGAAAAACAGGGGCTAGAGAGATGGCTCAGCAATTATAGGTGCTTGCTTGCAAAGCCTGCCAGCTTGGATTTGATTCTCCAGTACCCATGTAAAGCCAGATGCACAAAAGGCATGCATCTGGGGTTTATTTGCAGTGGCAAGGACCTTGGTGCACCCATTCTATCAATCTCTCTGTCTCTCTTTCTACTTACAAATGAATGAATAAAATAAAGCGAATCAAAACAAATTGTACTTGAAAATGCCAGAATGAATGATACCTAAATGTCTGTATGTCATCTAAATAAAATAAAATATTGTGCAGACAGGTCTTGTGTTGACTCCCCAGGACTTCTGAGAAGACCATTCATTTATTCCTTCATTTATGAAATTGTTCTGAACATCAAGAGCAAACCGTGTGTCTGGAGCTGGGGTCTGGGGAGGTGGAGGGCAGAATGTGCGCATGGGAAGGGCTCGCAAACTGTGAAGTACCACACCAAAGGGAGAGACCCCTCAGGACCCTCCACACTGGGTGTCCTCCCAGCCCCGGACTCCATTCCCTGTATCTGACCCTTCCTCTGTGCCCTGACCAACCTTTCTGTCCCAGTGGCTTCATGTCCTGCCCGGCTCTGTCGCTTTTAGGGATCCACAGGGCCACAGCCTCCATTCCAGCTAGCATCTCTTTCCTGGGCCCCTTCTGTGCCAGCCCCGACAGAGCCTTGCCATCTCTTGCCCCAGGCCTTTGTGCATGCCATCCATTTGGTCAGCCAGCATGCCCTTTTCTCCCATTAGCTGCCCGCCAGGCTTCTGCTCCTGTGCCATCCTACTCAAGCACTACCCTCCTTTTTAAAAATTTAACTTTTTTCTCTTGTTTTGTTTTTTTGAGGTAGGGTCTCATTCTAGCCCAGGCTGATCTGGAATTAACTCTGTAGTCTCAGGGTGGCCTCGAACTCATTGTGATCCTCCTACCTCTGCCTCCCAAGTGCTGGGATTAAAGGTGTATGCCAACACTCCCAGATTAAACTTAACAATTTAAAAAATATTTTTATTTATGTATTTACATGCACAGACACAGGCGCGCATGAGTGCACGCGCGCGCGCGCACACACACACACACACACACACACAGACAGAGAGAAAGAGAAGGGGCACACCTGGGCTTCCTGCCACTGCAAATGAACTCCAGATGCATGTGCCATCCTGTGCATCGGGCTTTATGTGGGTACTAGGGAATTGAACCCAGGCCTTTATGCTCTTCAAGCAAGTGGCTAAACCACTGAGTAATTTCTCCAGCCCAAGCATCACCCTCTTGATAAAATATCCCCTGATTCTAGCCCCAGGGGGCAAAGGAAGGGCATGAGCTCCCTGTTCCTGGATGTATGTGAGGAGAACTGGCTCGGGCATCCCATGGTGGATGGGACCTGATGACCCACAAAGCCCCTTCCAGTCCCAGGAGTCGGTAATGCCTGCAAGATTGTGACATAGTGTAGCAGTTTCCATAGTGTGTCCATAGGACAGGACTCTCAGAGAAAAACAGATTTTAGGGCAACTATGTTGGACACAGCAGCATTTCCATTCTTTTTTGTTGTTGTTGTTTTTGTTTTTCGAGGTAGGGTCTCACTCTAGCCCAGGCTGACCTGGAATTCACTATATAGTCTCAGGGTGGCCTCAAACTCACAGTGTTCCTTCTACCTCTGCCTCCCGAGTGCTGGGATTAAAGGCGTGC
The DNA here is from genome assembly GCA_036346955.1 of Dipus sagitta. Lineage (NCBI taxonomy): Eukaryota > Metazoa > Chordata > Mammalia > Rodentia > Dipodidae > Dipus > Dipus sagitta. The sequence goes on from CM070770.1 coordinate 40,112,792, forward strand.
GCCACCACACCTGGCCCATTCTTTTAGTGTTGTATTTGTTAGGATTATGGAGGCTCCAAGAAGGCTTGTCCCCGCAAGACTCACATCACTGTCCTCCTTTGAGAGCTGAGGAGTCGCGATCTCCTTCCTTCACTCAGGTCGCTGTCACCGTGCAGGAGTGTGTGCTGGAGCGGCCGTCACCAGCTCGTGAGGACCACTTTGCATACCTCTTCCCACCCATGTCTGGTGACTGAAGTCGGCCACGGTGAAATCAGCAAACACTGAAAACCAGGGCTGTCTCTGCTCTAGCCCCTTATTCAGTATCAGCATGTCCCTGGGTAGGCATCAATTAGAAATTAAGCCTTTAAAAGGGAATCTGTTACTCCTTGTTTCTAGGCTGAATGTAAAATCCCTTATATTGTGCTAATGGGACTAAGAACTATTTTTATTTCCCTGTGATATTCTTGGTTTCTAATAAAATGTCCCAGGCTCTAGTGAAAAATAAGAAAGAAGGAAGGAAGGAAGGAAAGAAAGAAAAAAAGTCTTTAAAATTAGTCTTGTTCTGTCTTCATTACTTACTTAGCAGCTTAGGCTGTCCTGGAACTCACTGTGTAGTCCCAGGCTAACCTTGAACTCATGACAGTCCCTACGCTAGCCTCCCAAGTGTTGGGATTATAAGTGTGAGCTCCCATGCCCACTTTAAGATTTCTGTGTTTGGTTTCTGAAAAGTGGTCTTCCCCTTGTATTTTACCATCTTTCTGAAGTGCTACTTATGAGCCAGAGAACCGTAACCCAACACCACCACCTACTGACAGCTCTCCAAATTGCAAGTTGAAGTTCTGGGGGGTCTGCTGAGTAGATGTTGGAGCCGAAGTATTATCCTTGATGTTCATTTGAGATGCTTCCTATAGCCTCTCCATTCAAGTTCTATATCTTGCTAAGAATTACCGGGCTTGACTTTTTCATTTCAGACACAACATAAATAAGAGAGGTGGCAGGATTCCCATGACTCCAGGGTCGCAGCTGTTGGGGATAATGTCTCCGGGCCCTCATACCAGTGCTTCACAAGTTTAGTTTGCATGTCATTCATCCAAGGGATCTTTTTTTTAAAACTTTTTTTGTTGTTGTTTATTCTTATTTATTTGAGTGCAACAGAGAGAGAAAGAGGCAGAGAGAGAGAGAGAGAGAGAGAGAGAGAGAGAGGAGAGAGAGAATGGACGCGCCAGAGCCTCCAGGCACTGCAAAAGAACTCCGTGCGCCCCCTTGTGCATCTGGCTAACGTGGGTCCTGGGGAATCGAGCCTCGAACTGGGGTCCTTAGGCTTCATAGGCAAGAGCTTAACCACTAAGCAATCGCTCCAGCCCAATCCAAGGGATCTTTTTAAACTGTTAAGTCCTAACTCAGGTCCAGGGTGGCCTCTGAGGTTCTCTATGTCTATTAAGTTCCAAGATATTGTCATTTCTGCTGGTCCATGGAGTCCAGTTTGACTAGCCAGTGGTTGGCCATGGAAGAGGAGGAAATGCTTGGAGAGCCTTTAGAAGCTGTCATTGATATGGGAACTGGCTCAGAGGGTTGTGAGAGTGAGTACAGGCTATAATTCAAGATGCGAGACCACTAGAGGAGAACAAAAGGCGACCAGAACAGAGAGAGACAGTAAAAGGAAACATGTACTATGAAAGCAGAAAGGAAGTTGTGTTGGGGAGAGGCACAAGAGTGGGTGGAAGTAGGGAAAAGGGGCAGGAGAAACAAAAGACAAGCTTGGTTTTAAAACATCATAATGAAGCCCAATTCTTCATATGCTAATAATTTTTTTCATTTTTTTATTGCAAACTTCCATAATTTTTTTTGAAAAGGTTGTCAGAGCTGGGCATGGTGGCACATACTTTAATCCTAGCACTTGGGAGGCAGAGGTAGCAGGACTGCTGTGAGTTCAAGGCCACCCTGAGACTATATAGTGAATTCCAGGTCAGCCTGGGTTAGAGAAAGACCTCGAGCCCCCCTCCCCCCGCAAAAGAAAAGGTTGTCATGAGTCACGCTTTGCCTTTTAACAAGACTTCAGCAGCTGTGTGTGTTGAAGGTACACTTGTCCCTTAATGTCTCTTTGGACTGATGCTAGGCTCACCTCGGATGCTGAAATCCATGGATGCTCAAGCCCCATGTATAAAATGGTGTCTTTGCACATAACCTTCTGTACTTCCTCCTGTAAACTTTGGGATTTTAGATTATTTAAGTTTTCTAATACATCGTGAGTGATTTCTGAATGCTTGCTATATTGTGTTACTTAGGAAATAAGAGAAAGAAGTATGTTTATATGTGTTAAGTACAGACACGAATTTTTTTCCTAAAAAGAGTTTCGATCCGCAGTTTGATCCACAGATGTAGAGCCATGGATATGGAAGTGTGGACTTAGCTCATTCATTTCTAAATATTGTTGAAACAATTATTGATTGAATTTTCATTTATTGTGAATTAATATTTGTGTATAGTATGAGTTTAATTTATTATCTTGGGGGAATTACTTTTTTTTGATGGTTTTGAAGTAGCATCTCACTCTAGCTCAGGTTGACCTGGATCACACTCTATAGATCCAGGCTGGCCTCGAACTCACAGCGATCCTCCTACCTCTACCTCCCGAGTGCTGTGATTAAAGGTGTATGCCACCATGCCTGGCTGGGGATTACTTTTTACTTACTGGGAATTAGTTTTGATGTGTAGTATGAGGGTGATACAGTAGCTAACCCACTTCCTTCAGCATAATCCACTGATCGGTCCCTTACTTTCCACAGCTTTATGAGACCTCATCTATCAAAGCATTTTCTTATATAATCTGGAGAGCCTGTTTCCTCACCAGTCTTCATGACATGGTTGTGTCAGCTTTTATCATATTCTCTCTGGACTGTTATCACCTAATTATGAAGATGAACTTTAACATTTTGTCAATAATAAAAATTATTGTGGTTTTTGAATGAAACATGTAAATCTACACAACAATTTGGAAAGAATTAACCTTTTGTTTTTTACTATAGTCTTCCTCATTCGTGAGTATAATGTGTCTCTCTTTGTACGTAAATCATTTTTATAGTTTCAGCAGTTTACATTCCTTAACACAGTGTGTCACATTTTTTAAAATTACTTATTTATTTGAGAGGGAGAAAGAAAGGTAGAAAGAAAGGTAGAGAGAGAGAGAGAGAGAATATGGACTAAAATCTTTTCATGTTCTATAACAGAGTTTATATCATATTAGATTATATATGTGTATATATATATGTGTGTATATGCCTTAGAGGTTAAGGTGCTTGCCTGTGAAGCCTAAGGACCTATATTCGACTCTCCAGATCCCACATAAGCCAGATGCACAAAGATGAGGCAACTGCAAGATCACACATGCCCACTAGGTAGCACAAGCATCTGGTGTTCAATTGCAGTGGCTGAGGCCCTGGCACAACTATTCTCCCCCCTCCCTCTCTCTCACTTGCTCCTTCTAAAATTAAAAACAATGTAATTAATATATTTATTTGCAAGGAGAAAGAGAGAATAAAAGAGAAAGAGAGAGTGCCAGGGCATCTAGCCACTGCAAGTGAATTCCAGATGCATGCACCACTTTGTGCACCTGGCTTTGTGTGGACACTGGGGAATTAAACCCAAGTTGTTAGGCATTGCAGGCAAGTGCCTTTAACTGCTGAGCCATCTGTCCAGGCCCTCAAGTGGTTTCTTAAAATACCCAGGAACCACATGTACTTAGTGGGTACCACTAAGTACACATAGTATAGAACCCTTGAGAATGAGGCAGAAAATTATAGTAGCGTAATGTTTTATTACTGATATGTTATTTCTCATGCATTATTACATATTTTATTAATTTGGGACCAATTATTTTATCTTTCATTTTTCTAGGAAAGCAGTTGCTTTTATATCAAACTCTGTTTTCTTTTTCAGCAGTATTAGGCCATTTCCTTTCCTAACGATGAAAACAAGGATGGCACATGTATGTCAGGAGGGCTGCCACTCCCGACCGGTGCCCCTGGCAGCCCTTGCTAAGTGATCACAGCACTTCTGACTTCCCTGGTTTATTAACAGTCTTTGACACTTCTCTTGGTGGTCAGTTCTTCTCTGTGGAGATGACAGTGGATGACAAGAGGGAAGTAAAGCTTCAAAGGAACCATGGTATGAATAGCACATTGTGGTAGGATCTGGGGACGCGGGCTCCCTACGGCTCTCTGTCTTCCCTCCCTCTTCAGAATAGACGCTTCCTCCCCTCATTCCCAGACATGTGTGGACACTGCTAGTTCAGACCCAAGCATACTGGACAGTGTTCTACCATGTGGCCTTGAACAAGTCGCCAGCCTTCCTGGTATACATGGGATGGTGAGGAGGAAGCTTCCAGATGACGTTCTGATTTTGGAGTTCTCTTTTGAGTTGCAGGTAGTGTGGTTTGATGATTGGATCTCAGAACCTGAGGCCAGTGAGCTTCCGGACCTGGAGCAGCACTGGAGAATCATATTGGGGGTGCTGTCCTCTCAGGCAGCCTTCATGGGCTGTGACTTGGGGGCATACTCAGAAGGTCTGTGGGGCTGGGATTCATACCCCCATCACCAGGACCAGGCAGGGCCACAGGGAAAGAGATCGTGCTGACTGTGCATGGCCTCTCTGGGCCTGAAGTAGGATGGAATCCAGGACCCGCTCCATGTGTGACCTATAGGGCCAGATTGCACCCTCTTGTGGCTAATGTGAGTAAGAGTCGCCCTGGGCTGGGCACTCCTGTGTAGGTGCCCCAGGGGGCCCTCACTTGGTCTCACTGTACATCACCTCTCAGGTAAAGCACTGCTGAGAATCTCAATGTCTGTATGACACAGGTATTTTGTCATATTTACTTAGTGAGACCAGGAACCAGCCCTGTGCTGAACACTTATTTATATTATTCCATTGGATTCTCTTGACAACCCTGTGGAGAGATGAAGAAAGGACCTGAGCCCTAAACTGTCTGATTCCATTTGTTCCCTTGTCCCCACAAGGCTTATTATATACATCTCAGGGTGGTGCTCTTTTATGTGTGAAATGAGCATTTTTTATGAGCATGTAGACAACGCATGTGGTGTGGTGTGGTATGTATGATGTGAGGTGTATGCATGTAGATGTAGAGAACACGTGCGGTGTAATATGCATGATGTGAGGTGTGTGCACGTAGATGTAGAGAACGCGTGTGGTGTGGTGTGTATGATGTGAGGTGTGTGCACGTAGATGTAGGGAACGCATGTGGTGTGGTATGTATGATGTGAGATGTGTGCACGTAGATGTAGAGAACACGTGTGGTATGGTGTGTATGATGAGAGGTGTGTGCACGTAGATGTAGAGAACACGTGTGGTGTGGTGCGTATGATGTGAGGTGTGTGCACGTAGATGTAGAGAACACGTGTGGTGTGGTGTGTATGATGTGAGGCATGTGCACGTAGATGTAGAGAACACGTGTGGTGTGGTGTGTATGATGAGAGGTGTGTGCACGTAGATGTAGAGAACGCGCGTGGTGTGGTGCGTATGATGTGAGGTGTGTGCACGTAGATGTAGAGAACACGTGTGGTGTGGTGTGTATGATGAGAGGTGTGTGCACGTAGATGTAGAGAACGCGTGTGGTGTGGTGTGTATGATGTGAGGTGTGTGCACGTAGATGTAGGGAACGCGTGTGGTGTGGTGCGTATGATGTGAGGTGTGTGCATGTAGATGTAGAGAACATGCGTGGTGTGGTGTGTATGATGTGAGGTGTGTGCACGTAGATGTAGAGCACGCGTGTGGTGTGGTGTGTATGATGTGAGGTGTGTGCACGTAGATGTAGAGAACACATGTGGTGTGGTGTGTATGATGAGAGGTGTGTGCACGTAGATGTAGAGAACACGTGTGGTGTGGTGTGTATGATGTGAGGCATGTGCACGTAGATGTAGAGCACGTGTGTGGTGTGGTGCGTATGATGTGAGGTGTGTGCATGTAGATGTAGGGAACACGTGTGGTGTGGTGTGTATGATGTGAGGTGTGTGCACGTAGATGTAGAGAACACATGTGGTGTGGTGTGTATGATGTGAGGTGTGTGCACGTAGATGTAGGGAACGCGTGTGGTGTGGTGTGTATGATGTGAGGTGTGTGCACGTAGATGTAGAGAACATGTGTGGTGTGGTGCGTATGATGTGAGGTGTGTGCATGTAGATGTAGGGAACACGTGTGGTGTGGTGTGTATGATGTGAGGTGTGTGCACGTAGATGTAGAGAACGCGTGTGGTGTGGTGTGTATGATGTGAGGTGTGTGCACGTAGATGTAGAGCACGCGTGTGGTGTGGTGTGTATGATGTGAGGTGTGTGCACGTAGATGTAGAGAACGCGTGTGGTGTGGTGTGTATGATGTGAGGTGTGTGCACGTAGATGTAGAGCACGCGTGTGGTGTGGTGCGTATGATGTGAGGTGTGTGCACGTAGATGTAGAGCACGCGTGTGGTGTGGTGTGTATGATGTGAGGTGTGTGCACGTAGATGTAGAGAACACGTGTGGTGTGGTGTGTATGATGTGAGGTGTGTGCACGTAGATGTAGAGCACGCGTGTGGTGTGGTGCGTATGATGTGAGGTGTGTGCACGTAGATGTAGAGAACACGTGTGGTGTGGTGCGTATGATGTGAGGTGTGTGCACGTAGATGTAGAGAATGAGCGTGGTGTGGTGTGTATGATGAGAGGTGTGTGCACGTAGATGTAGAGAACGCGTGTGGTGTGGTGCGTATGATGTGAGGTGTGTGCACGTAGATGTAGAGAACACGTGTGGTGTGGTGTGTATGATGTGAGGTGTGTGCACGTAGATGTAGAGAACACGTGTGGTGTGGTGTGTATGATGTGAGGTGTGTGCACGTAGATGTAGAGAACACGTGTGGTGTGGTGCGTATGATGAGAGGTGTGTGCACGTAGATGTAGAGAACACGTGTGGTGTGGTGCGTATGATGAGAGGTGTGTGCACGTAGATGTAGAGAACGCACATGGTGTGGTGCGTATGATGTGAGGTGTGTGCACGTAGATGTAGAGAACACGTGTGGTGTGGTGCGTATGATGAGAGGTGTGTGCACGTAGATGTAGAGAACACGTGTGGTGTGGTGCGTATGATGTGAGGTGTGTGCACGTAGATGTAGAGAACACGTGTGGTGTGGTGCGTATGATGAGAGGTGTGTGCACGTAGATGTAGAGAACGCGCGTGGTGTGGTGCGTATGATGAGAGGTGTGTGCACGTAGATGTAGAGGACGTGTGTGGTGTGGTGTGTATGATGTGAGGTGTGTGCACGTAGATGTAGAGAACACGTGTGGTGTGGTGTGTATGATGTGAGGCATGTGCACGTAGATGTAGAGCACGCGTGTGGTGTGGTGCGTATGATGTGAGGTGTATGTACGTATATGCAGATGCACATGTGTGTAGAGGCCTGAGGAGAATGTTGGGTCTCTTTCTCCTTTTTTTTTTTCTGTTTCGAGGTAGGGTCTCACTCTAGCCCAGGGTGACCCGGAATTCACTATTTCGTCTCAGGGTGGCCTCGAATTTACGGTGATCCTCCCACCACTGCCTCTGAGTGCTGGGATTAAAGGCGTGCACCACCACACCTGGCAGGTCTCCTCCTCTTACCTATTGGCAGCATATTTCTTTAAGACAGAGTTTCTCCCTCAATGTAGAGCAGCTGTAGGTCAAAGAGCCCCAGTAGTTCTCCAGTGTCTGTCCCCCATGGATTGAGGTTACAGGTATATGTGGACACACCCAGCCTCTTGTCTTGGTTTTGGGGAGTTGAACTTGGAAATCTCCAGCCCAAACGTCCCTAATACTTAAGTAGCAATACTCTTTAGTGCTGAGCAATGTCCCTGGCCCCTGAAAAGTGATTTGACAGAAGTGTGTCTGCACAAGCCTGGAATCCACCATCTGGGCGTTTAGAGCCCAGCGCGATGTGGGAAGCTGAGTAGGGCTATGAGCTGAGGGGCTGTGTGCGAGATTCGGGCTCTGCCCCTTACTGGCTGTGTGACCACGAGGGAGTCATATTCTTTGCTGAGTTCCAGTTTCTTCATTTGAAAAAAGGAAATGATATCAATATGGGAACATCAATTTGAGAAACCAAAAGGAGCAATGTGTAGTTCAAGTTCTTTGTTAATCGTGAAGCACAGAAAACCCATGCTTCAACCTCCTGGCCTGCCACCAGCCCCTTCTGGCTGAAGTCTAGTATGCACTGGAACAGTAGTATCTGTTAGGTGAGCAGACAGACAAAGTTTAGCCCCATGCTGTCCGGCTGACATTGTCCTAGAGGAATGGAGACAGAAAGGGGTGCGTTGAGGCAGGGAAGACAATTTATGGAGGACACGTACGTGTTTGTGATGGGGTTGAGTTGAACCTTGAGGAGAAGAGGGGGCACAGGGAGAGACATGTGCCTAGAGGAGCTAGTGAGAATGAGAATGCTCACCATAGCAGGGCCCTGGGCCAGATGCCCCCCACACCTTACCTTCTTCCATTCTCTGACAGCACTTTAAGCTATTTCCAACTTAATGTGCAGACGAGAAGTCTACAGGTAAGGGAGGTCAAGTATGTGTTCAAGGTCACACGGCTCTTAAATGACAACATGGGGAGCTGAGCACAGATATCTCTGGCTCAGACCATGTTATTTGAGCTGGGGAGACGACTCAGTCAGTAAAGTGCTTGACACACAAGCATGAGGACCTGAGCTTGGATCCCCAACACCCACTTAAAGCCGGGTGTGATATAATCCCAGTGCTGGGGAGGTAGCGAAGGAGGAGCCCTAGAACTTGCTGGCTGGCTAGTCTAGCCAAGCCAATGAGCTCCTGGTTCAATGAAAGGCCTTGTCTCAAAAAATAAGGTGGGGAGCAGCTGACATGGGCCTCTGACTTCCACACACATGTGCACCCCCCACATGTGTGACACATGCACATATATACACCATACACATGCAAAAACCACGCATACACACATGTACACCATACATATGCAAAACAGCATCGGCTTTTAACACCCTGCCTCCCCAGGCTCAAGGTCTTATAACCGCAGAGGTTTATGTCTCTGTCACATGTTCTGGGTCTCAGCATCTTTCTACTGCCCGGCCTGGTGGAGTAGCCCATTTCTGGACCATTGTTTGTCTTATGGCTTTGGCAAAAAATCAATGGCAGGCCGTGTGCCGTCTTCAAGACTCTGCTTGGGAGTGACACAGGTCGTCTCACTTGCACTGGCCAGGCCTGGAGAAGACTGATATCAGAGATGGAAACGTGTCTGTTCTCAGGAGAGGAGTGAAGATGATAAACTCTATCCCAGGTCTCCCTCCTCTGGTAACCAGCACTCACTTTCCTTCTCTTCCATGTACATGGGGTGTTTATCCTCCCATGAAGAAGACACCCCAAAAGTCTGTGCAATCATGGCGTGCAGAGCTTGTGATTGCCTCTGCCCTGAGTTAGGATGTGACTCCACTTCATGCAGAAACTTACAATACACACACACGCCCACCCCCCCACAGCATATACAACACATATGCCCCACACATACACACATACCAAACACATATCCACTACACATAACCACACATACATCACACCATAAGCCTAATCAAAATACAGTGATAGATCAGGGAGAGTACAACTATAGAAAACACTTCATGGAAGGAGAAAGACTGGGGAACACAAGAGTCCCTGGTGCATGTGATTCCTGAAATCCTGCTGAGCATATGTTGCAGGGCCCCCACAGTGGGCGAATGTCCTTGGTTAGTCTCCGATTCCACCTCATGAGGCTAGTTCTCCAATCAGTTTTCCTCCATGGCCTCTGGCTCCACACCCTGGCAAGTTCTTCCTCCTCTTTTCTGATTGGCCACATCTGAACAGGACACCCCCATCTTTCAGGGAGCTTTTGCATCCTGCTTTCTTCCTATAGAAAGTTGGGGGCTCAAGAATCATGGGGTCGGGGGCTGGAGAGATGGCTTAGTGGTTAAGGTGCTTGCCCACAAAGCCAAAGGACCCAGGTTTGGTTCCCCAGAGCCCACATAAAGCCAAATGCACAAGGTGGCACATGTGTCTGAAGTTCATTTGCAATGGCTAGAGGCCCTGGTGTGCCCATCCTCTCTCTCTCTCTTTTAAATAAATAAATAAAATATTGGGCTGGAGAGATGGCTTAGCGGTTAGGCGCTTGCCTTTGAAGCCTAAGGACCCGGTTCGAGGCTCGATTCCCCAGGACCCACATTAGCCAGATGCAGAAGGGGGCGCACACGTCTGGAGTTTGTTTGCAGTGGCTGGAGGCCCTGGCGTGCCCATTCTCTCTGTCTCTCTACCTGCCTCTTTCTCTGTCTGTCACTTTCAAATAAGTAAATAAAAATAAACAAAAAAATAAAAAAATAAAATACTTAAAAAAAAAGAATCATGGGGTCATTTTAAGCCTCGAGTGCTTGCGGTCTCCATGGCCACGTCTTCTCTTTGGTTTGGCTGTGTGCGCCATAGCTGCTCCAGGAGTTTTCTAGCCACGCCCCTCCCTCCAGACTTAGTCACCACCCTTGTGCAATGGCAAGGATTTCCCAGGCACCATCCTGAACGGTCCTCACTGCAAGGCTGAGTTTATTTTCTCTGTATAGTTCTCTGTAAGCAAAATGTACTGCATAATTCACCCATTGCAGGTGAATGACTCAATGATCTTAGTAAACTTCGTGATTCCTTTTTCAACTTTTGTTTGTTTTTTCAAGGCAAGGTCTCACTCTGACCCACGCTGACCTGGAACTCACTCTGTATTTCCAGGCTGGCCTTGAACTCCTACCACTGCCTGTCAAGTGCTGGGATTAAAGATGTGCACTACCATGCCTGGCTGTTTTCAACTTCTTTATTGACAACTTTTGTACATAGAGACAATATACCATGATTATAATCCACTTCTTCCACCCTCCCTTTCTCCCTCTGTTTCCCCTTTCCACTGAATCCCTCTTTCTTTTCAAATATTCTCTCTTCTATTTTAATGTCATTTCCCCCCTCCTATTATGCAGGTTTTGTGTAGGCAGCATCAGCCACTATGGGTCATGAATGCACAAGGTGGCACATGTGTCTGAAGTTCATTTGCAATGGCTAGAGGCCCTGGTGTGCCCATCCTCTCTCTCTCTCTTTTAAATAAATAAATAAAATATTGGGCTGGAGAGATGGCTTAGTGGTTAAGGTGCTTGCCCACAAAGCCAAAGGACCCAGGTTTGGTTCCCCAGAGCCCACATAAAGCCAAATGCACAAGGTGGCACATGTGTCTGAAGTTCATTTGCAATGGCTAGAGGCCCTGGTGTGCCCATCCTCTCTCTCTCTCTTTTAAATAAATAAATAAAATATTGGGCTGGAGAGATGGCTTAGTGGTTAAGGTGCTTGCCCACAAAGCCAAAGGACCCAGGTTTGGTTCCCCAGAGCCCACATAAAGCCAAATGCACAAGGTGGCACATGTGTCTGAAGTTCATTTGCAATGGCTAGAGGCCCTGGTGTGCCCATCCTCTCTCTCTCTCTTTTAAATAAATAAATAAAATATTGGGCTGGAGAGATGGCTTAGTGGTTAAGGTGCTTGCCCACAAAGCCAAAGGACCCAGGTTTGGTTCCCCAGAGCCCACATAAAGCCAAATGCACAAGGTGGCACATGTGTCTGAAGTTCATTTGCAATGGCTAGAGGCCCTGGTGTGCCCATCCTCTCTCTCTCTCTTTTAAATAAATAAATAAAATATTGGGCTGGAGAGATGGCTTAGTGGTTAAGGTGCTTGCCCACAAAGCCAAAGGACCCAGGTTTGGTTCCCCAGAGCCCACATAAAGCCAAATGCACAAGGTGGCACATGTGTCTGAAGTTCATTTGCAATGGCTAGAGGCCCTGGTGTGCCCATCCTCTCTCTCTCTCTTTTAAATAAATAAATAAAATATTGGGCTGGAGAGATGGCTTAGTGGTTAAGGTGCTTGCCCACAAAGCCAAAGGACCCAGGTTTGGTTCCCCAGAGCCCACATAAAGCCAAATGCACAAGGTGGCACATGTGTCTGAAGTTCATTTGCAATGGCTAGAGGCCCTGGTGTGCCCATCCTCTCTCTCTCTCTTTTAAATAAATAAATAAAATATTGGGCTGGAGAGATGGCTTAGTGGTTAAGGTGCTTGCCCACAAAGCCAAAGGACCCAGGTTTGGTTCCCCAGAGCCCACATAAAGCCAAATGCACAAGGTGGCACATGTGTCTGAAGTTCATTTGCAATGGCTAGAGGCCCTGGTGTGCCCATCCTCTCTCTCTCTCTTTTAAATAAATAAATAAAATATTGGGCTGGAGAGATGGCTTAGTGGTTAAGGTGCTTGCCCACAAAGCCAAAGGACCCAGGTTTGGTTCCCCAGAGCCCACATAAAGCCAAATGCACAAGGTGGCACATGTGTCTGAAGTTCATTTGCAATGGCTAGAGGCCCTGGTGTGCCCATCCTCTCTCTCTCTCTTTTAAATAAATAAATAAAATATTGGGCTGGAGAGATGGCTTAGTGGTTAAGGTGCTTGCCCACAAAGCCAAAGGACCCAGGTTTGGTTCCCTGTCTAGAACATTGCATGTGTCTGCAAACAGAAGGGAGCAAGGTGAACCATGCAGCTGTGCCTGAGAGTTCCTCTCATGGGAGTTAGTCACAGTAGGTTGCTGGCAATACAGTCTAACCTCAGGGAAGGGCAGATATTATGAATAATAGTAGAAATAACTAATGACAGTATTATATCTGTGCATGCATACATACATATTTATATATCTGCATCACGGGCTGAGAGGACAGACAGAGAAAGAGATAGATGTGGTGGTTTTGCTCATAGCTGCCTAGAGCTGGGGTGAGATGAGGGAGCAGATCTTTCAAAATAGCCCACAAACCAAGGATTTCGGTTTCCATGTTGTTTGGCTTTAGTATATAGAATAATTTTCACTGAGGCACCAGGAAAAGTTTGGTTGGAGAGACTGTCTTTCAAGCATTTCTCCCTGTACCTTGTGCCCTCTGGGGCATTAGCAACCCCCCCTTTTTTTTTCCTACCTTTAGGTTGAGACATGCTGGTTGTTTTTTTCTTCCTAGCTGTCTTCTGGGGGGACATTGCTCTGGATGAAGATGACCTGAAGTTATTTCACATTGACAAGGCTGGAGATTGGGCCAAACCATCCCTGCAGGAGATGGGACACAGCACTGGTAAGTCCGGGTCCCCTGCTCAGGCCCTGATGGGCAGCACTGGTAGGGCGCAGTGCTCCAGGCAAGAGTGGATGGGGCCACATTTAACCTGAGCTCCCAGGCTCCCCTGTGGAAAACCTGGAGGATTGTCCCTCCTTGTCTGCTGGGGCATGTGCCTTTAACTTAGCTGATTCTTATAAGAAGATCATTTACTGCTAGAGGGGGTTCAGCCTAGAGTCCAGTGTTAGTTCTTAGGACTCTGGTTCTGCTTGTCCCAGACTGAGCTGAGAGAATTTCTGGGTGGATTAGATTTAGATTATGTCTGATGTTACTTTCAATAAGGTCTAGACTGGGAAGAGAACTTTACCCTTGGGGTATTGTGCACCTGTTTTTTTTGTTTTTTTTTTTTTTTTTTTTTGAGGTAGGGTCCTGCTCTAGCCCAGGCTGACCTGGAATTCACTGTGTAGTCTCAGGCTGGCCTCGAACTCACAATCCTCTCACCACAGCCTCCCAAGTGCTGGTATTAAAGTCATGTGCCACAATGCCTGGCTTGTGAACCTGTTTGACAATCTAGATGAGAGTCCCCTGGGGCAGGAAAGCTGTCCAGCCTGAAGTCTTTCTTTCCCCCTCCTCCTCTTCACCACCAGTCTCAAAGTAATGAGTAATGAGACTCGTCCCCTGATTCTCCTCACCTCCCTGCACACTGGGCTTAGCGGCCTTGCTCAGTGGCATTTCACATTTAAAAGCGGTGCAGCAAGTATAGTTTGGGGTCAGGTGTCCCTGTGAGGCAGCTGATAGTTTGTCATCTGGTGACTTTCTTTCCAACCTCTGCTCTGTCTCTCTTTCTCAAAGTAAGGTCTTTATCTAGTCCATGCTGACTTGGAATCCACTACATAGTCTCAGGCTGGCCTCAAACTCACGGCGATCCTCTTATCTCTGCCCCTCGCAAGAGCTGGGATTAAAGGCTTGCGCCACCATGCCAGCCCCAACCTCTTTTCTCTTGAAACCTTTTTAAGCATTTAGCCAGGACCACATGCAGTGCTGATGACAGAAAAAGAAAACAGTATTACCCTCACCTTCAAGGAGACCACCCCAGGCAGATTGGCTTATGTCTGGTCAAGCTCTAACATTGCTTAGGTTCAGTTTTCCTATTCCTAATGAAGACAACCTTCCCCCATAGAGGTTTGGAGACTGACTATGGGGCTTGCCGTGGCATAGCTTGAGGGATCAGGACTGGCAGATGTGAAGCCCAGAGAGAGGCTGGGCAGTGTCTAGCCACTGTGCCCATTGCACGTGCAGCCACTGGAGAGTCCCCGTTCAGGGATGGTGGCCTAAGGGCGCTGTGCTGAAGGGCAGCCCAGTGTCATAGCACTCAGGGTGGATATGGAACCTCAATGCCTGTGCTCTTTGACCTCAGCCCCTGTGAGCTGACAGAGGACAAAGTTTGCATCACATTTCAGCCGTGGTGGGGCAGCACTTTGAACCTACAAGGTGTTAGCCAGCACTGGTGGGAAAGAGAAGACAACTAGGCAAAGGCTGGAGACACGGAAGCCTTTGCCTAGGACTTGAGAAGCTAGATTCCTTCCAGCCTTAATGTGCCGTGGCCATGTGTAAGGACTTTGATCCTAGAAGAATGCTGTAAGTCCTGGTCAGAATCTCAGGTGTTGGGGTTGCATGACCTGAGTTAAATTTCACATCGAAGCCTCAGTTTCTTCATCTGCCAAGTGGGAATAGTAGCAATTCTTCCCTCAGAGTGAGGTCTTGAGGATGCATGGAGAGACTGTTGGTAAAGCGCTAAACACATCATAAACGCCAGTCCTTCATATTTGCAGAGAGAAGGTTGATGTAGGATGGTTCGGGACTGAAGTGACGAGTGGGGGAAATCGTCACACGTGGAGGGAATCTGGGGACTTTGGCCCAAAGCCCTGCAACATTGGCCGACGTCTCCTCCTTCCCGGGCCCGATGTGCACTTTTCTCCACTGTGTTCTTGTGGCAAGTTGATCTTATCCTGATTGCTGTTCTCTGAGGGCCAGTTGTGCTTTGTATGTACCTAGAACAGCTAGCTTATCTTCAGGATGGGAATATTTTTATTGATTCTGCTGATTAAACCAATACTGTTTGTTTTAAAAAACAAAAAAAAGACAGTACAAAGACTCACATGTGGGAAAATCCTGTCACCCAACCCCAGCGATTGTTACCATCATCTGTTTTCTGGATTCCTTCCAGTTTTAACATGCCTTGGATGCATATGCAGATATATACACACACAGATGTACATATGTATGTGGACACAGGTTTTTTTTTTGGGGGGGGAGAATGAGAGAGAGAGAAAAGGAACGAGAGAGAACTGGCATGTCAGAGCCTCAGCCACTGAAATTAAACTCCAGATACTTGCCACCTAGTGGGCATGTGTGACCTTACACTTGCCTCATCTTTGTGCATCTGGCTCATATGGGATCTGGAGAGTTGAACATGGGTCCTTAGGCTTCTTAGGCAAGTGCCTTAACCGTTAAGCCATCTCCCCAGCCCTGTGGATGCAGCCATATATATATATGTATGTATGTATGTATGTATGTATGTATATGTGTATATATATATATATATGTATATATATATATATATTATTGGCAACTTCCTTAATTGTAAACAGTATCCCATGGTAATTCCCTCCCTCCCCCCACTTTCCTCTTTGAAACTCCACTCTCCATCATATCCACTCTCCCTCTCAATTAGTCTCTCTGGATGCAGGATTTTTTTTTTTTTTTTGAAGTAGGTTCTCACTCTAGTCCAGGCTGACCTAGAATTCACTATATAGTTTCAGGGTGGGCTCGAACTCATGGCGATCTACCTACCTCTGCCTCCCAAGTACTGGGATTAAAGGCGTGCACCACCATGCCTGGCTCTGGATGCAGTTTTTAAACATACAAGATATCCCTGGGCATACTCTTGTGTAGTGTCCACTCTTGCTCAGCATCTGATCACGGCGCACCTCTCATTGTGCACTGTGATCACGTTCATCATCCTAACAGCACTAGCGGCCCATGTGCAACTCTTCCACTTCCTCTAAGCAGGCTGACTCCCTTGGTTGCTTTATTTATTTTTTCCTACTGGAAATAATGCTTCTAAGGAAGAAGTTTGTATATAGAGCTCCCAACATTTTCTGGATTAAAAATGTAGGGGCTGGAGGAATGGCTCAGTGGTTAAATGTGTTTGCTTGCAACACCTGACAGCCTGGGTTTTATTCCACAGCACCCACATAAAAGCTATGTGCAGAGAGTGGCAATGCATGTGGAGTTTGTTTGCACTGACAGGAGGTGTGCCTGTACTCTCCCTCTCCCTCTCTCTCTCTTTCTCTCTCTCCTCTGTGTGTGTCTCAAATAAACACTTTATAAAATAAGTTTATGAAGGAACCACACCTTCACTCCTGCTAGCCGAGTCCTGGTGTGGGAAGGGTTGCCTTCTTAGCTATAGCTTGTCTCGTTTCAAGCTTTGGTAAACGCTCCTATTGCCTTTCTTGGATCTGGGAGGGGAGCTCCAGGGAAAGTGTGAGGTCCCTGCATTGGGGTTGGGAAAGGGCCAGGAAGGGCCCCCTCCCTGCTTTATCCTGTGAATCTGGAACTACTTTCCTGGCTATAGGACCAAGTGATGTCCATTCCCCAGAGGCGCTCCAGTCTCATTTCCTAGAAGTGCCTATGTTCCAAGTTTGGTCAGAGGTAAAATCCAGACCAGAGCACAAGTTTCCCAATTCCCAGGGTTGCTGTTTCCTCCCCTCACCAGGCCACCGCAGTGTTGCTAGCCGTAAGGAGCAGAGTGCAACTCCTAAAGTAGCCTGCAATAATGAGCCAGTCCTGGGGTAGGAGCCCACTCAGGTTACTGCACTGGCCACAAAAGAAGCCTCCCCTGGGGGCTTTGGAGCTCCAAGGAGGGACCCATATCAGTGTTCAATAGCGGCCACAGGCTTGAGTTGAGTTGAGTTCTAATATGCCTCCTTGCCCTGGTCTCTCTTTCCTGTCTTGCTTCCAGACTACCTTCCTGGCACCTCTACAATACTGTACTAGATAGAATTGCGTCCCCTGAGTTCATGTCTTCCGAGGCCTTAAAATGTGACGTTTTTTGGAAGTAGGGTCTTTGTAGACATAATGAGTTCAGGCTCTTTTTTTTTTTTTTTCTTTTTCATTCATCTTCTATTTATTTATTTATTTACTAGAGAGAGAGAGGGAGGGAGGGAGGGAGAGGAAGAGAAAGAGAGAGAATGGGCACACCAGGGCCTCCACAGCTGCAAACAAACTCCAGATGCATGCGCCACCTTGTGCATCTGGCTCATGTGGGTCCTGGGGAATCGAACCAAGGTCCTTTGGCTTTGCAGGCAAACACCTTAACTGCTAAGCCTTCTCTTCAGCCCTATTTCTTTTTCTTTTTTATGAGAGAGGGAGGGAGAGAATGGGCGTGCCAAGGCCTCCAGCCATTGCAATCAAACTCCAGACGCATGTGCCACCTTGTGCACTTGTGTGCTTGTGTGACCTTGTGCGTCTGGCTTATAAGGGGCCTGGAGAGTCAAACATGGTCCTTAGGCTTTGCAGGCAAGTGCTTTAACTGCTAAGCAATCTCTCTAGCCCTTTTATTTCTTTTCCTTCCTTCCTTCCTTTCTTTTCTTTTATTTTTTGAGGTGGGGTCTCGCTCTAGCTCAGGCTGACCTGGAATTCACTCTGTAGTCTCAGGGTGGCCTCAAACTCATAGCAATCCTCCTACCTCTGCCACTCAAGTGCTGGGATTAAAGGTGTGTGCTACCACGCCCGACTTCTATTTTATTTTATTTTTAATATTTATTTATTTGCAAGCAGACAGAGATAAAAGACAGATAGAATGGGTGCACCAGGGCTTCCAGCCACTGTAAATGAACTCCAGATGCATGTACCATTTTATGCATCTGGCTTTACATGGGTACTGGGGAATGGAACTCTGGTCGTTAGGCTTTGCAGACAAGTGCCTTAACCACTAAGCCGTCTCTCCAGCTCAGTTCAGGCTCTTGAGATGTGATCATCCTGGGCTTAGAGTGGCCCCTAAATTCAGTGACTGGAGTCTTTATAAGACAAGACGACAGAAGGGAAGGCCATGTGAAGATGGGGCAGAGACTGGAGAGATGCAGCAACAAGCCCAGAACATTCTGGAGTGTCAGGAGCCACCAGGGCTAGAAAGATACAAAGGAGAGGTCATCGAGAGGAGCGTAGTTCTGCCAGCACCCTCACTTCAGACGTGCACCTGCAGAGGCCCTTGAAGTGAACAGATTTGTTGAATCCACCTAGCTTGTGGTCACTTGCAGCTTTGGGAACCCCGTACATCTTAGATCCCCTCAGTCATTCCCATTGCTTATCAGAAACCTTCCTTAGTCTGGCTCCCAGGACCCTGCCTGCTCTGACCACAGTCCTCGGAGCCAGGCTCCCTTCCCCTCTGGTGCTCCTGCCAACGACATTGACAATGACATCGTGTCTGTCCACACCCTGAGCTTGCTTCCTCCCAGCCTTACATTCCAGCTACTCCTACTCAAAAGGCCCCATTCTACAGACAAAGAAATGAAGGCCAGAGGAAGCCAATGACTCATCCCAGCTCTGCAACTGGGCGCCTTTGTGACACCTCTTTACTCAGCACAGCTGCCAGCTGCCGGAGGCCACCTGGTTGACAGTGTTTTTGAAATGGCCTCATTTTCTTGGGGGGGGGGTTGTTTTTTTTTTTTTTCTGTTTTCACATTGGCCCATTCCCCTGCCCTGGGAGCAGCGGCGGGAGGATGTGGTGGTGGCATTTGGATGTGTGTGGGGCCAGGAGGCAAGAGCCTGTCTGTCAGGGAGAGAGTCCTTCTGTATGTGTTTGATTTGCTGTGAGAGAATGGCGCTCTGGGCAGGCATGGGCCAAGCTGCTCTGTGAATGGGGCCCTTGAATAACGACGCAGAGTTTCCTAAAGCTGCTAATCGGATTAGCTGTGTAGTGAAGGAAGTACTTAGCAGAGACACACGGACACACAGGCACACACACACTTAGCGACCCTCTCACATCCTCTTGTGTGTGCCTGGCAGGACCCCGGTGGTTCCGTTTCAGAGTTCTTAGGCACCTCTCCTCTGAACAACACAAGCTTTGCAGGAGCCTGCATGGTCAATACTTTGGATTATTTATTATTCATTCATTCATTCATTTCTTCTCTGAAGAGCTGAGAAAGCCCGTGTTGAGTGTTCCCATCTTTGCAAGTACACCTAGAGAGGAAGTCTTGTCTTGCAGCTATTTCTGTTGGGATAGTGGATCTGACTTCTTGATCTCTGTAATGAGGGTTTTGAAAAGAGAGACGGTTTTAATTACTTATTGGCTCTGATGGAAGCTAATGTGTCCCGCCTTGTCTGTTCTGAGCCACTGGGCCATGTCCATCTCGATTTAAGAAGCCAACCTCGCTCTGAACCCTTTCTTCCTTAACTCTCACCATCTGTGCAGAGCATCTGCATGGCTCTGACAATTTGACTCCTGGGTTCAAAATAATAAACATTATTATCATAACCACACACCAGCACATATACTTATTAACCCTCTGGAATCCTCCTCTGTGTGCCTGGAGGAAGCTGGCACTCTTGTTTCTGAGTTTTTAGGCTCATCTCCTCCTAATGACACAAAACACATTAAAATAATAAACAAGTGGGAGAGAGTCCAAGACAACCTAGGATAGCTGTGTCCGCTCTCTGGGTATCATCTCTGAATCATGAAGTCTTTTCATTCACAGCCTCCTTGGCTACTAGAGTCTCATTTCCTTTTCTGACCATGACTTTGAGCGGCACGGGATAGCCATGTAAATATAGAGGCTTCTCGTTTCTTTTAAGTCAGTTGAGCTGTGGATTTGGCCTCTGGTACTACCTACTAGAGAAAAAGAGAACCAAAGACCAGCGGACACCACAGGATTCAGTTTAGACATCAAAGGCCAATGCGTATCTACCTGTGAGATACGCAGATGTCTCGAATCATAGAACTCTGATTCAGGGTTTCTGAGCTGTGTTTTCCCAGGATGTAAGGTCTAAAAACAAACCTAACATGTCTATTCCCTGCACACTTTTGGCTTTGCAGTTGAAGCTTGTGGATGGGGTTGTTGTGGGTAGGCTCACACTTCTCAGCCTCTGTGCCTACGGAGAGGCATTCTTCAGGTTGTGTGTGCATGGCTTCCCCACCTCACCCATTTTCAGTGATGGGAGTGCCGCCCACTCACAAGCCCAGGTGAGAGGTGGATCAGTGAGTGACACCCGGTAGCATTTTACGGGAGAAGCCAAGTCCTGAGCGTATGCATGAACACAGGGCTGTCTTCTCAATTCAAATCTCTCATGTCAGGTGCTATTGCCAAGTGTCCTCTTGGTCATACCTGGCTGGGGCCTCTGGCTTGGGAAACTGGTGAGAGACAAAGCTGGATAGCTCTTCCCATTCCCATCCCTTCGATGGCCGTCCCAGGAGCGGGGCGAGGAGGGGTCTGGACAATAGAACTTGGGGATTTCTCTCCTCTAAGTATGTTGTGTGCGCAAGTGAGTGCGTGCACACGCGCACACACACACACTTTTGCATGGAATTTCAAGAGGCTTATCCACCTCATGGATCTTCGATTGTGAAAGTCGGCCCCGCACCCTCATTGCTCTGTGCATTTCCATGTTTCTAGAGATGTTTGCTCAGGCAGGTGTTTGGGACCCTGCAGATCTGAGCTGTGTGAACAGACATGGGTGTTGGAGGAGAGCACGCCTAGGTTTGTGTCCCTGGCTCTGTGTGGATTAGCTGTGGGACCTAGGCTAACTCATCCTATATTTTATGAGATAGGCAACTTTGTGTGCTGTCCTCGACATCCTTGAACCTAACTTTTGGGGAGGGGAACCAAACAAGTTTAATAAGAGACCTATTATTCCAGGGTCAACCACCAAGAAGCATAGTACCCTCCCATGTGGTTGTCCCTTTGATAGCTTCCTTGTCTCTTCCCCTTCCCCTTTAGTGTCTCAGACCCTCGGGTTCCCCAGGAATTCCTTGTAGTATTTTGCCAGGACTCTGGGGGTGTTGGAACTGGGCCTGTGCAACATAGTTAGGCAGATCCTTGGATTTGATCTTTGCCAGGACATAGGAAATCTCTGTGTTGGTCCCCAAAATAAGGGCTTCCTTTGTTGTCCTAAGTGTAGGATCTCTACCCCATTGCTTTTTGTTTTTGTTTTGTTTTTCAAGGTAGGGTCTCACTCTAGCCCAGGCTGACCTGGAATTCACTATGTAGCCTCAGGGTGGCCTCGAACTCACAGAGATCCTCCTACCTCTGCCTCCCTAGTGCTGGGATTAAAGGCGTGCGCCACCACGCTCGGCTCCACCAGTGCTTTTAAAAACAACCGTTAGTATCACTACTAATCCTGGCGCCTTGAACTGCTCAACATTTGTTTCCCTCCAGAAACCAGAGGTGTTGGTAAAAGGATAAGAAAAAAACAAATACAAAAACAAATTCCTCAGGGGCATGGAGCTACCCTCATCCCCAGCTCTTCTCACGTGTGCTCAGCATCTGTCTTCCCCATCGCCAGCTGACAAGCATGGTGACTTGCTTGGTTTTGTGCTGCTCCTCCCTCTTCAGTGCCAGCATCAAGCCGAGAGCATAAGTGGTGCCAAACCCTTGTGAACTGTGGACCTCACGCTGGTTGTATCTGACAAGGGGTTTAGGACTGCGTAGTGGCTGGTTTGCTTGACTGTGTGACATCTCAGACCCTTGGCTGGAAGTGAGAACCAGTTCAGAGGAAAGTCTTAGGCTCAGGTGGTGCCTTAGAACTGGGCAGGCTCACATCACCTTGCAGGAAGTGCCTGAAAAGGATGTCCCAAAGCCCTGTACCAATGGTTTGACTTACTAGGTCCTTTCTACAGATTCCCAGATGGAAAACGTGGTCCTTGGGACTTCTAGGCAAAGAGAGCATTCAGACTCCTGCCCATTACTTCAGAGCTCCTGTCAGCCTTCCAGACTTCTCCTGGGCTCCCCCAGTTTGTCCACTACACTCTGCCTTGGGGTTGGTCTCTTGCCTTTCTAATGACAATTTCGTGATTAGAGTTGCTTCCCTCTCTCTAACTGGGGACTCTTCTGTGTTCAACACCAAGAGACAGCTGTATCCACCTTCCCCCTACCACCAAGGACACTAAGTTTTAGTGACAGAGGTGATTATTGTTGTTCTCTAGGAGTACTGGAGGAATGGAGCAGGCCAGACTTGAGGTCAGAAGCTCCTGCTGATGTAGCAACCATCCACCTTCCCAAAACACGTGGAACCTATAGCCAGAGGAAAGGCTGCAGGTGATCATTGTCATACGGGCTGGGGGCAGCACAGGCATTCAGCTTGGAGGTGCAGAGGCCCTGAGGATAGCACCAAGGAGGCTTCTAGCTCCACATTGGAAGCTGTAAAGGTCCGGGCAAGGGCCCCTGGTTCTTGTGGGAATTGTGGATTAGGGAGAACATGGGCAATATTGGCTAAGATGGGCGCAGCAGTCAAAAATAAAGAAATCAGCTGGCATGGTGGAGCACACCTTTAATCCCAGCACTCGGGAGGCAGAGGTAGGAGGATCGCTGTGAGTTTGAGGCCACCCTGAGACTACATAGTGAATTCCAGGTTTGCCTCAGCTAGAGTGAGACCCTACCTCAAAAAAAAAAAAAATTAAATTAAATAAATAAATAAAATAAAGAAGTCCACAAATCAAAATAAGGGGCCAGGTCAGAGATGGTACAGAGGCCAGATGAGCTGTTCTTAAATCCACCAATGAGGCCAGGGTGTCCCAGAGCCAGTGTCTGGACTCAGCAGCGGGTGGCAGTCAGCAGGCTTTGGGGTAAAAGAGGACTTCAGCACAAGAACCAGTAAGGTTTGGCAATTCCACCACTCAGGAAGTTTTTTAATTTGGTAAGATGATTTGAGACAACAAAGAGGCATCTGCTAAAGCACAGGTGTGCTCCCCAAGAAGAAAGACTGAATGTAACATAAGGGTTTTGTCATCTCACTCTGCGGGGCCTCGCTCAGGACTGACTTGCACCCTGGATGGGAGCCAGAGCGCACCGAGAACTTGAAGTGCAGATTCACCTTTGAGAGAGATTGATCATCACTGTGCTCCGAGCAATCAGAACCGGGGCTGGGAGTCCACCTGGAGACATGGTGGCCGCTGAGCCAGGCAGGCAGGTTCTATTGAAGGTCCATCCAGGCAGCCATGGTTCCGAGCCTGGATCTGGGAGCCTAATCAACGTCAGGAGATCATCTGGAGAAGCTGAGACAAACAAGTGGATGGTACTTGGCACTGTAGCCAAAGTGTGCTCAGGAGTGAGGTACAGGGCCCATTCAGGGTAGCTCAGGTGGAAGAATTTGTTCTAAGAAGATAGATGATTAATGGATGTTTGACAGATGGGATGATAGATAGATGATGCATGATAGGTAGATTTATTGACAGATATATGAATGAGAGATAGATGATTCAAGGGATAATTGATAGATAAGTGGTAAATAAGCAATAGGTGATAGTAGATGTGTGTATGGATAGATAGACAGATTAGATGATAGAGGTTCATGACCACTTATGGGCACAGCAGAGTACAGTTGGCTTCTTGGGACTGGTCGGGGATTAGAAAGGAAAGAATAAGGCTGGTTTCTCATCAGCCCCAGAACGTCCCTCTGTCCTGCTTTTGTTTCCTCTTCTTGTACCTGCCGCAGTACGATCACTGATTCTTCAACTGAAGTGTCCCCCACTGGACGCCTGTGGTACTTACCCTATGTGGGGGCATTGGGAAGTCCTGAGAGTAGAAGAGCTACCCAAGAGAGGGAGTTATAAAATGAGCTCAGTAGAAGGCTGTCAATAGGCTGTTGGGGAGGTTAGACGGGGAGTGAAGTGATCATGGAAGAAGGTGTGGGGGTTTACATCTGCAGGTCCAGAGGAGAATGAATGATGGAGCCCCCTCTGTTGTGGGGAGATGAAGGGGGGTGAGCCAATCCTCTGGGTGTCCCAACTTCCCTTAGGGATAACCTTTTAGGTCCAAGCTTGGGCATTCAACCCCCCCACTTTGTCATTTATAATGCCATTTTCATGTGAAAACACAAGTTTCCATTTGCCATCTTAATGCATGGAATTTGGGGTCGCACCTCAGGAGAGCTTCCAATACATGAGGGTACAGTCTTTGACTCTTGGCTTTGAGTGACAGCACTGTGTCTCACCTTCCTGTTATTTGGCTTTTCTTAATCCCATTCTACCTTTGCTTTCCTTTATCTGAGTGGTGTTTTGTTATATTGATGGAATGAGAGCCCATGTTTCCTGTTACTAAATAGTAGTTGATATCTAAGACAGAATAAAATGACATAAACCTGTTAAAGACCTTTCATGTATGTAACGCTTCAATCAGTGTATCCAGAATTAATAGTCTAGATAGAAAAATTCTCTCTCTCTCTCTTTGGATTTTCAAGGTAGGGTCTTGCTCTAGCCCAGACTGACCTGGAATTCACTAGTAGTCTCAGGGTGGCCTCGAACTCATGGTGATCCTCCTACCTCTGCCTCGCAAGTGCTGGGATTAAAGGCATGTGCCACCACGCCTGGCCTTTTTTTCTCTTTTTGTTTTTTTTTTTTTTGAGGTAGGGTCTCACTCTAATCCAGGCTAACCTGGAATTCACTATGTAGTCTCAGGGTAGCCTCAAACTCATGGCAATCCTTCTACCTTTCTCCCAAGTGCAAGTGCTAGGATTAAAGACATGCACCACCACGCCTGGTGAACAATTATCTCTTACTTGACCTTAAAGAATGCTCTGGTGCGGCTAGAGATCTGGCTTAGTGGTTAAGGTGCTTGCCAGTGAAGCCTAAGGACCCAGGTTTGATTCTCCAGATCCCACATAAGCCTGATGTACATGGTGGCACATGCATTTGGAGTTCGTTTGCAGTGGCTAGAAGGCCCTGGTGTGCCCATTCTCTCTTTCTCTCATTCCCTCTCTTTCTGTAATAAATAAATAAAAACAAAATGTGTTTGTATTTTTTTTAAAGACTGCTCTGGTGAATCCTTTTTGGCAAAATCAAGGATCCTTTAATATAAGAAGAAATCAACCCCTCAATTTTTTTTTTTTTTGATATAGCTTGGTTTTTTTCTTTTTAGCATGTTGCTAGGCTGGCCTCAAACTTACCATCTTCCAGGCTCACTTTCCTAATTTCTGAGATTATAGGAGACACCGTGCTCAGCCTCTAAAATTTTTTCACTGGACATTTTTAGTCTTCCCAGTGTGGCCCCTTGGCTCTGTTTTCTTTTTTTCTTTTTTATGAGAGAGAGAGAGAATCAGCGCACCAAGGCCTCCAGCCACTACAATCAAACTCCAGACATGTACGCTACCTTGTGCACATGCATGGCCTTGCGCATGCGACACCTTGGGTGTCTGAGTTACATGGAATCTGGGGAGTTGAACATAGCTCCTTAGGCTTCACAGGCAAAGCACCTTAACTGCTAAGCCTTCCTCCAGCCCATGCTCTGTGTTTTGTCTCTCTAGTGACAGCTGCTCTTCATGACTATTGGAAATTGCCCTTAGTGCACAGGCACTACTCAAGCTTTTCTTTTCTTTTTCTTTCTTTCTTTTTTTTTTTTTTTTTTTTTTTTCGAGGTAGGGTCTCACTCTAGCCCAGGCTGACCTGGAATTCACTATGGAGTCTCAGGGTGACCTTGAACTCACGGCAATCCTTCTACCTCTGCCTCCCGAGTGCTGGGATTAAAGGCATGCGCCACCACGGCCGGCACAAGCTTTCCTTGATGGGCACAATAAACAAAGCCATTTCCACCACCCTTAGAGTTCCCTCTGATGGGGCAGACGTCAGGGATGTCACTCCACCACCCTTAGAGTTACCCCTGATGGGGCAGATGTCAGGAATGCCACTTCACCTTGGGGAAACTTGGATTCCTTTTCTATAGAATGGAGGCTTGGCCTCTGAGCCTCCTCAGAACCAAGAGTGAGTCCTGTTGGTTCTTTTGACATTCTCCATGACCATGATGGAGACGGGCCATGTGGTCTGCGGAGCACGGTACAGATTAGGTAACCGTGATGTCTTTCATTTCCTTCATTTGATGCCCCTTAGAACTTCGGGATAGTCTGCTTAATTTGCATCCAACATGGGCCCTTCCAGAACCCTCCTAGTGGGCTCCCAGAGGTATGGAAGCTCATGGCTGTAACTTCCATTGTCCTGTTTTAGAAAACAGCAATAAGCAGTGATGGTCCAGACAGAGCAGACAGAGGAAGCCCAGGTTGCCTCCCACAGAGTGATGGGAACTGGGCCCTTGTGACTCATAATCTGGAGCTGAAGACACTGTTCTGGGTGGCAGGGCCTGTTGATGTGTTTGGGATGAGGCTCCCCCCCTGCTCGCCTGTGGCCCATGGGCCGGATGGCCTGGACAAAGCTATGTTTCACTGGGGGTTGTTTACACCCAAGTGCGCAGGTCATTATTTCTGTGGTTTCCAGGGAGACCCAGAGAAGGTGATGATGGAGATGGAGTTGCCAGGGAATCTCACCATGTGCTCTGGTCATCTTCCCTGTGTCTGGTTCTGTTTAATGGCCTTTGCTTGCCCACAGACACTGAGGAAAAGGCCCTGGCTAGCTTAGGTGCTAAGCCTGGAGATTTTGCTTCTGTTGCCCCTTTATTTCTGCCTCCATACTCTCCAATACCCTTTCATCCCTAGACTCCGCGGCCACTGCCCAGGACCTCTCTCCTTCCCTACCATTAGCATTGCCCATAGGCATAACGTTCCCCTCATCCTCAAGCCCCGAGGTCTTAAGCTGTCAGCCCACCAGCCAAATCTGGTCTGCAGATGTGTGTTGTTTGTTTTGTAGTGCTTACATTTTTTAAAATTTACGGCCAACATTTAAAAATCAGATTTCTCATAAAACCCAGATCTCTGGCTCCCCTCGAAGAGTCGGATGATCTGACCATGCTGGTCCAGCAGTCCCACATGGCAGCAATCAGAGGGGTTGCATAATGATGGGCCCAGCTCTGCAGGGGCAGGTGCTCTGCGGTTGCCATGGTCCTTACCGCCCCTTAGTCATCTTCGACATGCTTCCCCACCCCCTGCCATGTGTTACCTCCCAGTCTCTGATGTTAGGCCCTTGAGTCTGTGCACTGGGCCAGTGGGGGAATAGGCACCATCTTGGACCCTAATGCAAGTCCCATGACACTGGTTAAGGTCACTTTTCTACCCTCCATCAGGGGAGGAAGGTCCTAGAACTTCAGCTGTTACCTAGCAACCTAGGAGAAGGTGTTCTTTTGGAGCCTCTTTTCTGTTTTTTGTTGTTGTTGTTGTTGTTTAATATTCAGTCTAGGGCACCTGCTTGTAAATACAACATGCTACTTCCCAGGTTCTGGGAGGCACTGGAGACACAGAAAAGGCAGGCGTGGATTCACTCAGGGTTTTGCATGAGAGAGCTGTGGATCTGCACATTGGTTGGCATCAGACTAGGTTTTTCCTGTCCCAAGGAATCCACAGGATGGGACCATGACTAGGTAGGTATTTACTTCTCTGAAACAAAGGAGCTGCTGCACCCCAAAGCTTTATTTACTGCTATCTGTTTATTGATGTTTCTTTCTCTTTCCTTCCCTCTCTCTTCTTTTCTTCCGTTCTCTCTCTCTCTCTCTCTTTTTGATCTGCATTTCCCTGATGACTAGGGATGTAGAACATTTTTTTAGATGCTTATATGCCATCTGTATTTTGAGAACTCTCTATTTAGTTCCATATCCCATTTTAAATTCATTTATTATTTTTTTATTAACAACTTCTGTGATTGTAAACAATATCCCATGGTAATGTCCTCCCTGCCCCCACTTTCCCCTTTGAATCTCCACTCTCCATCATCTTCCCTCCTCCTCTCAATCAGTCTCTCTTTTATTTTGATGTCATGATCTTTTCCTCCTATTATGATGGTCTTGTGTAGGTAGTGTCAGGCACTGTGAGGTCATGGATATCCAGGTCATTCTGTGTCTGGAGGAGCACATTGTAAGGAGTCCTACCCTTCCTTTGGCTCTTACATGTTTTCTGCCACCTCTTCTGCAATGGACCCTGAGCCTTGGAAGGTATGATTGAGATATTGCAGTGCTGAGCACTCATGTCACTTCTTCCCAGCACCATGATGCCTTCTGAGTCATCCCAAGGTCACTGCCATCTGAAAAGAGAAGGTTCTCTACCAAAAGTGAGAGTAGCATTAATATATGGGTATGAACATTAAGAGAAGTACTTATTGCCATAGCCTTTTTTGTTTTTGTTTTTGTTTTTGTTTTGCAAGGTAGGCTCTCACTCTAGCCCAGGCTGACCTGGAATTCACTAGGTAGTCTCGGGGTGGACTCGAACTCATAGCAATCCTTCTACCTCTGCCTCCCAAGTGCTGGGATTAAAGGTATGAACCACCACGCCTGGCTGCCATAGCCCATTTTTTAATTGGGTTGTCTAACTTCTTATTATTTAATTTTTCGAGTTCTTTGTATATCCTAGATATTAATCCTCTATCTGATGTATAGCTGGTAACCTTTTCGTATTCTGTAGGTTGCCTCTTTGCTTTCTTCACAGTATCCTTTGCCATATAAAAGCTTTGTAATTTCATGAGGTCCCAGCAATGAATCTGTGGTTTTATTGCCTGAGCAATTGGGGTTATATTCAGAAAGTCTTTGCCAAGACCAATATGTTGAAGGGTTTCCCCTACTTTTTCCTCTAGTAGTTTCAGAGTTTCAGGTCTGATGTTAAGGTCTTTAATCCATTTGGACTTAATTCTTGTGCATGGAGAGAGATAAAGATCTGTTTTCAACCTTCTACAGATACATATCCAGTTTTCCCAGCACCATTTGCTAAAGAGGCTGTCTTTTCTCCAATTAGTATTTTTGGCATTTTTATTGAATATCAGGTGACTATAGCTACCCGGACTTACATCTAGGTCCTCTGTTCTGTTCCATTGATCTACATGTCTGCTTTTGTGCCAGTACCATGCTGTTTTTGCTACTATGGCTCTGTAGTATAGGTTAAAATCAGGTATGGTGATACCTCCAGCCTTATTTTTGTTGCTCAGTATTCTTTTAGATATTCGATATTTTTTGTGCTTCCAAGTGAATTTTTGGCTTTTTTTTCTATTTTCGTGAAGAATGCCATTGGAATTTTGATGAGGATTACATTAAATGTATAGATTGCTTTTGGTAAGATTGCCATTTTCACAATATTGATTCTTCCAATCCAAGAACAAGGGATGTCTTTCCATTTTCTAGTGTCTTCTGCAATTTCTCGCTTGAGTGTTTTAAAGTTCTCATTGTAGAGATTCTTCACTTCCTTGGTTAGGTTTATTCCAAGGTACTTTATTTATTTATTTTAATTTTATTTATTTATTTGAGAGCGACAGACAGAGGAGAAAGAGGGAGAGAAGAGAGAGAGAGAGAGAGAGAGAGAGAGAGAGAGAGAGAGAATGGGCACACCAGGGCCTCCAGCCACTGCAAACTAACTCCAGATACATGTGCACCCTTGTGCATCTGGCTTACGTGGGTCCTGGGGAATCAAGCCTTGAACTAGGGTCCTTAGGCTTCACAGGCAAGTGCTTAACCACTAAGCAATCTCTCCAGCCCACTTTATTTATTTTTTATTGATGCAGTTGTGAATGGGAGTGATTCTCTGATTTCATCCTCTGTGTGTTTGTTGTTAGCATATAGGAAGGCTACTGATTTCTCTCTCTCTCTTTTTGAGACAAGGTCTTTCTATATAGGCCAGGCTGGCCTTGAACTCACTATGCAGCTCAGTCTGGCATTTAACTTGTGATCCTACTTCCACGCCAGCCAGCTGACACGGTCTCTTAAAGATGATGGCCCTGCTTTGAGTTCTCACTGACCCAAAGGTCAAGTACAGGGGCTGGTTGTTCCTTGCTACTCTCCTCCAGCTCTCTAAGAGTGGGCTCCCTCTTCCTCTCACCCTTTCTTTGACTTCCTGCTTCTTCACTCCTCTTTGTGTGACCTTGGATGTGGAGCTTGCCTTGTAAGAAATCTGTACATCTGTTCCGTTGGCCATCTCTGCAAAGATCATGGGACTTCCCCTGAAGTCCTGCTTGGGCAGAGAGACTGACCTAGCTGCTGTGTGTTCCCCCGTCCTCTGAGCCTCTGAACTTGGGCTCAGGTCACCTAGCCACTGCTCAACTTTGGAGGCATATTTGTTTGCATTTCTGTCCATATTAACACATTTTCTATGTTTGTACTAAAGCATGCATTATAAATGTGTCTTCTGAAAGGAACTGTGATCCTGTTTGGAAGCAGATAGTGTTGACGTTATTATTATTATTATTAAAATATTTTTGTTCATTTTTATTTATTTATTTGAGAGTGACAGAGAGAGGGAGAGAAAGAGGCAAGTAGAGAGGGAATGGGTGCACCGGGGCTTCCAGCCACTGCAAACGAACTCCAGACGCGTGTGCCCCCTTGTACATCTGGCTAATGTGGGTCCTGGGGAATCGACCCTCAAACCGGGGTCCTTAGGCTTCACAGGCAAGCGCTTAACCACTAAGCCATCTCTCCAGCCCAGTGTTGACATTATTGATACCTAGCCAGGCAGGGTCGTTTGTTGTGAAGGGTGAGATATGCCAGCTGTGCCTTCAGGGAGCCTTCCATTGTTGGGTACAGTTACTACTATCTGGCCACTGCCTGCCACCCAGGCTGGCCTATGCTAAGTGAGCGGTAAGTCACTGCGCATGACCACTGGCCCACGCAAGGCCATCATGCAGGTACAGGGGAGCTTGAGCTGTGACTGCCCGTATTCTGGTAGCTTCTGCACACAAGGTCTCTGTTTCAGCTTCTACCACACAGCTCTGAGATTCTCCAGCTCCCTGGGGGTAAGCTTGTCTTCTTCTGTCTTCTTTTTTCTTCTTTTCTTTTCCCATTTGGCCCCTCCCCTACTCACCAATCTTGATTTATAAATGGTGAGATTCAGTTATGCATCTCACCACTCCTTATGGATATTCTCAGACGTATGTCAAACAGAGAACTACCGAACCACCCAGTTTTCATGTTCCCAGCTGAAGTTGAATGCTTTTAATTTCAGGTCCCTTGCTGTGAACACTGCCTCTGTTGTGGCCTACTTAGTGCCTAGTTTTCAAAGAGTTTTTTTTTTTTTTTTTAATGAGAGAAAGAATTGGCATGCCAGGGCCTTAGCCACTGCAAGCAAACTGCAGATGTATGTGCCACCTTGTGCATCTGGCTTATGTGGGTTCCGGGGAGTCAAACATGTGTCCTTAGGCTTCACAGGCAAGTGCCTTAACCACTAAGCCATCTCTCCAGCCAGTCAGAGAGGGTTTTTTTTTGTGTGTGTGTATGCGCTTTTTGTTGGTGCTTTTTCTGTTTAAAATGGTCCCAGTCACGATGCTGGAGTGCTGCCCACGGTCCCTGATCCCACGGAT
Organism: Dipus sagitta; assembly: GCA_036346955.1. Classification (NCBI taxonomy): domain Eukaryota; kingdom Metazoa; phylum Chordata; class Mammalia; order Rodentia; family Dipodidae; genus Dipus; species Dipus sagitta. The sequence goes on from CM070770.1 coordinate 40,144,353, forward strand.
GATGCTGGAGCGCTGCCTAGTGTTCCTGATCCCAAGGAGGCTGTGATGCGCTTTATGGAGAATAGCCATGTGTTATATAAGGTGCATTTGGTCTGGCGTTACACTGCTGCCGGCCACGAATTCAATGTTAAGGAATCAACGATATGTACTGAATAAGGTGTCTTGAAGCACACAAAACTATATCAGTCAGTTGTGCAATGCTGTGTACAGTACAATGTACGAAACATGTTGTGCTTTGTCTAGTGGCCCGTCCTGTGTTGTGTAGTACTTCCTAGGAACAGAGGCTCGGTGCTTGCTCCCTTAGTGTTCACAGGCCTTTAAAGAACATCACTCGTCATGAGGATTGGTTATATCTTCTTTCTGTGGGACGAAAGGCACCTAGCTGCGTCTTCCACGTTGTCTCGAGTCCCTCCTCCTCCTCGGCTCCTGCAGGAATACTAGGGAAGGAGCAATGAACAAAGGGCAGAGGACCTGCCCCGCTCTGCCACGTGCCGAGGGCTTGACACCCCTGGTCTTGCTTTCCTCATCTGCAAAACGGGTAACAGTGACACGCGCCCCACGCCGAGGCAGTGAGTGTTGAGACAGGCACACACTGAGTGTCGGAACCTGTCAACTTCAGCTGCGCACACTTGTTGGGGATCTGTTGTGAATACTGCATGGGTGGATAGGTACAGGCTGTTTTCTTGCTCCCCAAAAAGTAAATTGCCAGGGGCTGGAGAGATGGCTCAGCAGTTAAAGGTGCTTGCTTGCAAAGTCTGCTGACTCAAGCTCAAGCCTCCCCCATCACCCATGTAAATCCGATGCAAAGTGGCACATACATCTGTGATCCCAGTACACCTGTGACAATGGCTGATGGGGCCAAGACAGTCTGAATTCAGCTTGAAGACCAGATAGCCTGGCATTTGTTGGAAGTAGTAAGAGACCTGGTCTCAAAGAAGGTGAAAGAAGAGTTCATATACGTCGAGGTTGTTCTCTGACTACACACGCACACGCACGCATGCACACGCACTTGCACACACGCACACGCACACACGCACACGCACGCACACACGCGCACACATGTGTGCCCATACATACCCACATATACACACAAATTAGTTAGTTAAAAAATTAAAGTAAATTATCCTGTAGGAGTGATAAACTGACTCAAAGAAAAGGTTATGGGCAAGATATGATCAGACTGGGAATAAGCCCGATCTTACCGTCTATCCCTGGCATCTGGTCCACTGTCGGACACAGAGGAGTGCCCTACAGAAGCTTGTTGAGTGAGGGAAGGAGTGATGGATCAGTGTAGGGCTATGAAAGAGATGTCAGTGAAGCACAGGGGAGGGTTGTGGCTTCTTGGAAGAGGCTAGGGTGAGCCTCGGAGGGTTTTGATGAGAGGGCCTTGCAAGGGGAAGGTGAGCTTGACGGAAGTCAGGGAGGAAGGAAGTAGGCAGTGAGAACAGAACTGCCCTGGAGACACATGGTTCAGGGTGGGCGGGGTCTGAGAGTGGGCATGGACAGTGAGAGAGGTTGGAAAGGTGGGTGGCATCAGACTCAGGGAAATCCAAGGCTACCCACCTCCCGTGGCAATGCCTGGAAGTGGGGGGCCCCTGCTCTCTTGCCTTTCCCCTGGGCTCAGCCAGCCCTCCTGGGGAAGCCTGTGGATGGATGCTCCCGTGTCCTCCTCTCTGCTCTGGGCCATCGTTGTGTGAATGTTCCCAGTGTTTAGTCCTATGAAGGGCCCATTTCAGATACTCATCAACTTGGCTAAATAAGTGACCTCTCATAAATAGAAGATTTCACTTCTACCAGATTCTCCATGATTGAACACATTTTTCCTAACTTAATAGGGGAAAGATGCCACCTTGCTTTTGCTTTTACTTTCATTCCTCAAGCTAAACTTCTATATGATTCTATATTAGTGTGTGCTGCTATGACAAAATACCATGGACTTGGTAACTTGTAAATGGCAGAAATTTATTTCCCTCAACTCTGAGGGGTCCAAGAGCAAAGTGCCCATAGATTTGGCATGTGGCAAAGACTCAGTTCTGAGATGGTGACTTCTCCCCTTGTCCTCATGTTGCAGAAGGACTAGGGAAGCTCGATATGGTCTGTTTTGTAAGGGCATGAATCCTTTCTCGAAGGCTGAGCCTCCCAAAGGCCCCACCTCCAAATGCCATTACATGAGGGTATAGGGTTTTAACAGACGAGGTTTGAGGTAGACACAGTCTATAGATCTACTGAGTTCAGATTTTCTTCTGTGGCAGCTTGGTCCATTTTCTTCATCCACACAGATGGTTATTTCCACACTGATTTGCATGATTCCTTTGCATAGTATGGATGCTAACCATTGGTTATCTTCAGTGTAGATATTTGCCCTTGTAATGGTTCATTCTTTTTCCATTCTGGGATATTTGCCTTTCTGATATACACAAGTTCTGAAATTGAACACATCACACCAAAACTTCTTTGTTAAACTTCTAAGCATACAGAATTATTCTCACTATAGCTTTGGAAAATAGCTTCTGTTGCTGTAGATTTTTACTTGCTTTTTTTTTGTTTTGTTTTGTTTTTCGAGGTAAGGTCTCACTCTAACTCAAGCTGACGTGGAATTTACTATGTAGCCTCAGGGTGCCCTTGAACTCACAGTGATCCTCCTACGACTGCCTACCAAGTTCTGGGACTAAAGACGTGTGCCACCATGCCCAGCTACTTTCTTTCTTTATATGCAACATTTCTTTGTTTTTAAAAATTAGTTTATTTATTTGAGAGAGAGAGAAAGAATGGGCATGCCAGGGCCTTCAGCTGCTGAAAACTCCAGATGCATGTGCCACCTTGTACCTCTGGCTTATGTGGGTCCTGGGGAATAGAACCTGAGTCCTTTGGCTTTGCAGGCAAGTGCTTAACCACTAAGCCGTCTCTTCAGCCCTAACATTTCTTTCTTATACTTTCCTAAACTTTCAATATACTAGACTTGATCTGAAGTCCCATAACCCATAACCCAATTTCTTCAGCACAACCTCATCACCATCTGTTTTGCATTCTTTCCTCAGGGCTGGTGAGGTCTTCTTTATCACATCGAGTGTGCTCTTCTGTGTGACGATGTCCCATCACGTCCCATTTATCTCTGTGCCTCTCCATGTTAGTTTCCTTTTAAATTTTAGTATTAGGTGGGCGTATCCTCATGTCCTTATTTTTCAGTTTTAGAAATTCTTGGAGTGTCACTTATCTCCTCTTCTAGATGGCTTTGATGAATCACTTTGCACAACCTAGGAAAATTCCAACAGAACTGCAGATTCTTTTGGAATCTGGGCCATCACTGTGTAAAGCTCACAGCTTCACATGGAGAACCTGCCACATGTGTGGCATCTACCCATCCACCTAGGAGCCCGGGCTTCCTCTCCTTTACTGACTTGTAAAAGTGTACGACACTGGCTCGCAGGTATGCAAACTTCTTGTCGGGGTCTTCCTAAGTTACTCATGTTGACTTTTCTGAGTGAATTCTCTTAAATGTTCCTTTCAGTTGCAAAGTTCAATGCAAAGAATGGCCAAAGAATGGGTGCCATAGTCAAGTCTTGGAGAGCTGACCAAGGCTCTTTCCATGTCCCCTTCACACCCACCTGGGCCCCAGAGCCTGCTTGTCTTTCCACTTGCACAGTTCTCCTTCCTCACCAATCTGCCACCCTTCAGAACGTCGTCCCTTCTCATGACCTCACATCCTCTGTGTTCGTCCCTGTCCGCCCTCCCAGCAGCTACCTGCTTACAGCTGCAATAGAATGTGTGCTGCCCTAGGGCTGGGCACACGCCAGTGAAGAAGAGGAAGTTTTCATATTATAGTGTGAGGGAGGCAGGCCATGAACATATAGGCAGATAAGTAAGGTCACTGCTAAATTAGTGAGCTGTAAAGGAAATAAATAGAGGCTAAGAAGATTCTGCTAGAACCTTCCTCCTATGCTTTTCAGCTTTTTGTCCAGTGCTTGGCTATTTGCGTTGTCAGGGAAGAGTTAATTGGTATTCCACGTGCTCTGCTCCCATTCTGTTTCCCTATCAGCTATGAGGTCTTCAGGTCTCATCTTCTCTCCATTGCTGCCATTCCAACCACTCTCTGCTTCAGAAATCACTCTCAGAAACTTCTGAAAGTCTGTGTGTAAAAGAATCTCCTGAGAGCCTAATAGGAGTAGCAGTTTCTATCTATGGTTTCACAGAACTCCAAAAAACCAAACCCACTGACTTTTCTGGCCACAGCCATTTCTGTGAGGGAGGGAGAGAGAGTCAATTCCTTCTGCCTGCCTTTCCCTCCTTCACTGTCTTTTTCCCTTCTCAGTGAAACTGGAACATGGTCTTACACCTCAGGACCTCATGGGGCTAACATTCTTCTGGGTACATTTAGACCAACCCTGGACCTTACTGGGGTACAGGCTATGGTGTTTTGTGTTTATGTTTCTGTGTGTGTGTGTCTTGTCTGTCTGTCTGTCTGTCTGTCTGGGGAGAATGAAATCTGGAGGAGACAGAGCTCCACCATCCAGATACAAGAGGTTGAGACTTTTAAAGGGACTGGAAGCATAGGACTCAGTGAAGTAATATCCCAGACATTGAACTAGTTCCTGCTCACCACTTAAAAAGTTAGATCCTAGCTGGGTGTTGTGGCGCATGCCTTTAATCCCAGCCCCTGTGGGCAGAGGTAGAAGGATTTCTGTGAGTTTGAGGCTACCCTGAGACTATATAGTGAATTTCAGGTCAGCCTGGGCTAATGTGAGACCCTACTTCAAAACACTAAAAAAATAAAAATAAAAATAAAAATAAAAGTTAGGTCCTGGGCTAGGGAGATGGCTCAGTGGTTAAGTGTGCTTCCTGCACAAGCATGAGGACCTGAGGGGCCCTGAGACTGCCCAAGTTCAAATCTTCAGATCCCACATGAACAGCTGGTCATGGCCATGCATGCCTGAAGCCCCAGGCTTGCAGGGGACTAGAAACTTGAGAAGCATTGACGCCGGGCAAGCTCTGGAATCAGTAAAGAGACTCCAGCTCAAAACAAGCCTAGGCAGAAGATCAACGGAGTGGGGCACCTGGCATTCCACTCCCCACCTGCTATAGGTAAGTTTATAGGACAAAACATATCACAGTGCACACACACATACACACATGCATGCAAAAAAATTAGACCCTGATATAACAATTTTTGTGGATAGAAACATGGAGGCTCAGAGAAATTAACTGTCAGAGAACTCTCAGGATAAATATGCTATGTTCTGAGACTGGACAAGTCACTCCCATTCCATGACCTATTTAGCCTGACTCTCCCCTCTCCATGTGTGAAGCCCTTCTTAACTTTCTTTTAAAAAATATTTATTTATTTGCAAGGAGAGAGAGAATTAATGGGTGTTCCAGGTCCTCTAGGTACTGCAAATGAACTCCGAATTCATGCACCACTTTGTTCATCTGGGTTTAAGTGGCTACTGGGGAATTGAACCTGGGTCCTTAGCCTTTTCAGGCAAGCACCTTAACTCTGAGCCATCTCACCAGCTCCCTTCTTAACGTTCAATGCCACCTCTAGGAAGTTCTGGATTCCCAGGGTGATGGTGAGATTTCCTTCACCAGCTTCTTGTCCATCCCCTTGGGGCAGTGTCTGGTTTGTAGCTGTCTCCCACGTGGCCCAGCACACCATGGAATTGGTTGAGTCAAACCAAGGATGACTTCCAGCCAGAAGGCGCACCTTGCATAGCTCATAGCTCTGGGGTAATTCCATTCATTCATTTATTTATTTATGAGAGAGAGGCAGCTGGAGACAGAGAAAGAGAGAGAGAGAGAGAGAGAGAGAGAGAGAGAGAGAGAGAGAGAGATGCACCAGAACCTCTAGCCATTGCAGATGAACTCCAGATGCATGTGCCACCTTGTGCATCTGGCTTATGTGGGTCCTGGTGAATCGAACCTGGGTCCTTTGGCTTTGTAGGCAAGCACTTTAACCACTGAGCCATCTCTCCATCTCTCCAGCCCCTTGGGGTAATCCTAGAATGTTCTAAGTGGTTCTGAGCTCAACCCCACATGAAGAGAGCTATCTTTTGTGTCCAGAGGGGATCTTTCACAGTTCCTGAGAAGAACCTGCTCAGTCTTCAGGGACACCTGTCCTGATCTGGGCTTGAGGGCCAAGAGCTCTGACTGTATGGTGCCTGTGTCCTGGCCATCCTTTGTGGTATCCCCTGGGGAGGCCGAGAGCAGCTCGTTGGGGACAGCTTCTCTCGAGGGTTCAGGTGTCCGTTCACCATCTGCCTTCCTCTCCTCACCACCTTCTCCTTCTCTTTCTCGGAGCCCCAGTTCTCTTAAGAGCTTCATACTACAAAATACACACAAGGCTCCCTGAGTGTTCAGAACCCTCCCTGAGAAGTGCTCTCAGAGAGTTTCACAGGGAGCATGACCTGTTGCCTTCCTGCTGTGCCATGATCAAGGAGCAGGGATTTTCCACCGGGACGCTGGTTATGTGTGACAGACATTGGCACCTATGGCCCTGGATTACAAAGGCCACTTGTGGAGTCAGGTGGGACTGGGGTTGCACCTGGCTTTTGCTTCTTACTAGCGGTGGGCCTGCAGGTGCATTTACCTTCCATATTCTCATTTGTAATGAAAGCAACATAGCTCCTATCTCATAGAACTGAGATGAGGTGCAAATGAGGGTTTTTTTCTTTCTTTCTTTCTTTCTTTCTTTCTTTTTTTTTTTTGAAGTAGGGTCTCAGGGTCTCACTCTAGCCCAGGCTGATCTGTAATTCGCTATGTAGTCTCAGGGTGGCCTTGAACTCATGGCAATCCTCCTACCTCTGCCTCCCAAGTTCTGGGATTAAAGGCATGCACCATCATGCCTGACTAAGTTAGTTTTTTTAAAGACTGTTATTTAATGTCATACTATATACTATTATGGACAAGCCCTATATCAAGGTTTAAAGAAATACTATGCCTAGTTACAGTGAAACAACTCCTTTTCACTGACTGTCAGGGACCATCAAAGAACTTTCCACCTGAACTTGGCTTTGTTAATTTATTTATTTGAGAGGGAGTGTGCGTGTGTGCGCGCACACGAGGGAGAGAGAGAGAGATAAGAGAGAGAGAGAGAGAGGGAGGGAGAGAATGGGTGCATCAGGACCTCTAGCCACTGAAAACGAACTCGATATACATGTGCCGCCTTGTACATCTGGCTTACGTGGATACTAGGGAATTGAGCCTCGAACCGAGGTCCTTAGGCTTCACAGGCAAGTGCTTAACCACTAAGCCATCTCTCCAGCTCTGACTTTGTTAATTTAAATCAGCTTTAAGGAAAACTTGAACGTCTTCCTTGACCTGTAATGCTTCATATAAAATGTCCCTGTGGTTTGTTCTTTCATCCCATTCTGCTTCTTCAGATGTCAAGAACAGTTGTAGAGTCAGTAACAGCCATGGGCTGGAGATGTAGGTGGTAGGACACTTGTCTAACATGCGCAAATGCCTCGGTTGGATCCTTAGTACCCCCTCCTCCCAAAGTAATACTAGTAGACACAGTGGGTGCTGATTATGTGCCGTGTCATTCTATGGCTGGATGTGTCAGCTCTCAAACTTCATAGCAATCCTTCCAGGAGGAATGGCTTTTGTGCAGAAAAAACAAACAAACAAACAAACAAACAAACAAACAAAAAAAAAAAAAAAAAAAAAAACAAAGCCAGGCTAAGTATGAGTGATGTGGGCCAGACAGACAAGGATACATGGAGTCCCGGGAGCAGGAGAAAGCAGGAGGCTTAAAGCCGAATGAGTACCTGGTGTAACAAAAACATGCATATGCACAGGTCCCATGGGGATTTGTCTATCAATCAGGGATTGGAAAAACGCAGCATTCTAGATGAGTGGAGGGCCCAATAACAAGCAAAATGGACATCTGGCTTAGAGATCCTTTAAAGAGGAGGGCTGTAATTCACATGATTAAAAAGTTTCCTATGGGTGTTGGAGAGATGGCTTAGTGGTTAAGGTGCATGCCTGGGAATCCTAAGAACCCAGGTTCAATTCCCCAGTACCCAGATGCACAAAGTGGGTGTATGTGTCTGGAGTTCATTTGCATTGACAAGAGGCCCTGGCATGCACATACTCTCTCTCAAATAAATGAATAAAAATAATTTCAAAGCATCTCCCATGAGCCAGATGTGGTGGCTCATTCTTGTAGTCCTAGCACTTAAGAGGCTGTGATGAAACCAAGCCTGGGCTACAGAGTAACACACCCTTTCTCAAAAGAATAAAGCCTCCCATGAGCCTCTGCTTGGGAGGGCAGGACCAAACTTTAGGTCATATCTGGCAGCGCCAGGACATGGATATTTGCCTGTGAGCTTGGCTAGAAAGGAGGGAGTGTTGAAGAGCTCACCCAGCACTGGCTTGAGAGAAGGTGCTGACAGGGCGCACTCTGCTCCTCACCCATGAGCTTCCCTCTCCTCCATCTTTCTGAGGTGTGGACTCAGGCTCTCTTCGAGCGCTGAAAGCAGAAATGCAAGCCTGGCCTGCAACTTTCCCATCGCATAAACACAACTGTTTCTTCCCATCAGAAGGTTTCCCTGACAGTTTACGTATGTGTGAGCGTGTGCATGTGTACACAGAAAAGTGCTGAGCACATGTTCTTGGGCAAAATGTACATGTAACCTAGTTTTCTCTTCATTATTTCTTGAGTGTAAAAACAAGATGAGTAAAATTTGGAAATCATAAAAAAAATGTAAGAACATAAAACTCACTTCAAAGTCACCAACCAGATGCCACTACCTGGTCACTGAGGGCATTTCTATTCAATATTTTCTAACATTTTTAAAAATAAATTTTATTTATTTATGTATTTATTTATTTGAGGGAGTGAGAGAGAGAGAAAGAGGGAGATAGAGAGAATGGACACACCAGGGCCTCCAGCTATTGCAAACAAACTCCAGATGCATGCGCCCCCTTTTACATCTGGCTTACGTGGGTCCTGGGGAATCAAACTGAGGTCTTTTGGCTTTGCAGGCAAGCACTTTAATTGCTAAACCATCTCTCCAGCCCTTTCTCATGTATTTTATGTATGTATGTATCTATCTATCTATCTATCTATCTATCTATCTATCTATATATATATTATATATATATATATATATATATATGTTAAGGTAGAGTCTCACTCTAGACCAGGCTGACCTGGAACTCACCCTGCAGCTCCAGCCTGGCCTCAGACTCACAGCAATTCTCCTGCCTCAGGCTCCCAAGGGCTGGGATTAAAGGCATGCACTTGTGTATACTTTCATAGAAACACGGAATCATACTTCATTCTAAGTCACACTGGCTACTGTTTCTTGACCTGTTTTCTAATTTGCAATATGACTTCCTCTCATTTAGCAAACCTCAAAATTGGTGCAAAAAGTGTTTCATTGCATCATAATTCATTTTACCACTCCTGGTTATGAGTATATTTGTTACAGTCTTGTTTTTTTTTTTTTTTTTTTGAGCCAAGCCCAACAGACTGGCCTTTTTTTAATGCAAGATTGAGAGAGAGAGAGAGAGAATAAATTGGCACACTAGAGCCTCCAGCCACTGCAGTCGAACTCCAGATATGTGAGACCCCCTTATGTGCATATGCGACCTTGTGCGCTTGTGTCACTTTGTGCATCTGGCTTACATGGGACCCAGAGAGTCAAATGTGAGTCCTTAGGCTTCACAGGCAAGTGCCTTAAGCACTAAGCCATCTCTCCAGCTCTGTCACAGTCTTTAAAAAATTTAAAACATGTTGAAATGAATGTCCCTTGTCTTCATTGCCAATTAATTCCTTAATGCAGATACCCAAAAGTCATGTTGTTGCCTGTTTTACAAGATTTTGGCATATCTGACAAGAATTACTCTATAAAGTGTTACCAATTTATAGGGCTTCTCCAGTGGACATATATAAGAATGCCTATCTTATTTTCTTACCAATATTTGATCATTTCACTAACAAAATCTGGCAATGATATTTTAACTCATTTTCCCTTCTTTAGTGTTTGAAACTTGGCATGCATATCAAAGTTACTTGGCATTGAATTGCTTCAGATTACACATTGATTACCATAGTGATGGGCTTATTTGTTCTTAAGTCAGCCTTTTAAAGGGGCCTTGCTTTTCTACCCTAATGGATGACTAAAGCCTCCGCGGAGCAGTTGCATCTTGCTAGTTTGGATGTTTTTCACTTGTAATTTTGGTTTGTTTGTTACAAATACTCTCTCCACATAGGTGTCTCCCTCTCATAGCTCAAGTCTCAGCCAAAATGTCACCTATGCAGAGACCTTCCCTGGCTTCCATCCCCTATCATCTTTCATGAAATTCTGCTACAGTTTTTTTCAGTGTTTAACCCCTTCATGAAATGCTCTCATTGTGCATGCTCATCCATTTGAGCCCAGGCATCACCAAGGCAGGCGCCGTCTGCTTGAGCTCAGCAGGGCCACCAACCCAGACTTTTTGAATGAATGGGTTCATAATAAGTTGGTCTTCAGCATATTGTTTTGGAGACTTTATTTATTTATTTATTTGTGTCTGCTGTATGAGAGAGAAAGAGAGATTAAGAGGCAGATACAGAAGAGAGAATGGGCACGCCAGGGCCTCTAGCCACTGCAAATGAACTCCAGATGCAGATGCATGCACCATCTTGTGCATCTGGCTTACATGGGTGCTGGGGAAATCCAACCTGGGTCCTAAGGCTTCACAGGCAAGTGCCTTAACTGCTAAGCTGTCTCCCAGCCCCCTTTCCTTTTTCTTAAAGAGAAGCCATATTCTGCTAGATTTACCCCTGAGGATGTCTTCAAATCCTCTACAGTTAACAAACAGTAGCTATTGTGCTTAATAAAACTAGAGACCAAGTCATGTTAGGCTTTAAAAATGAAAAGAATGATTAAAATAAAGTTTTATTTATGAATTTCCATAATGATGAATATGGGCCTCACCTCTTTCTGGTGTACCAGCTTCATATGGTGCTTAACCATTCTAAGCTTGGGTTTATAGTTTCCATTTTTGTCTTCTTGCTCTCTCTTTCTGTTTTGGCTGTTATTGTGACAGGATCTAACACAGGCTGGCCTTGAACTCAAAATCCTCCTGCCTTTGCACCGCCCTCCCCTGACCCTAAGTGATGTGATTACAGATGTGAACCATCGCCACCAACCCTTCCCTTGTCTTTAAGCCCCTTTCTCAGGCACGCCCACCTTTTCATCTGCCAGAGCCCTCTAGTCCTTCAAGCCTCCACTTAAGACATCACTGCACTGGGAAAGCTGTGGCCTGGTGCTCTCCCTGGGCTCTAAGCCCTTCTAACCAAGCTCCTGCTACCCCTCCCTACCATCTCTTGCACGTGACTTGCCACAAGGTTCCAGGATCTCCCTTATTTTTAGCATATTCCCCCTGTCCTCTACCCCCATGGTCTAGTTTTTAGATTTTAGCAAGGTAAAGGAAAGGGCTTTTATTGTAATTTTTATTTATTTGTTATTTATTTTGTCTAACCCTGAATACCCAGCACCTGGCATGCAGCAGGTACTCGGTAACATCTGTGGTCGATGGGCTAGTGAATGAAAGACTGAGCTAGGTCAACAGTGTTTCAAAGGAGCGCAGCCATTTCTAGCTCCACTTAGATGATGGGAAGATTTGTCTTCATGAGCTTCTCTAGGGAGAGAGACAGCTGTTCTTGGAGCAATGGCTCTCAATTTTGACTGCTATTTTGAATGATCTGAGAAGCCTTTAAAAGGTATTGAGTCCCTGGCTCCAGCCTCTGTAGGTCTGTGTTAACTAGCCTGGGCATGGCCTGGGCAGGGGGACTTTGAAAAGCTTCCCAGGTGCTGAAGGCATAGTCAAGGTTGGCTGTGTCAACGAGGCAGAAGGGTGCGTATCTATAATCCCAGCACCTTAGAAGGCTGATGCAGGAAGATCATGATCTATAGGCCAGCCTGGGCTACTAGTGAGACACTTGGCCCAAAACAAACAAACAGACAAAACTACCAGGGATATTGGCCATGGCTGCTCTAGAACCCAAGAAGTGGCTTCTCTACTATATATTTCCTGCTATATTCTTACAGCCAACCCCTCTCTTCCCAAGCTCACCGGGAACCAAAGATATGGAGTTGGAGTCAGGCCCATCCAACTCTAGAAAACCCATGTGTCACTTTTACATGGAAGGAAAGTGTTCCTGTTTTCATAAAAAGCTAGTAAGAAAGACAGGTGAGGCTCAGGCTATCACTGCAGCTGTAGGTGCTACAGAACAAGGAAGACAGAGAGACAGCCTTCTGGAGAGAAGGAGCTGGGGCGAGGTGGTATTCCAGGGATGGGGACATAGTCTTCGTGGGGAATGATTGCAAGACAGAAAAAAAAAAAAAAAGGAAATATATATTTGGTCTTTGTGTAATTACCTCTTCAGTGCAACGACGTGCAAAGCCCTTGTAGATTTCATTAGTCACAGGGGTTTATTCAACCATCTCCTTTGCATAAGAAACCCAAGCTTACAGCTGGTCTCTGGGAAAGAAGGCGTTCAGGGCCTTGAAAAGAGAGCTCAGGCCTTTCCAAGCTCTCACTGAAACACAGCGGAGGAGGTCAGGGCCCGGGATGCATGGGGCCTGGCTGAAATGTTTCTATCCAGCATTTGCAATTCAATCCCACAGTTTCCTTTATGGAACAATTCACGAAATTCAGAGTTGTTCTTTTTTCTAATTCACCATATAATTCACCTCCCAAGTTCAATTAAGAAGCAATCTGTTAGCAACTTGGGGAGCAAGCTGCTTTTCTTTAGGAAAGCCCAATTTTCTTCCACTCCCAAAAGAAAGTGCCTTAATTACATGCATCGCAGGAGACACTGATGTACACACAACGCCCCTCTACCATCAATAATGAAATAGTAATAAGACACATCCACACATATCTAGGCAGGAAGAGGTGGACTTCTCCAAGCCCCAAGAGGACAGTGACTTGTTCCACAGACCAATACTGCCCATTTGTACAGTAGTGTCTGTGAATATCCATTGATATAGATATTCATAAACAAAACCTTATTTTAATCATTCTTTTCATCTTTCATTCTTAAATCTCAACATTACTTGGTCCCTAGTTTACTTTCTTTTATTTGAGAGAGAGGAGTGAGGAGAGAGGGAGAAAGAGGGAGAGGGAGAATGGGCATGCCAGGGCCTTCAGCCGCTGCAAATGAGCCCCAGACGCATGGACCCCCTTCTGCACATGTGCAACTGTACGTCTGGCTTACATGGAACCTGGAGATTTGAACATGAGTTCTTAGGCTTTGCAGGGAAGTGCTTTAACTGCTAAGCCATCTTCTCTAGCCCTTTTTATTTTATTTTATTTATTTATTTTTCTTTTTTTCTTTATTAGTTAGTTTTGTATTCAGCAAATACAGTTTGGTACCATTAGTAGGCTCATCCGTGACCTACCCCCTCCCCTTGGCCCCTCCTTGTTGAGGTATACGGGTCATGCATTGTGGAGTTAGCCCACAGTTATATGTAAGATAAATGTCTCTGCATATCATGACCCAACATGTAGCTCTGACATTCTTTCCACCCCCTCTTCCGCAAAATTTCCCTGAGCCATGTTGGGTTCATTTTTGGTCTGCTTCAGTGATGAGGTGTTGGGGGCCTCTGAGGGTCTGGCTCTCTGATTTGGTAGGAGTTGATTTTTCTCTGTGTTGATCTCCTTCCCCCTTGTGCTGGTATCCGGTTCATCAGGAAAACAGCACCCTTGCTTGTTTCGCCAGTTTTTCTTAGTTTCATCCGGGGCCCTTTGGAGGTATGATGGGGTGGCTCTCTCCTTAGGATCTACATCTATCTTTCTTTCCCTGGGATTTGCAGCGCAGCTAGGCAGTCGCCATCTTGGCCGGAAGTCCCCTTTTTATTTTATTTTTATTTGAGAGAGAGAGAGAGAGAGAAAGAGAGAGAGAGAGAGAAAGAGAGAATTGGTCCCTAATTTAAGCAACAATAGCTACTGGAAGTCTTTGTGTGTGTGGGGGGGGGTGGTGTTTGTTTTTTAGAGGCAGAACCTCACTCTAGCCCAGGCTTACCTTCAGCTCCTTCTGTACCCAAGGCTGGCCTCAAACTCGCGGTAGTCTTTCTCCCTGAGCCTCGTTAGTCCTGGGACCATGCTCGGCTTGCTTGTTTGTTAACTGTAGAGAATTTGAAGATTTGTTCACGGGTAAATCTAGCAGAAGATGGCTCCACTTTACTCGAAGAAAAAAAAGGTCTCTAACACAAGGTCTTAAAACTGCTTATTACTTGAGAGAGGGTCACATATAGCCCAAACTAGTGTCAGACTCACTATGTAGCTGAGGATGACCTTGAACTCCTGATCCTCTTGCTTCTACCTCCTGAATGCTGAGGATACAGGTATACTCCTACGAGACACGGCTGGGATTTGTGATCTTAACTGCCTCAATCCAGCCTGGTCGTTACATCAGGCATCCTCTCACAGATAGCTTTGTAGCCCTAGGGAATTTCTGCCTCCCCCACCAGGCACTTTACTTATTCTTACTCTGAGGTGGGATGCAGGTCTAAGGTCAGACAGCGTCCTTCCAGTAATTATCATTCCTAACCAACTCTGTACCCTTGCCTCCGGACACTGTGATTCCTGTCTATAAGTGGGGTTGCTTGTGGTCCTTTTGCTATTGGGTCTTTATGAGGATGGAAGCCCCAAATTCCAGGTAAGGAAACAGTTTAGCACCATTCTTAGCACATGGTAAGTACCACAGCCAGCATATAGTTGACACAGATTCCTTCAGTCATACCAACTACTGGGGATATCTGGCCTACCCCGCTCCAGAGCCTCCAGAGTTCTCTCCATTCCACCCCCACATACCTGTGGCAGAACTGAGCATCGAAGTCCAGGCCTGGCTTCATCCATCCCAGCCCTTAGCTCTTCTACCATAACCTTCAGCTCACCTTGAACCAGAAATGAGTCAAGACACAAACAAAGGCAATATATATATGAAGATGTGTTTTCTAAAAAATTTTAAAGTCATGCACCACCATACCTGGCCACATTTTTATTTATTTATTATTATTTTTATTTATTTATGACAGAGAGAAACAAAGAGGCAGAGCGTAAGAGATAAAGGACATGCCAGGGCCTCTAGCCACTGCCAGTGAACTCCAGATACATGCACCACCATGTGCATCTGCCTTATTAGGTTCTGGGGAATTGAACCTAGGTCCTTAGGTTTTGAAGGCAAATGCCTTAACTGCTAAGCCATCTCTCCAGCTCACACATTTTTTTTAAAAAAACTTTTTTACTCTTATTTATGAGAGAGAGACAGAACGGGCATGCCAGGGCCTTTAGCCACTGTAAATGAATTCCAAAAGCATGTGCCACCTTGTGCACCTGGCTTATGTGGGTCCTGGGTAATTGGACCTTGGCCCTTTGGCCTTGCATGCAAATGCCTTAACTGCTAAACCATCTCTCCTGCCCTCATATTTATTTATGATATTCACTTGCAATGAGAGAGAGAGAGAGAGAGGGAGGGAGGGAGGGAGATAGAGAATGAATGGGCATGCCAGGACCCCCAGCTGCTGCAAACAAACTCCAGATGTCTGCACCACTTTGTGCATCTGGCTTATGTAGGTCCTGGGGAATTGATCCTGGGTTCTTTGGCTTTGCAGGCAAAAGCCTTAACTGCTAAGCCATCTCTCCTGCCCTAATATTTATTTATTTATTTGCAATGAGGAAGAGAGAGAATGAGAATGAACGGGCATGACAGGGCCTCCACCTGCTACAAACTCCAGATGTCTGCATCACTTTGTGCGTCTGGCTTTACATGGATACTGGGGAATGGAACCCAGGTTGTTAGGCTTTGCAGGCAAGTGTCTTAACTGCTGAGCCATCTCTCCAGCCCCTGAACTACATGACTTTATTTGATAGACCTTCTCTATCATTTCACCAGGACCAAACTTGCCAACCAAAACCATGCTGGGCTTCCACTGCTATATAGAATGTATTCCAAATCTTAGCCCCTGTGTCCCCTCCTGCACACTGTTAATGAGCCCTGTCATATACAGAGCTCATATAGCTACAGAACAGTTTCTTGTCCTGTAAGTCCTATCTAGGTCACTCAGAATGAAGACCAAAGTCCTGAAAATGGCCTGCAAGGTCCTATGTGAGCTGGTCCTACAGGCTCTGACTGCTTTTAGGCCTCATTGCCTACCACTGCCTCCTTATCCATTCCATTCTTGTCATACCTAGCTCCCTGATGCCAAGCACACTTCCACCCCTGGTCCTTTGTACTTTCTGTCTTTCTAGTTTGGAATGTTCTTCTCCAGATATCTGTAGACTTTCTCACTTTATTCAGATGTTCTTTTCTGCCTTCCATGAACTGCACCCCCTCAACCCTAGCATTTCTTCTTCTCACTGCCACTTATTTTCTTCACAGTACTTATAACAGCCGACTTAAATACTCACTGCCTATTTGTTTATTGTTTCCGCTTTCCTCTCCATCAGAATATAATTTCCATGAGGTCAGGGTGGAGTTCTTCAGTGTCATGTCCCCAGCAGCAGAAACAGTGTCTGGCATGTAGCAGGTGTTGGATAAATATTTTGTGAATGAACACATGCCTAAACAAACCCATTACCTCATTCAGCCCTTGCAACAGCCCATTTGACAGATGAGCGATGCTAACGCCCAAGTTCTCTCAGCCGCAGTTGCGCAGCCTGTGGAGCGGATGCTAAGCTGGATCGGGAGCCTCACTTCCCTTCACAGATGGCACATTCCTCTGCTGTTGAACGATTTCATACCATCAGGATTTCCCCTGACCTTTAGCCTGAGAGGAAATGATATCGCAACTGGAAGAATACCCGAGGGCCAGGAGTTGGCAGCCCAGGCCCCAGCAGCTGCAAGGAATGAGCAAGTGGATTCTGAGTTGGCCAGCAAGGCAGCGGAACGAGCAGGATGCAGCGTGGAGCCTTCTGTCCACGCCTGGCCATGGGGGTCCTTTCTCCATAGGAGGTCCAGCAGCTGTAGCCCCTGCCCTGCGGAGTCACAGCAGGAGATGGGACCACCTGCAGCTCAGGAGTTGGTACAGGGGCCGCATGCTATGTTCAGGCCCAGGTCTAGGCTCTGCATTGGCAGTGTGGCACTGAGTGTGAGCCTCCGTCAGGCACTGCTGTGGCTCGGCAAAGATCACAGGGCTCTGACCAGGAGACCGTGTCCTGAGCCTTCAGCTCCACTCATGCACTGTGCCACCCTGAGCAACTCAGTGTGTGTCTCAATCTCCTCTGTAAGATGGAGGCTACACGGCATTTATCCTAAAGGGCTAGCGTGGGGGCCATATGGGGTAGGGGGGAAATTGTTTTGTAAACTTCAAGTTTCTCAGCAAATACCAGAAATGCTTTTTTTTGTCAATAGATTGTTCTTTGGAGGCATTGATGTGGTTTCATGTCTTTGTCTGTCTTGGACACAAAGCTCCTCTCTAGTACCTTACCCACCACTCAGTGGTGGCCCCTCTCATTCCTCCAGTTGAAGCCAACAACCCCTCATATTGGCTGTGCCTCCACTGTCTCATGGAACGTCATCTCCAGAACCCACTGTTGGCTAGCTCACTGCTTCCTTACCTGCTGTTGGCCGCCCAGCTCCCGTTTAGAGTACACAAGTGCCTGGACCCATGATTCCCGGGGTTGTATACTCAGTGCACAGTAGGAACAACTAAGAGTTGGTAGTTGACGCCCTCAGGGTGGAGAGACGAATGTTAACGGGGTGTACAGATAACAACCACCCACAGACACATAGGGGCATCGCTGCCCTTGCTAGATGCAGTGTCTGTAGAGTTCAGTTTATAAAGCAAATTCAGTTTTGTAAAGGAAACACTCCTTCTGGGGAAACCAGAATGATTAGAGAAAGCCCAGATTGGTAGGGCAGCAGTACCCAAACTCATCAGGGGCTCAGCACCAGGCTGCATCCCATCTGGGTGACCCTGGACTCAACAGCGTTCCCTCTGCATCCCGTCTTCTCCAGTGGGGTGAGCAACTGAGGAAGAGGTTCTGGAATGAAGTTCAGGGAGATGAGGGGCTTGTCTGTAGCCTTTGTGAATTTGATTCTTCTTCTTCTTCTTTTTTTAAAAATATTTTTTGGAGCTGGGCGTGGTGGCGCACGCCTTTAATCCCAGCACTGGGAGGCAGAGGTAGGAGGATCGCTGTGAGTTCGAGGCCACCCTGAGACTCCATAGTGAATTCCAGGTCAGCCTAGGTTAGAGTGAGACCCTACCTCGAAAAAACCAAAAAAAAATATTTTTTTTTTGGTTTATTTTTATTTATTTATTTAAGAGTGACAGACAGAGAGAGAAAGACCAGATAGATAGAGAATGGGCTCACCAGGACCTCCAGCCACTGCAAATGAACTCCAGATGCATGCACCTCCTTGTGCATCTGGCTTACATGAAATATGGGGAATTGAGCCTTGAACCGGGGTCCTTAGGCTTCACAGGCAAATGCCGAACCGCTAATCCATCTCTCCAGCTCGTGAATTCAATTTTAATTACCTTGACTAACCAAGGAGGGCTGCAGTCATTAATTTGTGAGCATATATATGAAACATATATAAACATACAACATATATAAAAGTGGTTTCCCCCCCCCCCCCGCCTAGCATTTGGAACAGCACCTGGCACATAGTTGTGCCAATTAAATTAAACAAACCCTCACTAAACCATGGTGACTGATTATTCCTAGATGACCAGGTTTGTTGCCCCATCCTTGATGCTGCTGCAACCATGTGCCCTTACCTCTCTTTTCCTATCCTCTTTTAGGGGGGCTTGAAGAGCAGCTATCAGAAAGGTGGCCAAACGCAACAGCCTCCAATACCAGCAGCCAGGCCACTGGAACAGGTAAGGGTGATGTATGTGAGGCCCCACAAGGTCTTTGAGGACCTTTTATTCATTTTTAAAATTGTAGAAACTTAAAATTTGGCATTTTCATTATCTTAAAGCTTACTGTTAAGTGACACTAAGTACACTGACAGCGCAGTGTGCCCATCCTCACTGTCTAGTTCCGGACCTTTTATATCATTCCTAAAGAGGACGCATTAGTCAATCACCCGCCAAGTTCTCTCCCCAACCCTGGCCTTAAACCACATACTTACAGTGTCAGCAGCTGTGCTGGACAGTCAGATGGCCAGCAGCGGGCATGGGGACTGACTTGCCACCAGGGGAAAGGGTGGGAGGATGGTGTTTGTTGCTCAAGGGCTGCTCAGCCTTCCAGTTAAAGTCTGTCCTCCTGCTTGATTTTCCTCTGGAGCATTTACTTCTGAGTTGAAGGCTGGAGAAGAGAGATGATGAGATCTGGGGAATGAGGTGTCTCCAAGAAGGAGGGGCCCAGTAGGCAAGAAAGGAAAGCAGAGCTGGAGTTGGAGTGGGAGCACTGTAGACTAGAGACCTGGGCTGCCTAGGGAGGGCAGGTGACGTGTCTGGCCTGCCTGCAAGTACCCCCATGGCCTCTGTGCGTGTGGAGATTCAGAAACTCGAGGTCTACTACTCCCGAGAGCCTCTAGCCAGCACATCTTACTGTCCTGTTCAGAGCAGTGTTAGAGTTAACTACGCTACAAAGGCATAATTTTTAAATGCTAGAATCCTATGTTTGAAGAATGCCTCTGTAGGGATGAAGTGGAAATCATTATTAGTTCTAGTTGATGTGTTTATTTAAATAACGTCTTTACCACATACAAATGCCTATATACATATAATTTCGCATACATTCACAGAAATGCATAAATGTGATGCTATCATATGCCATATTTTAGTGTTGCCTTTTTCCCCTTTAATTTGGCTACCTCCTTCCCTTCTTTCTTTCTGCCTGTCACTCTATATCTTTCCCGGATGGTGAGTTGGTTTGCGTTTTCCTGCATTTTTTAATTCATGCACCTGTCCTGGCATTTGTGAAGATATCCATATGTAAGCATATATACAAATATGTATGCAGATACAGGGTTTGTCATTATTATTTAAATATGAGATTGCATTTGATACACAGTTTTCATGCAGCATGCTTTTGTCATCATGAAAAACCCGTCCAGTTTACTTGTGATCAATTTATTCCTTTCATTAGTGGCAACATTCCTGGTGTGGATAGACAGTTGATTCCATTGTTCGCTCATCAATTAGCATTCACTTCACTTCCAGTTCTTGCTGGGAACAAAGCCTACAACAGGCATTCCTGAGCATATGCCCTTATGCACTTGGTATGTTTTTAATAGATGGTACAAGATTGCTTTTGTACGGGAGTAAGACTCTGCATTTCCATAGCAACTTACAAGGGTGCCGCCCCCCCCCCCCCCCAGAGCCTCACTAGTACCAGGTATTATCAGTTTTTAACCAGTAAGCCATAGCTTATTATTATTTAATTCACATTTTTCTGAATGTGTAGCTTGGAGCACTTTGTCCTGCATTTGCCAGTGATTTGGGTGTGCACATCTGGGACTCGTCTCTTTGTGCCCTTCGCTTATTTTCCTAATATCCTTTTCTTTTCCTTTTTCAAATTAATTAATTATTTTTTCCAGTCAGAACTAGTTCTTTGTTTATTCTTTTTATCACCTTCATAAATTCATGTCTAGCTCACAGCACTACTATTGAACTGCGGTATATGTGAATCAGTAGAAACTAACAAAAAATGTTATGTAAGTCATAGTTAGAAAATACTAAGTTCAATTAGGAAAACAATGTTTCAGCCCAAATAAACATTGAATAGGACTTTTCATTCAAATGTAGAAAGGTTAAGCATATATAAGAAAAATTATGAATTTAATTCTTGCAAAATATAAATTTTGCTGTTGGGAAGAGAGACTAACACATGACTGGAGAGGGGTAAATTTAATGAATGCAAAACATCTTGGCTTTGTTGATGTGAACAGAGATTAAAATGTAGATAAAGATTCATGAAAGGACTTGCTAAGGCTATAATAAAGAGGCACGAGGATAGAAAGTATTGACATTTGAGTTTTCCTAAATCCTGACCTTGTATTGTCAGGGCCAGGTACAGTAGATCCCTTAAAGAGAGAGGAAAACAAAAATAAAAACTGTGGATTAAGGTAAGTGAATGCTGAAAATTTGAGATGGATATTTTTAAAGGAATTTTTTAGACTTTTTATTTATGTATTTATTAGATACAGAGAGAGAGAGCGCGCGCACCAGGGCCTCTAGCCACTGCCAACGAACTCCAGGTGCATGCACCACCATGTGCATCTGGCTTATGTGGGACTTGGAGAATCATACCTGGGTCCTTAGGCTTCGCAGGCAAGCACCTTAACTACTAAGCTATCTCTCCAGCCTGGGATGGATATTTTTGAGAGCCATGGCTTCCTAGGAGTAAAAATTCAAGTGTCTTTTCTTCCATAAAATTGCTTTTTAAGAAGCTTAATTAGAACTGAAAGAACAAAACTCTCAACCTTTGATTTTTGGTTGTTGTTTTGTTTGTTTTCAAGGTAGGGTCTCATTGTAGCCCAGGCTGACCTTGAACTCACTGCAGTCCTTCCCCTCTGCCTCCAGGCGGTTGGGATTAAAGGCATGTGCCATCACGCCAGGCTTCAACATTTAAAAATAATGCTTATTTATTTATTTATTTGAGAGAGAGGAAGAGACAGAAAGAAAGAGGAAGAGGGAGAGAGAGAGAGAGAGAATGGGCACACCAGGGCCTCCAGCCACTGCTAACAAACTCCAGACACATTTGCCACTTTGTGCATGTGCCTTACATGGGTACTGAGGAATTGAACCTGGGTCCTTAGGCTTCACAGACAAGTGCCTTAATTGCTAAGCCATCTCTCCAGTCCAGCTTCAATTTGAGATTTTTGTTTGTTTATTTGTTTTTTCTTCCAAGTTTTTTTATTAACAACTTCCATGATTGTAAACAATATCCCATGGTAATGTCCTCCCTCCCCCACTTTCCCCTTTGAAACTCCACTCTCCATCATATCCCCTCCCCCTCTCAAGCAGTCTCTCTTTTATTTTGATGTCATGATCTTTTCCTCCTATTATGATGGTCTTGTGTAGGTAGTGTCAGACACTGTAAGGTCATGGATATCCAGGTCATTTTGTGTTTGGAGGAGCACGTTGTAAGGAGTCCTACTCTTCCTTTGGCTCTTACATTCTTTCCGCCACCTCTTCCTCAATGGACCCTGAGCCTTGGAAGGTGTGATAGAGATATTGCAGTGCTGAGCACTCATGTCACTTCTTCCCAGCACCATGATGCCTTCTGAGTCATCCCAAGGTCACTGCCATCTGAAAAGAGAAGGTTCTCTATCAAAAGTGAGAGTAGCATTAATATACGGGTATGAACTTATTTATGTGCTTACTGGGCAGTTTGATGAGCATAGTATATACATTTAGCCAGACATCAGCAGATGTTACACACCTAGGGCGGCTCATGACTACCCCTTAGGTTTTCAGTATCAGGGATGTATTCCCTCCCATGGAGCAGGCCTCCAGTCCAATTAGAGGGCAGTTGGTTTCCACCATAACAGACGTGCCACTATTGCACCCGTTGGCTCATTTGACCTGGCTGGTCAAATATAAGGCTTGCAGTGTCTACTGTTGAGTATCTGCACTGGTGATTTCTCTCTCTCCCATTGAAGAGCATGCAGAATGGCTTCTTCCAGCTTTCTGTCAGCTGGTGTACATGGAGGAGGTTATCAGCTCAGTTCCACCAGGATTTCTCAGTGGCCTTGAAGCCTAAGTATGTGGAGTCTTCAGCAATAGGGTCTTACCATCTATTCCTGGTGGGAATCCAAGGGCCTCGGTAATGGCCTGTAATTTTTTGGGGCATCAGGGATCTCCCTGGCCAACAACTCACTGGAAGATATCCCATCCCTGGCACTGAAAATTTTCTAGTAACAATCTACTACTCCTGAGTGTCCCATTGTCCCAAATGTAGGTTTTCTCCACCTTTCCATTACTCAGTCTCTTCTGCTGACCTCACTTGGGCCTTTTCACCTTTTTTTTTTTAATGTGTATAGTATGTGGTGTGTGTGTGTGTGTGTACATGCACGCACACAGATGCACGCACCCCTTGCACATGCATGGGGAAGCCAGAGGAAAATGTTGGGTAGCCCTCCTTCACCCCTCCATCTGCTTGTTTCCTTGAGATAAAAGTCTCTCACTGATTCTGGAATGTGCTATTTTCATGAGCCCCAGCAGTCTGTGCTCCCTACTGGCCTGGGGTTACAGGAATGCATGACCACACCCTACTGTTTACATGGGTGCTGGGGAATCAAATTTAGGCAGTCTCAGCCCCCTTAGGCCCTCATTCTTGTGCAGGAAGTGCCCTTAACCACCGAGCCATCTCTCCAGCCCTGCTGCCCTCCTTCCTCTTTGTCTATTTGCCTTCTTTTACAGATTAGCAGATTCTTTACCTTCCCCCAACCACCACTTGAAAAACTCGCCTTTGTTTTTAGTTACACAGCTTGTTGCTGAGGCTTTGTGCAGGCTCCCCTTTAAAATGTGTGTGTTGGTCTGGGGATGTGGCTCAGTCAATAGCATCCTTACCTAGGATGCACAAAGCCTTATGCTTAATCACCAACACTGCATAAACCAGGTGTGGTGGTACATGCCTGTAATCCTAGCATTGGGGAGGGAGAGGCAGGAAGATCTGAAGTTCAAGTTCATCCTTGGCTGTACAAGGAGTTTGAGACCATTTTTTTTTTTCAAGGTAGGAACTCACTCTAGCTCAGTCTGACCTGGAATTTGCTATGTAGCCTCCGAGTGGCCTCGAACTCACAGTGATCCTCCTACCTCTGCCTCTGGAGTGCTGGGATTAAAGGCTTGTGCCACCACACCAGGCCCAATTTTTTTTTTTTTTTGAAGTAGGTTCTCGCTGTAGCCCTGGCTGACCTGGAATTCACTATATAGTCTGAGAGTGGCCTCGAACTCACTACCTCTTCCTCCCAAGTGCTGGGATTAAAGGTGCGTGTCACCACTCCTGGTTAAGGCCACAATAAACAAACAAACAAAATTCTGTGGGGTTTTTAGTTTGTTTGCTTACTCGATGATTTTTTGATTCTATCTTACCTAGCTTCTCAGACAACAGGCAAAGCCAGGGTGCTTCATTTGGCTGCAGACAAGCATCACTTAGTAAAAATGGAGCATGGGGGCTGGAGAGTTGGCTTACCAATGAAGGCACCTGCCTGCAAAGCCTAAGGACCCATGTTTGACTCTCCAGATCCCACATAAGCCAGATGTACAAAGGTGAGGCAAGTGCAAGGTCACACATGCCCACTAGGTGGCACAAGCGCCTTGAGTTCGTTTGTAGTGGCTGAGGCCCTGCTGCACCAATTCTCTCTCCCTCTCTCTCTAAAATAAAAAATAAAATAAAAAATAAAATAAAATGGAGCACAGGATGCAGGGATGAGGGCAGAGGGGTTTGTCATTGTATTGCAGGGACACAATACATGCCACACTCCATTTTCTCTTCCCCATTTATGGGATTTATTATTGCATAAACCATCCTTGAACTTAGTTTCAGACAATGATTTCTTGTCTTTCTTTCATGCATCTGTGGACTGAGTAGGTTCAGAGGAGTAGCTCTTCCCCCACGGCAGTGAGGCTCACTCACTTGCCTGCATTGGTCTAGCAGCTGGCCTGGGCTGGCAAGAACAGTTCCAGTCACCCCAGTGTCGCAGTGTGCCTCCACATGGGCCCTCTCCCCTTCAGTTCTCCAGACTGGAGCTCTCTACGGTGGCTGGTTTCTCAGAATGTGGAAGCTGAGGAACCATTACACTGAAGGTACAGACCACAACTCCATGAATGCTTATGTCACAGTCAAGATAAGCCAAATATCCAAGTTCAAGGATAGGGGACTTGATTTCATTGGATATAAGAGTTAGCATGAACTCACAAGCTGAGGAGGCTGGCTGATGGCTCTGTTGGAGACTATTATTACATTTTATCTGCTCACCAGCTGTAGGTATTATCAGGGTCTTTGATATTTATCAGTTTTGGGGGTATAAACCAACCCAACCAAATAAACTGGGGCAATTGGAAACATGGAGGTGTGAATTACAGTTGAGCCTTTTAGTAGTTATGACTTTGGATTAGCTATTTAACTGCTCATAATTCTTAGAAATAATATTTTTATTTTTTATTTTTTTGGTTTTTCATGGTAGGGTCTTGCTCTAACCCAGGCTGACCTGGAATTCACTATGTAGTCTCAGGGTGGCCTTGAACTCACTGTAGTTCTCCTACCTCTGCCTCCCAAGTGCTGGGATTAAAGACATGCACCACTATGCCTGGCCCAGTAATAATATTTTCATTTTTTCTTTCCTTTTTTTCTTTTCTTTGAGAGATTAAGAGAAGGAGGGAGGGAGAGAGAGAGAGAAAGAGAGAGAGAGAGAAAATGGGCCTGTCAGGCTCTGCAAATGAACTTCAGACGCATGTGCCATCTTGTGCATTTGGCTTATGTGGGTCCTGGGTAATCGAACCTGGGTCCTTTGGCTTTGCAGACAAGCACCTTAACCACTAAGCATCTCTCCAGTCCCCCCTTGTTTTGAGGCAAGCCCAAGAGACTGGCCTTTTTTTTTAATGTGAGTGAATGAGAGCAAAGGTGAGAGAGAATTGGCATGCCAGGGCCTCCAGCAACTGCAGTCGAATTCCAGACACGTGAGCCCCCTTGTGCACATGTGTGACCTCTCACGCTTGTGTCACTGTGTGTCTGGCTTATGTGGGACCTGGAGAGTAGAACACTAGTCCTTAGGCTTCACAGGCAAGTGCCTTAACCACTAAGCCAGCTCTCTAGCCCAAAATAATATTTTTATAAAGTGCATAGCCAAGGGTCTCAGACTTTAAGAGTATTCAATGAATGTAGCTCAGCATTTCCCCTTGTTTCATTTTGTGTTTGAGACAGAGTCTTGCTTTATAGTCCAGGCTGGTCTTGAACTTGAGATCCTTCTGCTTTAGCCTCCCAAGGGCTGGGATTACAGGTGTACAACTTTATACCCAGCTTTCTTTCACTGTTTCGTATCCACTTTTATCTCCAAGAGCTACATGACCAGCATGAAGAATGCATCGCCCATGTCTGGGCTCAGATCCCACAGCTATCCCTCAGCCACACAGAAATGCAGTCACAGAGAATAGGAAGGAACAAGCCTGCTGAGGCCCATTAGTTGGACCCTACTCAGGACCTGCACTGAAGCAAGGGATCCTGGGGCTTTTTAAGGAGGATGAAGATAACTAACCCCCCCCCCCCCACACACACCCATATACACACACTCCAAAGCTCCACAGCTCCATGAATGCTTCTGCCATAGTCCAAATAAGCCAAATACCCAAGCTTGGAGAATGGGCAAAAGTGTACTGGCTAGCTGCACAGTGCTGCCCCTCAAATGACCCTAGCTTGTTCAAAGAGGTTAATGAATGTCAAGGCTAAGCCAGTCCCTCTACTCTGCATTATAGCAACAGACAAGTGGGGCTTTAATCCAGGGGAAGAAGACCCCAGAGGTGAGGTAAGGACGGGTTGTTGGAGTCTGTGACTCTGTCGCTTCCCTCCAAGGATACTGTTGGACGCCAGCCTGGGGAGCCTCTTGTTTTTGTTTGAATTAAAGATAAGTTGTGCCAACCTCAGATTCCTTTTTAATTGCAACCTGCTCCTTTTTCACAACCCCAGAACAAGACCGCCCAAGCAGGAGAAAGGATCTGCGGGCAGCCCCCAGCCGTCTGGTTTCAGCAGAGAGCAGAGGTTTATTTCCTGGCATTATGTGGCTCCCTTCAGCCCTGACGGAGATTTGTGCCTGGAGCTTGGGAGGGGGGGGTAAATTGCTGAACTGCTCATTCAACACCCGCAGAAGAGTCTTTGGTCAGAGGAGCCCCCTTCCTGGAGCCAGGAGCTCACTTGGGGCTGTAATGGGATTAATGAAAGAGCGTGTGTAACTGCTACAGGGATAAAGCTGAGGCTTTTGGTATGGCCTGTTTACTAGAACCATATTCATCAAAGACATTGAACCTCTCCTTTCAGGAATAGGCTCCAAAGCCTTTGTACTGAAACAAAGAAGGGTGGAATCTGCTTGTACCAGGGAATGAGGACTCCACAGACATGGGTGCACAATGCCACTCCATGCCAAAATCCCCAAATGCCACTTGGGCCCATGCGTTTGGGTGTGACCAGTTTGCTAACTCCAGGCCCTCGTTTTAGGCTGTCCCAAGCGCACGTGACTACCTCAGCTCTTGTTGAGCCCTCCGTTTTCGCGCTGATGCTCTCCTCCCTGCCAGGTCCAGCAGGAAGCCCTCCACCATGCAGCAGGAAGCCAGGCTCAGAGGGGGACCTGGTTTGTCAGAGCCACCCAGGGAGCAAATGGCAGTGTTTATCTTGAGCTTAAACTAACGCTGCCCTCCAATCCCATGACCTTAACCTTTGGGCTATGTCAGTGCTTCCCAAACTTCACTAAGTTTTGTCCTCGATGGGGGGCTTTAAAAAATTGAATATGCCTGGACTCCACGCAAGTTGACTCAACAATTTCTGGGCACGCAGCATTTTAAAAAATCTCCCCCAGTTCTTCTGATGTGCGTCCAGGTTTCATGGTCGTTGTATAGAACAGTCATAGCTTCCCAGGGAGCTTCCCTCGGCCCTCCAGGGTGATGGCAGGCAAGGTGCAAGTTTGCCCATCACTGGCAGGGTGAGGGTTTTACAGATGGCTGAGCAGTCGGGGGGTGGGTACCTTTTGGTGTGGGAGTGTCAGCTGCCTAATTGAAAAACTGTAGCTCCTTCTTGAAGAGGCTGGGTCAGGCTTGGCTCTGTTTATGACATGGCTGTGTCCTCAACTAGAAATGGAATATTGAACCACAATGGCCACTTTGCTCCCTCAGAGAGGACAGGCCACTCCCAGAGCCAGGGAATTTAAATGGGCTCTATCCCCTACTCTGCTCCCGCCCCAGCGTGTTAAATCCTTTTCAGACACCCCTGAGCCCCTGTTCAAATGCAGGACTCTTGGCCACAATAAATAATTACATCCTTCTCTTTGGACTCTGATTCCAGATAGTAGTAATCCAAGAAAATCCAATAATGACAGCTGCATTAAGATCCTTCTTCCAGGCTGAGCAGAACATCTGCTTAGACATATTTTTAATCGGCAAATGCTTCCTGTGTTGAGTCCTTGGCAAATTAAATTTCTCACTGGACCGAAGGGGAAGCTGTCATTCAATAACCCATCTCTGGAAATTGCACCCCAGTCTCTTTCCAGGTGCACTTAAGATTTTCCCATGCTGACTTGGCCACATAAAACCGGCCCTTACGACGTTAGGTCACATGTGTACATAGCACAGCTTGTCCAAGCAACACGGGATGTCTCAGTGTTATTCCCTTGAATGGAGAAGTATTTTTGCCCATTCTCCAAAGCAGAATTGGCAGCCGAGGAAAATTAAGAGACTTGTTGAAAACCATATGGGAAATGAATAACAAACTTCCACTTGCTGCATCACTGCCTGTGATTACTTAAGACATGGCGATTCTCAGGATGTAAACACGAAGGGCTTTGGTGCTGCCAACATTCTGGAGAGGTTTCTACCACAGAATTATTTGGACTCTCGGGCTGTTTATTTTTAGAATGGCTTGTCTATTCTTTCATTCATTCATTCAGAATTCAAAAATATTGAATGCTACCACCACCAGCCAGGCATAGAGAATCGAGTGGAGAACAAGCTGGCCTGAGTTCCTGACCGCATGGAGTGTTCAGTCTATTGTCACATTTGAAATCTTGATGCACTTCATCCTGAAGCTGGATTAGAATGTACGCAGGGGCCAGGAAGGTGGTGTAAATGTGTGAAGTGGGCTGGATGGGGCAATGTGAAGTGGGAGAGAGGTCCTGACAAACGGGAAAACACGATTCTGAAGTGCTGCTTTCCTCCAAGGGGCTGTTCCAGGGTGGAAGACGAACCCACTGCTGCCACATCTTTCTGATTTTAAATAAAAACTAGAAGCCAGCACTTCCGTAGCACTTGGTAGCACTTGCTGCCATCCCAGAACCCAGGAGGCAGAGGCAGGAGAATCACCACAAGTTCAAGGGCAGCCTGTAGCTTTCAGACTGTCTAAAAAAAAAAGTCCAGATTGTTATGTGAAATCTCTTGATTATTCAAAAGTTGGCTTCCAAAGTGAGATTTTTTAAAAGAAAACATAATGTGGGCCAAGTGTCAAAGCCAAACAAAACACATCTGTGTGTTGGGCTGATCCCAGGGCTGCAAGTGTATGACTTCTGTTCTAGAAATATGAGCAGCAAAGGAGTTTCAGGCTTTAAAATGTATTACATACCAACTCTCTGGGTCTGGCAATGTGACCAACTGAACTAGTATGGATCCCTTATACAAGTACACAAACGCTGGGGGAAAACAAGCTTTCCCCACCCCAAATGAAAAATACGGAGGTAAGTGCAAAGGAAAGAAAGGGAAGCGGCCTGGTGAGAAGCAGATAGGGACTGTTAACTCCTAGAACTAAGCTGCAGATGGGCAGTGGAACTGGACTAGGATATAAGAGGTTGGGGGCTGGAGTTCTTATGCCCATGTAATGCCCATACAAATACAGGAGATGTGCCTGAGCTAGGAAGTACAGACTGAAATCCTACATATGACAGAGGCCTTCAAAAGGCTCACAGGGGCTGGAGAGATGGCTTAGTGGTCAAGGCACTTGCCTGCAAAGCCTAAGTACCCAGGTTCAATTCCCTAGACCCATGTAAGCCAGATGCACAAAGTGGCACATGCACCTGGAGTTTGTTTGCAGTGGCTGGAGGCCCTGGAGTGCCCATTCATTTTCTCTGTCTGTATCTGCTTCTCTTTCTCTCTCTCTCTTTTGAAAATAAGCAATTAAATATATATTTTTAACTGCTGAAAAAAAAAAGGCTCACAGGACTATTCAAAATCTTATTGTCTCTCCCAAGGCTGTAACTGGGGACATAGTGATCGATGAGAGACTTAATCCCAAAGCCTGTTCTACATGCAAGTATGAGTTCTCAAATTATACTTTCTATATATGAAACATAAAATTGAGAAATTAACATTAAAATTAACCTGACATACATAGAATCTCAAGAGCACAAAAAAAAAAATGTAAAACAGAATCACACTCAAAGATCTAGCATGCATAGTACTCTCAGAAGAAAGGAAGCTATGCTTAGAAATGATCCTAGAACATTAGACACACAAATAGTTATCCAATGAAGGTAAATAAGCAGGCAATAAATTTTGAAATTGGTACCTCAAGATATTCAAGGATTAAGACCATCTGATGGAATTTTAATAAGTATGACTAAAGTGGATGAGAAGCCACAGGATGAATTTTAAACACCAGTGGAGAGGGGAGGGCAACTTGGAGAGAAAAAGGCATATTGAAGAAACTCTAGATATGTCTTCAAGAAGTGATAGCTCCATTCATTGAGAGTGGAGCCAGAGAAATACTATGGTGAACACAGCTGAAGAGAGAATAAGTGAAGTAGAAAATAGATTTAAGGAAACCGTGTAAGTTTAAGCACTCAGAAAAAGAGACAAAATGTGAAAAAGAAAGGTAAAGAGACAAGGAGGCTAAAATAATAATAATATATCTAATGGGTAATTAGTGGGAATTCTAGAATGTGAGAGAACTCCCACAGAGAGACTGAGAAGAGGCTAACAAAAACTAATGGTCAATTAAAATTTTCTAGAATTGAAGAAAGATAGAAAATTTCAAGAATGATATTGCCCCAGAGAAGTAAAATAAATCTGTATATAGATTATGACCCATATATAATGATAGTGAGGAATATTCAGGATCAAAAGATAAGACATGATGAGAAATGGAATGATTCCAGAACTAAAAAAACACCCCTCATTGGTGTGTTAGTGTGTGTGTGTGTGTGTGTGTGTGTATGTGTGTGTGTGTGTGCATATGTGTGCGTGTTGAGTATGTGTGGCGTGGTGTATGATGTGATGGTGTAGCATGTGCATGTGCACACACCTTGCATACACATGGAGAGGACAGAGGAGAATGTCAGGTGCCTTTCTCTATTGCTCATCTCTGTGTTTCTTTGAGATGAAGTCAGCCTACCTGGAGCTGTTGTTCTCAGTCAGTGAGCTCCAACATTTTCTGGTCTCCACCCACTTCCTTCTCTCAGACTTGTGTGTGTGTGTGTGTCCACATCCAGCTTTTTATGTAGGTCCTGGGGAATTCTTAGGCCCTCTGGCTTTACCCCCATGATTAAGCCCCTAGTTCACCAATTATTTATTCTTTGTTTAGTCCTATGTAAGTGTTAAAAATCAAAGGCAATGCTGTGGAATACAAAGAGAGTAATGAAAATAAAAGGTAAGTGTAGAAAAACTTTTAAAAACTTTTTTATTAAAAAATTATTTATTTATTTATTTACTTGAGACTGAGATAAAGAAGTTGGGGGGGGGTGAGATAGAGAGCGAATAGACACTCCAGGGCCTCCAGCCACTGCAAACGAACTCTAGACACATGCTCCACCTTGTGCATCTGGCTTATGTGGATCCTGGGGAATTGAACCAGGGTCCTTTGGCTTCACAGGCAAGTGCCTTAACTGCTAAGCCATCCCTCCAGCCCTAAACTTTTTATTAACAGCTTTTATACATAGTATTTTGATCATCACTTCCTCCCATTACCTTCTTTTGTCCATCCTCCCCCTCCTTCTTCCACTGAACCCCTTCTTTTCAACTAATCCCTCTTCTGCTTTCATTCTTTCTCTTGCCCTCCTCCACCATCCATGACAAAACGGTGATGGAGCTGATATTACGCAGCTCTTGTGCAGGTAACAATGTGGTGTCATGATCTCAGAGGCTGCTTCGTGTCTAGAAGACAGAATTTCATAACACTTCTCCTCACCCTCTGGCTCTTACAGTCTTCCTCTTCTGCAATGTTCCCTGAGCCTTGGAGAGCATGACAGACATGTCTCATTTAGCTTCAATGGTTACTTATTCCCAGGACTTGGATGAGTTTAAGTCTTTCCAGGAGTCACCACCAACTGCAAAAAGAAGCTTCTGTGGCTACAGGTGAAAGCAGCACTGCTCTTATGGGTATTTTATTATTTATTTGCAAGGAAGAGAGAGACAGACAGAGAGAGAGAGATAGACAGAGAGAGAGAGAGAGAGAAATTACAGGCACATCAGGGCCTTCTACCACTGCAAATGAACGCCAGATACATGTACCACTTTATGCATCTAGCTTTATGTGGGTACTGAAGAATTGAACCCTGGCCATCCGGCACTACATGCAAGTAACCACTGAGCAATCTCTCTTGCCTCGCAAATATAAATATTTAGAAGGCAATATGATGGCACAAAATGTCCTTTTATCCAAATACTAGTAATAGTTTCCTTCCTGGGGTGTATAGCCTTCCCAGCCATAGGCATTTGTTCAGCAGTAGGCATGACTTTCCTCCTAAGGAGTGGGCCTCAGATCCAATCAGAGAGCAGCTGGTTACACTCATAACAATAATGCTGCTATTGCACCACAAACAAGCCAAACTCATGGCCATCACAGGCCTGGTACCCAAGCTGCACTTACTCTTCTCTGTGGCTGGAGCCCCTCCCAGAGACTCCAATCCCTTTTTTTTTTTTTTTTTTTAATGAGAGAGAGTAAGAGTGAGAGCAAGAGTGAGCGAGAGGGAGAATTGGCATGCCAGGGCTTTTAGCCACTCAATTGAACTCCAGATGTTTGTGCCACCTTGTGTGCAATGTGTACCTTGTGCATCTGGTTTATGAGGATTCTGGAGAGCTTGTCAGGCAAGCGCCTTAACCATTAAGCAATCTCTCCAGCCCTCCAGTCCCTTTTGTTGATCCGTGGTCAGCACAACCTTAAGCAGTTTGTGGGAAGACTCAGAGAACAAAGTAAATGACGCCCTTCTTGTCTTTCAGATGGTAAGGAAGACACCATGCTTCCGCATGGTCCTGGGACCCTGAATGCCACAGCCAAGACCTTCTCTGCCCGGGTCCGAAGAGCTACAACCTCACGGACAGAGAGGATATGGCCTGGAGGGGTCATTCCCTACGTCATTGGAGGGAACTTCACTGGTCAGTAGCCCAAGATGAGGCCACTTTGGGACAAGTGCTTGAGCTACCAAGCACTGTCTTTCTAGGGGGGACGCAGTGGGGCCAAGTGGATAGCAGAGCGACAGCAGTCCCACCTACTGAGACACTCTTGTAGCCATGTAGCCTGATCATCAGGCCTGGAGTAAGTCAGTCTCCATCGGGGTTGTGTCCTGAAAGAAGGTCACCTTATTTCTGGAGGCTTTGTGTAGAGAGGAACATTGTCACTTTGCTCTTGAAAGGCTGGCAGGGTAAAGGCAGGCAGGAGAGTAAAGCAGTGCTGTGGTTTGCCATCCTCTGCTCCATGAGAACCCTAGACCTAGTGGTCCTGTGGCACCCACATCCAAGCAGTGTTCCATGGGACAACCACACGACACCCACGGCTGTAGCTGTCACATGCCTACAAGGTCTAAATCCCAGTCCCATCTTTGACAATTACTCTGCATCTCTATCCGCAGTTTCCTGTTCTATAAATGGGGATTATAGTGTTTTCTACCCCATAGAGTTTTTAAAAATTTTTTAATTTTTATTTATTTATTTGAGAGCGACAGAGAGAGAGAGAGAGAGAGAGAGAGAGAGAGAATGGGTTCACCAGGGCCTCCAGCCGCTGCAAATGAACTCCAGATGTGTGCGCCCCCTTGTGCATCTGGCTAACGTGGGTCCTGGGGAATTGAGCCTCGAACCGGGATCCTTGGGCTTCACAGGCAAGTGCTTAACCGCTAAGTCATCTCTCCAGCCCCCCATAGAGTGGTTTTGAGAATTAAATGAGTTAATTCAGATGAAGCACTTAGGATTGTGACTGGCACATCATAATCATTTGCCATTAATAGTATTATCTTTAGCCGGGCGTGGTGGCACACACCTTTAATCCCAGGACTCAGGAGGCAGAGGTAGGAGGATCGCTGTGAGTTCGAGGCCACCCTGAGAATACAGAGTGAATTCCAGGTCATCCTGGGCTAGAGTGAGAACCTACCTTGAGAAAAAAAAATAGTGTTATCTTTGGATTGTGTCTTACCACTCTCTACGGACCCCTGCCTCCCCTCGCTTCCTGTTGCCTCTCCTTCTGGTCTTTACACTGAGCCTCACTAGCACCTCCCCCCACAGAGCATGGCCGCCTCCAAACCCTCGCTCAGCACACTTACCTGCCCTTCTGTCTCCTGAGATATTTTCCCAGAGTTTTGCTCTTTCTTACCACGTGACACATCCCCAGAAAGTCTCTCTGATTCCTGTGACCATGTCCACCATCTACTCTGTGTCCCAGCTCCATTTAAAATCTTCACATTTAACATGACCCCAAATTACTTACCTTGGATTTCTGCTTACTTGTCTCTGGCCGGGTTTAGTGGGAGCACAGATTTTTTTTCTCCCCTGTCTGCTTTCACTCCTGAATATCCTGCTGGTTCTCGATAGGACAGGGCCGAGGACCCCATCCTCCCCAACCATCTGCCCGCAGCACATCCTTGGCCAGTACAACATGAGCTGAATGAGCAAAGAGTCCCATGGAGCGAACTTCCTTTCACGAGCCCTTCACCTTCCCAGAGCCCTGTGCCTTCCTTTAGAGGTGGCTGATGAAAGCAGATGTCCCGTGAACTTGCCACAGCCACTGAGATCCAACCATGGGGGAACAAGTTAGGAACAACTGGCAGACCTGAGTGGACATCTGGAGCCTGGACAAAGTAGGGACCTTCTCAGGCCACTCTCTGTCTCTGCCTGGCAGCGTTACCTTCAGCTCCCTAATGCCAGACACCAAACGGGGTGCTGCGGTGAAAAGATGGAGCCTCCCCCTGCCCTGTGGGAGCTCCCATTCAGCTCACAGGGAAAGACGTACACCCAAACGTTCACATGTCGCCTTTGAACATGGAGCATGCGCGATGTTCTTTCATGTCCAAAGGCTTCTTCCAACCAAAGATTTATATTACCTTCATCAAAATAAGCCAGATACATATATCCAAATTTTGTTTATATGAGGATTTTATGTTATTCTATAATTATGAGGATCGCTGATTTGATGAGTGATTGAGTTCTGATTTGAACTTAGTGTGTCAAGATGCCCCAAACAATGGACAGCTTTGTTTCTCTTTTGTCTCGGGATAGACTTTGAAAGAGAATCATGACACACCACCTCCATCATCTAGACTATGATGGGACTTTTCCCCACTGTTTTCTTTTCTTTCTTTCATTTACTTGTTTATTTGTTTGCATCATTCTGAACTCAGGGCTCAGAGCTGGGAAGATGGACCAGTTGGTAAAATGCTTGCTGCATGAGCATGAGGGCCTAAATTCAGATCCCAGGCATACCTGTAATCCCAGCACCGGATAGGGGATCTCTGGGATGTGTGGGCCAGCTAAACAAGCTGAATCAGTGAGCTCCAGGCTCAGTGAGAGCCCCGTCTCAAAAAATAAGGTGGAGAGCAATTGAGGAAGACATCCAGTGTTGACCTCTGGTCTCTGGTAGGTCCAGAGTGAGGCTCCAGGAGATGTGTGTATGCATGTGTGTATGTGTGATAAGACACATACATACACAAATAGAAACTCAGAGCTCTGTCCCATCCCCCTTTGTACTTACTTCCCAAACAACTATATTTTTTCCAGAACTTTCTCATTGATGCTAGCAAAATTAAGCATTCTTCCTTTCTGTCATATTGATAGCTATGTGAGAAGAATACTTACTGAATGAATATACCTGTCTGTCAGCCCAGAGCTTTATTATTCAATACATTTCTTGCTTTCTTTTCATTTATTTTATTTTATTTTATTGGTTTTTCAAGGTAGGGTCTCACTCTAGCTCAGTTTGACCTGCAATTCACTTTGTATTCTCAGGGTGGCCTCAAACTCACAGCAATCCTCCTACCTCTGCCTCCCACATGCTGGGATTAAAGGTATATGCCACTATGCCCAGCTATTCAATACATTTCTAATCAAGGACAGACAGGTTCAGAGAAAGTATGAAATTCATCTGTTTTCAAAAGCCTTGTAGAAAGTTAGGCTCAAGGATCCCAAAGAAGACACTGAAATGTCATGCACAGTATACAAATATATGTGCAAATAGTTTCATAGTGTGTGGCACATACTTCTGCTTATGTGACAGAAAATGAGGACAGTGGTTCAGGGTAGCAGGGTGCAGAGAACCCTCAATTCCAGTGTCTATAGGCCCTAACTGAGGGACCTCAGTAAGGCTATGCAAAAGTTTAGAGAAAAGTTTCTTCACAAAGGAGCAGTCTAGAATGTTTTGGGAATGTATTTTTATTATCCTTTCCAATCCACAAACTCTAACTCTCTAGGTTTTAGCTATTTAGAAAGATTATTTTGTTTGTTTGTTTTCTGAGATAGGGTCTCACTCTGTAGTTCTGGCTATCCTAGAACTTGCTGCTTAGATCAGGCTAGCTTTGAACTTGTGGTGATCCTCCCGCCTCTGCTTCCCGAGTACTGGGATTGCAGACATTGCAACCATGCTGAGAAGCATGCTGTGCTTTGAGCAAAGGAAATCATGATTCCCAGTGTATTTCTATTCTGAGCCACCAGAAAAAACTTTTAACGTAAAAAAAATATTTAGGGCTGGAGAGATGACCTAGCAATTAAAACACTTGCCTGTGAAGGCTAAGGACTCAGGTGTGACTCCCAGTACCCAGATGCACAAGGTGGTCCATGTGTCTGGAGTTCATTTGCAATGGTTAAAAGGCCCTGGTGCATCCATTCTCTCTGTCTCTCCCTCTCTCTCTAATATATATATATATATATATATATATATATATATATATATATATATATCAGGCATGGTGGTGCATGCCTTTAATCCCAACACTCGGGAGGCAGAGGTAGGAGGAATGCTGTGAGTTCGAGGCCACTCTGAGGCTACATAGTGAATTCCGAGTCAGTTTGGGCTAGAGCGAGACCCTACCTCAAAAAAAAAAAAAAAAAAAAAAAAAAAAAAAGAAAAACTGTTGAATTGAGAAGGCTAGAGAGATGGCTCAGCAGTTAAGGCACTTGCTTGCAAATCCTAATGATCTGGGTTTGATTCCCTAGTACTCACGTAAAGCCAGATGCACAAGGTAGCACATGCTTCTGGAGTTCATTTGCAGTGGCTAAAGGCCCTGGCATGGCCATTCTCTCTCCTTCTCTCTCTCTCTCAAATAAATAAATAAAATATTAAAAAGAAGAAATGTTTAATTGACAAACTATATATTCAAGGTGTATGTGCAAAGTGGTATTTGATGTATATATACATTATGTTTTTAACATTATGGTTTTTAAAAAAATATTTATTTATTTGAGGGGGCAAAAGTAGGGAGAGAGGGAGGGAAGGAGAGAGAGAGGGAGGGTGAGTGTATGGGCGCACCAGGGCTTCCTGTCATTTCAGATGAACTCCAGATGCATGTGCCACTTTGTGCACCTGGCTTTACGTGGGAACTGGGGAGTCACACCCGGAGGACCAGGCTTTGTAAGCAAGCACTTTAAACCACTGAGCCATCTCTCCAGCCCTTACACTATGTTTTGATCACCAAAATCCAATTAGTTAGCATATACATCCCCACCCAAAGTAGCTGGTTGGCTATGAGGATGGGTGATGATGCTTAAAATCTCCCATGTAAAGCCGGGCGTGGTGGCGCACGCCTTTAATCCCAGCACTCGGGAGGCAGA
The DNA here is from genome assembly GCA_036346955.1 of Dipus sagitta. Lineage (NCBI taxonomy): Eukaryota > Metazoa > Chordata > Mammalia > Rodentia > Dipodidae > Dipus > Dipus sagitta. Next base: position 40,181,957 of record CM070770.1, read on the forward strand.
GGTAGGAGGATCGCCGTAAGTTCAAGGCCACCCTGAGACTCCATAGTGAATTCCAGGTCAGCCTGGGCTAGAGTGAGACCCTACCTCGAAAAACCAAAAAAATAAAAAAAAATAAAAATAAAAAAAATCTCCCATGTTATTAAGTCTCAAGTAAAAAAAGTACGGTATTATTAACAAGCTTTAAAAAAAAATCATCAGAGCAAGCTTTGTCTTAAGACCATCCCACAGTGTGTAAGGAAGCAGTGGTTCAGGAGTGAAGTGGCCAGCACTTGCCCTGTCATTTCAGGCAGCCAGAGGGCCATTTTTAAGCAGGCCATGAGGCACTGGGAGAAGCACACCTGTGTGACCTTCATCGAGAGGACCGACGAGGAAAGCTTCATTGTGTTCAGTTACAGGACCTGCGGGTAAGTCCAAGAAAGCAAGGCCGCCTCAGCACAGGCAGCAGCCGCAGACAAGAGGTTGTGCAAATCTGAAATTGCCTCTGTAACGCCAAGCATCGCAAGGAGCTGTGATTTAGGGGAGGCTGGGGTTTGTTGGAAACTCTGCACTCTGTGAGATCACAATTCAGTGGCGAAGCAGGTGGGTCCAGAGTGTGGCTCCAGAAAGACTCTAAATGTCCCTGTCACCAGGACAGCAACGGCTGGTGTTTCATATAGAGAATCTAATAACTGGTAAAAGGGTGGGCTCTCCTTGCTCAAGAGATAATGCACATTGCCAGGCGTGGTGACGCACGCCTTTGATCCCAGCACTCAGGAGGCAGAGGTAGGAGGATTGCTGTGAGTTTGAGACCAGCCTGGGACAACAGAGTGAGTTCCAGGTCAGCCTGCACTAGAGTGAGACCCAACCTGGAAAAATAAATAAAGAGTTGATGCACATAATTCTTCAAGTAATTTGAGAGGTCCTGTGGGCTTACAGACTTCCTACAGGAAACATAACATATAATTACAATCATTGGATTATGATGAAAGGCATTTGTCATGCTGATAACTGTAAGTGTGATATACTCTCCTACTAAAAGAAAAAGGTTGTGTTGGATACAAAAAGAAAACCTAACTGCATTCTCACCACATAAGACGATTGCTGAAGAAAATAGCCAGAGAAATTTTAAGGCAAAAGGAAAGGCAAGCAAAAGGAAGCCAGAATTCCAATTTTAGTTACAGCTAGGGCTTTCCTTGTTTGGCTTTTACTTTTATTACTTAATTAATTTTGCAGGTTTGGGGATCAAACCTGGGGTCTCATGTATGTTAGGCAAGTGCTGTATCACTAAACCATACCTTTAGTCCTCTTTTTGTTTTTAAGTCAGAAGGTGTTTTTTTTTTTTTTTTTTTAAGTGGGTCCTTTATAATGAGAAACAGTAGAAATGACAGCGCAAATACAACTGTTATAAATGTTTATGTGCTAAATAGCATAACATTGAGTCATAAAACATGCCTAGTGAATCCAAAGGAAAATTGACAGAAACACCAGCCATGGGAGATTTATTTCATTTCTTTCTACCCAAGCAAATCAGCACCAAGTTAGCCAAAAATAAGTAAAGATTCATAGAGGATTTGGAAAATATAATTAATAGACTTGACTCTGTAAATCTGTTAGATTTGTAGCCTGATGGTACATTTTTAAAAATATGTTTATTTATTTACAAGGAGAGAGAGAGGACACCAGGGCCTCTTGCCACTGCAAATGAACCCCAGATGCATACACCATTTTATTCACATGGCTTTATGTGAGTACTGTGGAATTGAACCCAGACTGTTAGACTTTGCAAACAAATGCCTTAACCACTGAGCCATTTCTCCAGCCCATGATGGTGCATTTTTTTTGAGGTAGGATCTCTCTTTAGCCCAGGCTGACCTGGAATTCACTATGTAATTTCAGGCTGGTCTTGAACTCATAGCGATCCTCCTACCACACCTGGCTGATGGTGCATTTTAAGTGCATGTGCAAGGCTTAGGACCTTGTCTTTCCCTTAAGCATTAAGAACACCTCAATAAGTTGTCAATGGTAGAAACTGTATTAAAACTTTCTTACATTGCAAAGCAGTGAAACTGGATATACTAACAAAAATAGAATAAGCATTGCCTTGTAAGTTAAAAAAAAGCTCCTATACCCTTTTTTCTGTAGATCTTAGGATATAAAGAAGTCAAGATTAAAATTGCAGAATGTCTAGATAATGAAAGCCCTGCAATTCAAACTGAAAGAGATAAAAGCTAAAGGTATGTTTGCAAAATACATGCATTGCTTATTAAGAATTACAGAAACACACAATGCAAAGAAATTGGGAATATATGTATATGTGCATATGTATATGTATATGTATATATACATATATTAACCATCCCCATCGCAACAATAAAATAAACCTAGTTGGAACACAAGTAAACAAACAAGGTAAAACAATATAGAGCTAATAAGTTCAAGAGCAAATTATTTGCATAAATAAAGACAGTCAAGATCCACTTGTTAGTTTCTTTTTAGTTATTTTTTTTATCAGAGAGAGAGAGAGAGAGAAAACTGGCATGCCAGGGCCTCCAGCACAGCAATCAAACTTCAGACGTGTGCACCATCTCGTGTGCATGTGCAACCTTATGTGCTTGTGTCACCTTGTGCATCTGGTTTATGTGGGAACTGGAGAGTCAAACACAAGTCCTTAGGTTTTACAAGGAAGTACCTTAACCATCTCTCCAGCCCACCATTTGTTAATTTTTTTAAAAAATATTTTTATTTATTTACTTGTGAGAGAGAGAGAGGCAGAGAGAGAAAGAGAGGCAGAGAGAGAAAGAGAATGGGTTTTCCAGGGTCTTCAGCCTCTGCAAAGGAACTCCAGACACATGCACCACCTTGTACATCTGGCTCACATGGGGACTGGGGAATTGAAGCTGGGTGCTTAGGCTTCCAAGGCAAGCGCCTTAGCCACTGAGCTGTCACTCCAGCCCCGTACTTGCTGGTTTTAACTGAGATAAAAAGGGGGGGGGGGCGAGCAGAAATCCACAAAATTAGAAATGGAGAAAAGGGAACTGGACGCAGAAGCAGCAGTTGTTTGCAACACGCTAGGGGAAGAAGCGTGAGTCTGGCCAGCGCCGCTGACCCCAGGGTAAATATGCAGCACTGGCACAGACCAGTCACTTTGGAAGAAATCCAGTGTCACAGGCACTTCTTCTAGGCCTTCAGGAAATGGTATTCTGATACCACTGAAGCTGCAGAGCATAAGAGGAAAAATTTCCCCAAGTGACCTTAAAAACCTCTCACAGAACTGCTACCCTTAAATGGCAGAGAGCACCAACAGTAAATGAAGAAATAGATGAGCTATAGGTGCACTTCACAGACGAGGCCCTGTGAAGTCCCAAATGAAACGTTATAATTCAGCAGCGGAAGAAGAGGAGGCCACCCAGTGGGTTTGTCTAATGAATACAAGACTAGTTTGCTCTCAGGAAGTCTACTCACACGGTTGACAGATCACAAGAGAAATGCCAGGTGCACATCTCCAAAGACACTGACGCGTGTCTGGATGATCCAACATGCATTTTCTGCTTCAAGAAAGTAACCAAGGACTGGGGAGATGGCTCAGTGGATAAAGTGCTTGCTGCAGAAGCATAAAGACCTGAGTTAGGATTCCCCAGAACCCATGTAAAATGCCAGGCATGGTGGAACGTGTTTGTAATCCCAGTGGTGGGGAGGCAGAGACAGGAGGATCCCCAGGGCTGCTGGCTAGCTTGTTTAGATGAATCAGTGAGTTCCAGGTTTACTGAGAGACCATGTCTCATAAAAATAAGGTGAAGTGATAGAGAAAGACATCTGGCATCCACTTTTGGCCTTCACGTGTGTGCATACACATTCACATGCATCTGTCCCACACTAGCACCCCCCCCACATAAACATGTATACATATATATGCACATATCATTCACACACACAAAAACTAACCAAGGTTACAAATGCAAAAACCAAAGTTACAAATGCAATTACATTTTATATTTTATGTATATTTTCTATACATACAAATATGTACATATTTTATAGAAGTTCAAACTACATATGCATGTATTACATATAAGTTAAAACTAGAAGCCGATAGTATCAATAATAATCCTAGATTTTCTTTTTAGGATCAGGAACAGGTCAAAGATGTTTATAGTCACTACAAATTTTTAACAACGTTCTGTAAATACTTAGAAGAATGAAATAAACACTGTGAATGTTGGCAGGAACAAAGCAAAGTTTGCATCATTGAAAATTAGTGTGATTGTGTGCCTAGAAGCCCCAGAAAACTGATCCAAAAACCATTAGCAACCCAAAGAGACTCTACGAACACAAAATAAATAAAAAATTAATTTTTGTAGTGAATGACATAGTTTGTTACATTTTTATAATGGGAAAACACTATAACTTTTTTGTTATTTTTGGATGAAAAGATCAGACGTGGAGGTGAGAGACTACAGTGTTTTCTAACATGGCCATGTATTTTTCCAAACGCTTAATAGATGGATCTGGTGGTGGGATTATGAACCATTTTAATTTTTTTTTTTTTTTTTTTTTTTTTGGTTTTTCAAGGTAGGGTCTCTGGAATTTTCAAGGTAGGCTGACCTGGAATTCACTATGTAGTCTCAGGGTGGCCTCGAACTCACAGTGCTCCTCCTACCTCAGCCTTCTGAGTACTGGGATTAAAGATGTGCGCCACCACGCCCAGATTCCATTTTAATCTTTTTAAAAATTATTTATTGTTCTTTATAAAAAGGTTGTGCTTTTATCCTCCTTCACCCCCTACCCCAATTCTGCTGAGGGTCCTGTTTGGTGGGGTTATTGGTATTCATTGTGGGGACCAAGAGGCCTCAGTCAGTCTCTATGGTTCCTCGGGCTATTCCCACCCACCCTGAGGCTCTTACAGTCTTTCCTCCCCCTCTTGGCAATGTTCCCTGAGCTGTGGTGGGCTTAAATATCTGATTTGGTGTTGAGTTCTCTGTGGCCTCTGGATCTCTGTTTTCATGTGGTTTGAGTGACCACAGTCTCTGTTGCCATCTCCCTGGAGCTGGTTTCCAGGCTAGCTGTGAGCAGTATTCGTGTAGCTCCTTCCTCTGCAGTGACTCCTGGGCCCGGGCAGATGAGGTGGAGGTGTCCCATCTCATGGTGGGCAGTCAGCTCTCTCTTCTTGTTGTATTGATGTATCCTGGTTCTCCCCAGTGTTCTCCTCCATCTGCCCCACACAAGCCCACCCGGGGAACCCCCATCTTAATTTTTAATATTTTTATCAAAATAATTTGGTAAACTCTGTGGCACAACTAAAATCCCAGCACTTCAGAGGCCAAAGCAGGAAGATCAATAGTTCTAGGCCAGCCTGGGCTACATAATGAGATGCTGTCTCAACAAAAATAATGATAGCCAGACGTGGTGGTGAACGCTTTTAATCCCAGCCCTTGGGAGGCAGAGGTAGGAGGAGCTCTGTGAGCTCAATGCCAGCCTGGGACTACAGAGTGAGCTCAATGCCAGCCTGGGACTACAGAGTGAGCTCCAGGTCAGCCTGGGCTATAGTGAGACCCTATCTCAGGAAAAAAAAAAAAGTGATAAAGTCTCACAAAACCAATGTTAGCCAATGTATTAGGAATTGTGAATAAGTATTTCTTGAAAGTATTTCTTGAAAAAATACTTGTGCCCAGTTGGACGTCACCTCTAATCACCTCTGAAAATGTTACTCACTTTCCAGAAACTCAGCTGCCCTCTTCCTGTCTCCTTCTTGTCCTCAGAGTGGGCCTTGGGGAGGCTCCGCAGCTGGGGAGTGAGGGGCAAGGTGTTGAGCATGCTTTATTCCTGGAAGGAAGGCCAGTTCTCTCCTCGATTCTGAAGGAGGGCCTGTGACCACCAAATGAACCGAGCAGCATTTCTGGATGGAATTCCTGCCGTGGTGGGAAGTTGCACAAGGAGAGCTCTTCCGTCTCTGAAATGCCTTCTTTTACCCGGGGGCAGGGTGGGAGTGGGGGGGGCTTGTCTTTTGTTTTGGATATCCCCTGGTATGCTGACCTGAGCGTTTCTATTGTTATCTAGCTGTTGCTCCTACGTTGGGCGCCGAGGAGGGGGTCCACAGGCCATATCTATTGGGAAAAACTGTGACAAATTTGGCATTGTGGCTCATGAGCTGGGCCATGTGGTTGGATTCTGGCATGAACACACCCGGCCAGACAGAGACCAACACGTCACCATCATCAGAGAAAACATCCAGCCAGGTAAGGAGGCCTGGAACCCAGGGTCAGGGTAAGTGAGGAGTAGGCCTGCTGAGGGGCTGACCCCGGCCCATGGCTAACCATAGAGGCAGAGAGCTAGCTTTGCAGGTGTTTATCATTGGCACTGCCACTGTCCACCTGTGGCCTGCCTGGAACGTCATTTGCTGAAGCTTCGAGCCAAAGCAAAATAATGATTTTCTATGTTGTAAGAGGCAATGAAATACGATGCCATTCTCCTAAGTGGAACGGCATTGAGCAGGACAGGGCAGTGTCAGGGCTAGCGAGCCAAGAGTTCTCCTGGAAGCCTTCATGAGTCACTTTGCTGCGTTAGTAACACGTCGTTTTGAAACTGCAGTAAAATTACGATACAAACACATGAGTAAACAATGCTTTGTCCTAGATGCATTCTGCCCCAAGGTAGACATGTTGAGATTTTTCAAAAATTATAAAAATCTTATGTCACATAATTTGACATAAAAGCTGGTATTTGAGCCAGGCATGATAGTGCATGCTTATACTCCTAGCACTGGTAAAGTTGAGGCAGGAGGATCACAAGTTTGAGGCTACAAAGTATGTTCAAGTCTAGCCTGGTAAACTAGCAAGAACTTGTCTCAAAGCAAACAGATAAACAACATGCCTTCCCTCCAGGGGAACCCCAAATCCAAATCAAAACAGACAACAGTGAACAAGAAAGCAGCTAGTTGAGTTATATAGTTCCCTTAAACTTGCTTTCAAGAAGCCAGGCGTCGTGGCGCATGCCTTTAATCCCAGCACTCGGAAGGCAGAGGTAGGAGGATGGCCGTGAGTTCGGGGCCACCTTGAGACTACATAGTGAATTCCGGGTCAGCCTGGACTAGAGTGATAGAGTGAAACCCTACCTCAAAAAACTAAAAAATAAAAAAATAATAAACAAACAAACAAAAAGAACCTGCTTTAGAATATCTATTTTTTTTAAGAAGAAAGGGGAGGGAATGGGCGCTCCAGGGTACCCAGCCCCCTTGTACATCTGCCTTACGTGGGTACTGGGGAATTGAACCAGGATCCTTTGTCTTTGCAGGCAAATACCTTAACCGCTAAGCCATCTCTCCTGAGAACCAGAGAATCTAGATTATAAAGTGTTTGGGATTGGGATTTAATTTAACTTTTGGTTTATTTGTTTGTTTCTTCAAATTGCAAGGTCAGAATGTTTGGGTTTTTAACAAAATGGTTTTTGGACATGCAGATTGAGCGTTAATCTGCTGGCAAACCTAGTTGAAGGGTTTTGAGTGGTGCTGGGGAAGGGGTGTTGGCAATTGGTACAGGGACAACATGGGGCTTACTCCATGTTTCAAATTTCCACTCTCTTAAAACCAGCACTGGGAGCTTCCCAAGCTGCAGGAAGCTGCTCTGGGCACCTGTCCTCTCTCTGCCTCTTTTTACATGCTACCTTGTTTTCAAACACCTTAACAAAGTGCTGTGTGTCACAGGTCAGGAGTATAATTTCTTGAAAATGGAAGCCGGTGAGGTGAGCTCTCTGGGAGAGACATACGACTTCGACAGCATCATGCACTACGCCCGGAACACCTTCTCAAGGTCAGAGCCTTTGCTTGGGCTGTGCGTTCTCACTGCATCTGCCACAGGCTTGGGAAAGATTCTTGAGGTGTGCGGAGAGAGAGCGGATCTCTGCATGCTCCTGGCATGGTTGGCCTGTCTGTCCTTGAAATACAGTGGCCTCTGGGCTGCAGTGAAATATAATCTAATCAGGTTCCTTAATAAGCTTGAGTCCTGTTGTGAAGCCGGTGTTCCGTCATGCCCTTGTGTCACACGCAGCAAACCAGAAAAGGGCAATTCTGGAAAGGTCGGCTGGGAGCATAACCTAGAGGTTTGTGAACTTTCCAGTGGTAGGGGCCATCTCCAAAGCGTGTCCGTGTGTGAGCGGGAGAGGGCTTCCCGTTGTCCTAGAAGAGGTTCAGTTTACTGCAAGCTAGGCTCTGTCAGAGGCGGGAGGACTGTAAATTGCACATTTGTTTCAGAGGTAAAGAAAATGAGCCTCTGGCCAGCATGGGGGAACACAGGGATCGGAGTGAGAACAAAGATGCAGGTCCCCTGCTTGCAAGTCACAGGTGACAGGTGCTGTGTACCAGAGAAGGGCTGAAGCAGCGTTCACTGTGGGCATCCACAGGGTCTGACCCACGTGCCGAGGCTAGGTGTTCAACTTACTGTCCCTGTATCTATGTGACAACAGTGTTCTGTGCATGGAAGTGGTTCCTGACCAGTGTCAGCCTGGCAAGTTTTCTGTCCCTACCTTAAAGGAGACACACGGTACAAATATGTTTTTTCTTCCCTTGCCACTTACTTTTAAGTGGCCTCTTAAAATTAGCTGTTCATTTATTTAACCATTCCCTCAAAATGACTTGAGGTGATTTCTAACACACAGACACACACACACACACCAATGATGATGACGATGACGGCAAGAAAGAATATAGGTAAGAAGGGGACTGGAGAAATGGCTTAGCGATTAAGCGCTTGCCTGTGAAGTCTAAGGACCCCGGTTTGAGGCTCGATTCCCCAGGACCCACGTAAGCCAGATGTACAAGGTGGGCATGCATCTGAGTTTGTTTGCAGTGGCTGAAGACCTGACGTGCTCATTCTCTCTCTCTCTCTCTCTCTGTCTCAAATAAATGAATAAAAATAAACAAAAAAATTTTTAAAAAGAATATAGGTAAGAAAAAATTAAGGTAAGAATATTTGGCAGGAAAAAGAGGGGAAAATAAGAATAGAAAGCTATGTTGAGAGGCTGGGACGATAGTAAAAGGGCTTGCCTTACAAGATGAAGGCCTAAGTTTGATCCCAGTACTCACATAAATGTTGGGTATGGTGGCATACTTCTGTAATCCCAGTGCAGAGATTGGGATGAGAAGATCCCTGGGGCTCACTGGGAAGCCAGTCTAGCCTAATTGGTAAGCTCCAGGCCAATTAGAGAGCTTGTCTCAAAAAGAAGTGATGGTGTACCTGAGGTGACCTCCAAGGTTGTCCTCTGGCCTCTATACATATGAGCACACACATACAAAAATGTGCAAAAAAAGAAAGCTATTCTTGAAGTTGGAAATAAGTTTACTGCTCAGAATACATGCCACTCAGCTATGTACACTCTGTTGGTGTTGGCAGCAGATCTTGCCCTGGGCTTCCTAGCACACACAGCAAAGAGAGAAACTTTCATTTCCTGAGTCTCCGTGTGCATCAAGGCTAAAGAGAACCACTGCCTCACGGAGACATGGGACTGGAAGGGAAACTGGCTACCAAGGGCTCCTTGGTCCTTGGGTGAGGCTGTTGGAGGCATCCTGTTATTGAAGTTGTAGGACTGTTAGATCTTCCATCCCAAGTTCTCCAGGGACCTTGTTCCTCTACTTACACAGTTTTTTTTTCGGTCATGATGCCTCCTGCTCCAAGACAGGGGCTCTCAGCCCTCTAATGGGAGAGTATTGCTCAGTCAATATCTTTGGCAGTCTCCGCATGAGAGAGCAGGGCTAGCTGTTCTCTGAGCCTCTTCCAGCTCTAACGTCCATGCTGCAATCTCTTAGTCCGGTGTAGGTGGGTGAGATGTTGACAGAGAAGTCAATCTAAAGCTGGTATTCCGTTAGTGAACTAGACCTTGTGTGGGGGAGTCCTAGGAAATGAGTGGAGTGGGCAGGAGACGAGCCCACTGCACAAACGCGAGAGGTCAGTGGGTGCCATGGGTGTTGGGATTTGGCTGGCCTCCCAACTAGGAAAATAGTACAAGGAACCCCAGCATCCAGGGCCTGCAGGGTAGTAGGTAAAGACAAAATAAGACTTTTGTCAGGGAGCCAATGTCATGTTGGCCCAACTGAGAACCTTCTACCTGGGATCTTATTTCTATAGCCACAAACTCTTCCTATTTCATTATAACTTATGTATCATTACCAATCTATCGATGTTTAACTATTTCATTGTTCTTTTCCCTAGCACACTGAGGTCCAAAGCACACAGACTCATTGTCTTCTAGTCTCCAGCACATAGAAGGGTACTTGACATGTAGTAGGTGTTCAGTTAGGTATTTGTTATGTTTAGAAGTAAATGAGTGAGGGCTCAGTGATTCAGCACTTGCCTAGAACACGCAAGGCCCTGGGTTTAATTCCCAGCTCCATAAAATAATAATAGTAATAATATAAAGAATTAGAAATATATACACGACTGTTTGAGTTCAGAGAGGACTGGGAGAACTGCAGTGCTGGGGAATGAGTGAGGGGAGACATGTCCATTATTCTCACTGAATGTCTTTCCACATACTGGCAAGTAGGGAGCAACTCCACTGGGGAAACAAGGAGTCTCTGCCATGTAGGGCTCGCAGGGGCCGTAGGAACTGCGTCACCTTCCTTAAGCAGCTCTAGGCCCCCATTGCCCAGGGTTTCAGAGCCAGAGGCCAAGCAGAGGCTCTCCTGCCACCAGTATTTTCTTTCTTGTTTGTCCTTATTTTCTTAAATCTGTCCTCCGTGCCCCCCCCCCCCCCCCCCCCCGTGATCTCTAGCTCATAATTCCATCCCTTTCACCCCTCAGGAAAGAATCATTACTAACCCTATTGTCAGGGTAAGCCAGTTTATCAGCATAGACCAGAGGAAACCCACGGGCCAGACCCATGGAATAATCATGCCTCATTCACAGTGCTGGGAGTCCCCAGCAGGGAGATTGGCAGGGGGGAGCGCCTGGGGGCGGGGCCCACAGCATGGCTTTCCTGAGGCTGCGTAATCCGCTGCTGCACTGCACTTTCTTGCCAAACTCAGTGCCTTAAAACAGCAGCTCACTGCCCTTTCCCGATACTTAAAGTCAGCCTGGCTCTTTCCTCCGGTCTTGCTTGGAGCCACTCACAGGGCAGCAGCCATTTGACAGCTTGATTGGACTGGGGAGTCCAGGATGGCCAGCCATATGTGTGGCAGTTGGTACCACCTGGCCATACCCCTCGGTGCTCCTTCCTCTGGCCTTTCAGCCTCTAGCTGTTTCTTCAGGCAACCTAGGAAGCTGCAAGCCTCTTGAACTTGCGAGACATCACCTCGCCACAGTCTATTGGTCAAAGCAACTCCTAGGCCAGTGCAGACGCCAGTGAGTGGAGAAATAGACTCCACCTCATCCTGTGAGGAGGGGCAACTTCTAAGGATCTACCATTGCCCCCAATCGCCCTTGCCCCTGTTCTGTTGCAGGTGGACACCTACATTGACCTTTCTCCAATTTTCTGCATGGATTTTAGAAAGCCATTTTGTTCCATGGGCCCTCAGTGGTGGGTTTTTCTGGTGTTTGTCGAAAAGTTTTTTTCCCTTTCTAACTGCTTCTAATTACTTCTGGTCACATATCCCCTGGAACTAAATTGTACAGCAAACAGCATACAGAACACAGGCCCAACTGGGGACAGAGTTTTCCGTGCCGATGGGAAATCCAGTCTCTGGGTCTCTTTACGACTGAGCTGTCTCCTTCCGACCCCGTCCCCTCGGGTTTATTATCATTCTTCTCCCTTCCCCCTGGGTTGGACTTTGGAAATTTTGTTGGGCACAGGTCCAGGAGACAAGGAGATAGTTCTCTGGTACAGGGAAGTCTTTGTTTGGAGTTGTCAGTTTTATTCCCTGAGGCATTTGCCGAACACTCTCTTAATTTAGCACCATGTCAGTATTGGGGGCTGTGCAGGGAAGGAGCCTCACTGCAGTGCTGTCCACAGGGGAGGCTCTCGGAGTGGACATCGTCTTACCTGTAGTCGAAAACTGTCCGACTGTGAGCCAGGCCATGCCTGCTGCTTTGGTCTCAAGCCTCCAGTGTTGTTAACACTGTCACTTCTGGCACGTGGAGATCTACTGTTTCTTGGGCAGTGGGGAACACTGGCCAAAAGGATGGGGGTTCTGGGAGGAGAACACCAGGCATGCCTAGTTTCCAGGGATGGCTCCATTCCTGGCTCGGTCCCCAACACAAGCCATTCAAGCACTGTGGGCCGGGTTTTCTCACCTGGAAAGAGGGAAGGCAAATGTCCATCAGTCTGCCTCCCAGGCCTTGTAAAGATGAAATGAGTGGTGCACACCAAATACCCAGCCCTGGGTCTGGAGCCTAGGAAGAGCCTGTGAATAGTGGAGGAGGAGGGAATATGGTCTCCACACACCGGGTCCGCTGGTGGCTTTGCCAGTCTTGGACCATGTGGTGAACCTTGTGTGTGCATCTTCAGGGAAACAGTCACTAATGGTCATGTCTTTTGTTGGATGGAAGTGGTGGTCCTTCTGGTAGTAGATGATTGCCCTTGGAGTTTTAGTAGAGTCACCATTTAGGGTTTGAGACCTGGCGAAGTCAGGGCAGAGGGTCAAAGAGAGACCAAAAAGGAAGGCAGCAGTTGATCTTGACTCCCACAGGCAAGCATTGGAGAGCAAGTGAACTTGAAGCTTGAAGAAAAACAAGTGTAGTGATGCGCCCAGAAGGAAAGAAGGTTGTGTATTATCCCGTGTGGGAGAGAATTTTGAGAACAGTGCTTGAAAGAGAAGGCAAAGGAAGAGAAGGGAGAGTGTGCAGCTAATAGCTAGGTGATATATGTGCATTTGGGCATTTCCTTTCGGATATAAACAGTTACTTTGTTAAATGTTTTGAAGATAGTTTCCCACCTAGACTGCATAATTTAATTCAAGAAGCCTAGGGAGGGCTGAAGGGATTTCTCCGTGGTTAAGGTGCCTGCCTACAAAACCTAATGGTCTGGGTTCAATTTCTCAGTACCCATGTACAGCCAGATGCACAGAGTGGCACACGCATCTGGAATTCATTTGCTCTGGCTGGAGGCCCTGCCATGCTCATTCTCTCTCTCTCTCTCTCTTTTCCCTCTCTCTGTCTTTCTTAGCTTACAAATAAATAAAAAGTATTTAAAAAGAAGAAGAAGGAGCCTAGGGACAGAAAGGAAGAACTCAGTCTCTGCACTTGAAAAACTTAATTTTAGCAGGAAAGAAAATACCATCAACCCATCAAAAATTGTATATGTCGTATGATAAAAGGAGACTAGACAAATGAGTAAGGCCCAGAGGAGGGAGTGGTTAGTTCCACCTGTAGAATGGAAAGAGAGATGATGGTGGGGATATGGAGAGTAAGTTTATGAGTGGACAAAAGGTTGTGTATGAGTAGCTTAGGGAGAGGACCATGTGTGCCAGGGCTGTTTGGGACCTATAGTAGGAGGTATGTATCAGGAGAAATGCCTGGGGAAGAATACAGAAGCCATTGAGATCCAAGTCACAAGAAGTTGGTAAGCAAAGAGACCCTTGCCTACCCTTGCATGTTGGAATGATCACACTAAAACTTCATAGAAGGGCTAGAGAGATGGTTTAGTGGTTAAGGCACTTGCCTGCAAAGCCAAAGGACCCAGGTTCAATTCCCTAGATACACAAGGTGGCACATATGTCTGGAGTTTGTTTGCAGTGGCTAAAAGCCCTGGTGTGCCCATTATCTCTCTCTCTCTCTCTCATAAATAAAAAAATTTTAAGTTTTTTAACAAAAGACATTATGGGAGCTGGGCATGGGGGTGCATGCCCTTAATCCCAGCACTCAGGAGGCAAAGGTAGGAGGATTGCTGTGAGTTTGAGACCAGCCTGAGACTACAGTGTGAGTTCCAAGACAGCCTGGGTTAGAGTGAGGCCAGACCTCAAAACAACAACAACAACAACATTATTAGGACAGAACAGAAGAGATTGAGCTTATAGAGAAGGGCACAGTTACAAGGCTTCTGGAAAAGGACTGGAAAGAAGACTCAATAGCTAAAGGTTCTTGCTTGCAAAACCCACTGGCCCAGGTTCCATTCTCCACTTAAAGCCAGATGCACAAAGCAGCACATGCATCTGGCAACAGCAAGAGACCCTGGCATGCTCATACACACACATGTATGTATGTATGTATGTATGTATGTATGTATGTATGTATAAAGAAAGAAAAGAAGAAGGAAGGAAGGAAGGAAGAAGGAAATTTTAAAGCTCTGGAAATAATTTAGGAAGGAATGGTTATCATTTGAGCTAAGGCATTGGTCTGGAACCACAGAGAGGATATGGACTCAAGGGATGTCTATAAGGCTCAATACACAGAACTTGGTCACTAGCCTCACCAAGAGAATGTGAGGGACAAGGAGGAGCTGAGAATACCTTCAGAATTTGGTTTTGAGCCAAATTTGGGGTTAATAGTATGCCTCATGAAGGTGGCACTAGGTAATGCAGTTTAGTATATGGTTCTGGGCCGGCAACAGAATTCTCTATGGGCTCATAAGTGGTGCTTAAAACTCCAGGGGTGGGGCTGGAGAGATGGCTTAGTGGTTAAGGCACTTGCCTGCAAAGCCAAAGGACCCAGGTTCAATTCCCCAAGACCCATGTAAGCCAACTGCACAAGGTGGTGCATTCATCTAGAGTTTGTTTGCAGTGGCTGGATGCCCTGGTGTACCCATTCTCTCTCTTTCCCTGTCTCTGCCTCTTTCTCTGTCTCTCTCTCAAATAAATAAAAAAATTTCTTTAATCTTTTTTATTATTTTTTTATGAGAGAGAGAGAGAATGGGCACACCAGGGCCTCCAGCCCCTGCAATCCAAGTCCAGTCGTGTGTGTGCCATCTTGTGCGCATGTGCAGCCTTGCATGCTTGTATCACCTTATGTGTCTGGCTTACCTGGGACCGGGAGAGTTGAACATGGGTCCTTAGGCTTCGCAGCCGAGTGCCTTAACCGCTAAGACATCTCTTCAGGCCCAAAATAAACTATTTGAAAAATTATAATCTATTTCTATAAAAATAAAATTCTTAGGGGTGGGTGGGGAATGGAAAGAGCACAGGGAGGGGCAGAAGCCTGGGGGCTTTATCTAAGAAGGAAGTACAAGGAGCTGTCCTCTCAGCTCGGAGAAGTGCCATGGGAACTGGGAGGAGAGAAAGGGCGACAGGTCTCAGGGCTATAGCGATGCAGGTGAAGACTGAGAAGAGCCCCCCGCCCAAGGTACATGGAACCACGGCTGGCACGGCCGGTCACACTGCAGTGAGGCGTGAATGGCAGGCAAGCATAAAGCAAAGAATGGTGACAATTCTCCCCAGAAAGTTGGTTAAGAAAGAAACAGTGATACCTTAAGAAGTGGATTCCAGAATAGACCCAGATACAGGGTCTGCAGCCAGAGGGGAGGGCAGGCCTGGCAAAAGAAGAACCAGGCCTGTGCAGGGAGGTGCAGGTCGGACAGTGTTCAGCCAGGCATCTGGGGATCCACTTGCGGTTCAGAAATGAAAGTGGCCTTTTAGATTTTATTCATATAGTTGTAAGGTGTGAGTGCTGCAAGGAGACACCACAGCTGTGACTCAGACAGGGAAAGGGGCTTGCCAAGTTCACCAAGTGGCAGAGTCATACCTGGCATAGAAATCTATAGGCTGGGGGCTGGGGGGCGGATGGCTTAGCTATTAAGGTGCTTGCCTGCAAAGCCAAAGGCCCCATGTTCATTACCCCAGGACCCACATAAGCCAGATGCACAAGGGGCACATGCATCTGGAGTACATTTGCAGCGGCTGGAGGCCCTGGCATGCCCATTTTCTCTGTCTCTCTCTCTCAAATTAATTAATTAATTAATTAAAAAAGAAATCTACAGCTTGGGCTCTTTTGAAGGTCTCTTGTGCTCTGCATTTATCTCACTATCCGTCTGATTGCACCCCTGGCCAGCAGGACCCCTCAAAGCCTGACTCAGCAGCTCATCCACTTGCACCTGCTGACCGGTGACTGGAAGCCTGGACCCGTTTCCAGTTTCTTCCTGAGACAGCTCCAAGACCTATCTATGCCCAGTACCCCCAGTGCACAGCTCCAGGGATAGCACTCGCATCGTGATCACCAGATGACGCTCCCTGAGTTGTGCAGCATGGTGGTCCTAGAGCTGGGTCTGTCAGGGGCTTTGTGAAAATGCTCAGTACATATCAGGAAGACAGGCTCCTAGCTGGCTAGGGCATCGTTTTCAACCTGGTAGTTGTCTTCCCACTGGGAAATGAGTAGGCAGCTGATGAGATGGAAGGCTGCAAGGCCAGCACCGGTGAAGGAGACCACTCAGTCATGCCAGCTGGGGAGGGAGGGGCGGGGCAGGCTGGGGAGTAGGACTGTTGATGGGTTATGGGTAAGGAAATGAAGATTTTGAATCTCCTCATGCACAGCCTAGAAGTCTTGCCTTTTCTTCTTCTCTTTAATTAATTAATTAATTTTGCTTCCCGTAGAGGAGTTTTCTTAGACACCATCCTCCCCCGCCGAGACGACAATGGCGTCAGGCCAACCATTGGCCAGCGCGTGCGGCTCAGTCAGGGAGACATTGCCCAAGCCAGGAAGCTGTACAAATGTCCAGGTAACTGTGAGCTTCGGGGATTCCCCACAGTGCCTTAGCATCCCACGCTACGCAGTGCATGCTGTTTGCTGAGCAGAGAACTCGGGGAACAGAAGAGACCGTCCCTTGGCAGCCTGGGCTTTCTCATGTCCTTGTTAGGAGGTGAGAGGCAGTGCAGACTTGGCGAGGCACATAGTAGGTTCAGGTCTTTGGACTCCTACAGAGCCATGGCTGCTGAGTGGGAGAAGGGCAGCAGAGCAGCAGAACACAGTGCAGTGTAACCCGTCATGGTCAGAGCACCTTCCTTTCTAGAAGGACTAAGGCACTTGGGCTTGGCCAAAGAAGACCCAAGGGGACTTGGCAGAAATGCAAGGATGAAAAAGAATGTTCAGGGGACAGCAAGGGCCAGTTTTCCAAAAGCACCTGGCAGAGGAAGTCTCAGTGCTGTGAATGAGTTCATTTCTGGATCTTAGGATTAGGGACTCGCAGTGCGCCTTTAAAGACTGGACAGCATCCTGGGGTTGGAGCAAATGCTGTTCTGACGTTAATACAGCCTTCGTGTCCTTGCCTTCCCCAACATGGCACTCCTGCCACCTTGGGGGGAAACACGCAGGCCCCTCTAAGCTGCTGAGCGTCGGTGCGAAGTATTGGCTGTAGCAGCCGAGTTTTTACCACAGACAGGGCAAAACACACCTCAGGGGCTTGGGGAAGATGGGAAGAAGTTCCATTACCCACAGCTTCCATAACATTTTCCACACCCCAGTCAGACACAGAGTTGGTCAAGCGGTGGAATATTTGAAATGGGGGGCCAACAGAGAAAAGCTGGGCTCTGACATCGCCCTACCAAACTGGACCATGGCGCCTGCAAAGTGTTAGGCGGGGCTTGTATCCTCATGGAACTGGGAAATATGTCCATGCAGTTATTAGTCATCCGGGGATGTGTTAGAGCTAAAATACAGGACACATCACGTAGCCTTGCTGAATTGAAAGGGAAACCTTAGAGCATTCTCTGGGAAATGCCATAGTATTTATTTCGTTGTGCTGTATCTGCTGCTTATTTCCCAGAAGGGTTTGAGGCAGCTGGTAAATACCATGGAGCCACACAGTAATGTATCTGTTCTTGCAGAATGTTGATGATTATTCTAAAATAATTTCCATGGAACCCTCGGGGGTGGGGGGCGGGGGGTGTTGACTGCGGGGGATTAGCCCTCGTGATGCTTGGCAGTTGTTCTGCAACATGATCCTGAAGCCCCAAGAGCCAGGATTTCCTGAAGCAAATGATGGGCAGTGCTCCACATGCCCCTTCCTGCTCCGAAAGCTAAGGAGGCTGTTGGGGGCGGTGGCTGCGCAGAGGCGGGACGGCTCGCAGGACGCTTGAGGATGCTCGCTCCCGCACTGTGGGGTTAGCTGTGTGGGGGGAAGGACACTCTGCAAGCCACTGCCTGTTTCTCGAGGGTCTGGATCCTTGGGGTTCAGGAAATGCAAAAGCCTGCAGCTCCCAAGGTACAAATCAGGGGAAGTAATTTTCACATGCGTGTTCTCTGTTCTAGACTCACGAGCAGGCAACCATCAAATATGCAAGGGCAGATAGCACACTGTAGACAGTCTTCGGCTTCCTGTACATTTTTTTCTGTTTCCTTGGCTGTTTGGTAGCTTTCTCAGAGATGTATAGTGGGGGAGGGGGGAAGAAGCCAAACTAGCAGCAGAAATGAATCTCAAAGCATTTTTTTTTTCTTTTTGCTTTAGTGGCTTCTTATTCTGTATTCTTCCTGCTATAGATGTTTTATTAGCAATGATGAGGATGACAGTGGGCTAGGGATTTCCTATTCGGTGATAGGGCGTTCGTCGTGTGTGGCCAAAGCCTTGGGCTCGGTCCCCATAATAATAACAACCTATGGAATGCCCTCTGAGTGCAAACCCCCAAGTAGACCCATACTGTGTAACTCAGATGATTTCTCTGAACCCCCGAGTTGTCCCTGCCTGTTTCACAGATGAGAAAGCTAAGGCTCAGGCCCAGAGGCCTGGAAGTCTAACAGAAGCCCTGGGTGTTGCGTTGTGGGCCTGGGATGTAACTTTTGTTTGCATTGACGACAAAAATGCCCATCTGGCCTGCTCCTCGCCAGCCATGCTGAGGGCTTTGGTGGGTGAAAGGGCACCTACTCAGTAGCCGTCAGTAGGAGCAGCTCAGGCAGGGAGTGGTGTGTATGCCAGCATCACAGTTGTCATTTTGCTCATGCAGCATGTGGGGAGACCCTGCAGGACTCAACAGGAAACTTTTCTGCACCTGGTTTCCCAAATGGCTACCCTTCTTACTCCCACTGTGTCTGGAGGATCTCGGTCACTCCTGGGGAAAAGGTAAGTGGGAACATTCATTACCCTGCTTTGATTGTTGCGTATTTTTATATGGACACAAATATTATATATCCAATAATCATGCAAATGAACATCAATTTTCAAAGGTAGATTGGAATTCCCCCATCCTTAGAATTTACACGGCCCTCTGAGTTGGGTGAGGTGGGTGGGCTTAGCCTTGCTTACTGTTACCAGTAGTAACACCGCCTGTTCTGGCCTAAGCACACGCTAGGTGCTCGGTGCGACTCTGCTTAGGTACATTTACTGTTTTCCGACTTCTCATTAAGAAGTCCTTCCAGCCGGGCGTGGTGGCGCACGCCTTTAATCCCAGCACTTAGGAGAATTGCCGTGAGTTCGAGGCCACCCTGAGATTACCTAGTGAATTCCAGGTCAGCCTAGGCTAGAGTGAGACCCTACCTCAAAAAACCAAAAAAAAAAAAAAAAAAAAAAAAGGAAGTCCTTCCATATACAACTGGAGGCCCGGCACATACTAAATGTCCACCAAAGTTATGAATCGAGTTTGTTATAAGGTAAACTAGACTCTGTCCCCCTAAGCACATCATAATTCCTGGGAAGGCAAGTCTTCAGTTTAAAATTCATTGACACCTTAGAGTGCTGCTTTAGAAAATGACAACATAGGGGGAGGTTACCCCCATCCCATAAGTAGTCTGTTGTTCTTGAAAATATTTTTATTTTTATTTATTTATTTGAGAGAGAGAGAGATTGAGAGAGAGGGAGAAGTCCAGACACATGCTCCACCTTATACACCTTATGTGGGTCCTGGGGAATTGAACCTGGGTCCTTTGGCTTTGCAGGCAAGCACCTTAACCACTAAGCCATCTCTCCAGGCCCCATAGCTGGTCTGTCTTCTCCCACCCTCCAGCTCCCCATCTGTGGGTTTGGGAGCACCTGCGTTGGCACCCCCGTCCAGGCTGCTGGGCCCCCTCCCCTCCAGCCTTGCAGTCAGCTGTCCGCCGTGTGCTCTCAGGAAGCATGGGTTGATCAGGTGTGCGTCCGTCCTCTAAAGACTGTATCCAGGAAAGGAGCCCTGGCAGGCCCTCTGAGTGAGCTCACAGCAGCTCGGATATAAAATTTCAGGGCCCTGGGTCCATGGAGGGAGGACTAGGGGCCAGGTAAGTGCTGTATCAACAAGTTCCTTTGGCCCTGAAGATGGTGCTCTTAGAGCTGAACTCATGGCCAGGGTCTCCAACCCCTTGTCCAAGGGTGGCTGTTTTCGTCCCCACTGCAGGGTGCCTCTTCTCATGTCTGTTCTATGGATGAGGAATCTGGGACTCAGACATGAAGGAAATTGCCCAATCTGAAAGTAAGATATAGAACTGGGAATGGAGAACCTAGGCTTCAAACTCCCCAATTTATCTTTTTTTTTTTTTAACTATGTGCTCTACAAATGCAGATGTTCTTCGAGTTCTCTCAGATCAGATGAATTTTATCTTTGGGAAATCCCATTTTCCTTGGGTCTAGGTGAGAGGATGCCCCCAT
The DNA here is from genome assembly GCA_036346955.1 of Dipus sagitta. Taxonomy (NCBI): domain Eukaryota; kingdom Metazoa; phylum Chordata; class Mammalia; order Rodentia; family Dipodidae; genus Dipus; species Dipus sagitta. Next base: position 40,202,333 of record CM070770.1, read on the forward strand.
GTTCCCAGATCTCTCGAAAGGCACACATGTCACCGCACATCTCAGGATGGTGACAACTGTCATATTTTTCCCATTCCTAATCTTTAAGCTCATAGAGGACAGCGATTGTCCTCCTCAGTCCCAGAACTCCCCGCAGTCGATGGCACAGCAGTCATACAGTGGATGTTTGTTGGACAGATGTGTGGGTGCATGAAGGCTGGATGAAGACCCGGCAGCTGGGCTAGAATGGGATATGTTGAAATTTTTTTTCAGATGCCTGCAGCCACCCTTCAGGTATTCTTAATCAACAACTTCGAAAACTTGTCTAGGAGTCAGGCTAAGCATAGTGTAAGAACCAGAGAGCAGCCAGGTGTGGTGGCGCACACCTTTAATCCTAGTACTCGGGAGACAGAGGATGGAGGATCGCTGTGAGTTCGAGGCCACCCTGAGACTACATAGTGAATTCCAGGTCAGCCTGAGCTAGAGTGAAACCCTACCTTGAAAAACCAAAAAAAAAAAAAAAAAAAAAAAAAAAAGCAGCGGGGTGTGGTGGCATATGCCTTTAATCCCAGCACTCAGGAGGCAGAGATAGGAAGATCACCATGAGTTAGAGGCCACCCTGAGACTACATAGTGAATTCCAGGTCAGCCTGAGCTAGAGTGAGACCCTACCTTGAAAAAACAACAACAACAACAACAACAACAAAAAGAACCAGAGAGCAATGGCTAGGGACCATCGCAAGCATTTTCTGAAAACCAGGTTCTGTCTTTAGGGAGCCATGTGGATCATTTAATTTCATCCTCACACTAACCTATGTGCAGGCAAGAAGGCAAGATACCTGTTCATTGTACAGGAAAGGAAAAAGATTTGGCCGAGGCCGCTAAGTTTGCTGTAGAGTTAGGGTGTGAACCACATCATTGAAAGCCTGAGAGCCTGAATGCTGGACCATCCTCTTATTACACAGAGGGACAGGCTAGCCGGCAGACATGTGAGGGTGTATTTACACATGCGCATACACATTGATACACACACACCTGTGCTGTCATAAACACCCTTTCTTAGAGCATTAACACAGTGTGATTGTCATCTTGAATCTGAGACTTAAGGCCTTTTGCGTCATGTGGATATGATGTCCCTGTGCCTGCTGGAGATGCTAACAGGAGGGAGGAGGAGGAAGGGGTCTGGTAATCCCCAGATTGCTGACTTGCTGCACAGCAGGGCTGTGTGATATGTTTGAACCATGTAAGCCTCTCTAAGTCTCAATTATCAGTGCTCACTGGGGGCACAGACAATATGCATCATTTAAATTCCTGTACCAATTATTCCAATTTCTGCTTCACCCAGCCTTCCCCAGAGCTGCTGGTAATTAGCAAACTTGATTGATTTGCTTATCACCTCTCGTTCATCACCTCTTCCCCAATGGTCTTTATGGTTCAATAACATACTTAAAATAATTAGCCTGAACAATTATCACTCTCATTCAGCCCCATGAATGTGTTACCAAGGAGGTTGCGCTAACATTTCCTTGCTGTAATTTTAAAAAGCAACGACAGAAGAGTTCCTGGGTAACCAGGTTATGAGTCTTGCTCAGCTTGCTCGCCTTATGACCAGCATGGTGGGGGACTTGAGAGAAGCACAGGGACATCCCAGTCTTGAGAGAGACTTGTCGTTTAGCTTGGGTTCCTCATGCCCTGGGAGTCTGACTTAGTGGAAATACATGTATGTGGAACCAGCTTTCCCCCCAAAGCTTCCAAGCTTGAAAACACTAATCTAGCTTAAAGGAGAGTGACCTCTGTCTCTTTCTCTCTCCCTCTCTGTCTGTCTCTCTCTCACGCACACACCCTTCTATAGTAGTTGACCTGTTATTCTCTGATACTCATTTCCTAGGCTGTCACAGGGCTTTGTGGGAGATTTTACTTGTCCTGGACCTGACCAGGTGGGATTGGTCCCAGGGAAGGAGCGAGCACCTGTCAGCCACACTCAAGACAGAAAACTGGGGAGCAACAGACAGTGTCACCCCTAGTACGCTAAGCACATCCTCAATGTGTCCTGAGTTTTAAAAGTGCCACTTACAGGGGCCCACAGAGACGGCTCATTTGATAAAGTTCTTGCCATGCAAGCACAAGGACCTTAGTCTGAATCCCCAGGACCCATGTAAAAGCCAGGCATGGTGGTGCTGGCCTATGATCCCAGCACTGAGGAGGCAGAGACAGGGGGATTCCCAGGGCTCACTGGTTAGTGCACCTCATCAAACTGATGGGCTCCAGGTTCAGTGAGGGGCGCTGGCCTTTGGTTTCCATACACACACACAAACACATCACATGTATATACATACCTGTACACACATGTGTGCCCACATACATATGGACATGCATACACAAAGACACACACAATACACCCCTACATGTGCAAAAAAATGGTCACTTATGGAGTGCCTAATGTATGCCAGGCATAGTACTACACACTATGCATACAGTGTCTCCTGCAGTCCACTCCAAAGCCCAACAGTATGGACATTGTTTTCCAGATGAGGAAACAAGAGGTCCAGAGAATCAACAAGGGACAGGGCTGAAAGATGACTGCAGCTCTGCCTGACTCTTTAGACACCTGCTCAGAATCTCTGTAGGAGAGAGAATGGGAAGTTCCAAGACAGCAGAATCAGATAGTTTCATCTGGGCAAGGACTCAGGAGGCCGGTGCTTAGTTGGACCTGGAGTGGGGAAGGGGTTTATTACCTGGGGGCTGTGGAATAAAGGGGACAGAAAACTGGCTCTGGAGGCTCTAGAAAATAAGCAGAGAGTTTAACTTGTGAGATGGGGGCCCAGGGATTCCCTTGGGGGTTTGTAAGCATGAAGCGGTGGTTACCTGGTGGACATGAAATGTAAGGTGTGGGACATTGACCTAGAAGCCCTGGGGTGTGGGTCAGAGGTCTACTTCAGGGCGAGGCTGGGCCTGGTCAAAGCAGCAGCACCAAGCAGAAGGGGTCGTTGAAGAGGGCACCACGGCAGTGCGCAGCAGGAATGGATGCTGCGCGCCTGGGTGAACAGACTGGCTGCAGGAAGCGATTAGAGACAGCACACCTCAGCAGAGGAAGGTTATGGCCGAGGGGACAGTGATCCCGGAGGTGCTCAGATGCACTTGGGCTAACCCCAGGCGCTCTGGAATGATTGATGATGTTATAAGATCTTCTCGTATCTCTGAGCCTCCTTGACCCTTTACCTCCTTCCAAATCCCCAGTCTCAACTCACCCTGGGCCATCTTCTAATGCATCTTGCTTTCTGTAAACCACCTAGCAACTTCAAACGCTCAAGGGGCTCCCCAGACAGAACTAAAGGACCCATCTCCTTCTGTTTACTCCCCATCCCGCCCAAGGTTTATTATTTAATGTCATGAGGTTTCCTGTGTGTGTGTTTTGAGAAGACGTTCCTACTGCGGTCCCAGGGCTCTGTATGGTAAAGGGTAATGTGAGAACTCCCGGTGTGCAAGATGTATCTTTCAGAACTCCTCAGGCCTTGTCGTTCAAACTCATTTTATGGCAATTCTTTACAGATCATCCTAAATTTCACATCCATGGATTTGTTTAAGAGCCGCCTGTGCTGGTACGATTACGTGGAGGTCCGGGATGGTTACTGGAGAAAGGCCCCCCTGTTGGGTGAGTGGATTTCAGACAGTCTTGTAAGAGGAGTGATCGGGTTTTCTCTGGGATGCTCTTACTACCTGGAAGGGCCCATCCCCACAGCCGTCACGGAAGCTCTCAAGCACCCTGGCCGTTGTAAAACTCAGAGGGCTCCATTTGACCACACATGTTAAAAGCTTTAAAAACTGTGAATACCCTCTGACCCAGCAATTCCACTTCTTGCAATTTATCCTAGGGAACTGATTAAGGAAGTGTGCAAAGCTCTCTAGCTACAGGGATGTGCAATGAAGCAGGAAAAATTGAAAGCAATTTAAATGTAGGGGTAGGCTGCATAAATTATGACTCATCTTTTCAATGGAAAACTTTCCAGCCATTAAAAAAAAAGTTGAAGGTGACTATGTATTAATATAGAAAGGTATTTGTGGTAAACGATTACAACAAGAGTATGTAACAGAATTTAAAACATATACATGCAAACATACGTGATGCAAGAATTGCAAAGGTAGATGCTCTGGCAACATAAATGAATGAGATGGGGGTAATGTAATAAAATAAGGAGTAATGGGCAGTGTGGTGAACTGAATGCCAAGTATCTTGTCCAGAATCATTTAAAACCTGGCTCAGGCTAGATTCAAGAGACCATTTTGTGATTTATCATATCAATCTGAAATAAATAAACTTAAGTGACATACAGTAATTATTTTAGGATAGTAGAGCATTTAAATTTTGTTTTTATTGTGTTTTTGGTTTGGTCATGTTTTTCCTATGTTTCTGATGGGCATGAACTATTTTTGTGGTTTGGACAAGGGCAGGTATTCATCCAATAAGAGGCAACTTGGACCTCTGAGTGAAGGGCAATGGGGAAGCCAGGTAAAGAGAAAAGTTCCGAAAAGAGAACACTCACGGCGACCGTGGAAGATAACACTGCCTGCAGGGCGGCTGGTCTCATGTCCTTGGAACCAACACTAGAACTCATTGGTGCCAGGAGTGACGGCCATGATGGAGAGAAAGAAGGAAATGGACAAAGATCCAGATGGGAGGGTCTCAGCTGAGAGGAAAGTGGCCTCAATGCCAGAACAGTCTGCAGGGTGGGTTGCTGGGCCAGTTGAGTCCAAGGCCCCGGTGAGGACTTGGTCCCTGGCATTCCTTCATGCGATCAGAAAAGCCACACTTGACTAGTCTGAGAGATGAGTTGTTGCTGGGGTAGTTGACCAGGGATGGCGATAGGAAAATATGCCTTGATTTCATGTAAGATCCTAGAGAATCAGGATGAAATAGAAGAGACAAGAGCAGCCTCAAGGAGACCCAGCAGGTACAAATGAGTATGGGGTATGAGTAAGGGGTCCCTGCCTGGTCAGCTACCAGTGGAAATAGCATAGAAGCCCCTATATCCAGAGGGCCATGAGTACAAACGGGTAGGAATTTGTGCCTTCAGAAGCTCCAGGATGTTGGGAGCAGCCAGAGCAGACTCTGAATAAGTTCACAAGGTTGTCAGCATCAGACAGATTCATTAGTTAGTTCACAGTCAAGGTAGACAAGCCAAGAAAGTAATTCCCCAGACCAAGCATAGCAGGAATGTGTGTACTGCAAGGCAAGTGGGGTGTGCCATCCAGTGGCAGAGTGGATCCGATCTATACTGGATCCTGTTTCCTGCCTAGAATGAACAAGTACGGGAGTGCCAGCAGCCAGAGGGACGCGTGTGTCATAGATAACAGTGATTGGGGGCACCAAACTGACAGAGGGCTAGATTCCTGGGAACAGAGGTTTTTAAACTTGTCTGAACACCAGCATTGCCTGGAAAGATTCTGTGATGCCCGAGACATGACTGAGCTAGAATGCCCACAAGTTGGATCAGAGAATGGCCCTTTGGGCCTCTGTCTGTGCTCATGGTTAGTACAAACACGCAGCAAGGAGACTCACGAAGCAGATAATGTGGTAAGCACTAAGAAAGGAAGCATGGAGAGATGGGGGAGGCAGCTTCATGATTTTTATTTCTCAACTCTTGGGATTTTTTTTTTTTATGAAAGAGAGAGCAAGAGAGGGAGGAGGAGAGAGAGAGAGAGAGAGAGAGAGAATTTACATGTCAGGGTCTCCTGCCACTGCAGTTGAACTCCACAAGTGCGCATGTACAATCTTGTGCACGCGCATCACCTTGTGCATCCGGCTTACATGGGACCTCGAGAGTCAAACATGGGTCCTTGGGCTTTGCAAACAAGCACCTTAACCACTAAGCCATCTCTCCAGCCCTACTCTTGGAATTTTTTTTTTTCACAAGAGCTATATGACAGGAGCTTTTTTTTTTTTTTTTTTTTTTTGGTTTTTTGAGTTAGGGTCTCACTCAAGCTCAGGCTGACCTGGAATTCACTATGGAGTCTCAGGGTGGCCTCGAACTCACGGTGATCCTCCTACCTCTGCCTCCCAAGTGCTGGGATTAAAGGCGTGCGCCACCACGCCCGGCTAGGAGCTTCTTAAGAAGCAAGGAATCAGATCCCTCAACCTGGTGGAGACCCTCAAGTCACTGATTCCTACACCATCACATGAAAGCCAAGCTCCGCCAATGTACACTAAGTGGCTAAGGCCTCACAACTAGCTACAGGTTGAGATCAGACCAGAATTCCAATGTCTAGTGAGGGGGAGAGGTGATTGCTGAATCAGTGCAGTTTTTCCCCTCAGGGTTGCCAAATAAAAGACACACTGCACTGTTTATCTGAAATTCAAACTTTACTGAGCTTCCTGGACTTTTTGCTTGCTAAACCTGGCAGCTCTATACCCCAGGAATGGGCTGGACTTAGCACCTCAGGAGAAAGGAGTTCAGCTGTCTGTTACCAAAGTTCCCGGGAGAGGGCCAAGGCATGGTCCTGAGAGTGGACAAGGGCAGATTTCCAAGTCTCTCTGTGCTTGAACTTGAAGCAGGGATTTTCTCACTACAGATCCTGGTATCTCTGGCTACGCTTTCAGTAACTGGATATGACTTGTGCAGCTTGATGTTGGCAGTGGCAGTTTGGGTTGTTTTGTTTTGGGGGTGTTTAGGGCTCATATTTTACCCATGAGTGCTGTGGGGGGGGGTATGTATTTTGTGGAGCTGCTGTAGCCAAGGCATGGCTCAGCGCCTGGAGCCATCATTCTTCATTTGCGGTTCTCCTTTGCCAACTATTTGGCCTGCTCTGATGTTTCCAAATGCAGTTGTTAGTGAACTTTTGTGTTTGGAACAAGTGCATTGTGTCGGCTGAGCTGGTCCCTGGGAGGGGTCAGGGCCACGAAATCTGCTGGGAGGAGGTAGTCAATGCCCCTTTGGCAGGAGCGAGAGCGGATTAGGGCGGATTGTGAAAGTATGCATCTTGCTCTGAAAAACTGTGTATCGCATTTTTTTTTCCCAGGGCAGTGTGTGAAAATCCAGGCATAATGCGTGCATAACTTTTTATGAATGAACCCTTTATGACTCCCCACGGAGCCCACTTGTAGTGTCCTCATCTGCATTTCCTCTTCTTGATGTCCTTATTAAACTCCTCCTCTCAACCCAGGAACCAGATTTCACTTTAGGAATTTGACACCTTGTCTGTATTCCAGTTTCTCTCTGGCCTGTTCAGTTTACTTAGAGGAGGCTGTTTGGGACCCAGACTTTCACATAGCGATTTCAGGAGAATCCTAAATAGATTGAGAACATTTCACAGCTGGTTAAAGATCACAAATGGGTTTTTCAGTTTCAGGGGCCACTTAGGAGAGTGCACCTTTAGTGGGAAGCTATGCCTATGTAGATAACTCACCCTGTAATCTTAACCACTCTCTTGGAAATTGGATTCCCCTCCTCGATTGCAGTTAGAAGAATTACTCTGAACAATGTACTTTTGTATGCAGAACTGTCTTGGGCATTCTGCATCACCAAAGTGCACACAAAAGCCCTTTTTCCCCTTTCCCTGAGATGGGGAGGGGAGTTCAGGAAGGCTAGGCTGGCCCATCACAGTCGCGTGGCCCCTCTACTGGGGCTCCCTGGACAAGGGCAGTTTCCCAAATGGACAGAAATGATAGAGTGAGGCCAACAGCCAAGCCTGGCATCAGCACAGACTTGCTTTGTGGTTTGAGGCTTTGATCTCTATTCCTACTTGCCTGTTTCCAAAGTGGGGAAGCGGGCACTGTGCTTCCATTCCCAGGGAACAGATCGGTGTCATGTCCAAAATAACACAAGGCTGAGCAGCGCACCCAACTTCCTTTTGGTGGTGGTGATGAGGGAGGAACGTGATAGGATGAAAGTCCGGATCTCAAGCTGCCAAGGTCCAAATCTTGCTTCTGCCTCTAGCTTTGAGATGAATTCTGTCATCCTCACTGCTTGCCTGTGAGATGAGGAAATTACAGTGCCTAATTCAGACAGATTTACCTCCCTGTGACGAATGACCTGAGAGAAACCAACTGAAAGGAGAAAGGGTTTGTTTCAGCTCATGGTTTCAGAGATTTCAGTCAATAGTCACTTGACCTGATTGGTTTGAGTTCAGTGGCAAGGCAGTACCTCACAGAAGAAGAGGAAAGCTGCTTCTCATGTCAGTCAGGGTGACCAGGAGAGGGAGAGAAAGAGGGAGGTGTGGGGGGTGTGCAAGGAGGAGGGAAGAGGAGGAGAAGAAAACCTCAAAAGCTCACCCCTAGTACCTAGTTCCTACCTCCCAATAGCCCATTAATCTAGGAATCTGTCAACAGATCAGTCCATTGATAAGGTCAGAGCCCACGTGATCCAATCACCTCCCCAAGGTTCCCACCGCATTGGGAGCCAAGCCTTGAACCCGTGAGCTTTTAGGGGAACACTTCAGATCTAAACCATGGTAAGCGGAGATGAAATGAGACATTCCCTGTCAGTTCTCACAGACATGGTCACTGACAAAGGGGCTCTTTCCCTACGGCAAAGAGGAGAATGCTGGCACGTCTGTCAGGGCACAAAGTGATGATTTCTAGTTAAGAGGTACAGAGATTTGTAACGCTTTTCTTCCCAGCCTGGCTCTGCCAAGGCAACGAAACACACGTGCCTCATCCAGGGCACTGAGCCGAAGAGGGTAGACCTGAGGCTGGGGTGGCGGGTGGTTCGTGTCATCATCGAATTAGGCCCACGGTGAGCGAGGAGCTGGATTTCCCTTGCATCTGCAATCAGTCCTCAGAGGCTGGGACAGCTGGAATTTTAAAAGGAAAAACTTGGACTAGAAACTTGAGCTAAGAAGAGGAGAAGGAATCCGCTTTGGACTGGCGTGCCTCCGTGCACTTAGATGCTGTTTTCCAAAACCTCACTGACAGTAACTGCCCACACCAGAGGACTTGTTATTAAGACCCTTCTGTAGGCTTCTGATGGGTTTTTCCTTGACAAAGCCTTGGCAGCAATTTCCTCTCATCTCACTGACTGTGAAGTCCACCAAATCCAAATGGCTGTAGGTGGCCAGAAGAGGTGCCTGAAGAGTTAGCAGTCCTGTGTCTCCCTCTTCCTGGAGGGTGGATGTGTACCAGAGCTGGCTGGCTGGGTGCCCACCATGCATGCCTCCCTCAGCCTTACCCTCCCTGCTGCTCTCAGAATTATAGCTTCTTGTGCCTTGACCCAGGTCTCACATAGTGCCAACAGTGAAAGTACCCGCTTAGGAACACGTGCCTGGATGACATGGCTACATAGGGAGACCCTGGGCTTGGGCGATAGCTCAGTGGTAGAGTACCTGGCTAGCATGTACAAGGCTTTTGGTTCTATCCCAATACTGCACAGTGCAATACATATAGATAGATGGATGGATAGATAGAAAGGTAGGTAGAAAAATAACTTATGTGACATACAATTCTCCATTTCCAAGTGTACCAGGCAGTGAATTTTTTTTTTCAAGGTAGGGTCTCATTCCAGGCTGGCCTGGAATTTATTTATTTATTTTTTCTGATTTATTTTTATTTATTTATTTATGAGAGAGAGAGAGAGAGAGAGAGAGAGAGAGAACGTGCCAGAGCCTCTAGCCACTGCAAACAAACTCCAGATGCATGTGCTACCATGTGTATCTGGTTTACGTGGGACCTGGAGAATCGAACCAGGGTCCTTAGGCTTTGCAGGCAAAGTTCCTTAACTGCTAAGCCATCTCTCCAGCCCTGACCTGGAATTTATCATGTAGTTTCAGGGTGGCTTTGAACTCATGGCAACCCTCTTCCCTCTGCCTCCCGAGTGTTGGGAGTAAAAGCATGTGCCACCATGCCTTCCTGACAATGTTTTTTAAAATATATATATTTATTTATTTATTTGCAAGGAGGCAGAAGAAGAGAGAGAGGGAAAAAAATGGAACACCAGAGCCTCTTGTCACTGTAAACAAACTTCAGATGCATACATCTGGGTTTATGTGGGTACTGGGGAATCAAACCCAGGCAGACAGGCTTTCCAAGCAAGTGCCTTAATCACTGAGCCATTTCTCCAGCCCCAGAGAGTGGGTTTTAACCCAGTGTTCAGAGTTGTACTTTTAGAATACCCTCATCATCTTCCAAGGAAACCCTCACCAATTATCAGCCTCCATCCTTAAGTCTTGGAGAATCTTGGAGTGATACACACAGTAGGTGTTTGGCCAAAGTATCAACTTCTAGGCTAAATAGATACCAGCTGCTTAGTACCCCTAACTGAGCATCAGGATTCAATTCATCCCACCCATCCCTGGCCTTGCCTTGAGTGTCATGAAGAAGTAGATGGTCAGACCTTATCCTGGGAAGACATGGCCTTCCCCTTTTCCTCTGTAGAGGATCCAAAGTTCAGACCACATATGCGAGTGAGTGTCTAAGGGTTTATGCTCCCTTTCTATCAGGCAGCAGGAATTTAACTTCTGTCCATGTTTCCTTCCTCCTGGTGGGGGTACCAGCGAGGGATATACTCTGTGCCAAGGTGTGGTGGCAGAGAAGCATCCCTACTGCACCCTGCCCAGTACTGCTAGGGTGTCCTCATCTCTGGCTGGTCAGTCCTTGGCCACACGTAAGTGGCTGCTGTTTCCTCCTTGTGTCAACCGGGGACCAGTTCAGAATGATACAAAGGGGTATTCTCTGGTACCCTGACCTGCCTGAGCTGTGGGAAAGTGGCCTTGACTTAGAAGCTTGCAGTTATTCTGCGGAGCCATCTCAGGCTTGGCCGAGGAACTCCACATGTCTGTGTCATGGGCAAGGGTCTGACCAAACCTGTAGACACTTCTAGTCGGCCCCTTTTGGCTCTGCTCAGGAGCTAGAGATGCTGCTGTCTGCTTCTCCCAGATCCTTAAATCTCCCTGTTCCTGTTTTTGTTTGTTTTATTTATTTTTATCGCAGCTTGGGGGCACTGGGTCCTTACAAGGGCTTCATGGTCCCCCTCTTTCTCCCTCCTGGGTTTCTCTTAAAACTTGCAGGCTGGGGAAATGCAGTTCTCCTCTGTGCAGCCAACACCTGTGGTATTGTGTCTGGATTTGTGCAGTTCAAAAGCCTGCGAAGACAAAAGACCCAGGTTTGATTCCCCAGTGCCCATGTAAGTCAGATGCACAAGGTGGCACATGCATCTGGAGTTTGTTTGCAGCAGCTGAAGGCCCCAGCATGCCCATTCTCTCTCTCTCTCTCTCTCCCTCTCAAATAAATAAATAAATAAATAATAAAATAATTTTTAAGTTATTTAAAAAATAAAAAGCCGTGAAGGTTTGGCTTCTTGGTTGTGCATTCTCTGGCCTCCCTTCTTGAGGCAGAGGAAGCAGAAGTTCAGTGCCTCAAAGTCAAGGGCATGGAGGCCATCAGCAACCCCGGGGAAGCAAGTATCACCACTGGCGTTACCCGTCCATCCTTCAGGGCCTCCCCAGCACCCCTGTGAAAGGGAAGGTAACTGTGTTGTGCACTGCCTACTTTTGAGGCAGTTTAGGGGTGACAGGGCTCCCCAAAAGTAAAAGCAAGGAATGTCCGTGAGCCTGTAAGGGCGAATCTGGCTTTTCCTCATCTCCTATTTCACTCAAGGAGTCTCTCAGCCTCCACCTTGTAGAGGCCAGGAATGTAAGGGGGAAGATCTGGCTTTTCCTTACCTCTTCCTTTGCTAGAAGTGAAAATTTAAAACTGAGATTTCTCCATTTCCTTGAAACCTGGTGACACCTGAACACCTGCCATGGCACTGGAATAGCCAGGCCAGCCCCCTTCTGGCAAATTCCCACACAAGACCCCAATGAAGGTCTGCAGGAGTGCTTTCCCGTCTGTGGGGCTGCCCTCCTGCTCCATAGGAACCCTGCCTTATTTTCCTCCTCGTGAACTCTGTAATAAAATCTTTCTAAACTGCACCTTCTATGGTCTGTGGATTTCACTCATCAAAATTCATAAGACAAGAATCTGGAGGCCCCTGACTCACTGGAAGTTTTGTGTGGCCATGAACATCCATCGCCTTAAGTCCTGAGTTGTAGCACAACTGAGAGCCGAGAAAAACTCTATTGCTCTCAATGACACTCAAGTTCCCATATCACTTTGATTGCCTGGAATTTGGAGTTTCGCTTCCTGAGGCACACAGAGGTGTGACTCACAGTCACATCTTCAACCTGCTGTAATGGATAAATCTGGGGTCCTGGGGTGCTTCCTGGAGCCCCAAGCCCTGAGTTCATATCTTCAAACTAACCATAGAATTGGCAATCCCAGATTCAAGAGATTTATTTATTTATTTATTTGTTTGTTTGTTTATTTATTTATTTTTATTAGAGAGAGAGAATGGGCATGCCAGGGCCTCCAAATGAACTCCAGATGCATGTGCCACCTTGTGCATCTGGCTTATGTGGGTTATGGGGAATTGAACCTGGGTCCTTAGGCTTCACAGGCAAGTGCCTTAACCAGTAAGCCATCTCTCCAGCCCAAGAGAATGATTTTTAAAATACCACATTTTATTCAGCTATCACAGGAAAAAGGGCTGAAGATGGGAAGGGAAGGTGGGGAGAAGGAAGATCATGGAGCCCATGCACAAACATGGATCTTAGAAGAAAACATAGCAGAGGAAAGGGGTTTTCAAATGTGCACTTCCAAACAGACTAAAAGTGAAGACAGCAACAAAAAAGTAAAAGGTGTCACGTCCCACCCCAGCATGGCTGCCAGGGTAGGAGGGAGAGCCCACTTACCTGCCCGAGGACCCAAGAACTTTGCTGCCACACTTCTGGAGAGAGAGAAAGCAAACTGTCTCTCTGTGGGTCAGGGAAGACACTCTTTAGAATTTGTGCCAGCCCATCTGGACACACCTACTCCAGGTGTCCCAGCCAATCGGCCTGGGTTTAGAGGAGAAATCCACCCACACCTGGGCAGGGTGCAGGCTCAGGAGAGATCTCGCTGGGTGAGATGGGCAAACCCTAAACCCTAAATGTGGCGAGGGTGTGACATCCTAAGGTCCCTCCTCTTTAAAGGCCGTCCTGGTCCCACCTCATTAAACTGAGTGCCTAAGATGGAGCCCCCCACACCGCATGAGCTGCAGGGTCAGTGGCCCGCTCCCCGCCTCCCCCTCAGGCTGTGGTGAATACCATTCGCTGCCCCTGGTGACCTGACTGTGTCTGCTCCCTCTCCAGGGAGGTTTTGCGGAGACAAAGTCCCGGAGCCGCTCACCTCCTCCGACAGCCGGCTCTGGGTGGAGTTCCGCAGCAGCAGCAGCAGCCTGGGCAGGGGCTTCTTCGCCGTGTACGAAGGTTGGTTCACACAAAGCAGCCACCCAGGGGGCTGCTGACACGCCCGTTCCCCCCCCCCCCCCCCGCCGTCCACCGTCCCTCTGCCTCCAAAGGTCGGGCTCCCAGCACAGGGACCTCGTCAAGTATGCTCACCCCCAACCGCTGTCACCACCCCACTGAACTGTCCTGTAGCTGTGTGAGCTCCAGGGAGCGATCTGCCCGGGCCTCTGTTAGTTTTATTAGCAAAAAGAAGACCTCAGGCCACATCAGAGAGGATCCATGTACATTTTTCTGCTCTAAGGCCACCTTGAGGGCTGACTGTGTTTGCTCTATATGCTCAGCTTCTCTGGACCCCTTCCCTTCCCTTACCCCACGAAGGGACATCATGAGAAAACTATGAAGGCCCCATTTGCCCCAAATCATTGTGATTTTGAGGAAGCCAAAATTTTGTATTGTAAAATAAATAATGTATGCATTGGCATGCATGCATGTGTGACTTTGTGCACATGTGTGTGTGCGCGCATGTGTATCCACTGTGGTCTACACCTTCAGAACCCTGAGTTGGAGCCCTCTGGAGATGTGGCCCAGTCTTCCTCCATTGCTAACAATCTCCCACAAGATTCTGATGTACAGTGAAGGTGCTATATGGTTATTCCGAGTTGAAAGGCTTTTTGTACCTTTCCGCCGCAGAGGCTTTGTTGAAGGGAGATGAAAAAATGCTGGCAAGTGGAGCCACCTAGTGGTGATAAGCGGCCACTTACCTTCTTCCATAAGATTGTGACTTCCTCCTGTGCTCTCTCTAAAGCCACGTGTGGAGGAGACATTTCCAAAGACTCGGGTCAGATTCAATCTCCCAACTACCCAGACGACTACAGGCCTTCCAAGGAATGTGTGTGGAGGATCACAGTGGCAGACGGGTTTCACGTGGGACTTTCCTTCCAAGCCTTTGAGGTAAGCCCTGCGTGCAAGTCTTCCTGAGGAGGAGGTAGCCACTTTTGCTCCCTACCCTCCACTCTATAAAGAAGGCTTTCCAGTTTTCATTACAAACCTTAAAGACCGGGGTGGAGAGATGGCTAAGTGGCTAAGGCACATGCCTGCAAAGCCTGACAACCTGGGGCTGATTCCCCAGTGCTCGCATAAAGCCAGATGCACACGAGTGACACATATGTCTAGAGTTTGTTTGCAGCTGCTGGAGGTCCTGTATGTCCATACTTTCTGCCTGTCTCTCTTTCCTCTGTCTCCCTCTGCTTGCAAATAATTAAATCAAAATAGTTTTTAAAACCTTAAAGACTATTATAATCCCACAGTCAGCTGTGCCAATGTATCTGATATCAAAATCTTTTACATGTTGCCATTGGCTCACCTCTTTGCTCAGTTTGCCAGAGATGGAGAGGGGTCAATGGAAGTGGAAATCCAGGCTAGAGTCCAAGGGCATTTTGCAAAATTGCTCTTCTCTGTTTCTTTAAGTCTCCTCTCAGCTTGCTCCACCACTGACTTCTACAACCAAGAGACTGCTTGGAGAAGCCCAGTGTACCCTTGGTTTGGGAAGGAAAGTTAGGTTCCCTTCCCAAACCAAAAACCTTGAACCCAAACCATGCAGTGTCATTGCACAGTCCGTTTCTACCTTTAGATTGAAAGGCACGACAGCTGCGCGTATGACTACCTGGAGATCCGCGATGGCTCCACGGAGGAGAGCGCCCTGATAGGCCACTTCTGCGGCTATGAGAAGCCAGAGGCTGTGAAATCCAGCGCCAACAAGCTGTGGGTGAAGTTTGTGTCCGATGGCTCTATCAACAAAGCAGGCTTCGTGGCCAATTTTTTCAAGGGTATGGATGGGAGGTTTGGTTCTGCTTTTAGCCACAGGAAGAGTGGAAGAGCCACAGAACCTATGGGGATTTTTGGTAGCAAGCCAGGCTCCTGTAGGGAGGAGTCTGGTCCATCTCATTCCTGGGAGTAGGGTCCCTGCAGAGCTCACACCCATGGGCAGCAGGCTCAAAGCCGGCATCTGCAGAGCAAGCTGGTCTGCACTTGGAAATGAGCAATGGTGATCTGACAAGTCTAGCTGTGTAGTGAAGCTGAGCATTAGTAACAACAAATATCTGCATCGTAGACAACACCAGAGAGCGCCTGCTGTGTGCCCATGCCTGTGTAAGACGCTCGATCTGCCTGATGCCGTTTTGTCCTTTAAACAGCCCTTCAGCTTACGCTTGGATCATATTGATCAGCACCAAGAGCGACTGCTCAGGGTCTCTCGGGTAGATAATTGACAGCTTGAGGATGTGATTTCAGAACTCAGGCTCTTTCTTTCTTCTTGGTGTGTGTGCGTGTGCGCGCGTGTGTGCGTGCGTGCACCCTCACGTGCATGTGTCAGCCAGAGGGCAACTTCAAGCGTCGTTCCTCAGTCATCATCCTCCTTTTGTTTTGAGACAGGGTCTCTCACTGGCCTAGAACCCATCAAGTGGGCTACACTGGCTGACCAGCCAACCCCAGGGATCCACCTGTCTCCACCTTCCCAGTGCTGGGGTTACCAGTGTGTGCCACGATGCCTAGCTTTTTTTGTTACATCAGTTCTGGGGGTCAAACTCAGGTCCTCATGCTTGTAAAGCAGGCACTTTACTGACTGAGCCATCTCCCCAGCTCAGAGTCCCTCTAACCTTGCCTTGCATTTCTTGGTGTGAGCCAGAGAGATGACCCAGTCTTCAGCCCCTGGGGCATTAGAACCCCCAGCCTCTGTGCCCACCCCCATAGGAATGGGGTGGGAAGAGAACAAAGGAACAAACCTACTTTTTGTCTTGGGAACCTGCTGCTCTGGGTCTTGATGGTACCTGACCCAGAGCATACAGACTGACCAGCATCCTTGCCCAGGAAGACTGGTTTTCCAAGGCTCTTTTGAGTGGAAAGTTCCCCCTCTGCATCCAGGGCCCCCATAGTCCTACAGAACACCCCTTCAGAAGGCTGTGGGGATATTGGATGCCTGGTGGCATGGAGATAGAGACAGCCAGTGTCTGCAGCAGAGGGCCCCCTTATTAGGGTGTCAGTTCCGAAGCTCTCCAGCCACCCGCGCCGCCTGAAGAAGGCTGCTGCCTCGCGTCTGTCCTCTCCTGGCTGTGCTAAGCTGAAATCCTTGCCCTTCCCAACGACCCTGTCTCCCTTCTGCTTCCTTCTTATTTCGTTCTTTCATTTTTTTTAAGACAGATTCTCGCACTGTATCCCAGGCTGGCCTGAAATTCACTATGTAACCCAGGCTGGACTTGAACTCATGGCAATCCTGCCTAAACCTCCAGAGTGCTGAGATTACAGACACGAGCCCCCATGCTTGTCTCTGCTTCCTTTCAGACCCATCCCAGACTCTCAGGGAAGGGACTGAGTGTCAGATGAAGCCACTCCAAGCTATGCCACCCTGCCAGGCAGCCACATCTCCTTCCCAAGGCCTCAGTCTCCTTCTGCAGAACGGGGTGGAGGAACTCTATCCACCTTATTCAACCCGTTATTGCCAAGTCCCAGTGAAATGATGGCTTGGGGTCGCTTTATATACTGTCCAGTGCCAAGTGAGCTGAGGGATTATTGCTTTTCCTTTCTGAGACATCCAAGGAAGAGCGAGTATCATAGCTGTAGCTTCCTCGGGCCCACCTTTGCCCAGCAAGGCTGTGGTAGGGTGCCGCCGAGCACGGCGCCTGGCTCGTGTGTCAGGACTTCGCCAGGGGAAGAAACTGGAAGCAACATTGCCAGGCCTGCAGCAGGGCTGGGGCAAGCCAGAAAAGCTCGTGCCTTGGTGCTTTTTTGGCAGCAGGCTTTGCCTGGGGCCCAGCTGGCCTGTGACACTGGCTTGGGTGCCAGTTGGCCTCAGCACGGCTCGCCTGATGCCAGATGCCAGGCTGTCTCAGAGCTGATTGGCTAGGCAGCAGACAGAACCTTACAACTCTGGTTACTGTGAGAGGTGGTGGCAGCAGTCAAGGCTTGGCTGGGCCATTTTGATTCCATATTCCCTACATAAGCAATATGAGATGCCACCTGAATCATTATATTCCAGCAGGAGGACCACATGGGGTGATTGGGTGGAGTGTGGGCGGCGGGGGAGGGGGTGGCTTCCTTCGAGGTGTTTCTTCTAGGACCTAGGGTTGTACTGTCTTCCCTTCCCTTACCTAACCCTCTCAGAAATAATTCTTGGGATCTTGCCTAGGTAGTCTCATTATTTAATCACAGAAGGGCTCCTTCTTTTTGCCACCTGGTGTAGAAATAAGCTTGAGTTTAGCTGGGTGTGGTGGCGCACACCTTTAATCCCAACACTCAGGAGGCAGAGGTAGGAGGATCGCCGTGAGTTCGAGCCCACCCTGAGAAGAATACAGAATGAATTCCAGGTCATCCTGGGCTAGAGTAAAATCCTACCTCGAAAAACCAAAAAAAAAAAAAAAAAAGATTCTGACCTCAGGTGTCTGTATACTCCCAGATGATCCTGGGAGGAATGACATCCATGGAGAAAGCACAAGCCAGTGGACCTGGTATAGGCGCGACCTCATGGCACTGTGGCTGTGATACACACAGCCATGCCCCAGCGAGAACAGGGTCCCGGTGGCCTTGCGCTTGACACCCACCCACCCCTCGTGGAACAGGGCTGCAGAGGGCCACCCAGCCCGCTGCTCAACCGCTCTCTCGCCTGCCTCGTTGGCTTATGTGGTGCCCATCTGCCTCCCTGGGGCCGACACTTTCTTTGCTTTAGGCTCAAGTCCATTCCACCAGCCTCGCTCCTTCCAGCTGCCAAGTTTGCCTTCAGAAGTCATGGTCCTGTCTTTCTTGCATTTGTGTCCTGCCCACAGCTACCACATCTGACATCAGAGCCTCTCCTGTCCCCCACCTGGGGTCTTTATTTGTCCTATCCTATCTGATGGGCTGTGTCCTCAGTTTCCTTCTGTCCATCAGCTGCTTGTCTTTTTTTTTTTTTTTTAATCTGCCACATCCCTTCTGTCCATCTGTTCCTCCTTCACTGGCCCATCCTCGACCATTCTCCTTCATGTGCTATTGCCTGTCTCTCTCCCCCTGGCCTGTACTGCTTCATTCTCACCAGACTCAGTCTGTGCCGATAACCCTCTCCCCCGTCTCTCCCATCCTGGTCTCTCCATGCACTGCAAGTATAGTCGTTGTAGCCTTCTGTCATCTGTCGTGATGACTGAACGTTTGGGTGCCAGGTGCTCACGGACACTTTGTTCAATCACCGTTAAAAGCCAGGGTGGTTCTATTCATTTTCAAGCTGTAGGGAAGCGAGGTGAGGTGATGCCACCAGCGTCATGGGATTTGGTGGGAGAAGAGCCGCTGGTGGATCCAAGCAGACCTGGCTCACCATCAGTCCTGGTCATCTTCCATGGCTCCTCACTCTCCTTCTGTCTTGTCTCAAAGCGTTCTAGTAGATGTCTGAGAACGTGCCTTGCGTGTTTCAGCATGATGGATGGATACGCGGGTGGTTTCAACATGCTTAACGTTCCACTTACTGTTACTTTCCTGCATACAGCATCTCCTAAGCCTGGTGGCATTGGTGACCCATCCATTTCAGCCTTGGCTGCTCCGAGAGCACCTGCCTGATGCTCAGGTGACCTCGGTGTCCTACCCACTGGGTGACACGACGGGTGTTAACAAGTTACCTTCTCCCCTGTGAACAGCAAACAGAGGGATGAGGAATTTGTGTAGCGCGGCTGATGAGATGGATTGGCAGGGAGTGGGTTTGTTTGAATTGAAAAAGGGCCGTGTGGAAGGGGAATGGTGGACAGTTGCATTTCTGTGGGACCAGTGGGTTGAAAGGTCAGACGATCCATGAAATGCCTTGGAAAAGTAGCAAGTGTCCAATCCCTGGGTGTTTTAAGGCAGGATCTGAGTATTATTAAAAGGATTGCTGACTGAGGTGGTGAGATAGGGTATCTTTTCAGGTTGTTATCAACTCTTAGATGTTCTTATTTCTTTCATTTTGTGTATAATGCATTCTTTGAATATTTAATAACAAAGAACATCATGCTTGTTCTGTTCCTGCCTTCCATGGCCCTGTGAGCCTGCCCTATCCCCACCCTTCCTTTTCCCTAGATTGCACTTTTGTTTTCAAGATGTCTCCAGGTTTAATCCCTTAGTTAGACGCCTCTCTCATGGCCAGACATGCGACAGCTTAGCAAGAGAACATCTTCCTTTCATTTTCATGTTCTTCTTGGAGATGTCCAATGCCAGGCATTTTCTTTCCTTCTGTCGCTCATGCGCTGATTTAAACTGGGGGCTTCTCAGGTGACTTGGGCCTCTGGACAGCACCCATGGCAGCTTACTTACTGTTATTTAGTGCACCAAGCACATCACGAGGCACCTGTGTGTGCTGAATTCCGCAGGCTTCTCACACCCAGCCGCTATGCTGAGAGCCTGGCATTTTCTACCACCCTGTGGGTGTCCCTGTGTATGCATCTTCAGAGGCTCTGGGGCTGGGGAGATGGCTCAGTGGGTGAAGTTCTTGCCACACAAGCAGAGGACCCAAGTTTGGATTTCCCAGAAAAAAAAGCCGGGCATGGTGTGGTGGTACTCACCTGTAGTCCAGTGCTGGGGAGGCAGAGACAAGAGGATCCCTGGGGCCTGCTGGCTGGCTAGTCTAACCAAACCAGTGAGCTCTAGGTTCAGTGAGAGACCTTGTCTCAAAAAATAAAGTTAAAAGGCCGGGTGTGGTGGCACACGCCTTTAATCCCAGCACTTGGGAGGCAGAGGTGGGAGGATTAACATGAGTTCAGGGCCACCCTGAGACAACATAGTGAATTCCAGCTCAACCTGGGCTACAGTGAGACCCTACCTCGAAACACCAAAAAATAAATAAATATACACACACACACACACACACATAAAGTTAAGAGAAACTGATGAAGATGTTAAAGACGAGGACGATCCCTGATGTTGACCCCTGGCATGTGTGAACACATACATACACATGCAACAGCAAGAATCTATACAAAAGCACATGAGCTTCATCCAGAAACGTGCCCTTCTACCGTTGCCCTTTGTTGACAGTCTCTAAGAAGATCTGTATTTTGGGTAGAACATCCCCATAGGTGAGGCCTCTGGTATGGAACCCGGTGAGACTTGTGAACCCACACATGTACACTGCTGGTGAACACACTGCAGCATTCCGGGCCCTCCTACTCTGGCTGATCAGATGCCCCTCTTGTGTGATTGGGATTCACACTGCACTGTAGCTGCACTTAATGTCCAGACGTGGACATGGGATTGCACAGGAGGTGATCCCCTGGGAGCGGTGCTGGTTCTTAGAGAACAGGAGCTGGTGCCCCTCGATGCGGAGGGGGGTAATGGGCCAGGCAGCACGGTGGTGATTTAGCCCTGTCACCCTCTCGCCCCACAGAGGTGGATGAGTGCTCCTGGCCGGACCACGGCGGGTGTGAGCAGCGCTGTGTGAACACACTCGGCAGCTACACGTGTGCATGTGACCCTGGCTATGAGCTGGCTGCCGACAAGAAGACATGTGAAGGTCGGTGTTGGACCTGCCAAGCTAAAATGACAGGGGAGGGAGAAAAAGTTTTCAGAGAAATGAGGCAGAGATGAGCAAGCAGCTGGTTGATATCAAGTAACACTGAGCCCAGCGTGGTGGTGCATGCCTTTAATCCCAGCACTTGGGAGGCAGAGGTAGGAGGATCGCCGTGATTTCAAGGCCACCCTGTGACTACATGGTGACTTCCAGGTCAGCCTGGGCTAGAGTGAGACCCTACCTTGAAAAATCAAAAAAAAAAAAAAAAAGTGACAGTGGACACCCTGGTTGAAGATCTATTTCCTTCCCAGAGAGAGCAGCAACTTGATGACAGTCACAAATAGGAAAAGACTGGTAAAGTGGCAAAATGCACAGGCCCCACCCCTGAGACTGTGAAACAGGAGCTGTAGCTTCTTCTGTGACCTTGTAAAATTCACCTGGTTATTACAGATAGCCTCACGTTGCTGGGATGAGCTTCCAAACAAGGTACAGCTATGGAAGGAAGGGAATTTACTTGAAGCTTATAGATTCAGGGGAAGTTCCATAATGGCAGAAGAAGCTAGCCCACTTTCATAGATCCAAGCAGAGAGAGAGAGACCACTAAAGGCAAGTGAGCACACTCCAGGACTCCAGGCAAAGCCCCCAGCACTTTGCATTCCTTAGACCCAAACTTCAAATCCACCCCCACACCTTACGTCTGGATCTGAGGATCCAACCACAGCGACGCCTCCTCCAGCCAGGTGGCTGCAGATCTAAATTACGAGCTTTGATAAGGTCCTGAATCAACTGGGGGACATCCATTCAAACTTACCACAGTTATGAAGGCAGAAAATAAAAGCAAAGAACTATTACTACTTTGGCATGACTCAGTTGGTAGCCCTTCATCTGCCCACCTGTGTGAATCTACTTGCTCATGGAAGCCAGATATGGAGAGTAGCTTGGTGCCAAGATTTCTAACTCTCCTTTGGTCCAAGACATGTAGAGCCTTCACCCATGCCATTGGGTGACAGATCAAATACATATTCATCACTTTTAAAAGCAAGTAGACTACGGGTGGAGAGATGGCTTAGAACTTAAGGAACTTGTCTGCAAAGCCTAAGGACCCAGGTTCAATTCCCCAGAAGCCATGTTAGCCAGATACACAAGGTGGCACATGTGTCTGGAGTTCATTTGCAGTGGCTAGAGGCCCTGGCATGCTCATTTTTTTTTCTCTCTCTCTCCCTGTGCCTCTTAATATCTCTCTCTCTCTCTGACTGTCTCTCAAATAAAACATTTCAAAAGCAGTAGACTTGTTTCCAATTTTGTTTCTCTAACTCCTCAGTTGAAATAATTAGGTTAAAATAAATGACCCTGAGTCAGTCAGTTCAGATTGTCTAACTTTGCCATGATTATTAAAGAACAGCAGGGCTTATTACTGCTTGGGGGGAAATTGCAGCCACTTGGAACTGAAAGCAAATGAATCTTGTTTTCTCTGTTGTGCCTCATGCAGTGGCCTGTGGCGGATTCATTACCAAGCTGAACGGAACCATCACCAGTCCTGGGTGGCCGAAGGAGTACCCCCCAAGCAAGAACTGTGTCTGGCAGGTGGTGGCCCCCATGCAGTACCGCATCTCCCTGCAGTTCGAAGCATTTGAACTGGAAGGCAATGACGTATGTCTCTGCCCTGTGACTGATAGAGGGCTGTGTTGAGAACTGACTCGTAACTTTGGAACTTGTGGGGGGGGGCAGGGGGTGCCTGTAGGAGGGAGGTGGCTTGGCTAGAGCTGCTGCTTCTGCAAGAGCCCTGAGGTCTAAAGCCGGCAGAACCCAGGTGTGTTGGTGTCTCCTCCTCAGTTGCATGTCCTCCCAGATGGAGCAATTTGGGCTCTCTTGTCCCTGAGAAGTCTGAGGGGGTGGAGACAAGAGTGAAGGAGACAGGGGGTGGGGATGGAATGGTCAGGACAGGTCTGAACTCCATGGTGTGAATATCAGGGCTGGTTTCCAGCAGAGGGGAACGCAGGGGCTGAGGACCAGCTGGAAACAGAGGTGCCGTAGACAGCCTGTTCCCTTTCTCGGGAGTGTCTGTGGCTGAGCAGGTCAAGAGAGGCCTAACAGCACCTTGCAGCCCGAGTGCTAGCACGTCTGCCTCGTCTGCACCTGGAGATGGCCGGGCCCTGTAGAAACTTCTCCAGACACCAGTGCCCCAGCCCAACCGAGGCTCTCCCCTTACAAAGTGCACCATCCTGGCTCTTGCCTATCCAGTCAGCCCTTTGGGGCATGACAGAGACTCCATGCCAGTGACCCCAATGCATGGAGACTGGTGACAAGGAAGGGTTCACCCCAAAGTGAACAATGCACAGAAAAACAATCATTTGAAAGGAACTGGGCAGATCATTCAGCAGTAAAGGTCCTTTTTTAGACAAGTCAGTACTACGGCAGGCAGGACAGCTGGGTTGTGCAGCTTCAGACAGATGTGCCTCCCTTTCTGAACAGCAGTTTCTCTGCATGGGAGTACAAAGGAGTCAGATTATGTTAGTGATTCCAGAAGATTCCCGCCCTCGCCTTCTCCTTTTCCTTCTCCTTTCTTCAAGCCAAACCTCTTATGGAGGCCAAAACATAAAATAAATTGAAGTCAGGCAGTGGCATCTCATGGAGTCTCAGCTGGAAGGCCAGAGTCCCTGTCATTCTCTGGAGTGACCCACATAGTGACAGTCCAGGAGTCCCTCCCCCTAGACCTGGTTGAGCCCATCTGGCCATGTGATAGGACTCAGCAATGAGAACTGGGGCTCTAGGGCAGCAGGCTACCTTGCTCCTTGTGTCCCCCTCAGGTCTGTAAGTATGACTTTGTGGAGGTGCGCAGTGGCCTGTCCCCTGATGCCAGACTGCACGGCAAGTTCTGTGGCTCCGAAACACCAGAGGTCATCACGTCACAGAGCAACAACATGCGCGTGGAGTTCAAGTCGGACAACACGGTCTCCAAACGCGGCTTCAAGGCCCACTTCTTCTCAGGCAGGTGGGGCGGCTGGCCGGAAGCTGAGGGCGCCGTGGCCCGCAGGTTCCCAGCCTCGGGGCTTCCCCCCACCTGCTCTTCCTTCTCTGAAACGCCTCCCCTCCAGTCTTTCTCCCTGGTAGCATTTGTGTTTTTCTCTTAAATATTTCATTACTTATTTGAGAGAGACAGAGAGAAAGAGGGAGAGAGGGAGAAGAGAGAGTGGTCTGCACCAGGTCTGAAGGGCTGGGAGGGCTGTAGTGAGATAGGATGACCAGAAAGAAGGCGGCCAAGGTCCCTGGAAGAGAAGGCAGCATGAGCTAGGGTCGCGGGTCTCAGTCAAGTCCAGAGATGGAGATGAGACCAGTCTGCCTGGAGCCGTGCCCGTGCTGGGAAGCCGCAGGCATGAAGTGGACTAGGTTGGGTGGAGCTGGCCATGAAGGGCCTCAACTGGCTGACCAGTGAGATCCAGTGGGACCTTCTGCAGGTTCTGGAGCAAGGGAGGCCTACAAATACCATATGACCAAGCCAGGCCAATGAGTGTGGGGTTGGGAGGTCCAGGTACCACCTTGGAGGGGCATGTACACAGCTGTAGTGGAGGGTACACTTTCATTCTTGCATTAGAACCCAAGGGAAGAGCAGCAGTCTGGGTGGCTTGAGGACCTGTGAGTGTCTGAATGTCCCCAGGAAGATTCGGGGAGAAAAAGGAGGCTTGTACTGGTCTGTGGCTGCTGCTCCACATTCCAACCATTCTGGACGGGTTCTTAGTTGTCTGCCTGAGGGTGTAGCTACAGTGCAGGGTGCTCAAGGACACTGTAACCAAGGTGGCAAGAGGGTACAGGGGAAGGGAAATACCAATGACTTTTGAGCCATGTATGTAAGGAGGTAGAGGCAAGGGAGAGAGGTGGCACTTTGGCTACTGCAGGAAGCAGATGGCTGGGGAGAGAGCCACATGACACGCAGTCTAGAGCCACAGTTGCCAGAGGACATGAGCCAACACTTGAGTTCACATGTGATCGTAATTACAGAAGCCAAATACTTCCTGGGGACCAGACACTTTGCTAAGGGCTTCGTCTACTCCAAGTCACTCCTCCGCCACCCTGCCAGCAACCTGAGGTGAAGTTCCCGTACGGACTGTCTCCATTTTCCAGGCTAAGCAACCTCAGGGGTTGGATTGTGCTTTGCCATGATGAGGCAGTCAGCACCCATTGTGTGGCCCCTGACTTGACCACTGATCTCCGCACATGCAGGATGTAGTGTGAGCCCATGCTAGCAGGTCACACTGACCATTTATTGAGTGACTTGGCACGAGAGCCACCTCAGCCTCAGTTTCCTTACATGTAAATTGGGGGTAAAGACATCTCCTGAGTAGGAATTAATTTATATATCATACAGGAAGTACTTGGGGCAGGACCCATTCTGTCGTAAATGGTACATGCAGTTTTTTTATTTGATTATTTTTAATTTTTTTGAGGCAAACCCAACAGACTGGCCTTTTAAATAATGTATGTGTGTGTGTGTGAGAGAGAGATAATTGGTGCACCAGGACCTCCAACCACTGTAATCAAACTCCAAATGCATGTGCAACCTTGCACACTTGTGTCACCTTATGCATCTGGCTTACATGGGATCTGAAGAGTTGAACATGGGTCCTTAGGCTATGCAGGCAAGAGCCTTAATTGCTAAGCCATCTCTCCAGCGACCCCCACTTTTTTTTTGCTACTTCTGTTATGTGAGCCTGTCCCTTGGGAAAGCTCTTGGTTTTGGCAGGGAGCAGGGCCAAGGACATGTGTCTGCAGACGAAACGTGTGTTAGGAGCAGAGAGAACCCAACAAGACAAAGGGATGCCCAGCACATCCGAAGCAAAGATGCTCCCTCTGCTATTGTCACCTCACGGGGATACTGGCGGTGGCAGGTGGCGGCGGGGAAATCTAAAGGCTTCATAGAGGAAGCCACTCTTAACAGGGTTCTGAGCTGTCAGGGACATCCTTAGGCTGGCGGTTCTTAGAAGAGTCCGTTATTCCTCTCCACAGACAAGGACGAGTGTGCAGAGGACAATGGAGGCTGCCAGCACGAGTGTGTCAACACGTTCGGGAGCTACCTGTGCAGGTGCAGGAATGGGTACCGGCTGCATGAGAATGGGCACGACTGCAAAGAGGGTGAGTGGGACCCTGCTGGGCACTGCCTGGGCCAGGGGCTTCTCTCCCTTGTGTGAGGGAGGGGCGGAGGTGGCAGTCGGGGTGGACCTGGGGAACCCACCTGCCCTCTGTCGCTCTGGGCCCTGAGGCCTCCATCTGCCCTCCTTGCTGTGACTCCTTGGGGTCTCCTGAAGGAGAGCAGTTGACCCCTGGGCCACATTCGCCTTCGGGAGGCTTAGCTGAGTTGCTGTTGAAGGGCGGCTTAGCAGGTGGGCTCCAGAAGCAGCCACCTTGGTCTAAATGCACTCTGCCACTCAGGAGCTTACCTCCAGTAAGTCACTAATTATCCTGAGCCTCAGTTTTCTTTTCTTTATGTGAGAGAGTGAGAGAGAGAGAGAGAGAGAGAGAGAAGTGGTGCACCAGGGCCTCCAGCTTCTGTAATCCAACTCCAGATGCATGTGCCGCCCTGTGCACATGTGTAACCTTGTGCACTTGCGTCACCTTGTGTATCTTGCTTATGTGGGACGTGGAGAGTCAAACATGGGTCCTTAGGCTTCGCAGGCAAGGGCCTTGACCACAGAGCCATCTCTCCAGCCCCTCATTTTCCTTTTCTATTAAAAAGAAGCCAGGAGGCCGGAGAGATGGCTCAGTGATTAAAGGCACATGCAAACCTTGATGGCCTGGGTTTGATCTTCAGTACCCATATAAAGTACATGTGTCTGGAGTTCATTTGCAATGGCAGGAGACCCTGGTGCACTCATTCTCTCTCTGGTTCTCTCAAATATATAAATATTTGAGAAATATAACCATAAAGTAAAAAGAAGCTGGGAATTATGGAGATGGCTCAGTGATGAAAAGTGTTTGCTGTGAAAGCCTGACGACCGGAGTTCAGATCCCCGGAACCCTTGCAAAGCCAGGTGCAAGTAGCATGTGTAGCTGTAATCCCAGCACACCTGTGGCAGTGGAAAGTGGAGCCAGTAGAATCTCAACACTCATGGGCCAGCCTGGCACTTGCAGTGGTAAAACGATGAGAGACTGTGTCTCAGACAAGGTGGGAGGTGAGCAGCAACACCCGGAGGTCCTCGGACCTCCACTCACGCACCATGGCACCCGCATGCCCATACACACATATACACAGAGGCTCATGCACAAAGAGGCTAAGCATGCCTCCTTCCCAAACGTGAACGTTTCTGTGAGTAGTTGAGACGGTCTGATACGCACTGTGCACTGAGGGGTCAATGTATTGACCCTTTATGTCATAATACTCTATGGTATGCAGGACTGATGGCAAAGTAGAATGTGGAGAGAGTTTGTTCCCTGCTCCATTCTCTGCTGAGAGTTCTCAGGTGGCTTTGCACGTCCAGCCATTGTGGAGGAAGCCTGCGCAGTGAAGGGAGTTCGTACATTTGTGATAAACAGCTCCAGGCCTTGGCCCAGCGCTGGTTCTGATAAAGGAGGTGGATGGTGTGGGAAAATGTGAAGACCACATGTCCCCTCTGTTTTCTTATTTGGAAATGGGAAGTAGTAAACAAGAGTATACGTCCAAAATGCTTACTATAGGCTCAACACAAGGAGACAAGACGGCTAATGCTGATCCCTGAGAAAGTCGTGGGGTCACTCTCTGCTAATAGGAGGCAACCAGCAGGTAGACTTCAGTGGAACTGCTTTGAAGCACATGGAGGGCAGGCATAGTGACTCTGCTCTCTGTTAGCATTCACTACAGGCTGGCACTTGCTAATCTTTTTACATGTGTTATTTTTGTTGTTGTTGTCAATTAATTAATTTACTTATGTTTTTGGTTTTTTGAGGTAGGGTCTTGCTCTAGCCCAGGCTGACCTGGAATTCACTATATAGTCTCAGGATGACCTCAAACTCACAGCAATCCACCTACCTCTGCCTCTGGAGTGCTGAGATTAAAGGCATGAGCCACCACACCTGGCTTAATTTATTTTTGTTGTTTATGTATGGTGTGGGTTCGTATGTGTAAGTGCAGACATGCGTATGCCACAGCGTGCATGTGGGGGTCAGAGGGTAACTTCTACCTTGTTTGAGGTAGGGTCTCTCATTGTGCATCACTGCATTGGCCAGGCCAGGGCCCATGAGCTTCCGGGCTTCCCTGTCTCCACCTCCCTTCTTGCTGCAGGTATGCTGGGATTGCAAGCAGTAGCACTGCAGCGCCTGGCTTTTACATAGGTTCTGTGGACCTGCGCTGAGGTACTCATGCTTATGCAGCAGACGTTTCACCCATTGAGCCATCTTCCCAGCCCCCACATGTGTCATGTAGTCCACATGTACAAGGCTGACACCCCTTTTAAAATGAGGAAATAAGTGTGCAAGTCCCATAGGAGGGGGAAACAGGACTTAAACTGAGTTCCATCTGACCCTAAGGCCTCCCCTAATCTAGTACTAATTCAACCATAGTCGCCATGCCAACCTCTATGTGAAGAACCTTTTTTTTTTTGGTTTTCTGAGGTAGGGTCTCACTCTAGCTCAGGCTGGAATTCACTGTGTAGTTTCAGGCTGGCCTTGAACTCACAGTGATCCTCCTACCTCTGCCTCCTGAGAGCTGGGATTAAAGGCGTGCGCCACCACGCCTGGCCTGAAGAACCTTTTTTTTTTTTTTTAAATATTTTTATATTTTAGAGAGAGGGAGAGAGAGACAGAGACAGAGAATTGGTGCACCAAGGCTCAGCCACTGCATTTGAACTCCAGATGCTAGTGGGCACATGTGACCTTGCACTTGCCTCACCTTTGTGCATCTGGCTTACATGGGATCTGGAGAGTCAAACATGGGTCCTTAGACTTCACAGGCAAGCGCCCTAACTGCTAAGCCATCTCTCCAGCCCTATGGGAAGAATCTTAGTAAGAGAGATATCCCCACTCAGGAGCAGCAGCTTGGACAGCGATGATGCCAGTTCAAACAAGCCAGCCCAGGCCACGCTGGATTCAGGCTGGTTGCTCCCCCTCCCCACCACTTTGGATAATGACCTTGAGCCTTCCCTTTGATGGCCCCTGCAAATGAATGACCTCTCTATGTGTTCTTCCTGACCCCCAGCTGGTTGTGCACACAAGATCAGCAGTGCTGAGGGGATTCTGGTGAGCCCCAACTGGCCAGACAAGTACCCCAGCCGGAGGGAGTGCACCTGGAACATTTCTTCAACCGCAGGCCACAGGGTGAAACTTGTGAGTCACTTTTGGGGTGTGTTATGAACATAAACTTTGGAGTCAGGCAGACATGGTTTCGAGTCTTTGCTCTGCCATTTCTCAGCCTATCCTGGTATCAGTTTCCATAATGGGAAATGAGAAAATGCTAATGGAACCTGCAACGTGGGCATTTGTTCAGAGGAGAGGGTGCCCAGGTACATAACACCACCATGCCCCATGGCACCAGAGTGAGGGGTGACCGCCACACAGATCTGTAGTGCTGTTTGAGGGCCAACTGTTTCCAGTGTTGATTTGTCACAAAATATTACATTCTCAGAGGAGGAGGAGATTCAATTAGTTAAGAAGGTTGAGAAAGGAAAAAATCACAAGTCCTGATGGCCCATTCCCATTTTAGAAATGACCCCTCCCAATATTTTCTTGTGACTCTTCAGAAACTTCCCACACGTGGGAAAATACAGATACTTTTTCTTCCTCAAGCCACTCAAATATAATACCATTTACATTTTTCAATTAATAATAGGACCATTATGCTAATTCTTTCTTGAATTAAAAAAAAAAAGCAACAAGAGTCTTGCAGGGCATTTTTTAAAGTTTCACCTATAGCTCTAGTGTGTGATCTTGCACAGCGTGCTAGGCTATTTAAAAAGAGAAATGTCTCCAGGGTCTCCCCAATTCTGGCAAGTCTCTTACTAGCTAGAGAAGTTACTGTAGTGCCAACAGTCAGACTTAAAAAAAAAAAAAAAAGAAAGCCGGGTGTGGTGGTGCACGCCTTTAATCCCAGCACTTGGGAGGCAGAGGTAGGAGGATCGCCATGAGTTCAAGGCCACCCTGAGACTCCATAGTGAATTCCAGGTCAGCCTGGGCTAGAGCGAGACCCTACCTTGAAAAACCAAAAAAAAAAAAAAAAAAAAAAAAGAGTCCTGACTGTTGAGATGAATAAGGGTGACCCTATGAATGGCAAAATTCAGAGAGAATGGACCGAGCAGAGGAGACATGGTGATCAGCAAGTGAAGGCCAAGCACTTGCCAGGGTGTCTCCTGAGAGCCCCAAGGGAGGGACAGAGGCAGATTACCGGGCTCTGACCACAGGGCGCACTGGAGCTCTCCTCTGTATGTGCTGCCAACATGGGAACTGTTTTCCTCTGTTGCTCCCAAGGGGCTGCTGCCCTGGACCAGTCAGAAAAGCCAGCTGTCCTCGACTGCCACCTGCTGGAAAGTGTTCCTATGACAACACTGATGCCCGAGGCCCGCGGGGGAACGGCGCCCCCTGGGGGGTGGTTTACCAATCTGCACAACCAGAAACCTTTAACGTCTGAGGGAGGTGTCAGCACAGAAGGATACTTTGGCGGAAAGGGGGTGATGGATATGTTGATTTGCACGCTATCTTTAGCTGCTGTAGAATGTGAGCTTCACAAGAAAGCTGGCATTTTGCTGCATAGGGACAGAGGCAGGACAGCCCGTGGGTTTTTGGTGAGGCCCCCCCATCCATGACTCTCTCGTTGCATGACCCATCTGTTCCCCTGCTCACTCCTTCCTGCTCCCGCCTCACGTCTCTGCCCATCACCACCAGCACTCTGGCCTCAGGTCTTCCTCCTTAGGTGTGAGAGTTTTGCTCGTTTCAGTGTCTGTCGTTCTTGTGAAGTGACAGAGGGGTTTTGCCCTTGCTCCTCCCGCTCTACATGTGCCTGTGCCCTGGCCCTTCTCCAGCCAGTGCCCGCCTTTCTGTTCTGTCCTTTGGTACAACACTCCCGCATCACCTTGGCACCACAGGCAGGCCACTGTGAGTCAGTCGTCCACTCAGCATCCAAGAAGCCCACATCAGGGTTCAAAAGCTGTGTGTGACCTGAAATTGTGGGGCATCCTTGGCTAGTGTCAGAGAACAATTCTTAAAAAGGAGGTGATATAATGTTGAGGCTGGTTAAGGGTCAGGTTCAGTTCTGTCTTCAGGCAAGCCAACTAGCTTCTCTGGGACTCTGTTTCCCCTTCTGCACACTAAGGATAAGAATAGATCCTTATAGCATCACCAGAAATGAGAATTCCATAAATGATTGACATTTAAAAATACCCAACAAATACCAGCCACTCTGAGGATGAAGTCACAGAGCCACGTGCCCTGCTTCAGCCGCACTGACTCCAACCATACAGCGGAGGACTCAGGTTAAAAACGGGGCCTCTGAAGCCTCGGCTGCTGGGTTACAGGCCAGCTCCTCCAGCGAGTGACCTTGGGCAAGTCATCTGACATCACTTTGCCTTAGTTTCCTTGTCTGTTGAGTGGAGATTGGACACCTGACAGGGGTTCTAGGGTCAAATGAGGTGATGCTTTACAAGGTACTTAAGGCAGCTGCTATTCTCAAGTGAACACTTAGTTCTTACTGGCTCTTAGCATTAAGGAAGGGGTGAAGAAAGACAGATCTGAGCAGTAGGGAACCAGGCTGGAGGTCCGTGAATAACATGGTGTCAGCAAGCGTCTAGACTCCAAACGTGGATGGTCCCCTCTACCCAGTGGTCTTGGTGGTGACAGCTCATATAGCTGAGGGGTTCTCTGGGGGAGGGGAACCAAAGAGAGGGCTGAGTGGGGACCCTCTGTAAGTGCTGGAAAGCATCGTCATGGCTTTGTTACATACCTTCTGAAAGGCTGGATGGACAGATGTTGCCAGGATCTACCTGTCTGTCCCTTCTCCTCCCCAACTCAGTGCCAGATCCTCACTTTATTTTCTGCTCTTCCGTCCCCAGACATTCAATGATTTTGAGATCGAGCAACACCAGGAATGTGCCTATGATCACTTGGAAGTGTATGACGGGGCTGACAGTGTGGCCCCCATCCTTGGCCGCTTCTGTGGCAGCAAGAAACCAGACCCTGTGGTGGCATCTGGGAGCAGCCTGTTTCTCAAGTTCTACTCAGATGCCTCGGTGCAGAGGAAAGGCTTCCAGGCTGTACACAGCACAGGTACGGGGCTGGGGGATGCCCTCCCACTGAGACACTCTCAAGAGACAGAGAGTGGTGAGGACCTGGAGGCTTGCCAAGGAGGGTGAGGAGTGTGGTATATGTTCCTGTTAAATAAACATCATCAACTGCCATAGACAGACAGAAAGTCCCTTCCTCCCTTTAAAAATGTATTTGTAGGGGGCTGGGGAGATATCTCAGTGGTTAGAGGCACTTGCTTACAAGGCTGTCAGCCCAGTTTCAGTCCCCAGCACCCACGCAAAGCCAGATGCATCTGTGATCCAGTGCTCCTTCAGCAACAGGAGGTGGAGCCAGGAGAATCTGGAAGCTCATAGGCCAGGTAGACTGTTGCACAGAAAACAGGAAGACACAAAACAACAAGGAACACCATGTCTCAAGCAAAAAATGGAAGAAGGGCTGGAGAGATGACTTAGTGGTTAAGGCACTTTCCTGCAATGCCTAAGGACCCATGTTCAACTCTCCAGATCCCATGTTAGCCAGACGCATAAAGGTGAGGCAAACACAAGGTTGCACATGCCCACTGGGTGGTGCAAGCATCTGGAGTTCCTTTGCAGTGGCTGAGGCCCTGGCGCACCAATTCTTTCTCTGTCTCTGTCTCTCTCTCTAAAATAAATAAATAAATAAAAATAAAAAAGAATGGAAGAAGAGAAAAAACACTCAAGATTATCCTCAGACCTCCACATGTGCACCATGGCACATATGTGCCTATACATACATTACATACACACACATAATAGAAACATGCATTTGCAACACTGCTTGTCTGTGAACCCCAAGCTGACTGGTGAAGAGCAGTGGGTTTTGCTATCTAAGGACCAAAATTTTAGAAAGTAAAAAAGTGTGTCTATTCACTTTTATTTTTCTCTGCACTCAAAACATCAGTAGCTCTGTTGCATGCTTGGGAGAAAGCATGTGTGTTTTGTTAAGTAGATAAAGGCCAGTAAGGGAATTGTCTCTGCTCTTTGGCTATTTTGGTCTTAGCACTGCTGGAAGAACATGGGCATCTTTGATCCTGGTGTTAGATTGTGGCTGAGACCGTGGCTGCCTGAGAACCTCTCAGCTGCTGTAGTGACAACAGAGCATGGGACCCTGTGACCCTTTTTTAAAAAAATATTTTTATTTTTATTTATTTATTTGAGGGAGGGAAAGAGGGAGAAGAGAGAGAGAGAGAGAGAGAGAGAGAGAGAGAATGGCCACACCAGGGCTTCCAGCCACTGCAAACAAACTCCAGATACATGTGCCACCTTGTGCACCTGGCTTACATGGGTACTGGGGAATTGAACCAAGGTCCTTTGTCTTTGCAAGCAAGCTCCTTGACTGCTAAGCCATCTCTCCAGCCCCTCTGTGATCCTTTTTTTATAATTAATTAATTAATTTATTTATTTATTTATTTATTTATTTGTAAGCAGAGAGAGATAGAGAGAACAGAGAAAGACAGACAGAATGGGCACACCAGGTCCTCAAGCCACTGCAGATGAACTCCAGATGCACATGCCCCTTGTGCATCTGGCTTACATGGGTCCTGGAAAATTGAACCTGTGTCCTTTGGCTTTGCCTTAACTGCTAAGCCATCTCTCCAGCCCTCCCTGTGATCTTTTTAATGGTCCCTTCCCTTAGGACTTTTTCCAGAACCTAAAAGCAGCCAGTGCTAAACAGTGTGGCTTTCCCTGTTTAGCCCAAACACTTCATGGTTTCTGGGGCCCTCCCTTGCCCCTTGGGGAGCTTTGCTTCCCCTGCAGTAGGAGTTTAGGACTACCATCTAGTGACTTCACCTTGTCTCTGCAGACAGATCTGAATGTAGGTGCTCCCTGTATGTTATGGTCCCAGTGGGAAATGACAGTATAACCAGTATTTGCAGTTAATAAAGGGGCTGTTTATTAAGGGGTGTGCAGAGTATGGAAACACCTTAGGGACAGGGTAGCCACCAGGGTTAGGGACCCACACAAGGCTCTTGTCACTGTGGTCTGAACGGCAAGAGGAGGAAAAGGTCCCCTGAAGCTGGAGATAGACAGGTTTGCAGCCTGGGGACAACCTGATCTCTCCCTCCTCCTCTCTGACCTACTGGTGCTCCCAGTGGATGAACCCAGTCAGAAGGGTAAGAGGTCAGCATCCTGGGGCAAACGTAGGCGGAGAAGATGGTGTCTTGCCCTGCTTTGTGACCATTAGGCTTTACTCAGGAGTCTGAAATTTCCCAAAGACAAGTTTGACCTGAAGAGATTCTAGGCCAGAGTCAATAAGGGAATAGAGCTCACAGTCAGACAGGACGAGGCCAGCCCAGGCAAGAAGCTCTAGCTGGTCCCAGGAGTGTTAAGGTCTACATGGCCCAGAATCCACAGCAGGGGCAGCTCTACGCCCCACCTCCCTAGGTTGAGGACCAGCAGTGGAAAAATTTGCCTACAGAATTTCTGGCATCCCCTAGTCTAGACTAATCTCATTCGTCCATTTTATTTTACGGGAACACCAGTTGGGGTAGGCCCAGGCCAAATGGATCTGTTTCCTGGTTGGGAAGAAACCCCAGGAGCCAAGGCAGTAGAATACAGGTCCGTCCTCACAGGGACCTCACTGCTGGCCTACAATCAATTCCTGCAGATGGTGCCGTTTCTGTTCCCGGCCCACCTCCAGCGCTAGTGTGCTTTTATCGCCCTCTGTTGGTAGAAACTAGAAACTACAGTCAGTCTATTGGACAGGTGGGAGCCCTTCTGCTTCCAGCATTTCCTAGTTAGCAACCAGCCAGGCCAGCCGCTCATTGGCGCGGTCTCTCCTTCAGTGGGGAGAGAAAGCGAGCAGCCAGCCCTTTTCAGCAACAGTCTCAGAAGTTCCCAGAGAACTCATGTAGTCCAACGTGGTGACAGAGGACCTTGACTTGTAAGGGCCAATTTGGATCCCCGCATAGAGCCCTGCTCTCCTGGCCATTGGCTTACTCCCTTGTAAAGTGGGGTGGGATTGCCGGGCCTCTCCAGGCTCTGCAGACACTCTGCAGGGCAGGCAGCATGCACGGCTGTGCCCGGGCTCTCTGGATGCTAAGGGAGGAAGTGTCTCTCTCTGCTGCAGAGTGTGGGGGCAGGCTGAAGGCTGAAGTGCAGACCAGAGAACTCTATTCCCATGCCCAGTTTGGAGACAACAACTATCCAAGCCAGGCTCACTGTGACTGGGTGATAGTGGCGGAGGACGGCTATGGCGTGGAGCTGATATTCCGGACCTTTGAAGTCGAGGAGGAAGCCGACTGTGGCTATGACTACATGGAGGCCTACGACGGCTACGACAGCTCAGCGCCCAGGCTTGGCCGCTTCTGTGGCTCGGGGGTGAGTCTCAGGCATGTCCGGGCCACAGACAGATCTTGGGAGCTCACACCCAGGCTAGGGCAACAGCCAGGAGACCATTGTGCTGGCAGAGTGGGAGGCAGAATCCCTGTAGAGGAGGTTTGAAATTAGTCGGGGGGCCAGTCACTGCAGCTGTGGAAAAGCCCCTTAGGACTTTGCCCCTATTTTGTTTTTCATTGTAACATTGTTATATATGCCTGTGGCATTCTTTTTTTTTAAATTTATTGATTCTTTTAATGAAAAGATTGCACACGTAGACCTGCTCTTTGGTCCAAGAACTGAGGGTAATAGGAGGAAGATTTTCCCTAGGCTGACTACAGAGGAGCTTGGGTATCTGTCTCCAGTCACTTGGTCCTTCAGCCCTAATTAACATCTCACAGAGCCTAACCATATAACCAACCAGGAGGCACACCAATGGCACATACAGCACTCATCGGATCCTGGTACCACCACTGTTGCCATTTTTTAAATTTACTGAACTTTTTATAGAAAGGTTACACACAGAGACCCCCTCCCCCGCCCCAATTCTGCTGAGGGTCTTTGGTGGGGACCAAGAGGCCCCAGTCAGTCTCTGCAGGGATGGGGAAACAACACGGTGTCTCAGGCTATTCCCACTCACCCCCTCTGCTGAGATATTCCCTAAACCTTAGTGGGCAAGCTAGAGATCAGATTTAGTGTTGTTTTCCCTGTAAATCTCTGTTTTTGAGGTTTGAGTGACCACAGTGTCTGTCACCGTGTCCCTGGAACTAGTTTTCAGGTTAGCCGTGGGAACAGTATTCGTGTCACCGCTTCCCCCATAATGACTTCTGGGCCTGGGCAGATGAGGTGGAGGTGACCCATCTCCTGTTAGACAGACTTGTCCCTATTTTTACCAAGGGTTCTCCCCCATCTTTATTTGGTCTTCAGGCTTTATTATTTAATTATGCTTTGGTGCATTATCATCCCAAGCTAAACCAAATGCCTATGAAGACTTTAAATCCCTCTCAGTGTAAACACAATGCTTATACTCAAGGTTATTGTCACTTTTCTGTGTATTGCCTCCTTCCTGGGCTCATGGTCCCCTCAGCACCCAACAGGGTAGGCAGGTAGCGAATACTTGGTGGACATATTTGAACCAGCCATTACAGTGCCCTGGTGACCCCCTGGCCATATTACACTGGACACTGTCCACACTGGACAATGAATGAGTCTTTGCCACTGATCATTCAAGCCTCTTTGCTGTTTCCTGGATTTGTGCAAATCATTCTGGAATTATCAAAGCTCCCTGTGCTAAGCAAGAAGTCAGCCTGGTGTCAGGTCTCTGAATGTGTCTCTTCCGTCTCCCCTTACCCTACTGCAAAGGAAGAGTAACAGAGAGACCTACTTGATGCACTGACTTGGGCAAAGTTTCTGAAGCTGTGGCACGCATGGAGAGGAACCCCTTAGAGGTCCCAGTGGGAGCTCCCCGGGACTCCCTAGGGTCTGGCAGGTGGTTCCTGGCTCCCATCACAGAGCACCTGGCAGGCCCCGCCCCCACCTACCAAATGTAATCGTCCCAGCCCACTGTTGACTTGGGCAGGGTATAGACCTGCACAGCAGTCCTTGTGTCAGGTCTACTGGGAGACACATCACAATGTTGGAACTCAATGAGTGGGCAGTTCATGGTATATTCTTCACAGTCAGAAAGATCAGAGCTCAGGGCCTGCCTACTCATGTGAATCTGAGCCTTAGTTTCCTTAAGTGTAAAGGAGATGGTATCTGCCTCCTGGGAATTTTACAGGAAATGAGATCAGGGAGACCTCATGGAGACATCGGCCATCCTATGTACTTGGGTACCATCCTGTCCTAACTTCATCTAAGCTACACCCGACACCAGTTAACCCAGTGTCTCCTGGCTTTCCTTTCTCCTTTCTCTAGCCACTAGAAGAAATCTACTCTGCAGGGGATTCCCTGATGATTCGCTTCCACACGGATGACACCATCAACAAGAAAGGCTTCCACGCCCGATACACCAGCACCAAGTTCCAAGATGCCCTCCATATGAAAAAGTAGCATTGACATTCTTGAAAGCCGAGGACGGAAGATTTCTTTTTTATGGCACTTTGTGAATCAGCTCCCCAAACAGTGTACAGTATTTTTCTCAACAACAAAACTCAAAATCCATTCTTGAAAGCATATATTTGGGTGAAAGTACATGTCTTTGGCCAACAGGAGGAGAGAAAATGCCCCTCAATTCTGGCTGCAAGCTTATCAACCAGCTGTGGCTTCTAATGAAGATTAGAGTTTGAAGTCACTGACCAAGCTATGCTTGTTC
Organism: Dipus sagitta; assembly: GCA_036346955.1. Taxonomy (NCBI): domain Eukaryota; kingdom Metazoa; phylum Chordata; class Mammalia; order Rodentia; family Dipodidae; genus Dipus; species Dipus sagitta. Next base: position 40,239,902 of record CM070770.1, read on the forward strand.
ATGCTTGTTCTCTGGCTCCTGCTCCTGTGGGGCAAGACAGCAGCCTGCGGATTGCTCCTGCCCCTGCTCTAGACTTGCTTCCATAGGTGCCAGGCAGCAGGAGTATATCCTGGAGGCTCAGGCCACCTTTATCTACACTGGGCATTGAGGATAAGGGCTCAGCTCTCGCTGATTTGTATAGGTTTGGCTAGAAATTTCTACTTTCCTCTGCCAGGGATATCTGAACTAGGAAACCCGAGAATATGGATGCAGGGAGTCAAAGAGGCATCGCAGAGCACAGAGAAGGAGCTCCGAGCCTGAGAGTCATTGTCCTGAAGTTGGAAGACCTGAAGCCTTTCCTCTGTGCCACTGGTCAGTCTCGCCTCCTTTGGGGTGCTTCATTCCCTAATTGCATTCAGGGGAATCTGGGGTATTCTCAAGCAGAACCCTCGCTGAGGAGAACCCCCTGGTTGCTGAAACGAAGGCATCCTGGCTCATCCTGATATTCCTGTGCCCACCGACTTTGTGAAGATGCCACCAGTGCTTTGGGGTTCCACTGGTTTTGAGCCTCTAGCTGTAGAGATGCAGATTCTCAGCCCCTTGACCACCAATGCAAACTGTGTCTGCAAGAAATGAAGTGACATCTCAGGGGAGACCAGTTCAGGTCCCCGTGGGGTGAACATTGCTGAAAACTGGTCATTCCAAGATACATAAAAACCGTCACCTTGTGGAACAAGTCACATGCTGTGGCTAACTTCCTGTGACCCAGAAGGTCAGAGAATATGTTGATAACTTTGTTCAGGTTAACCAGTTCTCAATCACCAACTTGCAACCAGTTCCCAACACTTTGGCACTTGTTTAGAGCAGTGTAGAGGATGAAGTTTACATAATTTTAGCACCTCAAGGTATTATTTAAGCAGTGAGGTAGTTTTGAATGGCATTTCATTAAGGCATCTATGGGCATTATAAGCTAAAAGCTGTGGTATGCTAGCTTTAAAAGAGTATTTATGTTGGAGTAATTTTAAAACAATGTTTACATAACCGCAAGTCCTGTTTGGTTGGTGTTGAACATAGGGCGGCAAACGAGCGTGTTTCCAATGGGGAAATTTCCCGAACAGCAGAATTCCTTTGGGATAAACCACCATTTTAAACAAAGTGTTTGTACAGAGCTGAAAGTCCCATTTTCTCAAGATCAGAACAAGCCGCCAGACGATGATGTCCAACTAAAATGATTGCTGGAGTAAAAACTAGAATGATACAAAGAAAGGTAAAAGAACTGCATGGAGATATTTTTCCCTTACATTAGAAAAAAAATCTAAGTATTATTATTAATAATATATGTCTGTATATGTGTGTCATGTATGTAAAGGATCAGCTGTCAAAGCTTAATCAGCACAGTGTGAAAACTAACAACCCACTGGCTATGGTTTTCCGGTGCAGGCCTCTGGTGCTGGCCCTACGTGTTGCTTCTCTCCTTTCATCAAGCTCTCTTCTGGCTTCTCTTGGCTTTTCTCAGCCTCTGACCTCATGTCTGGCACATGCACCTTGGGTGAGCTTTACATGGAAAAGGGAGCAGATTGTCCCCTAATTCCAATCGATCTTACTTGTGGTGGACTCTCTGAATTTCTTTTTTTTGTGTGTGTGTTTTCTGAAGTTTTATTTTTGTCACATCTGCCAAAGTTGAAATCAAAATAGAGATGTATAAGATAGTTAACTCTTAAGGGTCCCTCTCCAAGTAGATGGAAATTCTGTGTTTTTAACTTCCAGAAGTCTAGATGAGATGGACAAGTACCGTGGAAGCGTGGGAGGTTAGGGAGACACGGAGTTGGTTCCAGCATTCCTCACCCTCGTGACACTCATTGGTGTGAACATGTTCAGAAGCACACGGCTGTAACAGCTGTCACCATGGGACCAACTTACAACAACAAGGCCCTTATGAAAGCCTTTATTTAGGGCTGTGAGTGACATATTCCCAGAAGACAGGCTCTGACTCAGCCTCTCCTTCCTGCACCACACAGGTCCTGCACACAGCCCCAGGGTGGCTCAAGACAAAGTCCACTCAGCAGAAATACCCAGGTTTCCCCTTGCTCTTCCAACTGCTGAGTGACCTGCCTGAGGATGTCCCCAGACATGGATGGATAAGGAGCTAGAGGACAGTCCTCCAGCTTGCTTGGTCCTTTAGCTGGGCATCAGGCCTTGGGGCTGTCACAGCACTCCAAGACTAGACAATTGTCTTTGGACAAATGACCTAATGAAGTGTTTGAAGTCTGGGTCTCCTGCCTGCTCTAATTCTTCTGTGCTCTGAGCTAGCAAAAGCGAGAACCTTCCCTTCCCAGGGCACAGAAGGCCCTGTTACTAGCTTTAGGCAGAATTTCTCCAGACAGATGAGGTGAGGTTTTTGCATTGGTTAACCATTTTCTATTGTCCTCTGAAGTTCCCTTCTATCTTTCTGTTCCCTTTTAAAGTTTCATAGTATTCACAAATTTCTCAGCTTGCTTAAATAATTTTCAAAGCACAGTTAACAAGAAATTCCCATGGGATTCTACCATTAAGCTGGTCCCTTTGTTCCCCTTCAGATGATGCTTGGGATTGTAGGTGTATGATTTGGGGACAAACATTCCCTTAGCTTCCACAGATGGTTTTAAAGTTTGCTTTTTAGACTGAACTTCTAAATAATAATCCCAAATGCCTAAAAGGTTTCTGATTTTTTTAAGTGTTTAAAATATTATCTATAAATGTAAGGGTATTTTTTAGCTTGAGTAATTTTACATTTTATGTAAAACGTCATTCAAAGAGAATGTGGGGAGAAGCTAAGCCCTGTCTGTTTAGAAATGATGATTTCATTAAAGAATGTGGATTTATTGACATGTCCTGTGTTTGTGTTTAGAAAATATAGGTTCTTTCTGTGATAATTTTCTGCATAACCACAACAACTTGAGAATAAACAAAGGGGACCTTCTCTGGGCCCTGCTAATGTCTGGTGAGTACCCAAGTACTGGGCTCCAGATCAGAGGTCCCACTGGACCAGAACAAACTGGAAGTCTGACAGCTGAATTGTGAAGACAGCAGAGCTGCTTTTGGGCAGCTCCAGATGTGGTGGGAACTTTTTATCTGCGCCCTGCTTCAGAATCTGCTCTTCTTCAAGACCTGAGGGCCACACCTGGCATCTAAGAGCCGAGTCTGTGGCTTCTTCTAAGGTGGCCCCCTCCTCTCCTGGCTCTTGAAGCCCCTCTATCCATTTGTCAGGCAGGGTGGTGATGACCTCCTGTTTGTCTAAACCTGGGGCAACCACTTTCTGGCAAGGAACATCTTTGTAATTATAAACTGAATCTATCACTTGTTTGTCCTGGGGACCCTGAACAACAGAGGATCCTTTCTAACACAAGGACAAGATGACATCCAGGAAAGGACACCCTTGGAGTGACTAGATGGGGAGACTTTGGGGTATGTTTGGAGTTTTGTGGGTTATATCAGGGAAAGGCAACATAGGACCATATTTTTACAAATACCCAGATTGAGATCCATAGAAAACACTTAAAACATGCATCTGTTGAGGCTACACATAGCTCTTATGATTTTTCTACCCCTTTTCAGTCACTAGTACTATAGCTACATCTGTATGTAGATCTAAATGCATATATGTATATAGGTCAATGGGAGATGGAAGGATAGAAGGTAGATAATAGGTAGATGATAGATAAATAGATAGATAGAGATAGATAGATAGATAGGTAGACAGATGATAGAGATAATTAGATAATAGATGTGAGAGGGCCCTGGCAAGATCTCAGGACATGATAGATAAACCCCACTGGTGCAAGGGCATGAATGCTAGCATGTTACTCAGTGTAGGTTAGCTTATGCTGCAACATCAAACAACTATCAGATAACTCTCACAGACTTTAAGTAAGAAGTGCCTGGGACTGAGGAGACGGCTCCATTGTTAAAGGTACTTGCTTACAAAGCCTGCCTTCCTGGGTTCAGCTCCCTCAAACCCACTTAAAGCCAGATGCACAATGTGGCACATGCATCTGGACTTCATTTGCAGCAGCAAGAAGTTTTGGTGTGCCCATTCTCTCTCACTCCTTGCAAATAAACAAATAAACTATTTTTTAAAGACAGATTTAGTTCCTGAACTCACTACATGATAATTTCTATGTGTGTAAACTCTTTCATATCCTCAGTCAGAACCAGGCTGAAGGAGCAACGCCATCAGGAATATGACACAAGGAAGCTGAGATATCATACTGGCTGTTAATACCATCTTCTATTCATCGTTTTGGCCAAAGCCAGTCATATGGCTGCCCCTTTGTTGCAGTCCGGTTCGCATTGCTGGTAGAAGTCACCCAACCAAGAGCAGCTTGTGGGAAAAAGAGGTTTATTTTGGCTTATAGGCTCGAGGGGAAGCTCCGCTGTGGCAGGGAAAACAATGGCATGAGCAGAGAGTGGACATCACCTCCTGGCCAACATCAGGTGGACAACAGTAACAGGAGAGTGTGCTAAACACTGGCAAGGAGAAACTGGCTATAACACCCAAAGCCCGCCCCCAACAATACACTGACTCCTGGAGTTGTTAATTCCCAAATCTCCATCAGCTGGGAACTGCATTCAGAACACCTAAGTTTATGGGGGACACCTGAATCAAAGCACCACACTCTGACTTCATGAAAGAACAAAGTGAAGTAGCAATATTTGGTGAACAGCATCTTTTAAACATTTTATTTCTTCATTATTTCATCGCTGACATCTTAGATAAAATCCTAGAAAAATCAGAATAAGGCCACTGCAATTGTATTTGTGTCCTTCCAAATTAATAAAATGATACCCGAGTTCCCAGTATAACAGCATTAGGGAGTGGGCCTTTGGGAAGTAGTTAGGTCAAGAAGGATTTGTGCCCTCATAAAAGGCACTCCAAAGAGCTCCCTTTCTTTCCCCTCCCACCATGCGAGGATACAGCAGAGACATAACCATCCATGAACCAGAAAGCAGGCCCTCACCACATATCAGATCTGCTGGGGCTTTGATCTTGGACTTTGTCAGCTTCCTGAATCATGTAAATAAGACACCCAGCTTTTCCTAAGGCATCCAGGCTGTGGTAATCATTATAGCAGTTCCAACAAACCTAGATGGGTACTTTTCATTAAAAATGTCCAACTCTTTAAGATGACCAAGGTTTCTCTTAGAAAATCATTAGTGTGACTAAGCTTGTCTAAATTCAAATGTGGGAAGGAGGTGAATGATCAAAGAATCAGAGTTGGTGTCCCTAACCTCTCACCCACTAAGGGCATTCTTCCTATAATTTCTAAGACAATGACCCTCAAGCCTGATACAGATGGTCCCCAGTTGTGGTGATTGGACTTAACTGATTTTTTTTTACAATGGCACAAAAATGAGACATATTAAGTAGAAACCATACTTCAAAATTTGTAATTTTCATTTTTGACCATGTAAGTACTATATGGAAAGATATTCTTTGACGATGCCATGTGATCACAAGTGGAAAGAAACTGACACTCTCTATAGGCCTGGTGCTGCTCAACCGTGAGGGTTTGTGGTTTGGTGTGTTCAGTGCATTTTGAACATGATATTTTCAACTTACAGTAAGATTATTGGATGTAGCCCCATCTTAAGTAGCTTCCATATTTCCAAAGGAACTGACCGTACTTACTTTCCCATCTTTTTTTTTTTCCTAGCACATCCCAGTTTTTCCTGTAGGCCCACATTTGGCACTGGAAGGACCTGCACTGGGGAGACCATCATCCAGGTGGACAGATGACACATACCAGGCTAACCTAACCAATTCTCCTTCTGAAATCACAGTCTTGATCAAGGGGACACATTTTCCTCAGGACATCCTTAGAGTGTTGTCCAGGAGTCCTTATTGCTGAAACCTCAGCAACCTCAGTATCTGACAGAGCCTGGTGTCTCTCTCTTTCCCCCTTCTCTCTATTCCACTATGCCAAACCAGTAATGCCTGTTGTCTAATTAGTCATTCTGGTGTTAGTGCTTATGTCCAGAGAGTCATGTCTGATGCTGATGTGTAGGCTAGACCATTTAGCTGAAGGTGCCAACATTTCTTACACAGAGATGTGTTTGTCAGAGAGAGAGAGAGTTGAGGGATCAGTGGCTACATAGCAAAAAGAGTTAGGAAGGACCTCAGTGGCGTTATGCATCCAGAGCCAGGCCACAGATGTGGGCCATGAACTGCGGTTCTTAGCCACATTCTTGGTGAAGTTCTCTGATCTAGGTTTAATTATATGCATCCAAAAAATATAGCAGCATGGTTTGCTACAGTTGTGCTGATTAATAGCTCAGTCATTATAATTTGTAACTTCTCCGGTTTATACTTCAGAGATGGAGGCCAGAAGAAATTACTCCACTTGCCTAAGACCACACAGCTTCCATAGGACAGATGTTTCAAATGCAGATCTCCTGATGTTAACTCTGAGACTTCCAAGTAGCAGTAGATTCAATTTAGACAGTCACTGTGGTTTTGGTAACTGGAAGCCCTCTGACACAGAGGCCAAATTTGTCTTGTCCAGGACAGGGTTCCAATATCTGGCACTGTTGTACTTAGTCCCTCGTTGCTGAGACAAACATCCATCTATCATACCCAGCTCATAGGAGAAAGGGATTTATTTCAGGTTTACAAAATCCAGGGAAAGTTTCATCAATGGTGGAAGAAGCTGGCTCCCCTTCATAGATCCAAGCAGAGAGGAGCAACCAAACAGCCAGTATCATCAGCAAGTACAAACTGCCAGAACTCAAACTGCTTTCAATATACATTTGTGCTGGAATAAAGATCTGGCCCCAAACACACCTAAGGGCTGGACTCCAGGATCTGCCCACTGTGATATGCTCTCCCCCAACACCCTGTAGCAGGGATCTGTCTGCTGGAAGCTTAAGTAATAAATTCAAGGTGTTCTTCTTCAGAATTTTTTCTTTTGTAGACTTCTGGTTAAGATGGCATTGTAGGTACCATGCCAAAGCAGCCTAGGGAGGAAAAAGCCAAAAAAAAAAAAAAAAAAAAAAAAAAAGCAAAATACACACTTTTACCAAAATGTAAGGTGTATAGGAAATTGAAATGGCAGTAGAGAAGTAGGAGAGATCCAGAGCATCCAGAGCCCGCATAGGCCGGCAGAAGCGGCTCCGGCAGGTCCATGGACCGCAGCGGCCACGCACCAGCCAGACCCTAGGCTCGGCTTGAGTCGCAGGAAAAGCCAGGTGAGGGGATTTTCCACTCTTACTGGAGCTCTCTGCAAACTCAAGAAACGTGAAGGGAGAATGGCAGTTAACAACAGAGGAGCAGATCACAAGGTAGAAGAACACATGGAACAGCGAGAGAACTAGAGCAGCAGTGGCAGCCTCCCCTCCCCCACCACCAGTGCCCAGCTCCTGTGAACAGAGCAGCAGTCCAGGGACCCGGCCATGCCTACTTGAACTGACAGCGGGACCCAAGCAGGAGCAGAGGTAACTGGGATTATACCAGGGAAGGGTCTCACCTGGTCACAAGCTGCCTTGGAGCCCTCAACAGACCAGAAATCTTAACCTCCTTGTTGTCAGGATTAAGGGAGTGGGTGAGGCACCACACAGCCTAAGGGACAGATAGAGGATCTGGTTGTCATAATATATACTCTTGGATAAATATTCTGAGCTGTTTTTCATTGAAAATGTACATTGTTCAGTTAAATTTTAGAAACTATCTGTATTTGGTTCCACTCAGCCTACTTGAATACTCTCATAGCAGGCAAACCTAACACCTAGGATCACTTTTGTAGATACTCTGAGAGTCTTGAGAGCCACACCTAGTGCCTTAAGCTCCTACCCTGAAGTTATGTAACATCAGATTGATTGATACATCTAATAATACCCAGCTAACTAGAAAATCCAGTCATTAAATAATCCAGGATGCAAAAATATATACATTATAACACAAGAAACACCAAAAATCAAGATGATATAAATCCACCAAAAAGTATTAATGCATCAGAAATGACCTCCAGTGAGAACGAGTTAGAGGAAATGCCTGAGAAAGATTTCAAAAAAATGATTATAAATACGTTCAAAGAAGACAAAGAAGAAATCAAAGGAATGAAAGAGGAAATCAAAGGAATCAAAGGAAATACAGGACACCAATTTAATGAAATAAAGAGGTCAATACTAGACATAACTAAGGAAATGGAAATAATAAAGAAAAACCAGTCAGAATTAATAACAATGAAGAACACAGTTAATGAAATAAAAAACTGTAGAAAATCTCACCAGTAGAACGGATGAAGGAGAGGACAGAATATCGAAGCTAGAAGACCAGGTGGCAGATTTAATACAGTCCAACAAAGAGAAAGACAAACTAATAGAAAAGTATGAGTGGGAATTTCAAGATATTTGGGACACTATGAAAAGACCAAACAAAGAATTCAGGGCATAATAGAAGGAGAAGAATTTCACTCCAAAGGCATAGTAGGCGTCTTCAACAAAATCATAGAAGAAAACTTCCCCTAAATTGGGAAAGAGGTGCCAATGCAGATACAGGAATCCTTTAGAACACCAGCCACACAAAACCTGGAAAGAACCTCTCCTTGCCATATTATAATCAAACTACCAAACACACAAACCAAAGAAAAAATATTGAAAGCAGTTAGAGAGAAAAATCAAGTTACCTACAAAGGCAAGCCTATCAGGATCACAGCAGATTACTCAACACAAACTTTAAAAGCCAGAAGGGCGTGGAGTGATGTATTCCAAGTCCTGAAAGATAACAACTGTCAACCAAGGTTACATTATCCTGCAAAGCTATCCATTCAAATAGATGGAGAAATAAGGACATTTCATGACAAAAGCAAGCTAAAGGAGTATTTGAAGACAAAACCAGCTCTACAGAAAATACTTGAAAGAATCCTCCATGCTGAAGAAAAAGAAAAGCACACATATAAGGAACCGGTATAAAACAAACAATACTCAAATACTAGTTAACACAAGAGAGCAAAGGTAAAACCAGAAGAACTACAAAAAAATGGCAAAAATGAATACATACCTTTCAATATTATCTCTTAATATCAACGGCCTCAATGCCCCAACCAAAAGGCATAGGTTTGCAGACTGGGTTAAAAAGCAGGATCCTTCAATTTGTTGCCTCCAAGAAACCCACCTTTCTACAAAGGATGGACACTATCTTAGGGTGAAAGGTTGGAAAACGGTGTTTCAAGCAAATGGACCTAGAAAACAAGCAGGGGTTGCTATCCTAATATCTGACAAGGTAGACTTCAGTCCAACATTAGTTAAGAAAGATAAGGAAGGCCACTTTATATTGATTAAAGGCACCCTCCAACAGGAGGACATTACAATCCTAAACATATATGGACCTAACATGGAGGCTCCCAAATTCATCAAACAAACGCTATTAGAATTAAGGTCACAGATAACACCAAACACAGTGGTAGTGGGTGACTTCAACACCCCACTCTCATCAATTGACAGGTCATCCCAGGAAAAAACAAACAAGCATCTGGACTAAATGAGATCATAGAAGGAATGGACCTAATAGATATCTACAGGACATTTCATCCAAATGCTGCAGAATATACATTCTTTTCAGCAGCACATGGAACATTCTCTAAAATAGACCATATATTAGGACACAAAGCAAATCTTAACAAATACAGGAAAATTGAAATAATTCCTTGCATTCTATCTGACCCCAATGGAATCAAACTACAAATCAATAGCAAGAAAGGCTATAGAGCATACACAAAATCATGGAAATTAAACAACACGCTACTAAATGATGAATGGGTCAATGAAGAAATCAAGAAGGAAATCAGAAAATGTATAGAGTCAAACAATAATGAGAACACAACACACCAAAATCTCTGGGACACAATGAAGGCAGTCCTAAGAGGGAAATTTATAGCTTTAAGTGCCTATATTAAGAAATCAGAAAGGTCGCAAGTAAACGACCTAATGCTTCACCTTAAAGCCTTGGAAAAAGAAGAACAAGGCAAACCAAAAATCAGTAGATGGGAAGAAATAATAAAGATTAGGGCAGAAATTAATGAAATAGAAACCAAAAAAGCAATCCAAAGAATCAATGAAACAAAGAGTTGGTTCTTTGAAAGGATAAACAAGATCGATAAACCCTTAGCAAATCTGACCAAAAGAAAGAGAGAAGAGCACAGATTAATAAAATTAGAGATGAAAAAGGTAACATCACAACAGATGCCAGAGAAATTGAAAAAATCATAGGGACATACTATAAAAGCATATACTCCACAAAGTATGAAAATCTGAAAGAAATGGATGATTTCCTTGATTTATATGACCTACCTAAATTAAATCAAGATGAGATTAATCACTTAAATAGACCTATAGCAAGCATGGAGATCCAAGCAGTTATCAAAAATCTCCCAACTAAAAAATGTCCAGGCCCAGATGGATTCACTGCTGAATTTTACCAGACCTTCAGGGAAGAACTAACACCATTGCTTCTTAAGCTTTTCCATAAAATAGAAAAAGAAGGAATCCTACCAAATTCCTTCTATGAAGCCAGCATCACCCTGATACCAAAACCAGGCAAAGATAGAACAAAAAAAGAAAATTACAGACCAGTCTCTCTCATGAACATAGATGCAAAAATTCTCAACAAAATATTGGCAAACAGAATACAAGAATATATCAGAAAGATCATTCACGCTGACCAAGTAGGCTTTATCCCAGAGATGCAGGGATGGTTCAACATACGCAAATCGATAAATGTAATACATTATATAAATGGACTTGCAGGGAGCCACATCTAGTCCCCACCACTAGACGGCGCTGGCACTGCAGGAAACCACATGTAACCCGCCTTTACAAGATGGCGCTGACCTCGTGGCGTTCAGCTTCTTTACGACAGTGCTTTCGCGCCAACCGTATTCAAGGTACGCGCATGCGCTTGACGCAACCTGTCCTGAGCCTATCCCGTGGCGCCTGGTGGTGACAAGCGGGTAAGCAGCCAATCAGTAGGTGCCTCATTGCCCATCCCCCAATAAAAGTAGCTGCACATCCCGCCCCCGCGTCTTTCTCCATCCGCTCTCCTGTTAACCAAGAAGCTCTCCAATAAAGTGTGATCAAGAAGGATCCTCGTGTGGTGATTGTTCTTTTCCCGCTGGTCGGGGGGGCTCGCCGCAAAGTGGTGCCGAAATCCCGGGACGCCGGGAGCCTTGTGGTCACCAGGGGAGAGACCAAAGGAGGATTCAGAACTTGACACACGGAGAGGAAGGTACCGGTAAGTCATTCTTTTTTTTTCTTTTCTTTTCTGTGTCTCAGTCATGTCCGTGTCTGAGGGCCTCGCTGTTCTTGCTGTTTTTTGTTTGTTTTGTCTGGGTCTTTCTATTGTTTTGCGTTCGTTTCTATCTTGCCTAGTCTGCTAATAGCCTGGACCGGTTAAACCCGCGGTAGACAACGCGGCTCTGGTCCTTGGAGCCTCGAGTCAGATAAATCCTCGGTAGATAACGTGGGGCTGGCTGTTAGTTTTATTTCCAGCCTTCCAGCTCGTGATGGGTAATACATCGAGTGCCCGGTATTCTCCCATTGATTTTACTCAGCCTATAAAGGAAGTTTTGAAACAACGTGATCTAAAGGTCTCTAATGCCACTATTAAAAAGATTGTTAAAGACATTGATGCTGCGGCTCCATGGTTTGCGGCGTCCGGAGATCTCTCATTGCCCTCATGGGAAAAGCTGGGTAAAGACCTTGAGGCGGCTGGGGAGGAGGGTCACTTAGGTCGAGGTACCCTCCCTTTCTGGAGGATGATACATTCTTGTTTACGTTCTGGAAGCCACCCGGACCCACTTCAGGAGGGCCGGAGACGGCTCAGACAACATCAGGATAGTTTGTCAGAATCTGATGCAAGTGGGGATAGCAAACCCAGATTATATAAGGAAGTACAGGAAAAAAGGGCCAGTCATTTCCCGGGAGGAGTTCCCAATAAGGCCAGTCATTTCAAGGAAAAGGTTCCCTGCCATGTAGAGGAGAAGGCACCCCCGTTAGAAGAGAGTAATGAGGGCTCCGGCTGTATGCACAGGAGGGGTGAGGACTTCCCTAGGGCCCCACCGCAGCAGGGGGCTGTGGGGTTATATCCTTCCCTACAGCCGCTGCGACACCTGAGTATACGAGATGATCACGGCAGTAGTTCTGCTTCTGATCAGGAGGACTCCAGTGGGACAGAGGGACAGGATTTAGAGGAGGCAGCTTTGCATTGTGCTCAGGATACTCAGTTTGTGGGCAGGCGTGTCTGCCCTCCCGCGGTTAGGGGGAGGAGTGCCTTAAAAGAGGAAGTTGGTATTCGGAACCGAGCACCGCCTAGTGCTCTGCCACGCCCTCATGTTCCCCCCCCCCCATGTCCCAGCCGAGGATCGCTGCCATTTTGTTAAGCCGCGGACGTGGTCCCGCCTGGCCTCCGCTTTCCCGGTTTTTTTGAATAACACTACCAATCAAAGAGGCTGGGAGCCAATCCCCTATACGGAACTTAAAGATTTAGTTCAGGCCTGCAAAGACTTTGGACCCACTGCTGACTATTCACTTATGCTGCTTCGCAGACTCACGCAGCGCACCCTTACTCCTGGTGATTGGTTAGACTTAGCCCGGGCTTGTCTAACGAGGGGGCAATATTTGGATTTCAGATCACTGATTTCTGATAAAGCCCAAGAACAAGCTAGGCAGAATATTATGAAAGGGGACTGGGACTGGACTTCTGATATGCTTCTGGGGACTGGTCCCTTTCTTACAGATCAGCTCAGTTTCCATCCAGACGTGTATATCCAAATTAATAATATTCATTATCAGGCTTGGAAGGAGCTCCGTAATAAGGGAGAGGTCGCAGGACAGTTGACTAAGATTGTTCAGGGCCCTACAGAGCCATTTTCTGATTTCTCAGCTAGAATGTTGGAAGTGGCAGAAAAGACAATTGGCCTTGCTGACCACACCATGCCGTTTATACAACAACTAATATTTGAACAGGCCACTAAGGAGTGCAAAAAGGCTATACAATCAGTAAGAAGGGGAACATTGGATGACTGGCTCAAAGTCTGTCGAGAGATAGAGGGCCCTCTGTCTAATGCAGGATTAGCAGCAGCGGTCATAGCTGCCGCTAAGGCTCAACGGACAGGGAATCAAAAGGGCTGTTTCCGATGTGGTCAATTGGGACATTTTAAACGCCAATGTCCTCAAGCGGATAGCCCAGCCCCTGTCCGAGATGCGGGACCGGCACAGCGCCCCCCTGGGACTTGTCCTAGATGTAAGAAGGGAAAACACTGGGCTAATGAATGTAGATCTGTGAGGGATATTAATGGTCTGCCCCTCCCCCCTCTTTCAAGTAATCAGGACCAAAAAAACGGGGGGAAGGGCCCACGTCCCCAGGGCCCACAAATTTATGGGGCAATGCAGACACCTCAGGTCCCGGTGACTGTGGCGCCAGGTCCCCCGCTGCCTCAGCCCGGAGAGCAACATCGGGCTCCGCAGGCCTGGACCTCTGTGCCACCTCCGGATTGGTCTTAACTCCGGAAATGGGCGTGCAAATCCTGGACACAGATGTGTCTGGCCCGCTAGCAAGAGATACGGTGGGCCTTCTTTTGGGGCGCTCCTCCTCTACTTTAAAGGGTCTCATAGTCTTCCCCGGTGTTATCGATCCAGATTATACAGGTGTAATTAAAATTCTTTGTCATTCCCCCTATGGGGCAGTGTCAGTGGCCCCTGGGGACCGTATTGCCCAATTGCTGATTTTGCCTTCTAACCATTCTTTATTTCCTGCACTAGATAAGGAAAGGGGTGACAAGAGCCTTGGGTCTACCGGTGTGGACTTGACCTGCTTGTCTTTGGAGTTGGATCAAAGACCCCTTCTGCGCCTGACCATAGAAGGAAGAGAATTCTCAGGACTGGTGGACACTGGGGCAGATAAAAGTATAATAAAATTAGATTCTTGGCCAAAAGCCTGGCCCTTGCAGAGATCAGCTCAGATCTTGCAAGGCTTAGGGTTTGCTAAAACACCACATATGAGTGCAAAGGAGTTAACATAGACCACTACAGAGGGTCAAAAGGGAAAAATCCAACCTTTTGTGTTGGATGTTCCCATTAATTTATGGGGAAGAGATATTCAGACCCAGATGAATCTTCGCTTGACCAATGATTATTCAGAAGCTAGTAAAAATATGATGAAAATTCAGGGCTTTGTTCCAGGCTCAGGTCTAGGGAAGCACCTTCAAGGGCAACCTCAGCCCATCATCCCGGAGGAGAAGCTGGATCGCTTTGGGTTGGGTTTTTCTTAGGGACCACTGAAAATTCTGCTTCCAATTTTGAACAGGTGCCCATACCTTGGATGACTCATAAGCCAGTGTGGGTTCCTCAGTGGCCCCTCTCACAGGAAAAACTGGAAGCAGCCCAGAGGTTAATTGAGGAACAATTGCAGTTAGGCCACCTGGAGCCCTCTATTTCCCCTTGGAATACACCTATATTTGTGATTAAAAAGTCCTCTGGAAAGTGGCGATTATTACATGATTTGAGGGCTGTCAATGCTCAAATGCAGGTCCTGGGCCCAGTTCAGAGGGGCCTGCCAGCGCTTTCTGCTCTCCCCAGGGAATGGCCAGTGATGGTTTTAGATATTAAAGACTGTTTTTTCTCCATACCCCTTTGCCCTCAGGACAGAGAGCGTTTTGCTTTCACATTACCAGCTGTAAATCATGAGAAGCCTGATGCCCGCTTTCAGTGGCGTGTGTTGCCACAAGGGATGTCCAACAGTCCCACTATGTGCCAGCTTTATGTAGACTCAGTGTTATTTGTAGTAAGACAACAGTTCCCCTCTTTACGTATGATCCACTATATGGATGATATCCTACTCACAGCCCCTACCTTAGATGTTTTGCATGTCTCCTTTCAGGAGGTCATCAAGGCGTTGGAACATAAGGGTCTTTTTATTGCCCCAGAGAAGGTCCAGCAAACGGATTCAGTAAATTTCCTTGGGTCCGTCATTGGCCTTCAGTCTGTGAAACCTCAAAAAATTTGCATCCGTACCTCCCACTTGCATACATTAAATGATTTTCAAAAACTTTTGGGGGACATTAATTGGTTGCGAGGTTTTCTCCATGTCCCCCGTGCAGATTTGTTACCATTGTTTTCCATTTTGGAGGGTGATCCTGAGATTACCTCTCCTCGTGTGCTCACTGAGCCAGCTCGTCAAGCCTTAAGCAAAATAGAAAAGGCCCTTATGAAGGCACAGCTTAAACGCTTTGACCCTTCTAGTCCACTTCTTCTTTGTATTCTAAAAACAAGGGATGTCCCCACGGGAGTGTTATGGCAGGACGGCCCTCTTTTGTGGATTCATGGACATTCCTTGGGAGCTCGTACCCTGCAGTACTTCCCACAGTTGGTTGCCCAACAGGCTTGTTTGGGTTTGAAATTGTGCCTAACTCATTTTGCAAAGTTGCCTGATAAGCTTATCATCCCCTATACTAAGGAACAAGTAGAGACTCTATCCGGTACGGTTGATGAATGGAGCATTCTTATGTGTGCTTTTCCAAATCCTATAGATAACCATTACCCAAAAAGCCCCATTCTGTCCTTCGTGGAAAAAAATTTAGTCTATTTTCCCCGGGTCACATCAAAGGGCCCTTTGCCCTCAGCCCCTGCCATTTTCACTGATGGCTCAAAAACAGGTCGCGGAGCTTATATGGTTCAGGGCTCAGAACCTGTGGTGAAGTTCTATAGGCCTGACTCTCCCCAAATTGTGCAATGCATGATTGTCTTGGAGGTGTTTCAGACTTTTGGTAGTCCCTTTAATTTGTTCACAGACTCACAGTATGTGGCTAATGCAGTTGTTGGACTGGAAATTGCTGCCTCTATTCGTTCTGCTAGTCCTGTCTCAAACATTCTTTCTCAAATTCAATCTCTCATTTGGCAACGCTCCTCCCCCTTCTATGTTACCCATGTTCGTGCTCACTCCTTGCTACCAGGACCTATATCTCAAGCAAATGACTTGGTAGACAAAGCCACGCGGATGACTATGTTAGCCATGAGTAGTCCTAAAGATATGGCCACCGAGTTCCATAGACTGTATCATGTTCCTGCTAACACCTTAAGAAAGACCTTTGCCATTTCTAGGTCCGAGGCACGTGATATTGTTAAGGCTTGTCAATCCTGTGTCACTTTCCTGCCTTCTCCACATGTGGGTGTGAACCCACGGGGCCTAAGACCTGGTGATCTTTGGCAGATGGATGTTACTCATGTCTTGGAATTTGGCAAGCTTAAATACCTGCATGTCTCGGTGGATACTTGCTCAGGAATCATACATGCTTCTCCTCTTGCAGGGGAAAAGGTTACTCATGTAAAAACTCATTGTTTGGAAGCCTGGGCGTCTTGGGGAAAACCGCGACGCCTAAAGACTGACAATGGCCCTGCTTATGCTTCCTCTGGCTTTCGTGCCTTCTGTGCCCAGATGCAGGTTGCCCACACTACTGGCCTACCTTACAACCCACAAGGCCAAGGTATTGTGGAGAGAGCAAATAAAAGTTTAAAAGCTATCCTTTTTAAACAACGAAGGGGGATAGCGGAGAATGCAACCCCCAAGGAGAGAGTCTCTCTAGCACTCTATACCCTTAATTTTTTAGTTTTGGATGTTCATGATAGGTCTGCAGCAGACAGACATTGCCACCAGGGGGCACAAGCACATCCGGAACTGGTCATGTGGAAGGATGTGTTGGATAATAAATGGAGGGGACCGGATCCTGCTTTGGTAAGATCCAGGGGAGCTGTTTGTGTTTTTCCACAGGACCAGGAATCGCCACATTGGGTCCCGGCCCGGCTAGTCAAGACGCTGACATCAACTCCAGAGGAGAGTCCAGGGGACGAGGATGGCCATCCAAGTACGAGTGCCAAAGATCCTGTGGATGCTGATCCTTATGTGCCTGGAGACTAGTAGAGGAGAATTGCGCTGGGGCATCCTGTCTGTTTTCCCCAAGCCCCTGCCCGTTCGCCACACGGCGAGAGTCCTTCCTCGGTTCTTCACCACTCAGCAAGGTCTCAATCTCCCTACGGTTGTTAAAGACCTGACCCTTGCCCCCCTGGGGGAGGCTCGACACTTCGAGGAAAGTGGAAGTCTCTGCTTTACTCTCGCCCGTGAACGTGACTCTTGTATACAACTGGAGATGCAGGCATTTGCTTGGTTTAGGGGGAACAGGAGATGGGGCCCAGAATCTACCTTTCGGAATTCGTCCCACAAAGCTTATAGTTACCCCTTCTCAGAAGAGGTGATATGGCTCAATGGTACCTTTTTTCGTGGCCAGAGAGGTACTGTGGCTCTGCCTCAACCACGCCTGGCACCTCACTGTATGGGAACTTATGAAGGGGACCTTTGGCCATGGACGGAATGCCAGTCCAGTACTGTGGGCTGGGCAGATGTGGGACGGACCTTTACTTATTCCCCGAATATGAAAGGGCCTTTTCCTTTACAGTTGTCGTGGACGGAGGGACCATTTCTACAGGATAGTACTATGAACCCATTTTCAAAGTGGGTTCTGTGTGGGGTTAATGGTAGCTGCACAGATATGACACCCTTTGTTTTATTACGGGGGGGGACAGTTGCCCGTAATAATGTGTCTGGAATAGTCCATGAGCTACTATTCCTGAGCGAATCCCTTGAATGGAGATATGAGAGAGTGCTCGGGGGTGTCACCCGGATAGGAAAATACCTAGGAAAAAATGCCTCTTATGCCCCCACCCCGGTGTGTGTCCATCCACCATTCATGTTTGTCCTTAGTAACTTTTCTTTCAGCAATTGTTCTAATGCTTCTTGTTATTTGTCCCAATGTTGGGACGCAACACTCTATCATAGAGCCATGGTACTTAGGGTCCCCCGTTGGGTCCCCGTGCCTGTAGAGGCTCCTAGTACATTGTCTTTGTTCAGGCATAAGAGAGATTTTGGAATTACAGCCGCTGTTATTGCTGCGGTGGCGGCTGCTGCTGCCGCAGCTACAGCCGCAGGTGTAGCCATGGCTTCTTCAGTTCAAACCGCCTCTACCTTAAATACCTTGGCTTCTTCCACAGCTGCCGCCTTAGACACACAATCAAATTTAAATTCCCAACTCAAAGGTGGCATTATGATCCTAAATCAAAGGGTGGACTTAGTTCAGGAGCAAATTGATGTTCTTTGGCAAATCGCTCAGTTGGGATGTGAATGGAAACTTAATGCCTTATGTATCACTAGTGTTCAATATGAAAACTTTACAAGGGCAGCAAATCTGTCAAAGCAACTGTCCTTGTACTTGGCAGGGAATTGGTCCCTAGATTTTGATGCGGAATTGGAAGAACTAAGACAAGCTATTGTTATGATCAATTCCACACGAGTGGACATTAGCCTGGCTGAGGGTTTTACCTCTTGGCTTTCCTCTGCCTTTTCCTTCTTCAAGGAGTGGGTAGGGGTAGGGATGTTTGCAGTTTGCTGCCTTGGGGGCTGTGCGCTGTGCCTCTGGTTGATTTGTCGCCTGCAAGCCCAGACCAGGCGGGACAAGGTAGTTATTTCTCAAGCACTTGCCGCTTTGGAGTGTGGATCCTCCCCCCAGATTTGGCTGTCGGCCCTGAAAAACACCTAGTTTTTCCCTGGCCCCTGCCCCCTTAGGGCCTGAGGTGCTCATTATACAAGGAGGAGCAGAGGGTTGGTGTTGGGAGCACGACATTCATTGGCGCTCAGGCTGCGAGACAAAGTACTGCACATGAGGTATGCTCTTAGCAGCCTCATGGAGGGCATGTTTGATTGCATATGGGTTGGTACCGACATCCCATCTCTGAGAAAAGGTACCGGACGGGTAAGGCACCAGCCTGGCTGGCCACCTGGCCTGGGGTCTTCACAATGTCCTTTTGTTTATCAGAGATCAAACCTCTACCTTCACCTGCTGCGCTTTATAATAGAAAGGGGGAACTGCAGGGAGCCACATCTAGTCCCCACCACTAGACGGCGCTGGCACTGCAGGAAACCACATGTAACCCGCCTTTACAAGATGGCGCTGACCTCGTGGCGTTCAGCTTCTTTACGACAGTGCTTTCGCGCCAACCGTATTCAAGGTACGCGCATGCGCTTGACGCAACCTGTCCTGAGCCTATCCCGTGGCGCCTGGTGGTGACAAGCGGGTAAGCAGCCAATCAGTAGGTGCCTCATTGCCCATCCCCCAATAAAAGTAGCTGCACGTCCCGCCCCCGCGTCTTTCTCCATCCGCTCTCCTGTTAACCAAGAAGCTCTCCAATAAAGTGTGATCAAGAAGGATCCTCGTGTGGTGATTGTTCTTTTCCCGCTGGTCGGGGGGGCTCGCCGCATGGACTGAAGGACAAAAATCACATGATCATCTCATTAGACGCAGAAAAAGCGTTTGACAAAATCCAACATCCCTTCATGATAAAAGTCCTACAGAGACTGGGAATAGAAGGAACATATCTCAATATAATAAAGGCTATTTACAACAAGCCTACAGACAACATATTACTAAATGGGGAAAAACTGGAAACTTTTCCACTAAAATCAGGAACAAGACAAGGGTGTCCACTGTCCCCACTTTTATTTAATATAGTACTGGAAGTCTTAGCCATAGCAATAAGGCAAGAGACACACATAAAAGGGATACAAATTGGAAAGGAAGAAATCAAGTTATCATTATTTGCAGATGACATGATTCTATATATAAAGGACCCTAAAGACTCTACCAGCAAACTGTTAGAGCTGATAAACACCTACAGCCATGTAGCAGGATACAAAATAAATACACAGAAATCAGTATGCTATATATCCTACATATATCCTATATGCTAACAACAAACACACAGAGGATGAAATCAGAGAATCACTCCCATTCACAATTGCATCAAAGAAAATAAAGTACCTTGGAATAAACCTGACCAAGGAAGTAAAGAATCTCTACAATGAAAACTATAAAACAAGCAAGAAATTGCAGAAGACACTAGGAAATGGAAAAGCATCCCTTGTTCCTGGATTGGAAAAATCAATATTGTGAAAGTGGCAATCTTACCAAAAGCAATCTACACATTTAATGCAATCCCCATCAAAATTCCAATGGCATTCTTCATGGAAATAGAAAAAACAATCCAGAAATTCATTTGGAATCACAAAAAACCTCGAATATCTAAAATAATACTGAGCAACAAAAATAAGGCTGGTGGTATCACCATACCTGATTTTAACCTATACTACAGAGCCACAGTAACAAAAACAGCATGGAGAGCTGGAGAGATGTCTTAGCGGTTAAGCGCTTGCCTGTGAAGCCTAAGGACCCTGGTTCGAGGCTCAATTCCCCAGGACACATGTTAGCCAGATGCACAAGGGGGCGCACGCATCTGGAGTTCGTTTACAGAGGCTGGAAGCTCTGGCACGCCCATTCTCTCTCTCTCTCTCTCTCTCTCTCTCTCTGCCTCCTTCTCTCTGTCGCTCTCAAATAAATCAATAAACAACAACAAAAAATTTTGAAAAACAGCATGGTACTGGCACAAAAGCAGACATGTAGATCAATGGAACAGAATAGAGGACCCAGATATAAGTCCAGGTAGCTATAGCCACCTGATATTCCATAAAGATACCAAAAATATTCATTGGAGAAAAGACAGCATCTTCAGCAAATGGTGCTGAGAAAACTGGATATGTGTCTGTAGAAGGATGAAAATACATTCCTCTCTCTCTCTCCATGTACAAGAATTAAGTCCAAATGGACTAAAGACCTTAACATCAGACCAGAAACTCTTAAATTGCTAGAGGAAAAAGTAGGGGAAACCCTTCAACATATTGGTCTTGGCAAAGACTTTCTGAATATAACCCCAGTTGCTCAGGCAATAAAACCACAGATTAACCACTGGGACCTCATGAAATTATAAAGATTTTATACTGCAAATTACACTGTGAATAAAGCAAAGAGGCAACCTACAGAATGGAAAAAAATCTTTGCCAGCTGTATATCTGATAGAGGATTAATATCTAGGATATAAAAAGAACTCAAAAAGTTAAATAATAAGAAATCAAACAAGCCAATTAAAAATGGGCTATGGAGCTAAATAGAGTTCTCAAAAGAAGAAATATGAATGGCTTACAAGCATCTAAAAAATGTTCTACATCCCCAGTCATCAGGGAAATTCAGATTAAAACTATATTGAGATTCCATCTCACTCCTGTCAGATTGGCTACTATCATGAAAACAAATGATCATAAATGCTGGCGGGGATGTGGAGAAAGAGGAACCCTTCTACACTGTTGGTGGGAATGCAATCTGGTCCAGCCATTGTGGAAATCAGTGTGGAGGTTCCTGAGACAGCTAAAAATTGATCTACCATATGACCCAGCTATAGCACTCCTAGGCATATATCCTAAGGACTCATCCCATTTCCTTAGAAGTACATGCACAACCATGTTTATTGCTGCTCAATTCACAATAGCTGGGAAATGGAACCAGCCTAGATGTCCCTCAACTGATGAGTGGATAATGAAGATATGGCACATTTATACAATGGAGTTTTACTCAGCGGTAAAGAAAAATGAAGTTATGAAATTTACAGGAAAATGGATGGATCTGGAAAGGATTATACTAAGTGAGGTAACCCAGGCCCAGAAAGCCAAGCACCGCATGTTCTCTCTCATATGTGGATCCTAGCTACAGATGATTGGGCTTCTGTGTGAAAAGAAAAAAACTCAGTAGCAGAGGCCAGTAAGTTAAAAAGGAGATATAAAGGGAAGAGAAAGGAAGGGAAGAGGGTACTTAATAGGTTGGTATTGTATATATGTAAGTAGAAGAATAGATTAATGGGGATGAAAAGGCCCAAAGTGAGGTCAGGGGAAGAGATTGAGTAAAGGAAAGGTGGAGGGAGGGCTAATCAAAATCTCAGAGGATGCAAATAAATCATATGGAATCCTCTGGTTTTGGACAATGGAACACTCAGGAGCCATAGATCGTTGTTAGAAATTTTTCAGTGCCAGGGATGGGATACCTCCAGTGAGTTGTTGGCCAAGGAGGTCCCTGATGCCCCCAAAACATTATAGGCCATTGCCAAGGCCCTTGGTTTCCCACCAGGAATAGATGGTAAGACCCTATTTCTGAAGACTCCACATACTTGGGCTGCAAGGCCACTGAGAAATCCTGCTGGAACTGAGCTGATAACCTCCTCCATGTAGACCAGCTGATAGAAAGCTGGAAGAAGCCATTCTACATGTAGTTCAATGGGAGAAAGAGATACCACCAGTGAAGATACTCAATAGTGGACACTGCAAGCCTTATAATTGGCCAGCCAGGCCAAATGAGCCAATGGGTGCAATAGTGGCACGTCTGTCATGGTGGAAACCAACTGCCCTCCAATTGGACTGGAGGCCCACTCCATGGGAGGGAATATATCCCTGATACTAAAAACTTAAAACAAGGGTAGTCATGAGCCCTAGGGGTACAACATCTGCTGATGTCCGGCTAAATGTATATACTATGCTTATCAAACTGCCCAGTAAGCATTTCTCTTAATATTTATACCCTTATATTAACACTACTCTCACTTTGGGTAGAGAATCTTCTCTTTTCAGATGGCAGTGACCTTAGGACGACTCAGAAGGTATCATAGTGCTGGAAAGAAGTGACTGGAGTACTGAGTAACATCTCGATCACACCTTCCAAGGCTCAGGGTCTAATGCAGAAGAGGTGGTGGAAAGAATGTGAGAGCCAAAGGAAGGGTAGGACTCCTTACAATGTCCTCCCTCCAGACATAAAATGGCCTGGATATCCATGACCTCATAGTGCCTGATACTACCAACACAAGACCATCATAAGAGGAGGAGAAGATCATGACATCAAAATAAAAGAGAGTGATTGAGATGGGGAGGGGATATGATAGAGAATGGAATTTCAAAGGGAAAAGTCGGGGAGGGAGGGTATTGCCATGGGACATTTTTTATAATCATGGAAGATGTTAATAAAAATTGTGAAAAAAACTAAAAGAATAAATAAAAATAAAAGTAAAAAAAAAGAATTTTTTCTTTTTTCTTTTCATTTTTTCTTTCATTTTTTTTTTTTATGTTGTCATTGTTGGTTATTTTCAAGGTAGGGTCTCACTCTAGCTCAGGCTGACTTGGAACTCACTCTGAAGTCCCAGGTTGGCTTCAAAATCACAGTGGTCCTCCTACTTCTGCCTCCAAACTGCTAGGACTAAAGGTATGTGACACCACACCCAAGCAAAGTTGTCTTCTTTAAAAAGAATTGTCATTTGTACTCATTCAGCCTTTCCTGGGTGGACTTCACCCTCAGGCGTCTTTTCCATTGTTTCCATGTAAAGAAGTTGGCCCACCTAAATGGTGGTGATCTGTTTAACAACAGCAGCTTTAGCAACCTAAAACCAGTCTCTGGACCAGTAACTTTAAACTTGCTTGAATTTCCCAACTTTAAATCATACATTCAGTTCTATTCTTCTACCATGCACACCAGTCCATTGCTTCTAAATTCACACTTGATCAAACTCTCTGGAGATCAGAACACAGCCAGCCTTTATGTCCATGTTCCAGTTCCAACAAAGTTCTCTGCTGTGTTTCCTTCCCCTTTGAAAGTTCATAAGGAAAGCCTCCCAACACAGTTCTCTCTACACTGTTTCTAAATTCTCACCAGAATAGCCCAGAAAATTTGGCTTACCACTCTATAAGGCTTCTGCAGTCCCAAGTACCAAGTCCATTCACATTCCTCCTGCACACAAGTTCCAAAACCACAAAATTCATATGATCAGATTCATAACAGCAACAACCCCACTTCTAATACCAAATTAACTGTGCAGTCAGCTCCTTGTTGCTGATACAAACATCTAACAAGACACAGATTATCAAAGAGGTTTATTTCAAACTTAAAAAATCCAGGGGAATACCATCAATGGCAAAAGAAGCTATTTCACCTTCATAGATCCAAGCAGAGAGAAACAACCAAATAGCCATTACCAGTAGCAAGCATGAACTGCAAGAACTCAAACTACTTTCAGTACACCCTTGTGCTGGAATGGAGATCTGTCCCAAAACACACTTTAGGGCTGAACTCCAGGATCTGCCCACAGTAACATGCCCTGCCCCTACCCTGTAGCGAGGATCTGCCTGCTAGGGGCTCAAGGAGTAAGTTCAAGTTTAATAAAACGCCTGAGTCTATGGGGTCATACATTCAAATTATCACATTCAAACTACCACAGGCACATCATCAGGCCTCAGAATGACTTTGCTTTTATCGTCTCTCAGAGTCACTCTCCTTGCTTGTCCAGAGGCTCCTTCTCATTTTGCGGGGAGAGGTGCACCCATCCCTACAATTCTATGTACAAACCTGCATTATATGTACACACCAAGCCTACCTGTGTGCATATCAGATCTGAAATAATGTCTTCATATCAAGCAAGCACTTCTGTGCACACACCAGCCTATAGTTCTTTGTGCACACCGAGCCTGCAGTTCTGTTTGTACACTAAGCATTTATTGCTTTCCATGCACAGGACCTTCTGCATGAGAGTCTTTTCCCTTAGCACTTCACATATCTTCCTTCTTCCTATCACTTAAATGCAGCCACCATCCAGAGCCTCCTAAAGCAATGGCCTCCCTTCCGTTTAAGTTGTTTTCTCCTTACATGCTTCTTCACCTCTCTCTTGGTGGTTTTCATTTAAATGACCAAATTATTTGCTATAATTCTGTTTTGCTGGCAACTCACTGCCTCAAAGAAGCAAACACATGACAGAAATCATAAGCTATATATGTCAAACTCAGCTCTAGGAAACGCCCACTGGAAGTGCACACAGCAAGCTGGAGGCCCTCAGGACTGTGTTCCCACACTCTACCAAGGCACTTCCCAGGTCTCTTAGGTAGATCCACCGGAGAACATTCCCAACTGCCACACCCAAAGACCCCACTGAGCTGAAAGAATCCAGATCGGTTATTGCTCCAATTCCCTATTAGGGCTACTTCTTCAGAGGAGAGATTGAGGTAGTTTAGGGTGGTGACTAGGGCCCCTGAAAGTAAAATCAGGTGATGTCCTTGAGCCTGCCTTTGCAGTCTCCACTTTGTTAGAAGTCAGAGAAGGATTTGGGCTTCTCCTTATCACTTGACTAAAGGAGTTTTCTAGGAAGGAGTTCCTCTTTCCTAG
Organism: Dipus sagitta; assembly: GCA_036346955.1. Taxonomy (NCBI): domain Eukaryota; kingdom Metazoa; phylum Chordata; class Mammalia; order Rodentia; family Dipodidae; genus Dipus; species Dipus sagitta. The sequence goes on from CM070770.1 coordinate 40,265,032, forward strand.
AATTAAGTTTCATGAAAAGGATTCAACCTGAACCTGGCATTGTGGTTCATTAGCTCAGCTCCCCAACTTGGCATCATGGCTGGTTAGCTCAGCTCCCATTCAGAAACTATAAATAACCCCAGTCTGGGATTCTAGGTGGGCTTTTCCCCCTCTTGCCTTCTCATGGGCATGAGCTTTTCATAATCTCTCCTCTTTCCTTCTCTGAATCTGATAAAGTCTGTCTAAACTTGATGAAAGCTGGAGGCTAAAGCTGCCTCCAGGCCCGATGTGGACCACTGGGTGTGTTTTGTACCGTGACAGCCATAGACTTGCCTCAAGGGGAGCAGACTCAACACCTACCCTGCAGCCGCCCCCATGGTGATGCTGCATGCTGACCCCACCAAGGGTTAGGCGAGGCCTGTCAGCTAGGGACAGAGCAGCAAGCCTCAGCCTGTGTGACCCATTGTTTCTAATGAGCTGCCAGCTGCTGGGGCTCCAAGCTCTCTCAGTCCAGCTTGTGGCTTCTTTGCTGAGACTGAGGAAGCTGCCTGGAAAGCGAGAAGGACAGAGAATACAGGCAAAGGAGATGGAGGACCCAAGGCCTATGCAGTGTCCAGGAGACAGGAGCTCATCTCCCCTGAGGGATGGGCTGAGGGTTTGGCTACTCCCCTGACCATAAATGGCTTGGCCAGGGCTCTCTTGGAACCACCTCTGGCCCTGCCTCCCCACTTTGCTCAATGGGTATTCCTACAAAAGGGAGACACAAGCCAACAGCACCAGCAAGAGAGGAGCTTGCCACAGGCAGGAGTCAAGAAGGTTCTTGGAAGGTTCTCAGAAATGGTGAGTGAGAACTAGCATCTTTTCTCTGCCTAACTTTCATTTCTGTCTGTATGAAGCAGGTTCAGTGACAGTAAGCCTCAAGTCTCCCAATTCAATAAACGTAACTGTACCCTTGGTACAGCGAAGTCAAGGAGCTTGGCTTTTAGTTATTTTCCTATATGCAAAATACTAATCATTCAAAAGCATCTCATTCATATTTGCTTTCATCTTTGGCTCGGCGCTAAGGAAGCCCTTCCACCCAGCAAGGCTCAGCGTGGATGTCCCAGCTGTCTTCATTCCTGCGTGGGGCCGCGGGCCTGGATCTGTGCTTCTCCCTGGCTTACTTGTTCTGCCTGCTGCATGACGAGCAGCCTGGGCAGCAGCTTCCACCTTTCCTGTTGACTTGGGGTTCATTTTTGCTTATGACTTGCTAGATTGAGAAACCAGGAGGCTTCTGTGTTGTCTTCATTAAACAGTTATGGAAACAGCTAGGCAACTATCAGTGGGTGAGTGACTAAAGAAATGGTAGTGTACATCCATAAATATGTATGTACCCAATCTATAATGCAATATATATGTATATATGCATATATAATATTCCTGGATGAATATTACTCAGACTTTTTTAAAAGTTTTTTTAAATTTTATTTATTAGAGACAGAGAGAGGGAGGGAAATTAAAAAATGGAGAGAGAATGGGCATGCCAGGGCTTCCAGCCATTGCAAATGAACTCCAGATGCATGTGCCATGTTCTTCTGGTTTATGTGAGAAGTGGAGAATTGAACCTGGGTCCCTAGGCTTCGCAGGCAAGTGCCTTAACCTCTAAGCCATCTCTCCAGCCTGTTACTTAGTCTTTAAAAGGAGGAGGTCCTGCCATTTGCCACAACCTTGATGGACCCAAAGGACATTATGCTAAAAGAAAGAAATCATACAGAAAATATTGCATATCTTGGGGCTGTGAAGGTGGCATGCATCTATCTGCACACATGTATGCATAGATCATGTGCATATGCAGACACCAGAAAATGCATAGCTCACATGGAATTTTAAGGTGTTAGAATTCACAGTGGAGCCCAGCTTTGCAGTTAGGAAGACCTGTGATGTAAACTGATCTCTACCACTGACAAGATGGTGACCTCTGGAAATCTACCTTTGAGGGGGATAGAGGAGGTCATTGAGAACAGTACCAGTTATAATCACCTCCATCCTCCTCCCCCATAAACAGCAAACTCTTGAGGGACACTCAGCCACTGAAATGGAGAAAGTCCTTTAGAATCATTCTGTAGATATTACACACTGCTCAGACTAGCAGTAAGTAAGAAATGTACTCTATCAAACTCTTGAACATTGAATATTCCCACTTAATGCTTACATATGCAATATAATGGTTTCCCCATGCTGGGTCTGTGCCAAACAGGCCTTAATGATCATGGCACCATGTGATTCTCCTTTACCCCCAACTAGAGTATTTCACAGGGTGGTGGGTGCAGCTGCAGGTCATAAATCTCTCAGGCTTATGCTGGGAAGTGGGCAAAACCAGAGAATAGTGTTCCGTTTTGAGGATGGAAAACAGAAGCCTGGGAGATCAGATTGGCTGTGAGGAGAAAGAAACCAGAAAGTGCATCTTTTCCAAGACCATACAGCTATGGTATGGTGGCAGTTGGTCTCAAACCCAGACCAGGGGCTCTGAGTCAGGGTTGCCTCACTCCAGCTAGCTATGTCTCTAAATGGCACCATGTCATGTTTATCTTTCCATGACAGCATTGTACTGTGTTTCTACAAAATATGAAGGCCTTTCTGAAATCGGCCAAAATCTCTGTCACCCAATGTTGATAAACAATGCGTTGTTGCTGCTCTTCTTCTCATTCTCCCAAAGGAAGCTTTGTCTGTGGCCTGCTGACATCACTGCCCGGCACTCGCTGATGAGATAAGCCTAGGCAGCTGCGTCCAGGGTAGGGACCATCAGTGTCCTTGTGGTAACTGTCAGCTCGGCCAGTGTTAGCATGAAGGGCAGTGGTCAGGACCTTTAGACAAAAGGACTCTGACTTAAGAACCCCACACCATTCCTCTAACAGTGCCCAGAACGAGAGGTTTATCATTCATGTGCAAGAACTGCGGGAGTTGCATGGAAGCCTTGTGGAGGGCTGGGGAGAGCTTGTTGGCCGAATGGTGCCATCTTAGTAGAAGGATGACCATGCTTATTGTGGATCCAGGGCAGGTATAGCATGTAGGTGGTTAAAGCACTTTGTCTCACGGATTTGCTCGTCTGTTAGTATTTCAACTCACTGGTTAGCTCGCCGAGAGGCGTGTTCCATCAGTTCTGCCCTCATGGAGCTGTCTGCTCTTGGAACCATCCTTGGGTCGGATCTGAGGGACAGAGACTAGGGTCATTTGCCCATGTCAGAGAGAAGCTCTGACTGTTCTCCAGTTGTTCATGACAGAATTTCTGATGAATCCTTGGACCCCACTCTCCTCTCCTGGTAATTTTATTTATAGGGTTATTTTAAAAATATTTTAATTTTTCATTTGCAAGGAAAGAGACAGAAACAAAGAGAGATCAGCAGGCCAGGGCCACTGTAAACAAATTCCAGATGCATGCACTGCTTTGTGCATCTGGCTTTACATGAGTACTGGGGAATCGAACCCAGGCCATTAGGCTTTGCAAGCAAGCACCTTTAACCGCTGACCCATCTCTCCAGGCCCTAAAATGAGGTTTTTGAGGTTTAAAAATGACCTTTGAGGTACTTCAGGCCTGAAAGGTAAGGATTGTTTGGGATACTTGAATCCTTCTCAATATTTCTCCTGTTAGAAACATTTAATGTTAAAGCTTAGCAACCATATTGCTGACAGAACCACAGGATAGTGTTAGGGGGCTACAGGGAAGATGGAGAGCTGAAGGGGAGGCCGGGCCCCAGGTGTCAGGGAGGTGGGACTGAAGGAGGGCCCAGACAGGGTCCACCAATCAGGATGGCTGGACCCACGGGCATGAAGGTTCAGAAGGTGGAAACAAGCAGCCTAGGGAGGCCAGGCCAGGAGGGGTCACCTGTTAAAGTAGAGCAGGGCCCACCCTTTCTTCCTGTGAGGCAGAGAAGAGACCTAGTAGGGCAGCTTGAAAAGATGCACCAATGAGCTCAAACTAGAGTGACAGAATGGGGATGGGAAGCAGGGCCCAGGCCAGGTACGAGAGCTCCTGGGCAGGGAAGTCGGTGCCCTGTGGGACACACCATTTAATACAGATTCCGTATGAGCCATCTGGAAAGTGGATCTTGGGGAGGGTGGGGAAGGGTTCATTTTTCTGCCACCCTCACAGCTCGGAGTCTTCTGTCAGACCATGGAAAACCAGTAGCCTAGTCTTCTGCAGGTTAGCTCTCCTGGGAAAGTGACCAACAGTTAGGGTTGAACCGTGCTATTTGGATGACCTTTTGTTCCAAGCTGAAAATACTAAGTACTTCTAAATTCACACAGTTCTCCCTTTGATAAGAGTTCCAAGAGAAAGCAGTTTCCAGCACATTGCTGAGCTCCGGTACCTGACCCCATCAGCTAGCCCTGCATGGGGAGGGAAAGGAGCAAGAGCTTGCTCCTGCCGAAGGATTAGCTCTCTCCAGACCCTCAGGCTCTCTGCTCGTCTGTTCTGGGAGCCCAGACTGGAGCTGGTAGAATCCATCTATGGAATCAGAACATTTTTCTTTTTCTTTTTCTTTTTTTCCAGGATTTAGGGTGAGAGTCAGGATTGGTGGAGTTTGGGTTAGGGTTCAGGAGGTTGTTAACCATTCCCAGGAGTTTCAATGTTTCCTTCTCTCTTGCAGCGTTTTTCACTAAACTTCACACTGCCAACGAACACAGTAACTACAGCAGTCCCCTTTCTCCAGGTAGGTCAGTGAAATGTCGAGGTGGAATTTGCAATGGGCATGCTAGAGCCCAGTCCCGTGGACCTCGTGTACGGTGGTAAGGTGCAGAGTCTGGGTTGAGGTGTGCTGAAGGCAATGTATTTAATTATAAAAAATAAATGTACATTTTAAAAAGAAAAACCAAAAACACAAAAAGAAACCTCTTAAATTCCCTTGAGCAGAAACACTGGCATAACCCTGTCCCTCTCATTCTGTCTGATTTTTCCTATATTTTAAATTTTCTTCTTTGTGCTATTGTGATTGTAGTCTATATATAATTCTTTTAAAAAGTTACTTATATATTTAAGAGACAGAAAGAGACAGAAAGAGGCATGCCAGGACTTCCTGTCACTGCAAACAAACTCCAGATACATGGGCCATTTTGGGCTTCTGCCTTTACCTGGGTACTGGGGAATCAAACCCAGGCCATCAGGCTTTGCAAACAAGTGCCTTTAACCACTGAGATATTTCTCCAGTCCTACATATAATTCTTTTGTGTATGTATGTGCAGATGTACACATGTCTTCAGGTGCACACATGGGTACGCGTACTGTTGAGACCAGAGGACAACCTCAGCTGTCATTCCTCATGTGGTGTCCATCTTTTTTGAGACAGGGTGTTTCATTGTCTTTGGGCTCCATGAAATGCCCCTTGGTGATAACTCCCCCCCACCTTTTTTTGAGGTAGGGTCTCACTCTAGCCCAGACTGACCTGGAATTCACTATGGAGTCTCGGGGTGGCCTGGAACTCATGGTGAACCTCCTACCTCTGCCTCCTGAGTGCTGGGATTAAAGGCGTGAGCTACCACAACCGGCATAACTCCCTTTTTTAAAGAAAAGTATTTATTTGCATGTGCGAGAATCTCTTGCCACTGAAAATGAATGCTCATTGGTGCCTGGGGAATTGAATCTGGGCCAGCTTGCTTTGCAAACAAACACCTTTATCTCCTGAGCCACTCCCTCAGCCCAATAACTCCTTTTGTATTATTTATGCAGAAATAGGGTCTAGCTATGTAATTGAGTTTGGCTTTGAACTCAAGATCCCCCTGCCTCTACCTCTCAAGTGCTGGGACTATAAGCATTCACTACCATGCCTTGCACCATTTTTATTTTTTGCCAAAACCAGCCCGAGTCAGTGCATTCCTGAAACAATGGCTGACTCGTCCCACCATTCTTGGAAAGAAAACCCTGTAGGCAAATGCAGGGTTAGAGTAACATGCAGGTCAGGAGGTTGTGCTTAGGTGAAAGTGGTATCAGTCACCCGAGGATCACACATCAGTGCCTGCTTACAGCATGTCTCTGCTGGGAGCTTGGAATCCACACACTCCACGCACTCAAGTTCAGTTAGGTTAATGGTTATCCATGGGACCTTGGATGACTCCCACAACTTCTCTAAGGTCCATCCATGCCTTTTTTATTTTTTTTAATTTAAATCTAATTTTTTTTTTGGGGGGGGGGTTCAGGGTAGGGTCTCGCTCTTATCCAGGCTGACCTGGAATTCATTATATAGTCTTCAGGTGGACTCAAACTCATGGCCATCCTCCTACCTTGCCTCCCAAGTGTTGGAGTTAAAGTTGTGCACCACCACTCCTGGCTCCATGTCACGTTTTTTGTTTGTTTGTTTTTGCTTTTTTTGAACTTAGGGTTTCACTCTAGCCCAGGCTGACCTGGATTTCACTATGTAGTCTCAGGGTGGCCTCGAACTCATGGTGAACCTCCTACCTCTGCCTCCTGAGTGCTGGGATTAAAGGCGTGTGCCACCACACCCAGCTCTCCATGTCATTTTTTAAAGAGATGACAGTCTCTGAAAGCCACTGGGACTGTGAACCCATCAAAGTTGTCAAGAGGATTAAATAGTAGGTCTGACAGTGCTTTGCAAAGTTGTTAAAGGGCCGACCAAAGCATAATGTGGTGCCCATTTGACTCCCAAACAGCTCTAGAAGCAGCTACCACTGTCCTCATGTTACAGATGAGGAAATGAGGCCTTGTAGCTTCCAAGCAAATGAGCCCACGGCAGGCAGAGCAAGCTCTGTGATCTTTTTATCCTGTCTGTGCTGCCAGGGGCCTAATGCAGGCTCATGTGTATGCTGGGCAAGTGAGCAGTACCTGGTACCACTAAGCTACACATCAGTCCCCAGGGCCTGGGCTGCCAACCCCACAGGACTCTGCGTGACCCAGTGTACACGCTTGCTCCTGTAGAGCCTTGTTCCCAGAGGCTGAGATCACTGCAGCACCGCGGAGGTGAATGAAGTGCAGTACCCCTCCTCAAATGGAGCTGTGAACCAGAAACAGTAATGTGTTATTCAATATGGGCGAGTCTCCAGGCCTATTAACCTGTTAACCTATCATCTGCTTCACTGAGTACTTGCAAACAGTTAGGGTTTCCTTTAAGAGCCTTGCTCCAGGGTCCATGTGTCCCGCTAGCAATGGGGACAAGTAGGCAAAGGATGCTGGAAGGCACGGGAACAGGGGCAGGAGAGGTAAAAGCTATCATGACGAATCCACAGGATGAAGAATGAAGACTCAGCCTGAGTTTCTGAATTCTCCCTCTAGCCTAATTTCATTCTAACTCTTAATGGGAAACAGAGGACTCAGGCTCTATGTCATAGTTGCTCTTGTTAACAGTTTAGGAAAAAAGGTGAACTTTAGGCAGAATAGCTTAACCTTTCATAGATTATCTCACATATACGTGTTCTATAGATTGTATTTTCTCACAATACGTGTTCTTTTTTCATACAGACTTCCTCTCCAGTTGTCACTAGTGGGAAAGCAGCAGTAAGTATACACTTCAATGACCACGCCTTGGTTCGGTCATTTGCAAAATGAAGATAAAATTGCTGTATTCAGGACTGGAGAGATGGCTTATTGGTTAAGGTGCTTGCCTACAAAGCCTAAGGACCTATGTTTGGCTCTTCAGATCCCATGTAAGCCAGACACACAAGGTGATACAAGCGCGCAAGGTTGAACATGCACACAAGGTGGTGCATGTGTCTAGAGTTCAATTACAGTGGCTGAGGCTCTGGTGCACCATTTCTCATTCTCTCTCTCTCTCTCTCATAAAAAAAGGCCAGTTTGTTGGGCTTCCCTCAACATTTTTTTTAATGTTCTATTCATCTCTTGCATTTGTTTTGATATTTGATAGGTGAACTATCACCAAGGCCTGGACTGGACTCAACAATTATCACTATAGCATCTCAGGTCAAAAGCAAGCGAGGGGCTGGGAAGAGGGCTTGCCCAGATCAGATTCCACAGTACTCACGGAAGCCGGATGCTCAAAGTGGCACATGCACCTGGAGTTCGTTTGCAGCAGCAGCAAGAAGCCTTGGAGCACCTACTTACTCTCTCTGTCATTAAATATAAATAAATGAATGAATATTTTAAAAAGTGAGATAGAACATACAAAATCGCAGATGGATTCACAGTGTTGAGCAGAAAAAGCCAGATATAGAAGAGTCTACACCTTATATTTATATCTGTATGATGTTGAAAACCAGACCAAACCCGTGCTCAGTGATAGAGTCCAGGCAAGTGGTCACAGACGGGAGGCAAAGGGAGTATTCTGTTTTCTGATCTGAGGTTTCATTGTAGGGGTGAAAGATCATCATGTGAAAAGTCATCAATGACTTTTGAGAAAGTGATATGACATACAATTTTTTAAAAAATTTTGTTTATTTTTATTTATTTGAGAGCAACAGACAGAGAGAAAGAGGCAGAGAGAGAGAGAGAGAGAGAGAATGGGCATGCCAGGGCCACCAGCCACTGCAAATGAACTCCAGGCATGTGCACCCCTTTGTGCATCTGGCTAACATGGGTCCTGGGGAATCGAGCCCCGAACTGGGGTCCTTAGGCTTCACAGGCAAGCGCTTAACCACTAAGCCACCTCTCCAGCCCTGACATACACTTTTATTCTGTCATAAGACCACACCCTGCCAGAGACTCCAGCATTATAGAAGAGTTACACATTTTCAGGGATTCTGTGGGTTTTGTTCCAGAAAAATCTGCAGATCTGAAAACTTATGTAGCTACAAGCATGACTATTTCAATTTAGATCAAAGTGGACATTGGGAGATTGGTTAATGCATTGTGGTAGTTTGAATTAGGTGTCCCTCATAAACTAATGTTTTCTGAATGTTTGGTCCCCAGCTAATGGCAATTTGGGATTTGGAGCCTTGCTGGAGGAGGTGTGTTGTTGGGGGCAGGCTTAGCAGTGTTACAGCCACCCTCCCCTTAGCAGAGCTCAGCTCACTCTCCTGCTGCTGTTTTCTACCTGCTGTGGCAGATAGATGTCCAGCCTCTGCTCATGCCATGCTTTCCCTTGTCATCATGAAGCTTCCCCTTGAGACTGTAAGCCAGAATAAAAGACTTTCCTTTCGTCAGCCATTTTGGTCAGATGCTTTATCCCAGAAATGAGAAGGTAACTACAAATGGATGTAGTACAAATACATTTTTAACAGTTACATCTAATGTTTGGGGTTGTAATAAAAGCTTTGAATTATTTTCAGGTTGTAGGTGAACATGGCATCTAATCATTGCTCTGAATTATACTTTTTAATATATTGAGGAGACATTTGTGCTTCTGTTCCCAGGAATGCCTGTTCAAACAGTAGCCCATGTCTGTTACATTAGCACTGTTACAATGGATTTAAACTATGTAAATTAGGTCCCATGAAAGCAGGTCATTTGTCATATGTGTTACAAATATCTTTCTTGGCAATCTTTCATTACTCTTTATTTTTGTATATGACATTTAGAGATCATTCAGGTTTTTTGTTTTATTTTTAATCATTAAATTTTTAATTTTTTTATTTATTTCTTTGCAAGCAGAGAGAGGGGGAGAGAATGGGCACGTCAGGGCCTCCAGACACTGCAAATGAACTCCAGATGCATGTGCCCCTTGTTCATCTGGCTTACATGGGTTCTGGGGAATTGAACCTGGGTCCTTTGGCTTTGTAGGCAAACGTCTTAACCCCTAAGTCATCTCTCCAGCCCTGATTTTTTTTTTAATCATTGGATTTTTCTTGCAGGATCTGGGCTTCCCCTGACTCTTGCTCTTTCCTCTCTGTACCAGGACTGTGGGCCCTCTATTGGATTAGCAGCAGGCATCCCGTCCCTGGTGGCCACAGCCCTGCTGGTGGCCTTGCTGTTGACTTTGATTCAGCGAAGACGGAGCAGCAGTGAGCCCATGGAGGTGATGACTGCTTACTGGGTCCAGATGTGTGGCTGGGATCAATATTTCACTGCACTAGCTTTGGGACTAAGAGTATCAATTCAGAACCTGTGCTGTTTCCTGAGAACAAGGTGGTGAAAGTTTCTAGGCTAAAATTTACACATCAGCCGGGTTGTCAGGCAGAGCTGATTTGCATACAACTCTCAAGTCACTTAAGGAAATCTCTGGCAAGAGGGATGGTAGAAAGTAGCAGTGGAGAGAGATGCTTGATGTCATGCAAACATACGTCCCTACAGTGGGTATGTTACCTACTTAGAGGGAGAGAAGAGGATACAAGCTTCACGAAAGAAGGGCGATGACAGTGTGAGGAAGGAGAGGAGAGGACGCAGTCATGAAGTGTCCATGGTAGAGGCATGTTCAGGCCATCACCTCACCCTGTACAATTTACAAGAGAATATACTTCTTCCTAGAACCCATGCAAGATTACTGTGGGAACCACTCTCAGAAATCCAAGGCACCTAGACCCATATATTCAACAATGTTCCTTGGTGTGACACACCTGTGTCAAATAGACTGGGTTCTAATCTCACTTGCTACTTATGAACGTTCATGGTTGTTTGCATGTTGATAAGTGTTAACAGGGAGCTCAAAAGCCAGGGTTCTAACCCCGACTCTGCTACTTTATGAGTTATATGATCCCGGGCAGGTGATTTAACACTGCCTTGATTAATTCAACTCAAAAACAGATATCAGAAAAAACTACCTTCCTGGACTGAGGATGTAGCTTAGTGATGAAGCTCTTACCTAACACGTGTGAGGACCTGGGATCAAGCCCCAGCCCCGGCCCCAGCCCCAGCCCCAGGCAGGAACAAAGCCCAACAAATAAACAAAAGCACTAGCTTAAGAGGTAGGAAAATTATGGGGTTAACATGAGATCCATGAGATCAGGAGTGGTGACTATCTTTACATCATGTGTAGATGTGGATACAAGCTGAGAACTTTAAAAACATTAAGTAGGATTGTGGGTTATGGTGGCATTATTTACTTAAGCAGTCATTTCTCATCCTTCAGTGGTTTTAAAAAGTATATTTATTTATTTATTTGAGGAAGAAAGAGAGAGAGAGAGAGTATGAGCATATCAGGGAAACCTGACACTGCAGACAAACTTCAGACACATGCGCTACTCTGGCTTTAAGCAGGTACAAGGGAACCGACCTGAGCCATCATATTTTTCAGGCAAGCACCTTTAACCACTGAGCAATCTCTCCAGTCCTCCAGTCCTTTTAAAATAATGTAGAATGCTAAAATATACCAATCACCAAACCAATTAAATCAGGATTTCTGATGTCAGAACTGTGGAATTGGCCTAAAAAGAACATAATATATATTTTTGCTTAGTCTTATATTTTGTGCCACTGGGGATCAATGCCAGGGTCTTCCACATGTTCTAGGCAAGTGCTGTACCACTAAGCTACACCCCAACACAACACATGTTTATTATGCATATAGCATCCTCCCCACCAATTCACAAAGGATACATGCCAAGACTGTCTAATAAACATCTGATACTGGGGATAGCACTGAACCCTGTATGTACTGTTTGTCACTATGCACATGTACCTCTGATGACATTTAAAAGGTAGGCACAGTGGTAGATTAGCATTTGCAACTGATAAACTAGAAAATTTTAAATAGAACAATGAATGTGAATATGGTCTGAACTACCATGGGCTGGCAGCATATAGAGAGTAGATACACTGGACAAGGGGTGATTCTCCTCTCAGTGGGATAAAGGGTGCTCAAAATTTTATCATGCTACTCATAACAGACATTTATATTTTTTTCCAGAATTTTCCATTAACATTTTAAGATCCGTCTTGACCACTGATAACTAAAACTACTTAAAATTAATTTTGAACATATGCCAAAGTAGAAAGTCTAGTACAGTGAACTCAATTTTTGACTCATGGCCAATCATTTTACCTCTGGTCCCACACAGTTCTCCACAGTGCAAAAACTGTATTATTCTTGAATAATTATACCCCTTACGGTTGTTTGGTTTCTTCTTCTTCTTCTTCTTTTTTTTTTTTTTTTTTTTTTTTTTTTTTTTTTTTTTTTTGGAGGTAAGGTTTCACTCTAGTCCAGGCTGACCTGGAATTCACTATGTAGTCTCAGGGTGGCCTTGAACTCACAATGATCCTCCTACCTCTGCTCCTGAGTGCTGGGATTAAAGGCATGTGCCACCATGCCCAGCTTGTTTGGTTTCATTTTAATCATGGTCAACTACAATAACTTTTCACTGTTTATTCTGTTTATTTTTATTTTTAACAAATGTAGGAAAGTGAAATACCATGTGAAATTTCAGAAATCTATGACAATCCCAAGATATCTGAGGTAAGAACTCTTGACTACTACAGTCTCTACATGTGATTCATATAGAACTAGTCAAAGGTTTCATTGTTTTAATGTTTTTAAAAGTTGTTCATTTATGAGAGAGAGGCAAGAAGTGCCTTTAACAGCTGAGCCTCTTTCCTACCCAACAATGTCTTTTTTCCCTCTCTCTCTCTCTCTCTTCTTTCTTTCTTCTTTCTTTTTTTTTTTTTTTTTTTTTTTTTTTTTGAGGTAGGGTTTCACTCTAGCCCTGGCTTACCTGCAGCTCACTCTATAGTTCCAGCCTGGCCTTGAACTCACAGTGTTCCTCCTATCTCTACTTCCCAAGTGCTAGGATTAAAGGCATGTGCCACCAAGTCTCTCCTAATGTGATGCCCATAATCCTGAAATTACTGTTTCTAATGTTTTATCTGATTTTGGGTTGTTTCAGGCGGGAGGGTCAATATGGTTGCTTTTACTCCATCTAGGCCATAAGCAGAAGTCTTTACTGTATTTTAAAAAAATTCTGTGTTCTCAAGAATCCTAGGAGATCACCCACACGTGAGATGAGTACAATGGATACACAAGAAGCCCACATCTATGTGAAGACTGTAGCGAGAAGTGAGGAGCCCCCACGTGACACTTTCCGTCCTCCGGAAGAAAGAGAGAGGAGAGGCTTGTGGTGGCTTATACCCAGGCTGAGCCTGGAGTGACGTGGCTCAGCCAGCAGCAGACCTGGAGTTGGAACAGGGCTGAAGACCCATGGACTTGACCTTGGGAAGGAGAGGTGCCCAGCTGCTTCTTAGCTTCGTAGAGCTGAAACACATGTAGGTTGCCGTGTGTCTTTAGGGGACAGCTCGGGTAAGGCTCACTCACCCTCAGACCTTGCTAATCATCAGCAGGGAGGCAGCATCTGCTGAGCTTGCTGTGTGCTCCGATGGAGGCCTTACTGCACCCGACCCCAGCAGGAATTTGGGTTTTTTCTCTGCGATTTTGGGAAAGAGGCTTGGTTTCTGAACGTTTTATTTTCTCATCTTTATTTATTTATTTTCCCTCACAACCCTTTTCTCAAGAAATAGTGATGAGGGCTGGAGAGATGGCTTAGCGGTTAAGTGCTTGCCTATGGAGCCTAAGGACCCCGGTTTGAGGCTCGATTCCCCAGGATCCATGTTAGCCAGATGCACAAGGGGACGCACACATCTGGAGTTTGTTTGCAGTGGCTGGAGGCCCTGGCGCGCCCATTCTCTCTCTATCTCTGCCTCTTTCTGTCTCTCTGTCTGTTGCTCTCAAATAAATAAATAAAAACAAACAAAAAATATTAAAAAACAAAAGAAATAGTGATGAGTCCTAGTTTCTCTGGAAGTGTTGGCTAAGGTCAGTTTGGTCCAAATTAATATATGAATTGAACTTCTGCAAGCTGTGTGAAGGAAGCCATTTCTTATTTCTGAACCTCTCAGGGCAAGAGTCCTGTGGAGCCACACATTTCCTGAGCACACGGCTGGGTCACGCCACAGAGCAGTGGAGAGGGCACGGACACCTGAGCCAGCCTGCCACTGAGCTGCCACGTGCCTTGGAGAATGCGCTTAACCTCTCCATGCCCATATTCGGTTTTATAAAAAGGAGGGGGCAATATTGCTTGTTCTATGTAGTTATTGGAGAGATTATATAAAAAAAAAATAAAGGGACTTGTTTGCTACATAGTCGGCTCTAAAAATATCAGCCCCTATTCCTTACCCCTTCTTCCTACCTCTTCCCATTCTGCTTATCTGATAAAGCTGAGCACCTGATCACCAGCACTTGTTAGCCATAGTCATAAAGTCACCAAGGAACCATTTATTCTAAACTTCTCCTCCACGACCTGCAATCTAAATTACTGACATCTAAAGATAATTATAAGTGTTGTTAGCAGTCAAGTGACATAAAATCTCAACACTGTATATTCTTATGTCAGCCAGCAAAAGCTAGTGTTGTAGTTACCTTAGTGTTGCTGGGACAAAACACCCCACCGGAAGGAAAGGATTTATTTTGGATTACAGTCTTGAATCATCACAGCAAAGGAAAGGATGGTAGAGCAGAGGATGGGTATCACTTCTTGCCACAGCAGTCGGCAGAAAGAAGCAAGAGTGAGTTGAGCTATAGCAAGGAGGAGCTGAGTAGAACACCTCTAAACCTGCCCTCAGTAACACACCTCCTCCAGCAAGGTTCCACCTCCCAAATTGCTGCCTGCTGGAAACCAAACATTCAAAACATATGAATCTATGAGGACATTCCACACTCAAACTACCACAACCAGGTTCTTATAAGTCCTAAACTCCAAGTATCAAGACTTATGGTGTTACATTTAACTTTAAGGATGCTGAAATTTGCAATGGTAGGATCACCATGGATGTGTGTCCCTGAGAGTGTTTCCAGAAAAGTTTAACTGAGTAGGGAAGACTCACCTTGGATGTGGGCAGTACTACACCATAGCCTGGGGTCCCAGACTGAATAAGAAGGAGAAAATGAGCTGAGCACCAGCATTTGTCTCTCTCTGCTTCCTGACAACAGACTGCGACTAGCAGCCTCATGTTCCTGCTGCCTTGCCAACTCCACCATGATGGACTGTACCCTCAAACTGTGAGCCAACACCAACCCTTCCTTCCTTAAGCTGCTTTTGTGAGGTATTTTGTCACAGCAATGGGAAAAGTAGCAAATACAAAAGGTATTAGAGATTCACTTTATCTGAAGGTGACTTTTCTTTGCAATGAGCATTTTGCCTAATTTCTAAAGTAAGACATATGATAGCATTGATGACAGTTCCTCAGATACCTTTGACCTTTGTGCCTGACGCACAGCTGCTAAAAGTACAGATTCTTTTATCTAAACAAGAAATTCTTCTGAGGGAACCAGAGACTTGAGCCCATGGGCAGGGCTGTCACCTTAGCTTGCAGAGGACTCTCCACGGAGGCTGAGTGGGAAGGGAGCGACATCTGACTTGGGATAACAGGCACATAAGAACCGTTGATCCTCTCTTGTGTGAGCTACTCCAGAACAGACTACTCTCTTACCTGAGAACCTCCTCTTCCAGGTTTTTCAAGCCTCTCTGCCTCCACCCTTTTCCTCATAGCCTCTTTTTACTTTCAACACTCATTTCATTTTCTCTGTGACTTTGAACAAGTGCCTTCCTTGCGTGCCAGTTCTCCTAACATCCACTTGACCTAGAAGATATATCATTCATCATGCCAACTCGTGTCTGTGATCAGAGAGTATCTAAGGAAGGCAATTCTTCCCTGGTGTGTGTGTGTGTGTGTGTGTGTGTGTGTGTGTGTGTACCAGAGTAGGAAAGGAAGGCATAATTTGCTCTGAAAGAGAATTGAAAATGAGTGTTTATACATTTTGAGCAAGTCCTGAAAATGCCCAAGTCTTTGAAGTGTCATGATGAAAAACTGTTTGGCAGGAAAGGGGTCAAAAGGACCCAGGGTTGAACACAAGAGCAAAGGGGTGAATTGAGCAGGTCCCCTCCTGCCATCCAAGGAACTCCAGAAGTGGTGGAAACCAGGGTGGCCAGGCCTTTACCTTCACTTCCCCAAGGTGGCCTCTAAGTGTCCTTCTTCCCCCATGCATGGACACTGCCATTGAGCAGGTCAGCTTCCCAAGTGGGAGAGCTGAGGTCTCCATCTCTGAAAACATCCATCACCTCCATGAGCCCCCTTGATGTCCCAGACATCTTATGTGCCTGTCCCATTGTTTCTCACCTGGAGCTTCTGATTGCTCAGAAATGTGCCCTTTTTCCTGAGCCACAGGGAAAGGGCTCTAGAAAGCCAATCACTGTCATAGACTAACAACTGCTTTTCAAAGTCCCTCCCGGATTTAACATTGTGCCAAGACTCCTAGGTCCAGCCACCTCAACAGGCAGACTTGGTCATCTTCAAGCAGAAGTTCTCAGGGACGCTGATGTTTTTACTTCTCTTACATGTTGGGAAGGGCCTTGGATTTCCTGAGAGCTCAGTAGAGGTGTGGCTTTGACACCCATGGTGTCAGCCCTCCACAGATGATCCATCACCTGGAGCTCCAGCTCTGCACTGATAAAATGGAAATAGTGGCTTTTATCCTCCAACCCCCTAGGGCAGCTGTGAAACTGGATTGAAATACGTACACCACTAAACCTTGTAGGCTATAAGTTATGACTTGTGTTTTGTGTAATTTATTTTAATTCTATTTATAATCGATTACTTAGAATATTTATTTCAGTTTTTCTACTAAACACATGAAATTTGGCATTTCTATCATTTATTTATATGTACAAAAACTTGTTATGGAATAAAGTAGAAAGTAAAATTGTTATTTTTCTGAATCTATGAAATATCCATGGCTTTTCTTTCCCTTTTTAAAAACAGAGGACATTAGCCTGGGTTTTGTTTGTGTTGCAATAGTGGCGATTGAACCAGGAGCCTCACACATGCTAGGTAAGCACCTTATCACTGAGCAAGATGCCCAGCCCAGCCCTGGGCTTTGGATAAGATAATCTTGGTATTTTCCTGGCCAGAATGTGATGGAAGCTGTCCAGTCCTGCATGGAGGATAGTCCAGTGTTATAAAGGAAAAGCTTGAGACCAAAGTCAGAAACTCACTGATGTTGAGTGACCTTGGGTTGGTCCACAATCAGTTTGGGCCCCTTTCTTTCTTCCCTCCCCCCTTTCTTTCTTTCTTTCTTTCTTTCTTTCTTTTCTCTCTCTCTCTCTCTCTCTCTCTTTTTTTTTTTTTTGGTTTTTCAAGGTAGAGTCTCACTATAGCCCAGGCTGACCTGGAATTCACTATGTAGTCTCAGGGTGGCCTTGAACTCACGGTGATCCTCCCACCTCTGCCTCCCAAGTGCTGGGATTAAAGGCATGTGCCACCACATCCGGCTTGGGCCCCATTTCTTGACAAATCATCTAGTATTTGGATTAGATTGTCCGTGAAGTTATGACCACCAGACTGAACAATCTGCCTCTGCTTTTCACAGTCTTGCAGAGTAAAGCCCATTCTGCTCCCCACTCCTGTCAGCACAGCCCTTGGTCCTCTATGGTCCTCCTCGGCTCCTAACTCACAGGTGACTAGATAGTTATCTCTCCTACATTTTGCTAAGAAATAAAAATTATTGGGCTGGAGAGATGGCTCAGCGATTAAGGTGCTTGCCTGTGAAGCCTTAAGGACCCAGGTTCAATTCACCAATACCCATGTAAAGCCAGATACACAAGGTGGTGCATATCTGGAGTTGATTTGCAGTGGCTGGAGGCCCTGGCACACCCATTCTCTCTCTCTATCTGCCTCTCTCTCTCTCTATCAAAAATAAATAAATAAATAAAATATTTTTAAAAATTATTTTATGGACCGGGCATGGTGGCGCACACCTTTAATGCACTCAGGAGGCAGAGGTAGGAGGATTGCCGTGAGTTCAAGGTCACTCTGAGACTATATAGTGAATTCCAGGTAAGCCTGGACTACAGTGAAACCCTACCTTGAAAAAACAAAACAAAACAAAAAAATATATGTATTTTTATTATTTATATTTATACATATATATTCTATGTTATGGAATATATTCCTACAATAGTATAATGCTAATTAAAGATAGATATCTTGACTCCATGTATCATCTTTGCACTCTTACCGTTTTGGTAAGAACTACTGCTCAACACATGAGCTGATTTAACACAGGTACGCTGGTTCTTTCCTATGTCTGACAACCTGGCAGATCCTAACAGAGCATCGAGACATAAAGAAAACACTGAAGACAACTGAGTTTTTCTGGAAATGCCTCTGTAGCAAAATGAACACCAAACTCCTATCCACTTGATAATGTCAGGAAGTTTTCACTGAGATACTTTGCCAGTAGCCTCAAGGCCAGAAAACAGTCTCACTCGTGGGTTCAAAAGTGAGAAGAATCTGTCTTCTTCTTTTTCCAGTACTGGATGTCAGAGAAGGAGAGATGGGAATTGCTGTTCTGATCACAGTTATGACAGCACATGCCTAGATGTGCTGTGGCTCCCAGTAAAATTCAGAAAGGACTGCCTTCCAGGAGAGCTTATTAACTCTAAGCTGTGAGGTACAAACACACCAAAATTAGACAAGTAAGACTTGGAAGCATTTTGTAAGATGACTGGATTGTACAATAGGGTGTAGAAATAATTTGGAAATTGATAGAAATCTTTGAAGACCAAAAGTTGATTTGTAATGACAGAGAAATATATCAGAGTGACATTGGCAAGGCTAAAATAAGTTGAAATTGTGTGTGTGTGTGTGTGTGTGTGTGTACATATTCTCCTCTTCTAGTTGAAAGCTTTGACTGTGTGACAACATGCTATGTTGAAGGAATTCTACTATAAATGTGACTGATTCTGTGGTAAGTCAGAGGGTAGTCACTGCTGCCTCCCCTGACCAGACATGATGCATCGGGGCCGAGGTTAAGATCTGAGTCTTCACCCTGAGACAGGGGAAGCCAGGCTGTGTCCCACCCCTGATGTCTCCTCGTTCCTCTCTGCCCTCAGATGTGGACCTTTGTCAGTACCAGATCTAGTTTTCAGACACCGAGATCACCCAGAAAGGGCTTCTCCCCAGTTTCTTTGATGTCCTGCTCCCTCCTGTCACATGGGACTCCCCTCTGCTTTTCAGAATCCCTGGTATTTCTATCTCACGGCCTTGGCTTATGCTACTGAGGACACAGAACTGGAAGCCCAGGTGGATGTAATCTGCAGGGCAAAGAACTGGAGAGGAAGGGGTGACACAGGCACAGATCCGAGGTCTGAGGAGGGTCCCCTTGAGTATTCCACTGAGCATTGCTCAGAACCTGCGTGTGAGCACACAGGAGTCAGGGCAGCAGTACCGTGAGCTTGGCCAGGACCAAGAGCCAAACAGCCAGAGTGGAAAACATGGCAATTCAGCAGGAATTGGATAGAATACTGAGGAAAGTGTTGCCTTAGTAGTGGAAAATGTAGAACACAAAATGCATTGCAGGCTATAGTGCTATTCAGATCTCACCATCTTAAAGACATAGTCTCCTTCAGTACTCCAGGAAATAAACTATATTTCTTTTTATTCAAACTTTTTATTGACAGTTTCCATAAGTAATACAATAAACCATGATAATTTCCACCTACCATCCCCATTTCCCCCTTCCAAATCAACTCTCCAGATCTCACATAAGCCAGACACACAAAGGTGAGGCAAGCGCAAGGTCGCACATGCCCACTAGGTGGCACAAGCATCTGGAGTTCAATTGCAGTGGTTGAGGCCCTGACACGCCAATTCTCTTTCTCTCTCTCTCTCTAAAAATAAAAAAAAAAAATTAAGAAAAGAATAATGAGTTTTATAATATAATAAGTGGTATCATAATACCTGACTTGAAATTATACTACATAAGCAATAGTAATAAAAACAGCCTAGCACTGGTACAAAAGCAGGCATGCAGACCAATGGATAGAACAGCAGACCCAGAAATAAACCCACGCAGCTACAAGCACTGATCCTCAACAAAGGCACCAAAACCCAAACACTGAGGTCAAGACTCCTCTTCAACAAATGGTACTAGGAAAACTGGGTATCCACACAGAAGAATGAAGCTAGAGGTCTACCTCTCTCCCTGCATAAAAATCAATTCAATGAGCCGGGCATGGTGGTGCACGCCTTTAATGCCAGCACTCAGGAAGCAGAGGTAGGAGGATCACTGTGAGTTTGAGGCCACCCTGAGATTACATAGTGAATTCAGGTCAGCCTGGACTAGAGTGAAACCCTACCTTGAAAAACAAAACAAAACAAAAATCAATCCAGGGAATCAAAAAATTTAATGTAAGATGTGACACTTTAAACTTCTGTAGGCAAACAGGGAGACACTTCAAAATATAAGACTAGGCAAGGACTACCTGAATAGGACTCCAATGGTTCACAAACTAATGGTAAGAACTGACAAGCAGGATTATCCTAGCTTCTGCAACAGAGGAAGCTATTCCTGAGGTGAAGAGACAGCCAAGAGAAAGGAAGAGAGTCTTTGGCAGCAGACAAGAAACTAATATCCAGAATATGTCAAGAATTCAAAAAATGAAACAGCAGAGGGATGAATAATACAATCAATAAATGGGCAAATGAATTGAGCAGATTCAAGAGAACAGATAGCCAATAAATACATAAAAGAGGGCTCAACACTAGCCATATTTAAAATAAGTAATATTTTCTTAAAAATATTTTATTTTTATTTATTTGACAGAGATAAAGAGGGGAAGAGAGAGAGAGGGAGGGAGAGAATGGGTGTACCAGGGCCTCCAGCCACTGCAAATGAACTCCAGATGCATGCGCCACCTTGTGTATCTGGCTAACGTGGGTCCTGGGGAATCAAACCTGGGTCCTTTGGCTTTGCAGGCAAATGCCTTAACCGCTAAGCCATCCCTTCAGCCCTAAAATAAATAATCTGACTCCTACTGCAGCAACGCTCATCTTTTCCTGTAGAACAGCTGTCTCCTCCAAACAGAGACCTTTCCTCTGGAGGATCTTCACAGTTGTAAGACTCCTGAGGCTCCTCCCCAGTAAGGAGACTCTTGGGTGGAGCTATTGTAAGTCGTGCAGCAAACTTCAGGGAGTGGTACCTCTATTGGGGTGGGCTCTTCAGAGATGTAGCTGCCTTTAGTCACCCACGCTCCTGTAAGCAGCCCCTTTCCCATGCGCCTGCAGGTAACCCCAGTAAGTTCATTGGGCCACCAAGCTCCATGGGTGAAATCATTGGTTCATATCTTGTCAGGAAAAGTCACATGATGATTTCTAAGGGATGAAGGTCAAAGAGTACCCAAAAGTCTTGGTAATTTTTTTCCTGCACTCCAAAGGATCTAGAGTCCTTTGACTGGCCTTTGCTACCTGTCACCCACAGTCTGAGAATTTCAGGGGGCGTAGCTGGTGCTGGCAAAATCCAAATAGGCCCAGGGTGGGGAGCCCAAGAGCCAAAATGCTGTCCTAAAGTTCACCACCTCCTGCTCTGGTTTCTGGGACTGAGACTCATCATAATGCCCAGAAATTTTCCCTTGACCATTCCTTCCCAATCCAAAAGATCTCTATCTCAAAATCGTTACAAAGAATTACCTAATTTAATTTCTCAAAGGACACAGACTAAGGGACCATTATTCTGTAGAGGAAGAAATCAAGACTCAGAGAGGTTAGGTAATTTAAGGTCTCAGGGTTAGTAATGGGGGGAAGCAGGGAATATTAGCCTGTGTACACAGTCTCTGCTAAATCAGCAAAACCTTGTCCATTAACTTGATGTGTGACATTGGAGAAGGCACTTACTGTCTATGGGTCTTGGTTTGTAACCTGTAGAACAAGGGAGTTGTCCTAACCGCTCTCTAAAGGCCTGCTCAACATTCTGGGTCTTCCATGATCGGCCAAAATCACGTATTTACTGTACTTGCGGACACAGGTTCTTCTCCTAGCCACCAGAGGGCGCTTTGCTACCACTGTAGTAGGCACTGGGGAAGGCTGAGTTCTGAGGACTAATCACTACACTAACTGATTAAAATTCTGACCTGGGGCTGGAGGGATGGCTTAGCAGCTAAGACATTTGCCTGCAATGCCAAAGAACCCAGGTTTGATTCTTCAGGACCCCATGGTAGCCAGATGCAGAAGGGGGCACATGCGTCTGGAGTTTGTTTGCAGTGGCTAGAGGCCCTGGCATGCCCATACTCTCTCTCTCTCCCCACTTCCTTTCTCTGTCAAATAAATAAAAATAATATATGTTCGAAAAAAAATTCTGACCTGGCGCACACCTTTAATGCAAGCACTTGCGAGTCAGAGGCAGGAGGATCTCCGTGAGTTCAAGGCCACCCTAAGACTACATAGTGACTTCCAGGTCAGCCTGGGTTAGAGTGAAACCCTACCTTGAGAAAATAAACAAGCCAGGCATGGTGGCACACGCCTTTAATCCCAGCCAGCACTCAGGAGGCAGAGGTAGGAGGATCGCCGTGAGTTTGAGGCCTCCCTGAGACTATGAAGTGAATTCCAGGTCAGCCTGGGCTAGAGTGAGACCCTACCTTGAAAAACCAAAAAAATTCTGACCTAGTGGAGAAACATAATGCAGCTTTAGCAGAGGGAATTTATGAATTCCCAATAGAAATTTCTAAATACTGGAAACAGCGTTAGGCTCTTTTTAAGGTCTCAGCAGGGGAAGTTGTGTATGCACTATACTGTGTGTGGGGGAACGGGATTTATTAGTTTCTTAAGCTGTGGGTTATGATCATATGGGGTCACATAACAGTGTGGGTTTGTGAAAACTTTGGCAACAGTAAAAAGCTTCCAAATGGCAGCTCCTGCCCACACTTCATTGCAGCCAAGGTTCTGAACGCCCAACAGCACTACGCTGGGCACACCATCACTCCACGCAAGACAACTGGTACTGTGTGAAGACACAACATGCCCACTCTGTGCTGTGCACGCCGTCATTCCACACAAAACAACCTGCACTGTGTGAACACACACCATCACGCCACGCAAGACAACTGGTGCTGTGTGAAACACCTTTGGCTCAGATTCAAGACTACTGTGCATTTGAATTGCAGTGCTTTTACTGTGCATACAGAGTTTTCTGATTTTGTAGAAACATAATGACTTAATTATGGAAAATAAAGACTATTTTCTCCTGTCATTCCTTAGCATGCATCAAATCAGTATATCTTTGGATTGTGTTGTATTAGAATGTTTGATTTTAAAAATTATTGTTTGAGCTGTAAAGAAAAATGAAATGTGCAGGAAAATGAATCAATATGAAAAAGATATTATACTATGTGAGGTAGCCCAGACTTCTCAGAAAGACAAAAATCATATGTTCTGTCACACATGTGGATCCTAACTCTTCCTGTTTTATATGTACACAAATAAGGCAGTGTGAGAGATGATATAGACTATGAATCTAGATGGATCTAGAGAGGAACCACAAGTGTGGAGGAACCTTTGTGGGGAAGACACTAGTATAAGGAGATAGAGGAAGGAGATAGGTGAGAAAAGGGGGAAAGGGAAAACAAATTCATATGAAAAATGGCATAGTTAATCCTAAGTCTTTGTATGGTAATAGAAAAAAATTTTAAATTTCTCTTTGGGCTGCTGACTGGAATCACTACCACTAATGGAAAACCAAGATTTTTGTAACATACCCTAAACCAAAGACCTTCATAAATATAAGCTTATTACTCATACAGGGATTGTTGACAAGTTTTGGTCTGTTTTTCACTATACCAAAAAAGGTTGCTTAATAAATATTTGATATCACTATATATTTTGCATAGTGGTATACATATGATATCACTAAATATTTATATCACTATAAAATATTTATCTCCATATTATGTAAAGAATATCATACTTGGGAAGCAACAAAGCAACAGAAAAAGACTACAAGATGGGGCTGGAGAGATGGCTCAGCAGTTAAGCCACTTGCTTGCAAAGCCTAATGACCCAGGCTCAAACAAGGAGGGGGCTGGGCACCCCCAGGTCCACAGCGAATCTCTGCCCTAAGTTCCAACCCCCAGCCTCCTGGAATTCTCTGGGGATTATCCTCAGGCCATCCTGTGTCCATTCCCACCCTTACCAAAGACAGAGCTGCCTGGCCACAGCACTTCAAAGACGATCTCCCCTGCACCCTGCGCTGCAGGCACACGCCCAGGCCCACCATGCCCGGGCCCACTCATGCACACATCGCAAGCAGGGTTGATTAGATCCAAGGTAGTCAACTGACCCACAGCAGCCTGTCAATTGGCTGGAGGCCTAGGTTAAACCTGCTAACTGGCGCTAGCAGATTCTCCAGTCCCCAGAGATAGGAAGAGGAGTGTCAGGGAGGGAAAGGCAAGTGTGAGGGGTTGATGAGGCCCCTGACAGTTAGCCGAGTGCCAGGCCCTCCCTGTCTCGTCAAAGGTGGGGCTTGAAGGACATCCAGCTGCCGTCCTTGGTCAACCTTTGGGCTTCATGAGATCTTTGTCCCTGGTCTCCTTGGAGCACGATGGAGTGTCTAGATAAGCTTTAATTCACCTGTGCACCATTCACTCACTCAGTCCAAATGCTACCTGGCTTTAGGCTCGGGGCTCAGTCGCCCATGATACCTGGGCCCTGGCAGGCCTGGTGTGACCATTCCCACTCCCCAAGGGCTTGGGCTGCATTTGTCTGCTATGTGTTAAGGTCTCACCTCCCAAGTGCTGCCTGAGCCCAGCTCCAGGACACTGCTCAAGAATCCAGAAGACCTGTCTGGGCAATCTGGGTTAGACTCCCCCATAGGAACATCTGTGAGCTGTGAAACCTGCACACAAGAGCTCAAATTCCTGGATGGAAAGATGGCTTAGTAGTTAAGGTGCTTGCTGGCAAAGCCAAAGGACCCAAGTTCGATTCCCCAGCACCCACATAAAGCCAGATGCACAAGGTGGCACATGTGTCTGGGATTCATTTGCAATGGCTGGAGGCTCTGGTGTGCCCATTCTCTCCCCTCACCCCCATCTATCTGCCTCTTTCTCTCGTAAATAAATAAATAAAATATGTTTTCTTAAAACCTCAAATTCCCACCAATACCCTACTCAATGGAGGGCTGAAGCCAGGACTTCTGCCACCCACGTGGCTACCTCTGCTCTCTCTCCTTCCCTCCCAGTGGCTCCCCTCTGGCTCTCCTCCCTTGGACGTAGACTGATGGTTATCAGAGGTTGTCCCCAGCTCTTCAGCAGGGTGAGGACACAGAAGCAGCTGAAATGGGTGGTCTCTTAAAGGTCCCTTCAAAGCATAGGGCCTGTCTGGTCTGCGTCCTCCGGAACGAAGCAGGAGGTGGGTATGAATCTGGTAGGGGAAGTTCCAGAACTACCCCTCTTGTCTTGGGTCCCCTGAGATGAAGAAAACACCAGTGTCTACCTGAGAAAGAGCTGGAAGTCAGGAAGAGCTTCTTTTAGTGGTTTAGGAAAGTGCACTTCCAGCTGAGTGAAAGCCATGGGAGGGGACAGGCAAAGGGCGAGTGTACGTGGAGGATCAAAACCCATGGATTATATACATGCCTGAAACTGTCAAATGTAGCTTTTAAAATACTGAGTGAAGAAAAGAAGACTTTCAGCTTGCTTCCTCCTGTTTTTATTGGAGATACTTCAGGTATACAGGGGTCAAGTGGTTTTGATGGACCTCCGTGGGGGAGCCACAGATGACATCACCAGCTCTACTGAAAAATGCATCCTGAATCCTAAGCAGCAGTGGGACACATGATCTTTAGAACCCGAGCCATTGCCATGCTGTGCCTTCTCATGTCTCCAAAGCTAGTCTAGTATATTCCAATATAGTCACTATGTTTCTTCTACTAGCAATCTTCATTTCTATCAGACCTAAGGAATCCCAAAACTTCCTAAGCATCTTTTACAAATATGAAGCATAGTTTACTTAACCTGAAAGGAACAAGAAAAAAAAAAAGCTGACAGCTTATTCTTAGGCATTTCGTTCCAGTGGTTCAATGTATTCCAATCCCAGATGGGCAAAGATTTCCTCTTCACTTTCTGCTTTGAGAAACACCCTCTGAAAACATAAGGAGAAATATATGCATTCAGATTATTTTTTTTTACTTTGGTTTTATCAAGGTAAGGTCTCACTTTAGTCCAGGCTGACCTAGAACTCACTCTATAGCCCCACGCTGGCCTCGAACTCACAATGATCCTCCTACCTCTGCCTCCCAAGTGCTGGCATTAAAAGTGTGATCACTACGCCCAGCCAGATGTTTTTCTTAAGCATCTCAGTGCAGACAGTCAAAGTACAAGTACAGAACTATCTTGTCAGAATGAAGCATTAGAAAGCATCATGCCCTGCTTCTCACAAAAGTCATCACAAGCCAGGGGTCATGCCCATCACCCCGGCAGTCAGGATGCTGAGGAAGAGGACTGCTGTTAGCTCGAGGCCAGTTTAGGCTAAAAGGTGAGACTCTGTCTCACACAAATGAAAAAAGCCATAGTAACTTATTTCTTAACTTTTTTATTTTCCAAACCAAGAAAACAGCACCAAGTGAATTAAGGTAAAGATCACAACAGCCTTCTCTATTCAGCAGAAGGCATTTGGATTTTTTCCCCCTGAGTTTGCAATTGTTAACCACAGCTGTTCATTAGAACCATCTGACGGAGTTTTAAAACAATATTATTATTTATTGGAGACAGAGAGGCAGACAGAGAGGGAATGGGTGTAGCCGGGCCTCCAGCCACTGCAAACAAACTCCAGATGCATGTGCCACCTTGCACATCTTTATTTCTTGTTCCTTTCAGGCTTACATGGGTACTGGGGAATTGAACCTGGGTCCTTAGGCTTTGAAGGCAAGCACCTTGACCACTAAGCTATCTCTCCAGCCCACACCCGAGGGAGTTTTTTTTTAAAACAGTTGAAGCTTGAGTCCAATGAAATGGAAATCTCAGGAGAGGTGTTGTTTTTATCGACTTAAAAGTTCCCAGTAGTTCTATTGTGATGTGTTCTGGTAATGATGGGGCACTGGTAGTGTTGGGTCCTCCACACTCTTCCACACCTGCCTTTAACCTCTCACCCCAGCTCCACCCACCATCTCTTTCCCTCCATCCCTTCTGGGCACATATCAGGCATATGTTTAGTTGAATTATTATGTATTCACGTGCAGGTTTTTCTAAATTACACTCTATGAATCTGCCTCCACCCACGTGCTTAGTTCCTGAAGCTATCCTGTCATGTCAGCATCTACTGTTGCCTCCTCTGTGAGATGTTCTTGAGTTTTTTGTTTGTTTGTTTGTTTTGAGAATCCCTGCTCAGTCCATGAAGGTCAAGTAGGGCTGCTCCGATCTCTAGGAGTATACAACCCAGGTCTGGCCAATCAGAGCTATAGCAGTGGGATGGGGGATGGGCACATGCAAAAGCATCCTTAGGTCTCTTGCTGGAATTCAGGAAAGACGCTCTTCTCTGTTGGAATAACTAGAAGAAGGGAGTTCATGGGAAAACCTTACCTGGGAACAAAAGCCGCCCTGTGGAAAGTGTGTCTGGGCACCTGGATACAGCTGCCCATGCAGCCAGTGTGACTCGTGGATACTGAGGTATCTAACTCAAGTTCCCTTCCACCTACTTGATTTGGGGTTCACTTTCTCGTAAATCAACACATCTCATTCAGACAATAAACTCTTGCAGGGCTCAGATCTGCTAGCCATTTTGTGTCTTCTTCCCCTGCCAAGCCTAGTTTGGTGTCCTTGGCACAAATTAGAACATTCAACCTTTGTGCTCATGGATTTAGCAATTAAATCATTCTCTCTCTCTCTCTTTGGTATTTTTTTTTTTTTTTTGAGGCAAGGTCTTGCTCTCTAGCCCAGGCTGTCCTGGAATACACTATGTAGTCTCAGGGTTGCCTCAAACTCACAGTGATCCATCTACCTCTGCCTCCCGAGTGCTGGGATGAAAGGTGTGTGGCATGCCTGGCTTGAATCATCACTTTGCGAACCATACAGATCTGTGTCACTTTTTGACTGTGACAACAGCAAGGTGGCTCTGCCAAGTGAGCAAATATATATCCCCCATAGCCTTAGGCAGTTTTTAAAGATTTTGTTTTTGAGAGAGAGAAAAAGAAGCAGATGAAGAGAAAGAGGGGGAGAAAATGGACACACAAGGGTCTCTAGCCACTGCAGACAAACTCCAGACACATGTGCCACCTTATGCATCTGGCTTATGTGGATACTGGGGAATCAAACCTGGGTCTGTGGGCTTTGCAGGCAAGTGCCTTAACCACTAAGCAATCTCTCCAGCTCAGCTTTAGGCATTTTTGATTAAGATTAGTTTCCTACTTTAATCTTTAGTATGCAGAGCCAAGCTAGAGGAAGTGTGTAACTGGGGCGGATCTTGAGTCCAGCCCTGCTAGGTGTGTGGAGAGCTAGTCTGAGCTCTGGATGTTTGTGCTTGTGGTTCTGGTTTTCCTCTCTCTGCTCTGGATGTGTGGAAGTGAGCCAGCTTCTTCTACCATGATGGTACTTCCCCTAGAGTCAGAAAATCTGAAATAAGCCCTTTCCTGCCATAAGCTGCTTCTAGTTGGGGTGTTTGTCCCAGCAATGAGTCGGTAACTGCAACAGTAAGTCTTACTATCCTTCTATCTCTGGGCATCTATGCCACTCTACTCCTTACAGAAGAGGCCACTTTCCCTGTGTTTGAGGGGTATTCCAGTAGAGTGTGTCATTTGAGGGAATCCCTGGTTTTTTTTTAGAGTAACACTACAAACACCAAGAACACAGCAAACTCAATTCTGATCTCTGCTACACTGGCCTCTGAAGCCCCATGATCTCATTGTCTTTGAGCCAAAAGCCCCAGCGTTACACTCTGGGCAAGATGGGGACTGTCACCTGTGGAGATCTTATCTTTTCAGCTATTTTCAACCGTGGTCAATGGGGAGTAGGACATTTACAGCAAAGGGAAGTGTGGAGGTTTGAATGTAAAAATGTCCCCACATAGACTCATGTGTTTGCAGAATTAATCCCTAGTTGATGGCACTGTTCAGCAAGGCTGTGGAACCTCTTAGGAGGTGGAGTCTTGCTGGAGGAAGTGTTTCTGGGGTGGGCCTTGAGGTGTTATAGCCAAGGTTCATTTGCATTTCCTCTCTCTCCCTCCATCCTGCTCACTCGCTCTCGCTCTCTCTCTCTCTCTTTCTCTCCCCTCTTCTCTCCTCTCCTCTCTTCTCCCTGTTGATGTGACATGTGACCCCTGTTTCCTGTTCCTGCCATGCTTTCCCCACAATGATCAACTTGCTCTTGAAACTGTAAGCCAAAAGTAAACCCTTTCCTTCCTTAAGCTGCTTCTGGTCAAGTATTTTGTTCCAGCAACAAGAAAGTAACTAACACAGGAAGCATACCTGGAGGCTCTTTTCAGGGAAAGGGCTCAAGACCTAGCCTTAGGGGTAAAGACTAGCAGCCAACTTCAGGAAAAAACAACAACAACAACAACAACAAAAAACTTTACCTTGTTCTTGTCATACAGACCGTGGTTATCCAGGATCATCTTCCGCTCATGCGTGGCATAGCGCCGCAGGTCTCTCTCAAACTGCTGGAAGGAGAGAATTAAAAGAAATTACTTTCTAGTCTAGACTCTCTTCAGCCTTTGGTGTTCAGAGCCACATTAGGCACTCCAGTGAAATAGGCACCTCCACTCCACATTCCCTGGTTTGTTGTTCTTTATGGAGTGGTGTGTGTGTGTGTGTGTGTGTGTGTGTTTCCCCACTACACATTTTTGAAGTCTTAAAGTAGCTTTCTTCCTAAAGTAAAGCTGTCTTGTAGCTGAGTGAAAATAGCAGTAATGTATCTTGAGGAAGGAAGAAATGCTTTCTGAAGTTGGCAATAGTGCCATCTGGGCTGGTGATGGAGCTGGAGTGGCTTAAGTACCTGTCTACAGCTGTTGGAGTGTTTCCAGAGAAGCGGGTGTTTCTCCTCCCAACATTTGACCTAAACATCAACCCGAAATTCCAAGTAAAGTGATACTGACAAGCTATGTAGACAGAACTTCCTGTTTACTTAATTAAAGAGTTCCATACCCTGCCCAGAA
Organism: Dipus sagitta; assembly: GCA_036346955.1. Taxonomy (NCBI): domain Eukaryota; kingdom Metazoa; phylum Chordata; class Mammalia; order Rodentia; family Dipodidae; genus Dipus; species Dipus sagitta. The sequence goes on from CM070770.1 coordinate 40,294,775, forward strand.
ATCACACCACACCTGGCTGACTAGAACATCTCAGCTGAGGGCTCCAGCAGATTGACCATCCAGCTCAGGAAATCAGACCCAAAGATGAGGAGGAAGAGTGGAGCTGCCCCCTGGTGAATTAATACCCCAGGCTGAGGTGGATTGAGAGGTAATGGATTATTTGGAGAACATTCCACCAATAGTTATTCCCAGCATGTGGTCACAAACAGCTTAACTGGGAACAGGTTAGATTTGTAAATTCTTTACCTACCCTGGGCCTCTACAGAATCAGACACTCACAGTGGTGGGACCCAGCCATCTGTGTTTGAAAAGCCCCCAGGTGATTCGGAGGCATCTCAGGCAGAGAACCACTGAGGCAGAAAAAGCAGTCCCCTCACCCCACCCAGTAGCCGGCCTGCTCTGGCTTTTCCCAGCTTGGCAATCTTGGACAAGCTTCCTGTGTTCTGCAAGATTTGGCTTGACCACTGCGAGCCTGACTGCCTTCTTGGTGGCAGGTTGGTGAGGTGGCGCCCTCACAGGCCGAGCAGCAGGCTGGCATGCGCTCAGCTCCGGATGAAGTTGCAGTCATTTTCTGTTCACAAGAGAGGAGCCAGACCTCGAGTCCCACTAGCATGCGCTCTGCCCTTCCGGCTAAGCACCCCGCATCTCTCACCTGTTGTAAACTAATGTCTCACATGGTCATGACCTGCAATAACATGGACAACATGCCCTGATTTAGATTCTTCTGTTCTCAGTCCCCATCTTTCTCTGCATCCTGTCCTGCTGCCATCAGCTTTCCCTGAGCTGGGTGCGTCTGTGCTGTGCTGTTTGGAAAGCTGACACCACGCCACGGGTCCAGGGAGGCTTACCCGGGAGCCGGTCCATCCCAGCAGGGCAAAGGCCCGGCACTCATAAGGGCACATGACCAAGTCCACACGGATGGCCTTCCAGCCCTTCCCATCCTGCTGGCTGGACTTGACACTGTCCACTCTCTCATGGTACAATTTGAAAATAAGAAAGCACTTTTGAAAGTGGTCTAAAGCATCCACCTTCCTGCTGGGCAACTTGAACTTTTCAAATGTTGACTCCACAAGGTCACAGTACAAAAGTAATCCCTGAAAAGAAACAGGAAGACATGAGGAAGGGTTCCCAGTCGGTGATTATTTGCAACAGGCTCTTAATGAAATCTTTACAGATGAACAGAATATGGGCGCATGTTAACGTTGCCCACCTAACAACTAGAGAGGAGACTAAGCAAGAAGCTGTCTTGTCCTCTCAGCAAAAAGGAAATTTCTTTTGTTTGGGGCTTGCCCCAAACATCTGTTTTGGATCTTTCTTCTTACCTTCTGTTCCCAGAAGTTTGTCACTTTATGCAGAAGTTGTTGTTCTTCTTCTTCTGTTGCTTCTGGGCTAGTAATTTGTTTTGTTGAGGTAGGGTCTTGCTCTAGCTCAGGCTGACCTGGAATTCACTATGTTTTCTCAGGGTGACCTCAAACTCACAGGAATCCTCCTACCTCTAACTCCCAAGTGCTGGGATTAAGGGCGCGTGCCACCACGCCCAGCAGAAATTTCTTGATGAGAGAGGCTGAACCCTTCTCCTGGTTAGACCATCTTGTCTACTTTCAGGGAGTCTTGTCACCCTGTATCCGTTTTCCTGAGAGGGACAGGGGGACATGGTATGGTCTCACAGGTGAGTTTGGATCTGGTTCTGTGGTCCAGTCTTCACCTCTAGTGCTCATGGCTCTGGGGCCTTGTAGTTCTAGTTCTTACTTTCATAATACCTGAAGTCTCCTTTCTCCAGCACATTAGCACACACAGCCCATGCCCCACAGATGCTGACCACTCAGGTGGAAGTTGTACCAGGAAAACACTGGCCCAGCCCTCAGGACAGGTAGACCTGCGGGTTCTCAGGAGAGGGCGCTCTGCTCTCATTAGGAAGTGGCTTCTCACTGGAGGGACAGGAGTCAGACCCTGTAGATGCATGAACACTAACTCGGCTCAGCCTCTTTCATTGGCCATGTGCCACCTCACTGTAGATCTGATTGTATCCTGGGTGGGAGCTTTGAGCCGTGGCCTTTGCAGCCTGCCGTCATTTCTTTCCTTCAAGGTGGGAGTTGACCAGTACAGCATCCAAGGCACCAGCAACACCCTTATGATGGGGTTCCCCATCTCAGCAGTCCTGCTCCACCCCAGGCTCATAGCATGCTTCCCCGACTCACACTTCCAGCATATGCCTTCCTTTTGTTTTGGTCCCTTTATTTTTCTATACCAGACACAAACACATAGCCCGCCTAGGCCCCAGTGATAAACTGTCAGTGTAAATAAACAAGATACACATTCATAATGTGTTCTCTAGGACCCAAAGCAGGTACGTCTCACTGTAGGTTATGTGGCTTTGTGATGAGATATTACAAATAATCCAAAATTGGCTGAATGGTCACTGTACAACTATAAAGTAAATAATGCATGAGATTAGCAATACTAATATAATACTTAGGTGTGCAAACATCTATTTTTTACAATGATTTTTTTTGTTGTTGTTTTTTCAAGGTAGAGTCTCGCTCTAGCTCAGGCTGACCTGGAATTTATGATGTAGTCTCAGGGTGGTCTCGAACTCATGGCGATCCTCCTACCTCTGCCTTCTAAGTGCTGGGATTAAATGTGTGTGCCACCATGCCCAGCTATTTTTTAAAATAAATATTTTATTTGTTTATTTGCAGGCAGAGAGAGAGAGAGAGAAACAGAATGGGTGCTCCAGGGCCTCTAGCCACTGCAAACTCCAAATGAATGCACCACTTTGTGCATCAGGCTTTCCATAGGTACTGGGAAATCAAACCCAGGTTGTTAGGCATTGCCGACAAACGCCTTAACCACTGAGCTATCTGTCTAGCCCCAAACATCTGTTTTGGATCTTTCTTCTTACCTTCTGTTCCCAGAAGTTTGTCACTTTATGCAGAAGTTGTTGTTCTTCTTCCTCTGTTGCTTCTGGGCTAGTAATTAAAAAATCCACATCATGCCCAATCTTCTTACCCCTAATTTTAAAAAATTGCAAAATGGAAATTGCTTAAACTTTTAGCCCTTGGCTTTTAAAACTTCTCTTTGTTTCTATTCCCTATAGGTAAGGTTTATGCAAAATGCTTGTGATATTTCTAAAACCAATTATCCTTGGCTATACAATTCTATTCTTTAAAAAACAAATTTATGATACCGAAAAAGTTTTATCTATTATGTTTATTATAATATGTGGATGTATGGAAAGTAATGAAGATTACTTCTATGAATTCATTTAATTTACACTGCACACACACATGTGATAATAAGCAGATCAAGAGCTGTAATATATAATACAAGGTAGCCATCTTGGAATTATGGCTGTTTCTGAGGAAGGATCTCATGTAGTTCAGGCCTCCAACTCAATACATAACCAAGGAGACATTAGACTTCTGATTCTCCTGTCTCCACCTCCCACCTTCTGGAATTACAGGTGAATATCACCACACTGGATTATGTGCTGCTGGTATCAAACCCCTGTTAGGCACATGTCCTACTAACAGAACTACATCCCCAGCCCAAGGTAATTTTCTTAGATTCTTTCTTCTTCTACTTTCTCTTATTTCTCAAGGCTACTTTTCAGAATGACCATAAGCCACCAGGTAAGAGACTGAGAGGAAAGGTGGAGGAGGGGTGAGAAGGAAGGAGTTCCTGTCTGGAATGGAGGCCTCAACACCCAACAACTAACTGCACACATCTCTAAGGACTTGTTCGTTTATTAATTCAACCAAAATTTCTTGGGCATCTATTTTGTGCCAGGCTTTGTGTGCTAGTCTCAATAGGAGCTAAGCTCTACTAGTGAATGGGGAGTGCGTGCCTGAGAAAAGGCTGTTGTCAGTAAGTGCCTGGCAGGGTATCCAGAACGCACCAAAGAGAGTCAAGGAAAGCTCCCTGGAGGAGGCAGCATCTGAATTGAGTCTTAAAGGTGATAAGGTGGCAATTTTACAAAGGTGTTTGTTCATGGAGAAAATTTCAACTGAATCAAGTGAGAGACAAGAAACAGCTCCACGTGTGCGGGGAATGGGGGCTGCTTGGGCTGCTGGAATGAAACACGAGGGACCAGACAACGCTGCAGAGAGAGGCGGGCAGCAGAAGCCTGAATGGGACTGGGAGCTTCTGAAGAGGGTAGAGCAGGAGCCGAACAGCCACGGTATTTACCTTCGAAACCCTCCCGTCATGGAGACCAAGGCATCCGGAAGAAATGCCACAACAGCCTGTTGAACCAGCACACTGACTGCCTCGGCTTCGGCTCTGGTCACACAGCTGACGAGGTCTTCATAGTGGAGGAACCCTGAGAGGCCAGTGGAAGGTCAGTCGAAGGAGCTCTCTCCAGCCCTCTGTGGGACAAAATTCTGCCCCCAAGCAGCATTACAAGGCCCCAGGCATCAACGAGACTCCATGGCCACAGAGGGAGTAATCCACCATTCATTCCCTTCTGAACTTTTCATGGTTGTTATGGCCCCTTGATTTCCGATGGAGAGGCTGGTAATATTCTTACTACGGAGACAACATTCCACATCCTGTTCTCGTCTGACGCCCTGGTAAAGAGCCAGCCTCCTCTTCTTCCTCCTACTTCCTTTCCTCCTCTTCCTCTTTCCTTTTGTGAGATGAGGTCTGACCTGGAACTTCTGTTTCTCCTGTCTCTGCTGCCCAAGTGCCAGGATTGTAGGTATGTAACACTATGACTACCAAGTACCAGCCTTCTTGGGGCTGAGGAGATGGCACAGTGATTAAAGGCAATTTCTTACAAAGCCTGCTGGCCCAGATTCAATTACTCAGGACCACACATAAAGCCAGATACATAAAGTGGTACATGCATCTGGAATTCCTTTACAGTGGCAGGATGCCAACATGGCTATACATACACTGTGTGCATGACTAATAAAAAATACTTTAAGAACCAGCCTTCCTGATTAACACACTGTACCCTACTATGTTCAAAGATAATGCATAAAGATCTGGGATGGGAACATTCAGAAGCAGAAAGTGGGCTCCATTAGAAAAGTGAAAGTCAGCAGGCGACGAGGGAAACCAGGTGCACAGTGTCTTGAGTGGCGTGGCATGTGCCGCTTTGCCTCAAGTCTGGAGCCGGTGCATGGATGCTCAGGCCAAGTGTTACAGGGAAGAGCTACTGGCTTGGCTATTCCTACACAGCAGTGTGGAGGCAGACAGGGTGGGAAGGAGTCTATTTCCAAGAGTTGGGGTCAAGTATTGGAGGGGAGCTCATCAGGTCAGGAAGATCCACTAAGTCTGCAGACAGCTTCAATACTGCTCTTTTATTTAGGGTCCCTAAGGGGGGGAATATCTATCTGCTTGACTTTCTCAAGAATGGGGACGCTATACTCCCAAAGCTACTCACTGCTTCACTGTGAGCTAAGCTTGGGCAGTTCTTTCTTTTCAAGACTCCTTCCTCACAGTTCCTCACCCCACTGGTCCCTAGAAAGGACACAAAGCAAATCAAGTCTGTTGGTGCTTGTTTCTCACCCCAAGATGAGAAGCAGCATGGAGTTCACTTGGCTTGGGCATTCTGTAAACAAAGTTCTCAAGTTCAAATGTCCTACTTTGTTATTTCAATGGGACAGTTGCACAAATGTTTGGCAGGTGCAGAATGTTCACACTAATATATCCATCGGCTGCTCCAGTACCAAGCCAGGATGTGTGTGGAAATACTTTCTTGACATCAACAGACTATTTCTCATTTTTTTGTTTTAGTTTAAAGTTCCCCTTTTATTGTGATGTGAGCCCCCCCCCCTTTTGTTTTGTTTTGTTTTGTTTTTTCGAGATAGGGTCTCACTCTAGTCCAGGCTGACCTGGAATTCACTCTGTAGTCTCAGGGTGGCCTCCGAGTGCTGGCATTAAAGGCAAGTGCCACCACCACGCCTGGCTTGACATGACCCTTTTCTGTGATTGCAGGGAGTTTGGCCTACAAAGCAACACTGTTAGGCTTTAATACAGAAATCACCATCATGACTGACATTCAAAATACACCTCAGTTGGTACCATAAAGCTCCTATGCTTACTCAGGGATGCACAGGAACAAAAATTAGAATGAGCAACAATTTCTTTAAGAACTGTAGATATCAGCCAGGTAGCTCACACTCATGATTCCAGCAGTCAGGAGGTCAAGGCAGCAGGAGCTCAAGTTTGAGGCCATCCTGGGCCACATGGCAATTTCCAGGCAAACTGGGGATATGGGACCCAGTCTTTAAAAATTTTTTTAAAAATATTTTTTATATATTTATTTATTTGAGAGAGAGAGAGAGAGAGAATGAGCATGCCAGGGCCTCCAGCCACTGTAAACGAACTCCAGACTCATGTGCCCCCTTGTGCATCTGGCTTACATGGGTCCTGGGGAATTGAACCTGGGTCCTTTGGCTTTGTAGGCAAGCACCTTAACCACTAAGCCATCTCTCCAGTCTAGGACCCAGTCTTAAAAAAGAATAAAAGCACACACCTTTAATCCCAGCACTTGGGAGGCAGAGGTAGGAGGATCGCCATGAGTTCAAGGCCACCCTGAGACTACAGAGTGAATTCCAGGTCAGCCTGAGCTAGAGTGAGACCCTACCTTGAAAAAACAAAACAAAACAAAAAGAATAAAAGAATGGAAATACTGTAATAATTTGTTGATTCCCATAAAGCAATTCAATTGATTTTCCTTTTGGGTATGTCAGGGCAGTTAACTTAGAAGAATTATCACTACGTAATGTTAAATATGTGCCACTACATTTTAGAAATGGACTCTTGAAGGCAACTGTGGCATGTGAATGCTCAAGTCCCAGAGAACTCAATCAAATGCATGGAATCAGGTTTTCCACCCGAACCGCGACTCATACTTTCGGTGTGTTTGATGAACCTACCTTTGGAGTATTCTAAACTTTCCCCACTGACAAGTCCATTCTCTGCACCGTTACTCCAAGGGATGCATATAGGCAAGTTGTTTGCTGTTAGTATGATGAAGGGTATTCCTTGATTTCGGTGCAGAGCCAACAGCATTGAACCATTTGATGGAACCACCAGTTCATTAAATGAGCAGCTGTTTCATTCACTGGGCTGGAAGTGGCTCACAGGAAGAGGGAAAAGGCCAATTTACATAGCTAGGGAATTGGAACTCCTTACATTCTAAGAGCACCTGGCATCATTGGACAAGGGTTTATCTAAATAAAACATTGTGCTGCCTCCACTTGTGTAAGTGTTGAGAGTCCTCACTGTCGTTCCTAACCATTTACTTACACGTAATACTTACACAAATTTAGTTTTAATGGCATCTCTAGAGCTGGTGTGTCAGGCTTATTAAATGTACAGTTTTGGGACCCAGAATATAAATGATAATTTTTTTCTCAGACTCTTGTATTTCCTCTGTGGCATTGTATAAAGCTTACTATCACTTATCCAGAACTTAGCAGATTTACAAGATGACTAAGGGTCATGTATAATGTCACTGGTGGGAACACTCATGATCTGGTTTCCTTCCTGTACTGGCTCGTGGTTTCATTGTCTGTCTGTTTGTTGTCATTAAACAGAAGATAAATGTTTCCTTCCGCGCTATACTCCCCCCATCCTCCCCAATATTCCCTAGTAGAAAATCCCCTTACTTTCATATTTTTTCTTTTTTTATGAGAGAGAGAAAGAGAAAGAGAGAGAGAATTGATGCACCAGGGCCTCAGCCACTGCAATCAAACTCCAGACACATGTGCCACCTTGTGCACATGTGTGACCTTGCACTTGTGTTACCTCATACATCTGGCTTATGTGGGATCTGGAGAGTAAAACATGGTTCCTTAAGATTCACAGACAAGCACTTTCACTGCTAAGCCATCTCTCCAGTCCATATTTTCATATTTAACAATATTGAAGATTGGGTTGGAGAGATGGCTCAGCAGTTAATGAACTTGCCTGCAAAGCCAAAGGACCCAGGTTCAATTCTCCAGGACCCACGTAAGTAAGATGTACAAGGTGGCACATGCATCTGGAGTTCTGCAGTGGCTGGAAGCCCTGGAATGCCCATTCTCTCTCTTCTCCCTCTCCCTCCTCTTCTCTCTTTCTCTTAAATAAACAAATACATGCTTTTAAAAAATTGATTATTGCCGGGCATGGTGGCACATGCCTTTAATCCCGGCACTTGGGAGGCAGAGGTAAGAAGATCGCTCTGAGTTTGAGGCTACCCTGAGACTACACAGTGAATTCCAGGTCAGCCTGGACTAGAGTGAGACCCTACCTCAATCCCCCCCCCAAAATTGATTATTGCTGGGTGTGGTGGTGCACATTTTTAATCCCAGCACTTGGGAGGCAAAGGTAGGAGGATTGACAGGAGTTCGAGGCCACCCTGAGACTATACAATGAATTCCAGGTCAGCTTGGGCTAGAGTGAGACCTTCCCTTGAAAAAAGAGAAAAACATGAAGGGCAAAAAAATTGATGATTGCACTATTCTCTGTAACTTTAGAAGTCATAGCACTAGGGATCATGGCTATGGCTTGCCTTTCTTTTCTTTTCCTTTTTTTTTTTTTTTTTTTTTTTGAGGTAGGGTCTTGCTCTAGCTCAGGCTGACCTGGAATTCAATATGTAGTCTCAGGGTGGCCTTGAACTCATGGTGTTCCACCTACCGCTGCCTCCCGAGTGCTGGGATTAAAGGAGTGCACCACCACGCCCAGCTGAGGCTCCCTTTTGAATGAGAAATATACTACACTTCTATTGCATGTTAAAAGTTAACACTTAAGTTCCACACTATTTTTGACCATGTGTTGGCAGTTTTTGAAAGATGTACTGAAACCGTCCATGAATGAAAGTGCCCAAGCCACCTTGACCACTGGTTGGCATGCCTGGGCTTTTGGTGGTGACAATAGCCTTCTTGTCTCCACACTGCACTGAGGACTTTTCTCATAATACAGGCTTTTGGTTGGACAGATCAGCCTAGTGTCTCTATTGTCACCATTTCTCTTCCATTTTCCTGCTATTTTACAATTTCCGAAGCACTTTGGCAGTGTGAACCAACCAGACATACCTGTAGCTGGTTCAAGTGCCCCTGTGCCCCCCAGACTCCATGCTAACTTATCCTGAACTCCTCAAACAATGAGTTTTGCTCAGGAAGACAGCTGGACTCCAAACATCTAGAAGAGTCTGTAAGGATGAGGTCAGTGCCCACCCTGGCTTGCCATCCTGATGAAGGAATCTCAGCATCCATCAGGAAAAGCCTCTTTGTTCTGTGCCAGGTGCGAGGTTGCCAGGCACTGGGTGCCAAGCTTTGCTGCACCAGCTGGTTTAGTCCCCAGTCTCCCTTTCACCAGTGAGGTAATGAAGAATGAAGGCTCACAGGTTTTGTTTTCTATTATTCTATTTTAGAGAGAGAGAGAGAGAGAGAGAGAGAGAGAGAGAGAATGGGCATGCCAGAGCCTTTCAGCGGCTGTGAACAAACTCCAGATGTGTGTGCCCCCTGTGTGCATGTGTGACATTGCACACTTGCGTCACTGTGCATCTGGCTACATGGAACCTAGAGGTTCGAACATGAGTTCTTAAGCTTTGCAGGCAAGTGCCTTACTGCTAAGCCATCTCTCCAGCCCAAGGCTTATGGTTTTAAATAACTTGTTCAGGGTCACACTGTTGGAAAGGCCAGGGGCCAAGAATATCCAAGTCATCAGGACTGGAATCTCAGGAAAACCGACTTCCACCTGTGCCCAACCTGACCAACCCCGAGCAGCCGTGGTTTTCTGAGAGCAGTACCTGCTTTCTGCATTCGTGTAAATGTCAGGCTTTTGTCCAACTTTACTTTACTGAGAGTTCGGAAACCCATCCTGAACCATCTCTCAGCTGTCTTCAGCCCCACTCCAAAGACGGAAGTAAAGAGCTGAAAGAGAGGGAAATGCATGCCTTTATCACCTAAAATCATTACCATGACAACACAGCAGTACTTTCCAAATGCCCAGGCAATGAGGCAAAAGTATAAGCAAAACTGTGAAAGGAAGCAGAGCCGGGCATGCCTTTAATCCCAGCACTCGGGAGGCAGAGGTAGGAGGATGGCCATGAGTTCGAAGCCACCCTGAGACTTCATAGTGAATTCCAGGTCAGCCTGGGCTAGAGCGAGACCCTACCTCAAAAAAGCAAACAACAATAGAAAAAGGATGACAGAAAGGAAGGGGACACCAAGCAGATGGGAGGTGGTGATTTTCTGAGTGAGGCATTTTGTTTCATGAGAGTCCTTTCTTAACATCTAGTATCAAAAATGAAACAGGGGCTGGTGAGATGGCTTAGCAGTTAAGGCACTTGCCTGCTAAACCTAAGGACTCATCTTTGATTCTCCAGATCCCATGTAAGCCAGATGCACAAAAGGTGAGGCAAGCGCAAGATTGCACATGCCCACTAGGTGACGCAAGCGTCTGAAATTTGATTGCATTGGCTGAGGTCCTGGCGCACCCATTCTCTCTCTTTCTCTAAAATTAAAAAAAAAAAATGAAACAGAAGTGAGAGGGAGCCTGGCTTGGGTGTGAGGCTTCCATATAACCTAGTTGACAGATGGCCCATGATGACACTCACCTGAAGTTATCTCTCTGGCTCTCTCTCCTAGGCTCAGACTCTAACACACAAACTCGTACCACACATTCACCTTCACCTTTGATATATTCATCCCATGTCATGGTGGTAAGTGTACACTTAAGCTCTGGTCTATCTACACCCCACACCTGGTTCTTGTTCATGGTCACACTTTAGGCCTGTGTATCACTTTTGAATCAAAGCAACTGGCCAAAGTTCCTTCTACTTGAAATTCTAATAGAGAAAGTTGGGGTGTGATATACCCTGAGTCCCAGAAACCGAGGATTCAATGAGGAGCTTTGCAGATGTGAATCTGCTTTTCGTGAATGGGATTGTTCTGTTCGTGTGACCCTTGTGTCCTTCTAATATATATGTATTTTAGTGAGTGTGGTATGCATGCTTGTTCATATGTGTATGGGGATGCTTGTGCGCATGTGCACACATGTATGTGGAGGCCAGAGATCAACACTGGGTGTCTTTCTTGATCAATTTCTATCTTATGTTTTGGGACAGGGTCTCTCGTTGAACCCAGAGCCCAGTGATTTGGCCAGACTAGCTATTCAGGAAGCTGCAGTTACAGGTGTACACCATCATGCCTGGCATTTTTACATGGGTGCTGGGGATCTGAACTCAAGTCCTCATGCTTGCATGGCAAGCACTTTACCACTGAGCCTCTCCATAGATTCCCCTTCAATATTTTTTTTTCTCATGTGTAACAGATTTTTGGAAGGTAAGGTAACTTGTATAACACTTCCCCATGAAAATAAGCTGGCGTACTCTATTTATTTAGACATCTTCTTCCTAGAACTCTGCTAAGTTCTGAGTTTGGCACCCCTTATTGAAGTCCTACTGCCCAGTGTGGTGGTATTTGCCCATGGGGTCTTTGGGAAGTGATTCAATATAGACATAGGAATAGGACCCTCGTGAGATCCATGTTCTTATAACAAGAGGCCTCAGAGAGCTCTCTCTCTCTTTTGCTGTCTCTCTCTTTCCATTATGTAAGGCAGCCATCTACAAACCACAAAGACAGCCATCAGCAGAACCTGAACACACTGTCACCTTAACCTAGAACTTTCAGCTTTCTGAACTGGCAGAGAACAAATTTCTATTGTTTAAGCTGTTCAGCCTATGACATTTGGGTGTGGCATCCCGAGTTTAATTTAACCATTCAGAATAAGTGACAAGATTAATTGAAAAAAAGCACATTCAATAAACATATGTAAAATCACTTACTTTGAAGGATTTATATCGTTCATCATTTAACACAGCTTTAACTTCAGAACTTTCCCCATCTTCAATGATTTCCTGCAGGGAAAGTTGAAAAACAGATTTTGAATTAGACATTGGGTAATCACAGTGTAAGTTTAAAAACAGAACTAGACTTCCAGTTAAGATGGTGGCGTAGTAGCCATGCCAAAGTAGCCTGGGGGGAGGAATAAGCAGAAGAACAAAAAACACACTCTTCTACTGAAAAGTGAAGGTGTATAAGGAATTATCAACTACAACAGAGAAGCAGGAGAGACCTAGAGCCTCCAGAAGCCATACAAGCAGCCAGAATTGGCTGCTGCCGCGGCACCAGCAGTCCTGGTCCACGCGCACACTCAGCCCTGCCTGAGCAGTGGGAGCAGAAGTCAGGTGAAGGGATTTTCCACTCACACCAGGCTCCTCACAAAATCAAGATACCGGAAGAAGACAAAGAGGACCAGCTGAGCAGCTCCAGTACAACTCCAGGAACCCTGCACAGCCTCCCTTCCCCCAGCTGCCAGTGCCATGAACCGTCAGAGAACCACCTCCTCCCCAGCCACACAGCATCCAGCACAGCAGAGCCAGCATCCCGACCAACCTGAGTCCACAGTGCAACAGAGAGGGACCCAGGTGGGCACTCAGCACAGGTGAGATTGAAAGCCATCCCAAAAGGTAACAGGATCGACTTACACAAAGCCAAGTACATAGGCCTGGACTGGAAGCACTAATCACACCTTTGACTGATGAATTCTTGATCAGCTTTACCATTCTCAACTAAGCCGTATTTAGGTGTTGACTATTGTTGCCTTCCATGTTTCCTGATTTACAGGACCTTTGTCTTTTTCTTCTGTCATTATTGGTGGCATGGTCTCACTCAGCCCCAGGCTGACCCAGAACCCATTTCAGACCAGAAATCTCAGCCTCCCTGTTGACAGGATTAAAGCTGTGTGGCAACATACACCCTTAAAGACTTTGACTTTATTAAATTATCTGTTTGTTTTAATCCCCACTTTTGCATAAATATTCAGTGCTAGTTTTGATTGAATGTCTATATTGCTCAGTTGAATTTTAGAATTTGCCAGTATTTTGCTCCAACAAGCCTACCAGAATACTTGCACAGCAGACAAACTCAACACCTAGGGTCACGTCTGCTGTTACTCTGGGAGAAATATAAGAGTCACACCTGGCACCTTAAGTTCCTTCCCTGAATATATAAAGTTGGATTTACACAGATAAGATTACTGCAGAAAATTAGAAAACTCAAGCATCAAATTAACTCAGGATGCAAAAATCCCTACATTATAACACAAGGAACACAAAAAATCAAGACAACATAATCCAACAAAAATTATAAATCCATCAGAAATGACCTCCAGTGAGAATGCCTGACAAGGAATTCAAAGAAATGATTGTATCTATGTTCAAAGACATCAAAGGAATCAAAAAGAAAACAAATTCCTAAAGGAATCTGAAGAGAACACAGGAAACCAACTTAATGAAATAAGGAGGTTAATACAAGACATGAGTAAGGAACTAGAAGTAATGAAAAAATACCAATCAGAAGTACTAGAAATGCAAAACAGAGTAAGTCAAACAGACAACTTTGTAGAAAGTCTCACCAGTAGAATGGATCAAGGAGAGAAGAGAATGTCTAAACTAGAAGATACAGTGGCAGATCTAGTACAGTCCAACAAAGAAAAAGACAGCTGGGCATGGTGGCACATGCCTTTAATCCTAGCACTTGGGCAGCAGAGGTAGGAGGATCGCCATGAGTTCAAGGCCACCCTGAGATTACATAGTAAATTCCAGGTCAGCCTGAGCTAGAGTGAGACCCTACCTCGAAAAAAAAAAAAAGAAGAAGAAGAAGAAGAAGAAGAAAAAGACAAACTAATAGGAAAATATGAAGGGGAATTCAAGACATTTGGGACAATATGAAGAAATCAAACATGAGAATTCAGGGTATAGTAAAAGGAGAAGAATTTCACTCCAAAGGCATTTTCAACAAAATATTGAAAAAATACTGAAAATATTGAAAAAAATATTTTCAACAAAATCATAGAAGAAGATTCCCTGAAACAGGGAAGGAGATACCAATATAGATACAGGAAGCCTTTAGAATACCAAACAGACAAATTAGGAAAGAACCTCTCATCACCATATTATAATTAAACTACTAAACACACAAACTGAAGAAAGTACATTGAAAGCACTTAGAGATAAAAATCAAGTCACATATAAAGGCAAGCCCACCAAAATAACAGCAGAATACTCAGCACAAACTTTAAAAGCCAGAAAGGGCTTGGAATGATGTATTCTAAGTTCTGAAAGATAACAACTGTCAACCAAGATTGCTTTATCCATGAAAGCTATCCGTCTAAATTGTTGAAGAAATGAGAACACTCTACAACAAAAACAGGCTAAAGGAATATATGACCAGTAATCCAGCTCTACAGAAAATACTTGAAAGGATCCTCCATACTGAAGAGAAAGAAAAGCACACAAATGAGGAAACAGGAAAAAATAAACCATACTCAAATAATAGCTAATACAAGAGAGTAAAGGGAAAACAGGAAGCACTACAAAATAAGAAGAATGGCAAGAATAAATATGTACCTTTCAATAATAACTCTTAATATCAATGGCCTTAATATCCCAACCAAAAGACACAGGCTTGCAGTTTGGATTAAAAGGCAAGATGCTTCTGTTTGTTGTCTCCAAGAAACTCACCTCTCCGTAAAAGACAGATACTATCTTATAGCGAAAGGATGGAAAATGGTATTTCAAGAAAATGGGCCTAGAAAACAAGTAGGTGTTGCTATCCTAATATCTGACAGGATAGACTTCAATCCAACATTAGTTAGGAAAGATAAGGAAGGTCACTTTATATTGATTAAAGGAACACTCCAACATATGCACCTAACATGGGTGCTCCCAATTTCATCAAACAAACACTATTAGATTTAAGGTCACAGATAACACCAAACACTATTGTAGTGGGTAACTTTGATACTCCATTCTCATCAATTGACAGGTCATCCTAGCAAAAAATAAATAGAGAAGCATCTGGATTAAATGAGGTTATAGAACCAATAGACCTAACAGATGTCTACAGAACATTCCATCTAAACACTGCAGAATACACATTCTTTTCAGCAGCACATGGAACATTCTCTGAAATAGAATATATTGGGATGCAAAGCAAATCTTAACAAATACAGAACAATTGAAATAATTCTTTGCACTTTGTCTGAACACAGTGGGATTAAACTACAAATTATCAGCAAGAAAAGCTATACAGCATACACAAAGTCATGGAAACTAAATAGCACACCGACTGAATGATGAATGGGTTATTGAAGAAATCAAAAAGGAAATTAAAAAATTCATAGAATCAAATGATAATGAGAATACAACATACCAAAACCTTTGGGACACAGTGAAGGCAGTCCTGAGAGGGAAATACAGCTTCAAGTGCCAGTAAACTTTAGCTGAGAGATTCAGGGATGGTTCAACATGTGCAAGTTGGTAAATGTAATACATGTTATAAATGGACCTAAGGACAAAAATCACATGATCATCTCAATAGATGCAGGAAAGGCATTTGACAAAATCCAACATCCCTTTGTGGTAAAAGTCCTAAAGAAACTGGGAATAAAAGGAACATATTTCAACACAATGAAAGGTATTTAAGACAAACCTACAGCCAACATAATACTAAGAGGGGAAAAATTTGAAGCTTTTCCAGTAAATTAGGAAGAAGACAAGGGTGTCCACTGTCCCCACTTTTATTTAATATAGTACTGGAAGGCTTAGCTATAGCAATAAGGCAAGAGACACACATAAAAGGGATACAAATTGGAGAGGAAGAGACCAAGTTATCATTATTTGCAGATGATATGATTCTATACATAAAGGACCCTGAAGACTCTACCAGCAAACTGTTAGAGCTGATAAACACTTTCAGCAACATAGCAAGAGACAAAATAAACACATATAAATCAGTAGCCTTCCTATATACTAACGAAAGACATGCTGAGGATGAAATCAAGGAATCACTCCCTATTCACAACTGCCTCAAAAAAAAAAATCATAAAATAACTTGAAATAAACCTAGCCAAGGAAGTGAAGGATCTCTACAATGAAAACTTTAAAACACTCAAGAGAAAAACTGCAGAAGACACTGGGAAATGGAAAGACATTCCATGTTCTTGGGTTACAAAAGCCAATATTGTGAAAATGACAGTCTTATCAAAAAACAATCTACATATTTAATGCAATCGCCATCAAAATTCCAATGGCATTTTTCATGGAAATAGAAAAAACAATTCTAAAATTTATTTGGAAGCAAAGAAAACCTTGAAGAGCCAAAACAATTTGAGCAACAAATATAAGGGCTGGTGGTAGGTATCACCATACCTGATTTTAAGCAATATTACAGAGCCATAGTAACAACAGCAGTATGGTACTGGCACAAAAACAGATGTGTAGATCAATGGAACAGAATAGAGGACCCAGATGTAAGTCCAGTCAGCTATAGCCATCTGACTTTTGACAAAAATGTCAAAAGACACTGAGAAAAGTGGATATCTATATGTAGAAGGATGAAAATAGATCCTATCTCTCTCTGTGCACAAGAATCAAGTCCAAATGGATCAAAGACCTTCATATCAAAACCCTGAAATATCAAAACCCTGAAATTCTGAAACTGATAGAGGAAAAAGTAGGGGAAACCCTTCAACATATTGGCATAGGCAATGACTTTCTGAATATAACCCCAGTTGCTCAGGAAATAAAACTACTAATCAACCACTGGGATCTCATGAAATTAAAAAGCTTGTCATAGCAAAGGACACTGAATGGAGCAAAGTGGCAACCTACAGAATGGGAGAAAATCTTTGCCAATTATACATCTGACAGAGTACTAATGTCCAGGATATACAAAAAAACTAAAAAAAAAAAAAAACCTAAATAATAAGAAAGCAAATGACACGTTTAAAAAATGGGCTATGGAACTAAATAGTTCTCAAAATAAGAAATACAGATGGCTATAAACATCTCAAAAAATGTTCTACAACCTTAGCCATCAGGGAAATGCAAATTAAAACTACTTTGAGATTCCATCTCACTCCTGTCAGAAGGGCTATCATCAAGAAAACAAATGACAAATGCTGGCAAGAATGGAACCCTTCTACCCTGTTGGTGGGAATGTAAACTGGTTCAGTCATTGTAGAAATCAGTGTGGAGGTTCCTGAGACAGATAAACATATATTTACCATATGACCCAGCTATAGCACTCCTAGGCATATATCCTAAGGACTCATCTCACTACCTTGCTCAGCCATGTTTATTGCCACTCTATTCACAATAGCTAGGAACTGGAACCAGCATAGATGTCCCTCAACTGATGAACAGATAATGAAGACATGGTACATTTATACAATGGAGTTCCATTCAGTGGTAAAGAAAAATGAAATTGTGAAATTTTCAGGGAAACGGATGGATATGAAAATGATTATGCTAAGTGAGTTAACCCAAGCCCAGAAAGCCAAATGTCACATGTTCTCTCTCATATGTGGATACTAGCTGCAAATGTTTAGACTTGTGTGAGTTGGAGTAAAAATTGGTTAGCAGAGGCCAGTAGGCTAGAAAGGGACTATAAGGGAAGGAGGAGAGGGGAGGACTTAAGGGGATGGTATTGTATATGTGTAAGTAGATGAACAGATTACTGGGGGTGGAATGACTTAAGTGAGGCCAGGAGAAGAGATTGAGTAAAGGAAGGGTGAGGGGGATGGTTAATAAAAATTTAAGATGGTATGACTAAGCCATATGGAAATGTATTTTTTGGATAATGGCACACTCAGAACCATAGATTGTTACTAGAAAATTTTCAGTGCCAGGGATAGGATACCATCCAATTAGGTGTTGGCCAAGGAGGTCCCTGATGCCCCCAAAACATTACAGGCTTTGATAAGACTCTTGGTTTTCCACCAGAAATAGATGGTAAGACTCTATTACTGAAAACTCCACATGTGTGGGCTGCAAGGACACTGAGAAATCAAGCTGGAGCTGAGCTGAAAACCTCCTCCCTGTAGACCAACTGACAGAAAGCTGGAAAAAGCTACACTGCATGCAGCCCTTGGGAGAGAGAAATCATTAGTGGAGATAAACAATAGTGAACACTGCAAGCCTTAAGTCTGGCCAGCTAGGCCAAATGACCCAGTGGGTGCAATAGTGGCATGTCTGTTGTGGGGGAATGCACCACTTTCTAATTGGACTACAGGCCCACTCCACTGGTGGAAATACATGCCTGAAAACCTATGATGGGGAAGGTCATGAGCCCTAGGGGTGTAATGCTACTGTTGTCTGGCTAAATGGATATATTATGCTCACCAAACTGCTCTGTAAAAACTTCTCTAAATGTTCATATTAATGCTACTCTCACTTTTGGTTAAAGAAGTTTCTCTTTTCAGATGGCGGTGACCTCTGGGATGACTCAAAAGGCACCATAGTGCTGAGAAGAAGTGAATGAGGAGTGTTAAGCACTGAAATATCTCTATCACAACTTCCAAGGTTCAGGATTCATTGTGGAAGAGGTAGCAGAAAGAATGTAAGAGCCAAAGGAAGGGTAGGACTGCTTACATTGCAATCTTCCAGACACAAACTGGCCTTGATATCCATGACCTTGCAGCACCTAGTACTACCTACACAAGACCCTCATAACAGGAGGAAAAGATGATGCCATCAAAATAAGAGATTAATTGAGAGGAGGAGGGGATGTGATGGTGAGTGGATCTGTGGAGGAGAAAGTGGGGGAGAGGGAGAATTATCATGATTTGTTGTCTATAATTATGGAAGTTGTCAATAAAAAAGTTTTTTTTTAAAAAACCTCTAGAACTAGTGATTTTATTTCTCATGAAATGCACACCCATTACTACAAGAATGTCTTGCTGGTTAATCTGGAGAAAGCAGAGAATTTCTCTGGAATCTAGAAAATCAGGGCTGGGGAGATGGCTCAGAGGGTAAGAGTGCTTGTTACATAAGCATGAGAACCTGAGTTTGAGCCCCACTACCCACATTAAAAAAGAAAAAACAATTCACAGGCTGGAGAGAAGGCTTAATGGTTAAGGCATTTACCTGCGAAGCCAAAGGACCCAGGTTTGATTCCCCAGGACCCACATAAGCCAGATGCACAAGGTGGCGCATGCATCGAGTTTGTTTGTAGCGGCTGAAGGCCCTGGCACACCCATTCTTTTTATCTACCTACCTCTCTCTTTCTTATTCTCTCTCAATAAATAAAATAAAAAATTTAAAAACAAGCCAAATGTGGCCACCTGTTACCCCAGCACTGAGGCAGGGATAGGGGAGAAGAGATAGGAGGATCACTGGGACTTGCTGGTAATGGTGAACTCCAGGCTCAGTGAGTGACTTTGCACTTGATTAGACTAAAACTAGTGACCAATTCACCAGCATGCTTTACTGAGGACTCCTTAGGCAGTGTTAAACACATAACTACTTCCCTGCTCTCATCCCAGAGCATTATAGATGCAGAGTCAGCCCGATGCACCTACCACCCACCACTGTGCTGGAGGGGAAGGCATGGAGCATCCTACACAGCCTGGCTTGGAAGTCAAATCATTCCCTTGTCCAAGTTCTCAGGCCACTTGAGTCTTTACTGTAGGTAATCACATGAGAGAACTCTTCTACATAACTCCACTTATTGGAGTATGGATTTTATTGGAGTATGGATTAATCCCATCTGTATGTCTATATACCTGTGTCTGATTATCTATCTATCTATCTATCTATCTATCTATCTATCTATATGTGGAGAGAGAGAGAGAGAGAGCGCCAGGCATGGTGGTGCACGCTTTTAATCCCAGCACTTGAGAGGCAGAGGTAGGAGGATTATTGTGAGTATGAGGCCGGCCAGAGACTACATAGTGAATTCAAGGTCAGCCTGGGCTACAGCGAGACCCCACCTCAACAAAACAAAAACAGAGAGAAAGAAAATGCATATCTATATAATGTGTCTTCTGTCTCTTGGTCTATCTCCCCTACCTGTTCAGAGGCATGGCAAATGTCACTTGGCTCTTACCTCTATGACATACTTCACCTTGCCCCCCAGCCAGGGAATTCCCTCTGTCTCCTTTACGCTGATGATGGGGAATGGCAGAGATTTCAGGACAGAGGCAGCTCTCATAAACGCTAGACAAGAGGCTTCATTCTCTCTAAACTCGCAGTTTTCAGCCAGTATGTCAAAGGCATCCTGAAGAATAAAACCAGGTAAGCAAAAGGTCTGTTTACCAGCCCCTAGCCAGGAGTCACTCACAAACGCCTCTCGCTCTCCTGCACCTAAGGGACTGTTTTCCTCGAAGGTCAGGATCCACCTCCCATACCTTTGTATACCCCTCTCCCCATGGGAGTACTTGGGTTGAATTGAAAAAACAAGCACAGAGGGCAGAGTGCATCGTGAGTAAACCGACTTCACTGCCATCAGACCTTCGTGAATGACTTAACCAAGCAATGACCTGGTGCCCAGTGGCATCCCCTCTAGTCGTGGCTTACCATCCCCCTTCTAGCTTTGCTATCTTCCTCACTGGCTTATGGCCAGGGTTCTGCCATGACCTGTGAACATCCTCATCTCTTAGCATGCACATAAAGCACAGCCAGTGCTTAGCATGGGCTCAGTGCTTGCAGGTCACAAAGAGTCAGGGGTATTTAAAGCCAGGCATGTTTGTGTGAGGAGCAGAGGAGGAAAGCTGCCGCCGCTCAGCGGGGCCAGTCACTGCAATCTCCTGGTCTTCCTCCCAGACACGGGACTGGAAGTCTAGGAATGAGAAGCTCTCTGCTTCATACTCTCCTGAATGCTTTACCCAGATAACCATGGGCCTCCCCGCGACAGCTGGGAGCTTGTTGGGGTCCTTTGAAATACTGCTGGCTTGTAGAGGTTCTAGAGACACTCTGGCTAATTTCTTGTTGCGTAGATATGAAACTGACCATCAGAAAGAGAAATCAATTTTCCCAGGTTACTTACTACCACCTCTCCTGGCTCTAGGTCTGCTGGCTTCCAGCAAAGGCAGGTGATGCATTTTTGCTGTTTCTATATAATTTGTTCTTACTATGTTTTGGATTAATTTCAATAATTGACCTGGCAAATATGTGCTTTGGACAAGTGTTGCACTCATTAGTGACAACATTCAATAAATAGAATAGTATCTACTATCTCTGGAGAATGTAACCCAAATGTATTTTCTTCTGCCCCCAAAAGACACTCACCCTTAGTAGGAAGAAGGACCAGAGACTGGATTAGATGATGGCTACATATGGAGAAAGCTTTCACAGATTTCAAGCCTTCTTTTTTTTTTTTTTTTTTTTTTGGTTTTTGAGCTTTCTCAGATTTCTACAAAAATTGTAATTTAAACTGGGTGTGGTAGCGAATGCCTTTAATCCAACATTTGGGAGGCAGAGGTAGGAGAATCACGGTGAGCTCGAGGCCACCCTGACACTACAGAGTGAGTTCCAGGTCAGCCTGGGCTAGAGTGAGACTGTACCTTGAACTCCTCCCATCCCTCCCAAAATTGTAATTTAACTTGCAGACCCAGAGGAAGAAACTGGAAGCTTCATTTGCTCTAGGTGTTGAAGTAAAGCCTCATTACCGAGAAAATGTGGTTACAGTGGTTTAAAGTGGTCCTTCTCTTACAAGCGTACTGAGAGATCTTTTGCACAGCAAGTGGTGGAATCTTCTGGAGGCTTGAAACAGGACTAGGTGAATAGTCTCTGTTCACCTACACAAACAAATATATAAGCATACATTTTAGATGACAATCATATATATAACATTTATTTGAAGACAGTTTGATGGCAGTTTCTCTGGAAAGCAGATAAATGTATAGATGACTCAATTCTTTTTTTCAAGATAGGGTCTCACTCTAGCCCAGGCTGACCTGGAATTCACTCTGTATTCTCAAGGTGGCCTCGAACTCACAGTGATACTCCTATCTCTGCCTCTCTAGTGCTGGGGTTAAAGGCATGTGCCACCACGCCCGGCTTTTAGATGACTCAAATTTTATGTTATCCCTCTAATATTTGAATTTTCTAATACTGACATGTATTATTATTTTTCTTTGTATTAGTAGATATTAATTGTGCAAAATTGTGCCTTGAATTGGAGGCCAGCCTGAAACTACATAGTGAATTCTAGGTCAGCTTAGGCTAGAGTGAGACCCTACTTCAAAACAAACAAAAAAAAATCTGTTCAGTGTCCATTATATGTCAGGTACTATACATGTATGTTGTTCCAATGTCTATGCCATCTTATGAGGTAGGCATTATAGTTACATGGTAGAGGAGCTCTGCAAAGCTAAATGACGTGGTGAGGAGGGAATCTGGGGTTAGCCCATGTCTGTGAGTCTAAAGACCATGTGTGTGGCCATCCAGCAAAGGGGGACACTTACAACAAGCTGATGCCTTCCTGTCATCTCCACTGGTTTCCCTGCTCCCATGCACTCTATCAGCCAGGAGACATCGAGAAGTTCTAGCTCAGAGCTGGCTTGGATCTTCTGTCCCTGGAGCCACTTCAGAACATCTGAACCTGAGTTATTCTCTGCTACAATGTGGGTGACAGAATCACTGGAAAATGGAAGACAAAGTTTTCAGCTAACAGAGCTTTCAATATCCAAAACTGTTCTCTGTCCTCAATGTTTCCGGGTGTCCCATCTGATAAAGAAAGGCACACCCTAGGCCTGAGCATAGGCCTCCATGCAAGAATGTCCCCTCTATTTAATTAGTGAAGCTTTAATAGTATACAGTATATGTCAGATGCAAGAAAAATGAGACAATGTTAACAAATCTATGGTGTCGATGGAAAACCAAGGCCCAGAGAAGACGGAAGATGAAATTGTCAGAGTAGCACCTAGCACAGCACATGTAACTTTGACATGCTGTCATTGTGGTTTGTGGCACAAACCCAGTGGTTTCCAATGTGAGATAAGTTAGAAATACATTTTATATCATAACCCAGAGTCCAAAGGGAAATGGCTATTGATGAAGATATCTGTCAGAGTCAGTTAGGAATGCTGTAACACAATACCTTAGGTGGTGCAATTTGCAAACAATAGAAATTTCTTGCTCATAGTTCTGGAGGCTGGGAAGTCCAAGATCAAAGAAGGATCATTCTTCACAAATGGCACCTACTAGGTGTCCTTCCGTGGTAGGAGGGGAAGGCAGCTGTCTGAGGCCACTTTTATAAGGGCATTAATCTCACTCATCGGGGTGGAGCCTTCATGACCTAATACCATTTCCTTGAGACTTAGGTTTCAACACATATGAATTCCAGGGGTTACAGACATTGAACCATAGCAACATTTTAGTATTTAATCATTTTACATTGACTTAACAGGTTGTGACCAGCCTTTGGTAAATGTTGCTTCTCATGTTTTGAAGGACATCCCTGTGAAGTGAGATGGGAGGGGTCTTTTCCCTATTAACTAGGGAGCACTCACACGGTCCAGGAACTGTCCCAGTACTTTCTATTCACAATCTCCACTTAAAATGTAATGACTCCTCAAGTTAGTCTTTCTTTAAATGTGAGAAAACCAGCTGAGTGTGATGGTGTATAACTGGAATCCCAGCACTGCGATGCTGAGGCAGGAGGATTGAAAATTTGAGGCCAACCTGGGGCACATAGTGAGACTGTCTCAAAAACAAAAACAAAAAAAAAATCACCAAACAATAAAAAAAGGAAAAACAAAATCCCAAAGAACAGATGCTAAGTGACACCTGGAGAGTCACAGCTGTAAGTGATCCTTCCCATATCCAGGTCAAGGACATTATGCCTAGTTTTCGACAAGTCCTCACTGTTAGCATCATATCATCAGATCCAATGATCTTTTAAGGCTTTTTCAGATCAAATAGTTTATAAATCTGAGAAGTAATGATGCCAAGCCAGGGAGCCAAGGGAAAAATAGAATTTCTCTTCCTTTTCCTCTTTCTCTTCCTTGACTCTTTTTCTCCTCTTCGTCAGTTGGCTTTTCAATTCCCTGGGTTCTTTTGGTTTACTGTCGTACACACATCCCTAGGTTCCTTGTGGTGGTAGAGAGAAGCTTCGGAATCCTAGTATCTGACATGCAACAGCTGGTAGCAGTGGGGATTCTGAGGAGACACGAGGCCAGGATGAGGTCTTAAAGTGGCATTCCGGTGAGCAAACGAGCTTGGTGTGAGCTGGGAGAGGCTGACAGCTTGGTAGATGAGCCTTGGTGGATTGATAGACATAGGTGTATAGAAGGGAGAACTTTGGGTTGTCCTGGAAGAAGGGTCAGAAGGACAGGGAAGAAATGGCTGGCAGGCTTTACAAGCAAGTGCTTTTAACTGCAGAACCACCAGGTCCTAAAATGTTTTTTAATGGTTCAGTTTAGGGATAATTAAAAGAAACATATTGAGGGGGGGAGAAGGGAAATGGGACGTGAGGTAACAAAATGCACTTAGGGGAAAGAAGTTCTGGTGCTCACCTCTACCATGAGGAATGTGAGCACCACTCACAATAGCCCATCCCTTACTTCCCAAAGAAGTAGAAGGAAGGAGCTTGAAGGCTCCAAACACAAAGTAATGATAAACATATAAGGAGATGGAAATGCTAATTACCACGATAGTGCTGCACTGTATACATGTACTGAATTATTATCCAGTACTCTATAAATACGTACAATTATTACGTGCTGGCTAAAAAACATTAATATGGTTTTATTTTATACGAAAATTCAAAGTGTATTTCTATCTCTCATGAGGCTCAGATGTTTGAAAGTCCTGTATTATAGAATTAACTTACAAATCTTAGCTCTGAATTTTTCGTCCTCCATGAAGAAAGAGGGAGCCTTCGTTCTTTGCCAAAAGACAGGCCCTCCACTCCCTCCAGGGTGATGTTCTTAGCTCTCATGGATGGTCACCTGTTTCTGTGCTTGTCTTTAAAATATTTTATTTTATTTTTATTTATTGTTATTTTGTGTTTTTGAAGGAGGGTCTCACTCTAGCTCAGGTTGACCTGGAATTCACTATGTAGTCTCAGGGTGGTCTCAAATTCATGGTGATCCTCCTACCTCTGCCTCCCAAGTACTGGGATTAAAGGTGTGAGCTACCATGCCAGGCAAAATATTTTTATTTATTTATTTGAGAGAGAGAGAGAGAAAGAGAATGTGGGTGTTCCAGGGCCTCCAGCCACTGCAAATATGGGTCCTAGGAAATTGAGCCTGGGTCCTTTGGCTTTGCAGGCAAGCACCTTAACCGCTAAGCCATCTTTCCAAGCCCTGTGCTTGTCTTTAAATGTGTTTGTGTTCCCTGGAAGAAGTCATTCTGGGAGCTTCCCATCTGAAAGCAGGATTTATTTTGTAAACAATGGCTTTGCTCATTTACAGTTAAACTAAGCTGCTTATGGTTTTAAGTCTTTCCTGCCAAATTCCCTTAACAACTGATATGTTTAGAATTCTTGAAACTTAAAATGTTTTGGTTGTATTCTGCATTTGCCATAGCAACAATGTAGGCAGGTTTCATAGGTCCGGCCCTGCCTACTCATGACCCAGAGGACCTTGCCTTGGTCTACTTTAAATGAGATGATCAAGTTTTTGGTTAACTTGAAGTTCACAAATTTTGAAATAGAAAGTAGTTTGGTTGGAAAGAAGGGATTCAGGGGACAGGCGATTCGAGAAGGGGAAAAAGGAGGGTACTATGATCATGGTCTATTGTTTATATTTATGGAAGTTGTCAATAAAAGTCTTGGGCCGGGCGTGGTGGCGCACGCCTTTAATCCCAGCATTTGGGAGGCAGAGGTAGGAGGATCGCCGTGAGTTCGAGACCATCCTGAGACTCCATAGTGAATTCCAGGTCAGCCTGGGCTAGAGTGAGACCCTACGGATCGCCGTGAGTTCGAGACCATCCTGAGACTCCATAGTGAATTCCAGGTCAGCCTGGGCTAGAGTGAGACCCTACCTTAAAAAATCAAAAAAAAAAAAAAAAAAAAAAAAGAAAGTATTGATGGAGGGATTGCTTAGCAGCTAAGGAGCTTGCCTGCAAAGCCAAAGGACCCATGTTTGATTCCTCAGGACCCACAGATAGCCAGATGTACAAGGGGACGCACACATCTGGTGTTCATTTGCAGTGGCAGAAGGCCCTGGCATGCTAATTCTCTCTCTCCCTCTCTCTCTTTCCCTCTCCCTCTTTCTCTGTCAAATAAACAAACAAATAAATAAAAATAAATAAAAAAGAAAGTAGTTTACAACAGAACAAGAATAAATTTTTTATTCCTTGCTCTTGAATGTATAAAGTGTTATTAAGTTGCTGATGATAAAAAATACTTGTTATAGAAAAATATCTTTAATTACAAAGATGACTTTAAAAAATTTTTTTGTTGTTATTTTTATTTATTTATTTGAGAGTGACAGAGAGAGAAAGGGAGAGAGAGAGAATGGGCGTGCCAGATGCGTGCGCCCCCTTGTGCATCTGGCTAACATGGGTCCTGGGGAATCGAGCCTCGATTCTGGGTCTTTAGGCTTCACAGGCAAGCACTTAGCTGCTAAGCCATCTCTCCAGCCCACAAAGATGACTTTTGGTAAACGTGTTTCTTGGAGTGGTTTTATATTCACAAGGTAAATCATTCTCTGAGAAAATATTTCTTGAAGCTTAATGTGTGTAAGAAAAGTGTCTAAGTCCTGCATGAGAGGCCTACCAAGTGGCCTCCTGGAGTCAGGTAGGGAAATCCAGGAGTTGATTCTATGCAATGGTTTACTTGGCCTTCCAGAAAGCAATCCCCTCCTCTCAAGGGTTCTCAGGGGGTGTTAAGTTCAGAAGCAGAGAAGAGGAAGGAAGCATGCAAGACACATGAGCAAAGTGGAGAAAACCTAGCACAGTTGGATTTGGATAAGAGTTCTGGAAGGGCCTGGAATGGGGCCAGTTAAGCATGTGATTTTGTAGAGCAGGTAACCAGTCTCTTTCATCTGGTCCTCCCTTTATTTTGTAAACAATGGCTTTGAATATTTTGATTCCATACACCAGAAATTTAAAGTGCCTGCACATTGTCAGAGATACTCAAAGCTCAGTACTAGTTCAGGCAGTAAGTATAGATTCTATAAGGCCGCGATGATTTCAACAGGGGAGGGTCACATAAACAAACTAAAGCAGGGTGTGGTAGTGTGACCCTATGTCCCATGGGGGGTGGGGGCGGGGGAGCTTGTCACTGGGGTGAATCTGAGCTCCAGCCCAAAGGTGCGCAGAGAGGTTTGAGCTCTGGCTGTGCTTGCTTGCCTATGCTGGCTGTTTGGTGGCTGCTTGGGCTTATGAATGGGAGCCAGCTTCTTCCACCACATAATGGAACTTCCCCTGGATCTGTAAGCTTGAAATCAATCTCTTGTTCCCATAAACTGTGTCTGGTTTGGATGTTCATCCCAGCAATGTGAGGCTGTCTACAACACAGGGTAACCCTGAAGTTAGACTCTCACCTCCCAAAAAGACCCATGTGAGAGTTATCTCTTTGAGTCTTTGCACTTCAAAGAGAAAGAAGCTATTTCTGAGTGGCTAAATGGTTCACATCTCAAAAGGGCAGAGAAGGGATTTATAACTTCAGCTTTCTAAAGCAACCAAGAGGAGATTCAGGGACATAACTCTGCATGCTGAGGTTTGGCTGCAAAAAAGCAGTAAGTTCTTTTCCTCAGGCAGGTATTTTAAAAGGGGTATCCTAGGGAATTGCCCTTAAAACTCTAGAAACCATGCTAGAGTTTGGCCAAGGGCAGAGTTTCTAGCAATATTCAGATGGGGAAACATAGATTTTACAACCCCAGGACTTTGGGGCAATAGCTTGGAAGAGTGAGGGAGGGAGGAGTCACACTGCAAGGGGCATACATTGAATGGATAGAAAGTATAAGCTGCCGGGTTAGAGAAGCAAAACTAAAATAATGCGAGAGCGGAAAGTAATGAGCTGTGCAGCCAAATGCTAGCTTTATTTGCTTTTTTTTAAAAGGAAGATTAATGCATACTTAGAATATATAGTCTACTTTTTTGTTTTTGTTTTTGTTTATTTTTTACTTTTTATTTTGGAGAGAGAGAGAGAGAATTGGTGCACAAGGGGCTCAGCTACTAAAGTCAAAAGCCAGGTGCTTGTGCCAGCTAGTGGGCATATGCAACCTTGCGCTTACCTCACCTTTGTGCATCTGGTTTACATGGGATCTGGAGAGTTGAACATGGGTCCTTAGGTTTCACAGGCAAGCGCCTTAACCGCTAAGCCACCTCTCTAGCCCTAGTCTACTTTTTTAAATGTTAGACAACAGTCAAGGTACAATTATTGACTCCCCTGTCTAATTGTATACTTGGTGGTTTCAAGACTCTTGTCTTCTATTTTCTATTCCCAGAGCTTGATAAATGCATGTAGAGTGGGTACTAAGAGAACCCTTTGTTAGTGATGGAGTGATGCTGTATGTCACCTTCAGTGAAGACAGTGTCTTCCGTTGTAGGCATGCTACAGAGGTCTTAGCCGAACACCAGCAATGGAATTTAGCAGGGATGGACCTGCTGGGTGGATATGAAGATGGAGCACCATCCTTCCTGGTCGCAGTCCCTTCTGCCTTGATCAATGATCTGACTCAGGGCACAGAGAAATTTAGCTAATGCGTTTCTAGGGGAGGGCTGTGGACAGAGGGAAGTTTTCAAATAGCTCAACCTACAGGAACTCAGGATGAAACCAGGCCTCAGCAAGCAGAAGATTCCAACCCTGCTTAAGCCCGTCTTAGGTGAGTCCAAGATGGTGAAGTGCTCTGAAGTTTAGGATACTGATCATGAAAAAAAATTCAACATCCTTTCCTTCAATGTGCAAAAATACACCAAAGACTTTCTAACAGGGTGTTTGTGGTCCAGGAAAGTTCTTCATTTCCAATTTTAATCAAAGAATTGAATTTTAAAAGAACTGAGAAGAGTAATTATTAAATTATTATATTTGTTGAGGGAAGTACAGAGCCAAGAAAAGGCACCCACGTGGTTAGAGATCCCATGTGGAGGGCCTGGGAAAACCCTGGAAAGAAAAGAGAAAAAAGAAAGTCCAAGGAGCTCCTGCCATGTGGAGAGCTGGAGGGGATAAAGGACCCAGGTAGAGAGTAAGGGCGGGGGGCCCCTAGCCAAGGGAAAAACTCACCCAGAGCCCCGGCAGCATGTCCCCCCCCTTGCAAAGGTATTTATAATCTTATAGTGGTGGGCCGTCTTCTGGCTCAGGTGAACCAGAAGGACAGCTGGTTGGTTAAGGTTTAGGGATTGTCCCAGAAAGAGGCTAGCCTTGACACAAGGTTCTAGGGGCTGAACTTGACCAACCACAATGTTTAAAGCAAGATCTCATTCCCAGGAGGGGTTCTGATTGTTTATGGAAAAACAGGTGTAGGGAACTAGGCAAGAGATAAGAAGTCATCTCATCTTTGATTGCTAGCACGTGCAAACTTTCCTGCCTTTTTTTACCTTCAGGGGTCTAGTCACCCTAACTTTACTCCCTCTCAAGTTGATACCTCCCCTTATTTATGATTTAAAAACCAACTTCCTTGCCGGGCATGGTGGTGCACGCCTTTAATCCCAGCACTAGGGAGGCAGAGGTAGGAGGATCGCCATGAGTTTGAGGCCACCCTGAGACTACATAGTGAATTCCAGGTCAGCCTGGGCCATGGGCCAGAGTGAGGCCCTACCGCAAAAAAAAAAAAAAAAAAAAAAAAAAAACCAGCTTCCTGTAATACATAGAATATGACTGAAAGTCTACGCAAATATGATACACATTGGAAAGAATGAAATCTCTTCAGACCATTCAATACTAAGAGGGAACTAGTCAGATAGCTTTATAATTAGGTAGCCAGGAACTGAAAACATGTCTGACCATGCCTGTCTACTGTAGCAGAACTGGAATTCAGAGGCTGATCCAGTCTCACTCAGTCAGCTCTCTCACCGCCTATTCAGGTGTACAGGCTCCTTCCTGAGGCCAGACTGTCAGCTCTCCCTCAGGCTCACCTTAGCCTGAGGGTAAGGCCCATGATGATAAGATTATAACTAGATCCTTACCATGTGGGTAAGATCTCTTTCTTGTCTGTTCACCTTTCCTGAGCTTTTAGATCCCTGCCCTGGTGAGCGCTGCTTGTCTCTGCCTGGCTGAGCTGAGATGGGGGAACCTCCACTCCGACTTGGGCTCTCTACCCCCTCACGCCTTCCACATAGCAAGAGCTCTCTGTACTTTTCTCCTCTTTCCTTCTCTTGATCTAATAAAGGCTCTTTTTTTTTTTTTATGAGACAGAGAGAGAGAGAGAATTGGCATGCCAGGGCCTCCGGCCACTGAAATTGAACTCCAGACTCATGTGCCACCTTGTGTGCACGTGCAACCTTGTGTGTGCATCTGGCTTACGTGGGTTCTGGGCAGTCAAACCTGGGTCCTTAGGCTTCACAAGCAAGCACCTTAACCACTAAGCTATTTCTCCAGCCCTAATAAAGGCTCTTTAAGTCTCACCCTCTGGTCTATGGATTTTAACTCTGTAAATTCATAAGACAAGGATCTGGGGATACTCTAAATTTATTGGTGTGTTGTTGTATTGGTGCATTGGCAAGGAACCTCACACTTCCATCACATAAGTGAAACCCCAAAACTCCTGATGCAGTACTTTGAGGGTCCAAGCAAAGTAGGCTGTCAGGGTTGTTTTCTCTCAAGTTTGATCCTCTTGATGGCTCAGGGTGAGCTATGGAAAGTGCTAGCTATTTTCCTTTTCCAACTGATGCCAACATATTTATGTACAAGCATTCTGTCTGAGAAGTAGGACTTTTCCCCCTTAGCTTCTCTGCCTTTGAGTTCTATACACTACGGAAGAGACGTGTCGCCATCACTGTTAGGAAGTGACCTATTTGTCGTGGGGAGACAGCTCAGTCAGTGAAGTGCTTGCCAAGCAAGAGCACCTGGGTGCTATCCCAGCACCCAGGCCAGTTCTGTGTTTGGTGGTGAACCTGCAGTCTCAGTGCGAGAGAGGTGGAGACAGGGGCATCTCTGGGATCCACTGGCCAGCTGGTCTAACCTAATTGGTGAACTTATCACCAGAAGTGAATGACGTTCCTAAGGACTGAAGCTGAAGTTGTCCTCTGGCCTCCACACACATGTGCATGTGCACGTGTGCATACATGTGGTGCCCACACACATATGAATGTGCCTACACACATACATGGACACTACACATGCAGATACTCAAGTTTTTTAAAGTACCTTTTATTTTAAAACCAGCGTATGGTTTTATTTTTAAAAATATATGTCTACCATAACAATTACAAAACACAGAAAATAATAGTAACTATAATCTACTTCCCCACTCCTCACCAAGAAACCACTCATAACATTTCCACGGCTTCCTTCCTGTCTCTGTTCTAGTTGCTATTGTCATGTGACCTAGTTTATGTTGAGGAGAGACAACCTCTCCAATGGATTCAACCAAAGAACAAGAAAATTAAAAATCTTCACATTTTGCATTTGTAAAGCTGTGAAGATTTTTGAAGGACACCAGCATCCATTTTCTCATTCCAAGAAGACATCAAATAGACTATTTGTTGAAAGTTCAGGTGGGGGAGGAAAGAGGAAGGCTTTGCTCCAATCCACAGAACTGAGAAAGGTGAGAGCCAGAACTTGAAGTCACTAGATCTCTTTTTATCTGGAGATTTCTCTCGAAAATAATTTTTTTTCCTTTCCAACTAATGCCTATATACTTCAGTATCAAAATTCTGTTTGAGACCTAGGATTTCCTGTGGTTGCTTTGTGCTCCACAGAGCACATGTGTGTTGAATGCGTCCTCTGAGCTGCCAGCCTGGGAACTTTGCCCCCATCACACGCCCAGCAGCAGTTTGCTCACCGGGCACCCGTTTCCTCTGTCGCCAAGCAGCTGACATGGTCCCTGGCAACAGGCATCTGGGTCACGGAGTTGCCTCTTAGGCTTTAAGTATGAGCCTCAGCCACCACTGGGGACTTGCCACTTTCTTTGTCATTAAGTCAATGGGGAGCCTGGACGAGTCAACCGAGAGCTTGCTATGTAAGTGGCACTGGGGATATGCTGGCTCTGGCCTTCCAGCCTGGCCCTTGCTAAATTTCCTTACCATGAAAATCAGGTCCATATTTGCTAAGGATGTTCATTTCTGATTTTTAACTGCTCTTTTAATTTCTTTCAGTTTTGTTTAACCTCTACTTAGCTCCTATTTTCCCTTGCTAATTCTGACACTTTATGTAAGTCTATGAAATTAAGAACATTTAAAAATTAGATGAAATGTAGGATATCATGGAAAAGATGATAGGAAATAAAACTGAGGATAGTTGTAGGGGCCTGCAGGAAAAAAAAAGAGGGTGTAGACAATAAAAATCAGATAGGAAGAGATGCTAGGAAACTCAGGAATGTCTGACTGAGGACGCTTAGCAGAATACATGAAAACTTAAAACAGAAAATTCAGTGTCCTCTGGATTATGGTGTTGTGAAGTTTAACATGTCTGGTGATTGACTTTTGAATGTGTCTCCCCCAAATTGATATTTCATCAGTAAGTAATTCTTAACAATTTATTTTTTTAAAAAAAGCCTCTTACATTTTTTTTTAATTAGGACTAAAGAGATGGCTTCAGGGTTAAAGTGTTCACCTGCAAAGCCTAAGGACCCCTATTCAACTCCGCAGATCCCACATAAGCCAGATGCACAAGGTGACACATGTGCACAAGGTGGTGCACGCATCTGGAGTTTGATTATAGTGGCTAGAAGCCCTGGCACACCAATTCTCTCCCTCCCTCTCTCTCTCTCATTAAAAAAAGACTAGTCTGTTGGGTTTGCCTTTTGAAAAAAAGTATGTATTTATTTGCAAGCAGAGAGAGACAGAAAGACAGAGAGGGAGAAAGAGAGAATGGGCGCACAAGAGCCTCCAGCCATTGCAAACAGACTCCGTGTGGGTAATGGGGAATTGAACCTGGATCATCATGCTTTGCAGGCAAGTGCCTTAACCACTGAACCCTCTATCCAAACCAACAATTTTATTTTTAAGTAACGAAGATTTTTTTTAAAAAATCAAGATTTCACATAAAATTCTCATCATTTGTCTGATAAAATGGTGATCAGTGTACTCCCTGCACAGTCATAGCCAGTGAACTGCCTGGACCCCGACTCTGTCCACTCTACAAGCCCCTGGCAGCATCTGCAACTGTCATGGATGTCAGGAATTTTACATCACTGGGTTTTCTTTTCACTGACTTGACAGCAACAAAGAGCTTACAAGGAAAACTTAGAAAAACAAGGATAATTGCTGTTTCTAATGAGCTAGATCAGTAGTGACGTTGTCTAGACAGCCCAAGTGGCAGCTTCATTTTCCTCCTTACCTGGACTGGGACCACATCACACCAGTGTCACTGTGGCTTTAACCAGCATCCTTCTCTGAGCTCTACTTGGACCACTCTTTGGAAAACTATCATCAAGACCACATTTGGGGAGCCTGTGTTGAGCCATCCAATCAGTTGGCCTAGCTCATCCTAAACACTGGTCACCTTAGCATCATAGCCAGGTGTTTGGGTAAAAGCCAAGCAACCAAGCCACCCTTTCTGCCCCAAAGTAGCAAATTTTTTTCTTTTTTGGACTGAACCTCATGGTCCTTGTTCCATTTGATCAAGAATGAAAAGGAGTGGTTTCACCCTGAAATTTTTGACTAGTTTTCTGTTTATTGTCCTTAGGTAACTCATCCCCAAATCATGAAGGTTCAAACTTTAATTTTTTTTTTAAATCTTTCCTTTTGGTGCCAACTCATTTCAATAGAATTTCTGCCAGCCCCCACTCAGCTCATTTACCATAGCTAATTGGGTCAAATTCGCTCAGATCTGCTGTCTTCCCAGTGGAAACACCACTGCTTCCATAGGTGGGAGAAAACAGGCTCCTGGGCTCCCAAGAAGCTGTCCTCAAGGCCCCTGCTTATTTACAAAGTGATCGGGGGTGTCCTACCTGAGCTCATTTTCCACCCTGAACCCTTTCCTGCGGGCCAGCTCCATGAGGAAGGCTCTGCGAGTGCTTCCCATTTTCTTCTCCAGAATGAAGAGGACCAAGTCTTGAAATCTGATGTCGTGAGGAGCGGAGGCCGCTGAGGCACTCCTCTGCCGGGGTCTTTTCTTCCGAGGGCTCCAGTGGACTGCTTGCACTGGGTCCATCGAGACAGCCTGCTCTGGCCTTGGTGGTTCTAGTGAGTGGTGTCTCCTGCCTGATGTCATCTTGTCAGACTACGAAAGCAGGGCAAAGCTTCATGGGTGCTGCCCTGGTGACAGCTTCCTGCTGAAGGAATTTCTATCTCTGTTCAGTTCCTTTGCCCTATATGGAAATCTTGATAAGAACAATGAGTTAACTTTTGTTTTCATATGCATGGCCTCTTCAGCTCCTCCGAATAATCTTATGAGGAAGGTAGGAAAAATTCTCTGTTTGCATATTACTTATTTCTGACCGTGTTCAGGCCCTTCTTTTGCCTCATCTATTGGACTTCCTTTAACTCCCAATTCACCTGCATTCTTTTCCACCAGCACACAATCATGACAGTACATTGGATGTGTGAAATTTGCACGCTTGCTACATATTGCATGTGGTTGTTTTGACTTTATATAAATGGAATTCTGCATTTCAAACTGTACTGGTCACTTCTCTTTAAACCTGGAACTATGGTGTTGAGATCTCTGTTCTATTCTCTGCTTCTAATTGCTCTCATCATAGTTTGCAGTGGGCATTGATCACATGTTCCCTTGTGTGGGTGCATTTTGTAACAAAGGATTCCAAGCCCCAATCATTCAAGATCACAGAATAAAGGACCAAACAAGTTCTTGAATTCAGTTCTGACTTCAAATATGACATGTCTTGGTGTTTTACAGTGGACTATGGTTGTCTGCAGAGTAGCCTATTACATATCTAAAACAGATCTTTGAAATGGGATGGCATTTAAATAAGAATCACTGACAGAAATTTAGAGACATTTTCACAACTCTCTATGCAAAATGAAATTTTTGTCTTGAGTCAACACCCTTCATAGGACTCACGTTCTGAATGTCTCCCATGGGGCCCAGGCAAGCATCCTCAAGCCTTTGGAGGTTGAATCCTTGCAATGCCACTGCTCCATAGGCACCCACATAATGGAGCATATGCTTAATGCCCACAGCACACAGAGAGTACTTGGAAGCAGCAGAAATTCTCATTTTCCTGAACAACTGGCTTAAAGTCACAGAGCTAGCCAGGCGTGGTGGCACACACCTTTAATCCCAGCACTTGGGAGGCAGAGGTAGGAGGATTGCCGTGAGTTCAGGGCCACCCTGAGACTACAGAGTGAATTCCAGGTCAGCCTGAGCTAGAGTGAGAACCTACCTCAAAAAACCCCAAAACAAACAAACAAAAGTCACAGAGCTAATAAATAATCATAACTAAGAAACGATTGACTCAGGATTTGAACTCAGAGTCTTTCGACTCTAAGACCCATACTCGTATACTCTTAGCCACAGAACAAGCCTCCTTCTTTCCATGGCTTACCCAGCAACAAATCTAAGCTCTGCCCACTCATTCTGCCATATTGTCTGGGACTCTGGCTAAGTGCAAGGGCACAGGAGCACCCCATCATGATGACAGCTGCCTCAAGCATCTGGAAAACTGTTGCTCAGGAAAGTAAGATCAGAAATTTAAGTAAAAACTTTTAAGTAAGTAGAGCTTACTTTGATGGTGGTATGTGAGAAGCAGATGTTGAACAAGTGTTTGTTGAAATGCTACAGCAGGAATGGAAACATCTGGAAGGGCCTTTAGTGCAGCTAGGGGTGCCAGGGGTGCTTGCTCTAGAGGTCAGCATGTGGAGATGAGCATTCTTTTCGGCCTCACTATTGAGCATTTGGTTACCAGTGTGCTGAAAGCTTCATGACAGAACGCAGCCTTGGCTACCAGTTGGTCCCACAGCATGAAGAAAGCCAAGGATTCTAGCCAGAGTCTGAGGTTGTTTTCATTCCCAGGGTCCAGCCTCTGACTGGCAAAGGGAGACCACCAAAACACCACTCAGGACAGGGATCCCTGAGGTTGGAGCTGGAGCTGCGCTCTACAGGGACATCTACTGTTTTGGAGTTCCATTTCTTAGCAATCCCAACTCCATCGCCTTGTTGTGCTGGCCCTAAGAATGGTGCATGATTCTTGAAGTTACTATGACTTATATCAGTGTCCTCTGTTTGCTTTTTTCAATCATCTAATGCCTAGTACACTAATATCTTTTTTAAAATTATTTTTATTTACTTGCAAGGAGAGAGAGAGGGAGAGAGAATAGGCACTCCAGGACAAACTCCAGATGCATGTACCACTTTGTGCATCTGTCTTTATGTGGGTACTGGGGAATTGAACCCATGTTGTTAGGCTTTGTAGGCCTTAACCACTTAAACACTTCAGCCCATTTTTCTTTTTTTAAAAAATATTTTTATTTATTGCAAACATATACACACATACAGAGAGAGGGAGAGAGAGAGAGAGAGAGAGAGAAACTAATCTCTATAGTAAATTCTCTGGACTAAAATGCTTACTGTACCATAGAGAAATACCTAACTGAATCCTAAGCTAACACAATGCCTAGTGAAGATAGAGGTGTAGGCCAGGCTGGTCTCGAACTCCTTATCCTCCTTCCTCCACCTCTTTAGCAATTTCCTACTGACTTGTGCTACCACAACTGACAGAGGTGTAGACAGTAGGATTTCACGTGCTGATGGAGGCATACTCTGTGTCATGAGTAATTTGACAACATGAAATTATTTTTAGGATATTCAAATCCTTCAACCCAACATTTCCAGTTTTTAGGAGAGACTCAAAGATGTACATACCAACATGTTCATCACACCACTATCCATACAAGCTGGGTTTAGAAACAGCATGAGTGTCTAATGACAGCGTTGGTTAAAAAAGTGTGACAGACCATTGGACAGCTACCTAAGTCATGCCAATATTAAGTAACATAGGCAAACATCCACAATCTAGTTGGGACATCAGCTTACACCATAGTGCTAACTGGGTGATACCAATTTTGAGAGCAGAGTAGAAACATAGATAGCAAACCTAACATTATGAAAGTGAGTTCCACTGAGTTTATGCATATTTTCATTTTTTATCCTTGGGCTTTTCTGTTTTACAAATTTCCTTTCTTTTTTCCTCTTTCTTTCCTCCCACCCTCCTCCCCTCCCTCCCTCCTTTCCCTCTCCCTTCCTGCCTTCTCTTCGAGACCATCTCACTGTGCTATCCAGGCTGGTCTTTGACTCACCAGCTCAAAGGAGCTTCCCAGTCAACTTCCCATAGTAACTGGGACTATAGATGTGTGCAGACATGCCTGTTTGTTATTTTACAAATATCCTACAGTAAATATAAATAGTGGGTCTTTTTTTTGTTGTTTTTGTTTTTGTTTTTGTTTTTCAAGGTAGGGTCTCACTCTAGTCCAGGCTGACCTGGAACTCACTATGTAGTCTCAGGGTGGCCTTGAACTCACAGCAATCCATCTACCTCTGCCTCCCGAGTGCTGGGATTAAAGACATGTGCCACCATGCCCGGCTTATACATAGTATTTTAACCACAATAATAAATTACTTTAAAAATGATTACCCTGAGTTTATATCATGTTTCCCAGTGAAAGGCCATGATTCAAAAGCTGTAAGATGAAGGTTGAACATGTTTCCTGGTATCTCCAGCATGCACCATTATATTTCATGTAAAAGTCCTACCTTACTGCCAGGCAAGACTCCGCTGAAGTGGGATTTTTGTTCTGAGGAAAGCAAGAGTTAGGGTTACTTAGTAATTTCATCTGCCTATTTGGATGGAGTTTGTGGCTTCTAATTCTTGTTTTCTGCCTCACAGAGTTCTTTCCAATGATGTCATGTGACCCGCAGTTATGACAGCTGTGCTATGGCTTGAGAATGGTTTGTCCCCTCAAAACTCATATGGAAGCTTGGTTGCCATTGGGGCAGTGTTGGGAGGTTCTCTTTTAAGGGGTGAGTGAGTATAAGAGAGAGTAATGCCTCTCTCCTTGGAGTGAGTGCTCATCTGACAGGAATAGGTTTTATTACCATGAGGGTGGGCTGTTAGAACCTGGAAACACCCTCTAGGATGTGTCTCTTCCACACTTGCTTTCTGCTTCCCACCACAGGATGAAGCAACATGAGGCCTTGCCCCATGCTCTCGAAGCTGTAATGTAAGCCAAAATAGACCTCTTATAAATGACTCAGCTTCAGGTATTTTGCTATAGCAAGAGAAAATGGACTAAGATACATTGTCATGGCTTGACGAAAGCAGGTGGGAAACCCCTTAGCAGCATCGTAAAGCAGGTGTGATCTGAGGACACTGAAACCTGTCATTTCAGGAATTAATTAAACCACGCTCCTAAAGATCATGACACATTGTACAAAGGTCAGTGGCTTCATTATCCTCATTGGCATTCCTGATGCACCAGAAATTGCTTTCTTTCCACTGCACCATAATTTTCTGCAGTTGTTTGCATCAGGTGTTGAATGTCCCCTTGGTCCAGTCAACTGGCCAATAGCTCCTAAGTTCTTTGTGCTGGCTTAACACCTCAACGAAGACGTTGCTCCACTCCAGATTCAGGCTGAAGGAAGTGCCACTTGCTTGTACCTGCAACATCCAGACCATGAAGAGAGAACTGGGGAGGTCCTGCGTCAGTAATGACGCTGTGTCTCAGAAGTGACACACATTTCTGCTTGCTGTTCATTGGCCATTGGCCATTGGCCAGAGAAGTTTCATGGTCCAACCTAACCACAGCAGGGCCATGAAATTCAGGGGAACAAAGGGAACTTGGAAGAGCATTCCTGCCTTACCATACCCAGGATCAATCTAAGTGCTGACTGGTGTCAAAGGACTATGACTGTCTGAGCACCAAGCCCAGGCAGAGAGACGAGGGGCCCATCTGTCTTAGAGAAGAATCTTCAAAAGCCTTGGGCTATTCCTGGGTCTTCCTAGAGTTTTGAGTTGCTTGTGTAGCCATGCAGACAGGGAGGCTTTTCTGACACACTTCACACACATTGGTCCTCATTCCAAGCATCATAGGAATATTGGTGGCCCTGGACTTAGACATGCCTGAGCCACCTGCAATTTCCTTGACCAGTGGGATTCTCAATCAGAGTGCCAACCTTCACAACTTTGTACAGGTTGAATAAGCCAACATGAGAACTCCCTGCCTGACCCACAGGAGGCGTCACTCACTGTTTTAACCACCTCTCCACCCAGCCATTCGCAGGTGCTGGCCAGTATGACCGATGCTCCTGTCCAGGCAGGGGGTGACAGCTGTGAGGAGACAGAGCCATCTGATCAAGGTCATCACTTTTCCTGTCATTCCTAAGCAGTTGCTGCTCTTCTTGGTTTAGTACTGATCATCCCATTTGGGGCAGAAGTCATCACACACACGACCATTCTTAGAGACCCTCCACTGAGTCAAGAAAGAAGTCAGTGAGCTGCAGGCTTCCCCTGGTCGGTGGAGAAGTGGGTCCCTTCTCATCCACAACCATCATGTTTATCCTAGGAGTCCTGTTATTCTCTGAGCACATTGCTAGAAGTCAGTTTAAGAGAGGAGATGTCTGTTTCCGGCAGTTTATTTTCTTTTATACCAAACACCTCACGCCATCTCCTCATTGCAAGCTACCGATCTGGGAACTTTGCCATCGACCGTGTGGGCAGGGTCGTGTTTGGGTTTGGTTTTTACCGAGCGTCAGCTTCCCCTGTTGTCTGAACAGCTGTGTTTGGTTCTCAGCAGCAGGTGTCTCCTAGAGCTTAGGACTGCCCCACTGGGAGAACCTGTAGTTTCTCAAACAACAGACATCTCAGAAATGTTGCTTCTTTCCACGAAGAAGCTATCCATGACATTAGATATCTCCTGAGTGCCTTTCAAGTACAAGAAAATTCTGTGTTTTTATTCAATCTCAGAGTTTCATCTTTGTACATCAAATGAGAAAAGGAAGAAGGAAGCAATGGGTGGCCACAGCAGCTCACTGCTGACTTCTAGACTTTTTTTTTAATATCTCATTTATTTATTTGAGAGAAAGAGGCAGAAAGAAACAGAGAATAAGCATGCCAGGGCCTCCAGCCACTGCAAATGAACTCCAGACGCGTGCGTCCCCTTGTGCATCTGGCTTATGTGGTTCCTGGGGAATTGAACCAGGGTCCTCAGGCTTTGCGGGCAAATGCCTCAACTGCTAAGCCATTTCCCCAGCCCGACTTCTAGTCTTTATTCAACCATAGTTTTTGAACTCCAGCCTGACACAGAACAGCAGGCATGGAACATAAGGCTCAGAAGTGAGGAAGGGCATTTGCCTCAAGGAGAAGTTTGACTCTGAGGAGTTGGGATTTTATTGACCAAGAATTGGAAGCTATTGCATGTGTTTTGAGCAGAGGCAGACTGCGACTAAAATGGCACCTTAGTAAAATCAGCTGAGCAGGAAGGGATGCGTGAGGTGAATGGGAGAGGAAGCCCTTAGGAGATCAAAGTCACAGGATGTGAACTAGGACAGGGAACGGGGCCTAAAGTAGATGATGGTCCTGATCACGGAGTGAGCTGGTGGTTCCTGTGGAGAGGAGGTACCACCAGCCATGTCCCTGTGAGCCTGGAGGAATCTGCCACACTGCCTCTCTCATGCCTGTACCTACCGCCACCCCTTCCCTGAGCTCCAGGCCCGCTTACATTCCACAAATGCTGGAGCCAGAGGGACTTAGTGCCCACATTCTTTTCATCCTCTTTCTTGCCTGGTGAGCTCCCGAGGCATCCAGAGAAGCATCTCTCCACCCTGGATTACGGAGGCAGAAGCACGGGGCCCAAGAGGCGGCAGGTGAAGGCTGACCTACTCACAAGGCTCTTAAATCCACAGCCATCGTCTCTCCCCAGCGGGCTCCCTCACGTGGAGCGCTCCACCAGCGCCACTGCCAGTAGTCTGGAGAATTCTTCTGAACCCCAGTGACAACCTTCAGGACATGTACAGTTTAGTTGGGAAGTTGATGACATAATCAACTACTAGTAGTGATGGCCGCCTGTAGGGACTGTCCACTTTAGGACCCACTTCAACTCTGATCCAGGTGCCTGCTCCTCAGATCACCTTGCAGTGAAAAGGCAGGCCTGTAGCTCCTGGGGAGTTTGGAGAGGGGATTCTGGGAGATGAGACTCAGAGATCCGAAGCTGTGACTCCAGCAGAACACTCTCACCGGTGGTCAGGAGAGGGCTAGCTGAAGCCTTAAGTCAAGCTATCAGCTCAGTCAACCATGTTACTGCAGGCCCTCCAGGTTCCCGCCGATTGTCTAGACAACGGAAATGCAGACTGACTAACACAGACAACCTCTGAGCTTTCTATGAGGATAAGTGCTGTGGGAGGAATGAAGGGCGTATGTGGATGGGGTTTGGAGAAGTGATTTTTAACTAAGTTGTTCCAACAGACTTTCCTAAAGAAGTGGCATTTAAGCAAAGGTCTGAGAAACTGGGAGCCATAGGAATGGGCCACTGAGGATAAATTTGTCACACCAAGGAGGCAAGTCAAAAAAAAGCAAATTTTACAAAGTGAATTTTACTATCTTTAGATAACTAATTGACACATGCCTCTTTTTTTTTTTTTTTTTTTTAAGATAGGGTTTTGCTCTAGTCCAGGCTGACCCGAATTCACTATGTAGTCCCAGTCTGGCTTTGAACTCACAGCAATCCTCCCACCTCTGACTCCCAAGTGCTGGGATTAAAGGAGTGTGCCACCATGCCTGGCTAGATGATTAATTGAAAGACCATAGAATTATAACCAAAATTGTTAAATATGTAGAATGAAACCAAACTTGACATGCATTTGACCTTTATGGTTTGGAGAGTGTTGGATTTTATGAGGGAATTTTATGCTATGATAGGATTGTACCATAAGCGTTTGAGGTGGCCTTAGGTGGGAGTGAAGTACGCTGTAGACGGAAGAAGATCCTCACAGGCTGCAGACGCCTGGCTGGCCTCAACACTGAGCACTGGACCTTCTTCTTGCCTGCTGTACACATTCATCGTCAAAACCTCTGGTCCCTGTGGTGGATGGTGCTACGGGCTTGCTGGAGTCTCCTCGGGCCAGGAACGTGGCTGGTGGCTCACTGAGTGACAGTTCCATGTGTTCTAAGATCAGGACTCTCCTTAGGGGAAGCCTCCATTGGGTATTAGTCAAAGGTCAGGGGAGATTTTCTCCTTGAGTGACAGCTCTGTACTTCTGATTAGCCTGGCTGCAGGCCCTGCTGTAACTACTGCAATTCCCCTCCTCCTTCTGTCCAATCCACTTCCTCTGCTGCTCCCCGGATGCTGATCCCAAGGGCAGCCCCGATAGACTTCCACACAAATCCTCATCTCTCCTGGGAAATTGCTCTATGAACTCACCTTTAATATGCCATTTTAATTGCCTTCGGCCACTATCTGTAGTTCTTTAAGTAGACAAGTGAGGCTTATAAGTAACCTTCTTTGTATGCCTTGGAGAGCTCAGCTCTAGCCTTTATGTATAGATCAATTCCTAATTATAAGCTTAAGGATACCATTTCTGTCTCTCTCTCTCTCTCTCTCTCTCTGTGTGTGTGTGTGGTAAGGGGTGGGGTTTTTGTGTTTGTTTTTGAGGTAAGGTCTCACTCTAGCCCTGGCTGACCTAGAACTCACTCTGTAGTCCCAGGGTGGCCTTGAACTCACAGCAATCCTCCTACCTCTGCCTCCAAAGTGCAAGGATTAAAGGTGTGCGCCATCATACCTGGCTTCCATTTCTGTTTCTATCCGGAGAGACCAATGACAATTCTGCCAGCTCCCAACCCACAGAAGGGCAGAGCTCAGGTCCACAAACAGTTGTGCCAAACCATTTTTTAAAGCTGGTTTTGCTGGAGATGCAGCCAACCCCCTTTATTTCCTTGCCAGGAAGTGAAAGTCTTTTATCACCACCTGGGAGGAAAAGAGGGTTCAACCGCCCTGCAGAAACAAGCTCTGTGAATGTGACACCAAATTCAGTTCTTAATTCAACAACTTTGAGAATTTATTTTAAATGTTTGTTTCTCAGAAAGGATATTTCAGGGGAATACACAAAACTAATGATGGCATGAATCAGTACCATAGAAACCTTCCTCTTGGTCAGCTGATTAAAAGATAGCACTCTTTAAAACAAAGAGAGCTTGGGCTGGAGAGATGGCTTAGCGGTTAAGCGCTTGCCTGTGAAGCCTAAGGACCCCAGTTTGAGGGTCGACTCCCTAGGACCCACGTTAGCCAGATGCACAAGGGGGTGCACGCATCTGGAGTTCGTTTGCAGTGGCTGGAGGCCCTGGCGCGC
This sequence comes from Dipus sagitta, assembly GCA_036346955.1. NCBI lineage: Eukaryota > Metazoa > Chordata > Mammalia > Rodentia > Dipodidae > Dipus > Dipus sagitta. The sequence continues at coordinate 40,337,911 of CM070770.1, forward strand.
CCATTCTCTCTCCCTCTGTCTATCTGCCTCTTTCTCTCTCTGTCTGTCACTCTCAAATAAATAAATAAAAATAACAAAAAAAAAAAAAAGAGAGAGAGAGAGAGAGAGAGAGAGCTAGCCGGGTGTGGTGACACACACCTTTAATCCCAGCACTCAGGAGGCAAAAATAGGATTTCTGTGAGTTCAAGGCCACCCTGAGATACACAGTGAATCCCAGGTCAGCCTGGGCTACAGCAAGACCCTACCTCAAAAAGACAGACAAATAAAAAAATAATAATAAGGAGAGAGGGAGAGAGCTAGCTGGGTGTGTTGGCTCACGCCTTTAATCCCAGCACTTGGGAGGCAGAGGTAAAAGGATCACTGTGACTTCTAGGCCGCCTGGGACTATAGAGTAAATTCCAGGTCAGCCTGGGCTAGAGACCCTACTTCAAAAAAAAAAAAAAAAAAAAACAAAGGGGGCATAGTTTGGGCAGAAGCACCCTGTGGAGGTGAGGAAAGCTCCACCCTAAAACCATAGGCTATTGGGTTATATCCCACAGGGAGCTGTTAATCAAGGAGGCCTATGAGGCCCCAAAACAATATTAGTTATTGTAAAGCACTTGGTTACTCACCAGAACTAAAGGATAATGCCCTGTTTTTGAAGATACCACAGGTTGTTGTCACAGCACATTGAGAAATCATGCTAGACTGATGGAAGCCAGCTCCCCACTGGCTAGTTCTCATAGTGCTGGAAAGTGCTATGAAAACTACTGGGTTCTCATGAACCCATGACAAACATGTTACTGTTAATGTTAATAACATTAACAAGCAGTGGATCCTGTAAGCTACAAAATCAACCAGGCAGGCAAGGTGTCCCCACTGGTGCAATAGTGGCACATAGATTATGGTGGTAATCAGTTGCTCTCTGATTGGATATGAGTCCTGCTCAATGGAAGAGAATTTGTGCCTGGTACTGAGAACCAAGTCTGAAGCCTATGACTTGGAGGTTCATAGATCTTAGGAAGAACCTTCCACTATTCTTTGGCAAAAAGGAGAGGTTGTACACATCAAAAAGTCTTCTAAACATCTGTGTTTATCCCTTTTGATCCATACTGCTCTCACTCTTAGATAGAGAATCTGCTTTTTACAGATGGCAACAAATGCCAGAGAGACCAGAAACCCACCAGGATGACAAGAAAAGAAAGCTGACTGCATAGCACAAGAGGAGTCATCTCTATCACATCTGCCAGGGCTCAGGAAACATTATAGAGGAAGTGGCAGATGAAATGTGAGTGCTGCTCTTACTGATAGCCTGAGAACCTCCTCCAGGAAGGTGGAAGACACTGAGGAGACTCAAAACTCATCAATGCATAAAATTAGGGGCATGCCCCCCAACACTTAGGGAACATTGCAGAAGAGTGGGGCAAAAAGAATGTAAGAACCACAGGGTGGGAAGGTATGTCCCCTGAGGCATTGTCCCATGCCCCCAGAGACTGACTGGTACATTCATGACCCCACAGTGATTACCCATCACTCCACTGAGAGGAGCTCTCAGTGGAATGGGGGCAGGGGAGAGGGAATAGAAGAGTATAACACAATGGGAATATGACCAATTTGCAATAAGTTCATATATTAAAGTTCTCAATAACAATGTTGTAAAAGGTAAAATTCATGGCTGGAGAGATGGCCCAGTGATTAAGCACTTGCCTGTGAAGCCTACGAACCCCGGTTCGAGGCTCAGTTCCCCAGGACCCACGTTAGCCAGATGCACAAGGGGGCGCATGCGTCTGGAGTTCTTTTGCAGTGGCTGGAGGCCCTGGTGCGCCCATTCTCTTTCTCTCTCTCTCTCTCTCTCTCTCTCTCTCTCTCTGTCTGTCACTCTCAAATAAATGAATAAAAATAAAAATATTTTTTAAGAAAGGTAAAATTCAGAGGAGGGCATGGAGCAGGAAATCATTTTCAGTAAAGCAATTTTTTTTTTCTCTAAAAATAAAAAGATCAGGGCTGGTTTCAGTTAAGATGGCGGTGTAGGAACTATGCCAAAACAGCCTGGGGAGAAAAAGAAAAAAAAAAAAAGCCAGCAAAATACACTCTTCTACTAAACAGGGAAGGGGTATCGGAAATTATCAACGACAGCAGACAAGTCGGAGAGACCCAGAGCATGTAGAGACCACAGAAGCAGGAGCAGCAGCAGGTCTTCATGGCCGCAGCCAGCAGGCTCAGTCTGAGCTGCAGGAAAAGCCAGGTGAGAGGATTTTCTGCTCACACCAGCCTCCTTGCAAACTCAAACATGAAGGGAAGGATAGCAGGGACCAGCAGAGTGGCTCATGAGGAAGAGGATCTCGAGAACCAGTGGGAGAACTCCAGCCACCAGCCACAGCCTCCCCTCCCCCCACCTCCAGTGCAAGTGCCAGCAAGCACCAGAGACCTGGGGAAGGGAGCTCACCTACACAGCACCCGGCACAGGCTATCAGAGCAGTGATCCACTGACCCAGCCAGCCTACCTGAGCCCACAACACAGCAAAGAGGGACCCAAGCAGGCATGCAGCATAGCTGAGACTAAAGCCATCCCAAAAGGTAACTGGGATTACACCAGGTCAGTACCCGCCAAATAAGCCTGGTATATAGGCTTGTATCAGATGTGCTAATTGTACCTTCCATGTCAGGGTAAATTATGTTAAATCTGATGGGTGGTCAGGTTTGCTATTCTTAAATAAGCTATAGTTTGGGCTTGTCATTTGTTGCTTCCTGATCTATAGTGCCTTTGTCTCCTCTTCTGTCATTTGTTGAGGCAGGGTCTCACTTGGTCACAAGCTGACCTTGGACCCCTCTACAACCAGAAATCTCAGCATCCAGTTGACAGGATTGAGGGTGTGGGGGACTTCGACTTTGTTAGAGGATTTGTTTGTCATAATACCTACTCTCGCATAAATACTCTGTGCTGGTTTTCATTGAATGTGTATACTGGTCAGTTAAATTTTAGAATCTGCCTGTATTTTGTCCACCACCCAGCCTACTAGAATACTCTCAGAGCAGGCAAACCCAACATCAAGGGTCACTTTTGTGGTTACTCTGAGAGTCTTAAGAGCCATATCAAGCACCTTAAGCTTCTACCCTGAAGATATATAATATCAAGTTGATTGATACATCTAATAATAGTGCAGATAATTAGAAACCCAAGCATTAACTTAATCTAAGATGCAAAAATCCCTACATTATGATATAAGAAGCACAAAAAAATCAAGACAATATAAATCCACCAAAAAATATTAATGCATCAGAAATGACCTCCAGTGAGAATGATTTAGAGGAGATGCCTAAGAAAAATTTCAAAAGAGTGATTATAAATATGCTCGAGGAAATCAAAGGGATCAAAGAAGACACAGGAAACCAATTTAATGAAATAAGGAGGTCAATACAAGACATGAATAAGGAGATAGAAATAATAAAGAAAAACCAGTCAGAAATACTAGGAATGAAGAACATAGTCAGTGGAATAAAAAACTCTGTAGAAAGCTGGGCATGGTGGCACACGCCTTTAATCCCAGCACTTGAGACGCAGAGGTAGGAGGATTGTCGTGAGTTCGAGGCCACCCTGAGACTCCATAGTGAATTCCAGGTCATCCTGGGCTACAGTGAGACCCTACATCAAAAAACCAAAATAATAATAATAATAATAATAATAATAATAATAAAAACTCCGTAGAAAATCTCACCAGTAGAATGGATGAAGGAGAGGACAGAATATCTAAGCTAGAAGACCAGGTGGCAGATCTAATACAGTCCAACAAAAAGAAAGACAAATTAATAGAAAGGTATGAATGAGAATTTCAAGATATTAGGGACACTATGAAAAGATCAAACAAAGAATTCAGGGCATAATAGAAGGAGAAGAATTTCACTCCAAAGGCATAGTAGGCATTTTCAACAAAATCATAGAAGAAAACTTCCCCCAAATTGGGAAAGAGATGCCAGTGCAGATACAGGAATCCTTTAGAACACCAAACAGACAAAACCTGGAAAGAACCTCTCCTTGCCATATTATAATCAAACTACCAAACACACAAACCAAAGAAACTGGGCTGGAGAGATGGCTTAGCGGTTAAGCACTTGCCTGTGAAGCCTAAGGACCCCAGTTCGGGGCTCAGCTCCCCAGGACCCACGTTAGCCAGATGCACAAGGCGGCGCACACGTCTGGAGTTCATTTGCAGTGGCTGGAGGCCCTTGCGCGCCCATTCTCTCTCTCCCTCCCTCTCTCTCTCTCTCTCTCTCTCTCTCTCTCTCTCTCTGCCTCTTTTTCTCTGTCACTCTCAAATAAGTAAAAATAAAAAAAAATTTAAAAAAAAACAAAGAAACTATATTGAAAGCAGTTAGAGATAAAAATCAAATCACATACAAATCACAGCAGATTACTCAATACAAACTTTAAAAGCCAGAAGGGCTTGGAATGATGTATCCCAAGTTCTGAAAGATAACAACTGTCAACCAAGGTTACTTCATCTTGCAAAGCTATCCATTCAAAAGATGTTGAAATAAGGACATTCCATAACAAAAGCAGGCTAAAGGAATATTTGAAGATAAAACCAGCTCTATAGAGAATGCTTGAAAGTATCCTCCACGCTGAAGAGAAAGAAAAGCACACATATAAGGAACCTGGAAAAAAAAAAGATCAGGGCTGGATAGATGGCCTCGTGGTTAAGGTGCTTGCCTGTGAAGCCTAAGGACCCATGTTCAACTCTCCAGATCCCATGTAAGCCAGATGCACAAAGATGAGGCAAGGGCAAGGTCGCACATGTCCAGGCACAAGTATCTGGAGTTTGATTGCAATGGCTGATCCCCTGGTGCACCAATTTTCTCTCTCTCTCTCTTGCTCTCTCTTATTCTATCTAAGTTTTTTTTTAAATAAAAAGATCAAATTCAATACTTCAAAGTGGGATCTAGAAAGATTACTCAGTCAGTAAAGTGCTTGCCTGTGTGTTCAACTCCAGAAATCCATGTAAAAAATGCCAGGCATGGTGGTACATGCTTATCAATGGCAGTGTTTGGAAGGTGGAGACAGTTGGGTCCCTGGGGCTTGTTGGCCATCCAGTGTAGCTTACTTGGTAAACCCTAGACCAGTGAGAGACCCTGTCTCAAAAAAAGATGGATGGCCTGAGACTATAAAGTGAATTCCAGGACATCCTGGGCTAGATTGAGACCCTACCTCAAAACAAACAAACAAAAACAAAACAAAAAAAAGATGGAAGATGGGTGTGGTGGCGCACATCTTTAATCCCAGCACTCAGGAGGCAGAGGTAGTTGGATCGCTGTGAGTTCGAGGCCACCCTGAGACTACATGGTGAATTCCAGGTCAGCCTGAGCTAGAGTGAGCCCCTACCTCAAAAAAACCAAACAAACAAACAAACAAACAAACAAACAAACAAAAGATGGATGGCTCCTGAGGAGCAACAGCTGAGGTTATCCCCTGGCATTTATGCATGCTAGCGAGCGCACGCACATACACCCCCCCCCCGATGTGCACATACATGCACATTCACATACTCACACACTAAAAATATATTAAAATAAAAGTCATGGACACAGTTCTTCAGCTTACATCCTGTGCTGAGTAGTCTGATTATACTTAACTAAAATGCCTTGAGTTTGATAAACTGTATGCTATTGTGGTGCAGAGGAAGTTGGCTTCTTTTCAGAGGTTTCTCAGTAGCAGGTTAACTCACATCCTAAGAAGTAACCCTCCTCCTTGTTAGTCAGCAGAAACTGCCAGAAAGGGGCGGAGCCAAGTGGGTCTGGTAGGAACAGCCCTGCTCTAGGAAGAGGTTTGCTGTGGATAGCTTGGGAGGAAGGGGCTGGAAGAAGATAGATCTCAGAGCAGGGCGGCATCCCTGCGAGGACAGTGAGGCCTTAGAGTCACCCTGCTGTTTCGTTAATTCAGGCTGTCCTAACAAACACCCTGTAGACTAGGAAACTCAAAAACAAAAATTCACTTCTCACAACTCTGGAGGACAGGAAGTCAAGGAGCAAGGGACCAGTGGATGCTGTCCCTGCTGAGGGCTCTAGAGCTTCTTATTTGCAGACAGCCATTTCTTCACTGTGTGTTTCGCTGTGTCTCTTCTTGTGAGGGCTCTAATCTCATTCCAGAGAGTGCCACCTCATGACCGACTTAGCTCTCAAAATTCTCACCTTATATTGGGGACTAGGGCTCCATCATGTGATTTATTTCTGGCTAGGACAACAGAAAAAGTTCAGTCCATAGTAAAGGGTAGAAAACAAACAAACAAAAATACAATATACACTGCTTACTTGTTATAGTCATACATTGTTATGTCTTTGTTTTCTACATAAACTTTTGGTTTATAACCCTGACTGCATAATAGATTTACCTAAGCTTTTAACATATCCAGGTCCCATCACAGACTAGGAGAATTCAAATCACAAAGGCTGGAAGTGAGACTGGATATCTGTGGGTTTTTTTTTTTTTTTTGGTTTGTTTGTTTGTTTGATTGTTTGTTTTAAAAACTCCATAGTTATCCAACCATGCTGATCATGGCTGAGATAATCAACTGCTTTTTCCTCCTGTAGAGAAAGCCAAAAAGATGGAGAAACATAGATTCTACTCCCTTTTGGCATTTTGGGTTTGCTAAATGAAATAACTATTCTTAATTGCTGGGTCATTTCATCAGTATTCGCAATAAGTAATGGGTGACAGGGCATTGGAAGAAGGTATCACTCCCCCTACGGGTGACGGTGTATCCCAGCGCCACGAGACAGATAGCCACACACTTGTCCCACACACTCAAGTACCACTTTGGAGCAGGGGCAGAAATTTGAAGGCGGTTACATCTCTTAGAGTCACCCATGCAGGAAAACAGTTACCTAATGGCATAATTATAATCATTGGAGAAAAGTCAGGTCAGTTCTTCAATAAACAAACCTGGAGCTCACATTTTCTCTGTGTACTTCAGGCCAAGTTAGTGATTTTGCACCTTGACATATGAGCTTGTGAGTACCTCAATGCTTCTAACACACACACACACACACACACACACACACACACAGAGCAGACTACGGCAGCATAAACAAAGACTTTATTGGTAACACCAGCTTAGTTTCAGTTCTGGTGGGCAAACAGGAATACCAGCTACCTGGGAGCAAGCCTGAATCACGCCTGTGGGAAATGCTGACTCATTGTCCTGGAACTAAGGTACTGGCTTCTGGAACTGGCCAGAAGAAGCTAGATTTCTCAGGTTTGTAATCCTGGCCATGAAAGTTTCCTTGTCACCACTTGGGGTCAGCATTTCCTACCTTCGAAGGCCTCTGGATTGTAAAGCCCTGTTAGGTCTGATGCATTCATAACCCCGCAGCAATCCCAATAACCCTGCCAGGAGCGCCTTCAGTGGAAGGGGGGAAATGGAGGAGTACAACCAACACGTGATGTGTTCAAACGGTGAAGTCCATAATAAAAAAAAAAGTCTGGTGAATTTTATTTTGAATACATGATTTGGTGAAAATTCTCGAAGCATCCTTCTTTTTAGCCTTCACCATTTCATGTTTTGCCTTATAAATGTTTCCCTGCGAGCAGCAAACATTCATTTTACCTGCAAAGGCCAGTGCCAGGATTACATGGTTCATTCATTCGCTTGATCAACACACAGCCTTTGGGGTCCTGGAGGGCACCACACACAGCAGAGGCCACGGTAGAGGCGGCATGCTGTTCTGTGAACCAGAGGCTGGTCCCAGGGTGGAGCCTGGCTTTGTGACTTGGCAGCTGGGCAACCATGGGCCAGGAATTTGACTTCTCTGAGCATCAATTCTTCATACATAAAACATGCATAGTCAATATTTTCTTCAACCTCATCATGGAAGTTCAAGGTGTTGAGGGATGAATAAACACAGAGGAGTTTTAGGGCAATAAAATTATTCTGTATCATATTATGATAGTCTTTAAACACTTGTCACATCTACAGAACAATCAATGTACAATAGCAGTAATGTAAACAGTGGATTTTTATGAACCTGCATTTGTACTGGTGGGGACTATTGATAAAGGGAGAGGCTATGTGTTGGGGTAAAGTGTATGTGGGTTGTCTCTTTATTTCTCTTTTGATTTTGCTATGAACTGAAAACTGCTTCATGAAAATTTTCATTTAAGACATTAAAGCTGTTTTTGTGCTCCTGAGTACTTGCTGAGGCTACTCTGGCCTCAGTGGTCCTCCAGCAGTGGGCTGTGTGGTGTAAGTAGTGTGGGTTTAAAGTCAAGTCCAGGCTCCATCATTTACCTGACACCTTGGGACATCTTTTCTATCTCCACTTGACTTTTCTACATATTTGACAATCTGAAAATTACCTTTTGAGAACGTTGCACTTTGCATTCAGACTACATACCAGAGAGACGAGTCATTTCCTTATACCACTACCATACAGTGTGTTATCTAACTGGGATTGTTGCAAATCTGATATGTGGGAAAAGATACCCTAAGTGAAGTGGGGTTTTTTTGCTCTTCCTGTGTTTATGAAGGAGGTTGTGTGCCAGTTTATGCATTTATTTATTTTTTTGTTTTGTTTTGTTTGTTTTTCAAGGTAGAGTCTCACTCTAGCTCAGGCTGACCTGGAATTCACGACATAGTCTCAGGGTGGCCTTGAACTCACTACCTCTGCCTCCCAAGTGCTGAGATTAAAGGTGTGTGCCACCACACCTGGCCATTTATAGTATTTTTTAATAGTTTTTTTTTTGTTTTTTTGTTTTTTGTTTTTTTGGTTTTTTGTTTTCCAAGGTAGGGTCTCACTCTAGCTCAGGCTGACCTGGAATTCACTGTGTAATCTCAGGGTGGCCTCCTACCTCTGCCTCCCAAGTGCTGGGATTAAAGGCATGCGCCACCACGTCTGGCTAAAATAGGTATTTTTTTATTCATGATGAGAGACAGAGAGAGAATGAGAGAAGCACTCAGAGCCTCTTGCCATTGCAAATGAACTCTAGACTCTAGTGCCACTTTGTGCATTGGGTTTTATGTTGCTATTGGGAAATTGAACCAAGGCCAACCTAGACCGGCAGGCTTTGCAAGTCAGTGCCTTTAACTGTTGAGCCATCTCACCAGCCCATTTCTTATATTTTTAAAATCATCCATTTAGATCTTTTGCATATTTTCCTGTTGGATGTGTTGTGCTTTTCTTGCATTGTGGGACTTGTTTGGCGATAACAAAAGAAGCTTTCTTCCTGTGTTTTGGTTACAAATATTTGTTCCACTGTGTTCTCTGACTTTTAACTTGGTAAGTGGTGGTGCTTTGTAAACATGCAGATTAAAAACAAATTTAAGTATTCATTAACAACTTTCATAGATTTAGACAATATACCATGCTCATAATCCCTTCTCACCACCGTTCCTTTTCTCCTTCACAACCGCCCTCTACTGAATCCCTTCTTTCCAAGGAGTCTCTCTTCTATTGTGATGCTGTCATATTTTTCCTCCTATTATGCAGGTCTGTTCTGGGTAGCATGAGCCACTGTGAGGTCATGAATATCAAGGACACTTTGTATCTGAATGACAAGCAGTTGTCGCCTGCTTACAATGGCTCATTCTTTCCACCACCTCTTCCACAATGGTCCCACATGGGTCTAGGGACCTGGACTCAGGAACTCGGAGCGGAGTGGGAAGTGCTTTATCCACTGAGCCATTTCCACAGCACCAGTCTTATCTTTTATGACATCTGTGTTTTCCTTCATACATAGCCCTTCCCCATCCAGAGATTCTAAACACAGGAAGAGAAATCCCATCTTCTCTTCCCATTTTTTATGGTGTATTTTTACACGTAAATCTTTTTTGGGGGGGTGGGTTTCTGTGGTACGGTCTTGCTCTAGCCCAGGCTGACCTGGAATTCACTATGGAGTCTCAGGGCAGCCTTGAACTCATGGCAATCCTCCTACCTCTGCCTCCCAAGTGCTGGGATTAAAGGCATGCACCACCACGCCTGGTTTACACTTAAATCTTAATCAGGTGGAACTTTATGGATCACATGTGATATTGGATGCAAGTTCCTCTTCCTCCAAGCAGATTCCTAGTTATCCTAGATTCTTTTATTAAATATTCCATATTTTCTCTGATCTGAAAGTTGCTTAGGTTTTGAAAGAACCAGTGTAGGACAATTATTCTAAGTCCGGCAGCAGGGGATGTGTAAGCAGCAGAACTTTAGACTAAGCTCTTAGCTCTAATTATGCCTCTTGTTGTTTGAAAAAAGAAGAAATAAATGTGTGCCAAGTGAAGATACAGTTCAGTAAACAGCTGTGTGGGAGAGTGGAAAGAACACGGGTTCCCAAATCAGAAGACCTGCTTCACTTCTCATGTTGACTAATTGTGGGCAAACACAGAACTGCTCTGTGCCTCAGTTTTCTCTCCTTTGTAAAGTGGACCTAATCCTAGCCACGATGCCATACTGTGGTGTGAAGTTCAAGTGTATCGGTCGAGGTGGAAGAGCTTTAAATACCATAAAGAGCTATGGGCATACTGTTGTTATTTTAAGCTCTACTAGGCTGGTATAGCCTTGCTAGTTGACTTAATGCAACACAATTCTAGATTTTTGAATGGTTCAGTGTTCTTGAAATTATCCCAGTTTCTTTAGAGCTGGTTAGCTTCTTTTGTCTTGTTGGTGAGTACTCGGGCTCCACTGTCTTTAGCTTTTTCTTGTGTCACACAGTATGTAGTGTGGGAGGTGATGGGAAGAGAAGGGAGACTGGGTGGTCAGTATCATGTGCTGGGGTTTAGGGAGAAGGGAGTGGATAGACCTGCCTCAGCACAGGAGGGTGAGCAGTCAGAGGGGCAGAAGGCAGGGAAACCCACAGGGAAGGTGAAGTGAATTCACAAGCTTGTCAAAATGATTGTGTTCTAGAGAATTTGAAATACTCTGTTTTATGATCATAGCAGTTTTGTGGGCAGTTTGGAGAAGTGATAAGAGTCAGGCAGTGGCGGCTGGATCGCAATACTTACTTACTCTCACCAAGCCCATTTCCTCAAGCTCAAGGGATTGTAAAGATAAAGTGTCGGGTGCTCACCCACCATGGGGCTTGGCATAGACAGTCAAGGAACAAGTGTGAGGTTCATGATGCCAGCTCACACTCACCCTGGGGAATACATTGGACTCTATGAGCAGCCCTAACTGCTGTAGATGTGAAGCCAGGATGGGAACTCACTCTTCGCCTCACAGACCAATGAGAAGACACCAGTAAGATCCTGCCAACTTTGCAAGAAAAGACACAGAACCATTACTCCATTATCCTGAGGGGAAGGCACAGTTTCCAGGAGGACACAGCGTGGGACACTAGATGAGGGCTTAAAGAAGAGCTCTGGGGACATGCGGAAGGGCTAGGACACATTGAAACTACCTCTCACTTGTCCCTACAGTACTCCTAATGAGAACAATGCGATGGTCATTTAGCTTGTTGGAACCAGAGAAACCTGTTCTTCAGAGCTCCCTCAGCTGTGAACCCAGCTTTATCAACCCTTCCATCAATCCAGCCACCAGTCAGTTCCAGTCAGTGGCAATGTTGATTATGGCTCCCAGCACACAGAGCCCCTCCATGTTGGCTCTTACAAACACTTCCAGCCCCAGGGGAAATATGATGTCACCATTCTTCCAGTTAACACAATTCAGTATATCTTACTGAGCTCTGAAAGTTTGAACACAGGACACCCCAAAACACTCCTGCTGTTGGTGCAGGTGCTGTGGCAAATGCCATTCTATCTGCATAAGTGAATACTCAGGAAGTACATTGCTACCACCACAGGAAGTTTATACTTTTTTTGAGTGGAGTGCACATTATTTAATTTTCAATATGAATTTTTGGTTAATCCTATCCCAGCCTAGAGAGTTGCACATGTGTGTGCTCTCATTAATACAAACCACCCGCAAGACCAGTTACACAAGTGGGTTACCTGCACACTCACCTAGTAGTCTATGGTCAGAGAGTCCCACGCTTGGATCAGTGGTCTACAGTGACCAGTTAGAACTCCAGAAGAAATGCTGAACAAGGGGTCTCACATGTTCATTTTACACCAGGTCCTACAAAGTATATAGTCAGTCACACCTACTAAGAAATAGTTGATTTTGCTCAAAAGCACAAACAGATTTTTTAAAAGTTTGATAGTGGGCCTTGGGAGATTGCTCAGTAGTTAAGAGTTCTTGCTGTGTAAGCCAGAGGACCTCTCTGGCTAGAGACCACCAAATTCAACTCTCTGGAACCCACTTAAAAAGTTGTGCATGGCTAACCACAACTGTGGCCCCAGTCTGTGGGAGATCAGATCTAGGTTGAGGGACAGACCCTGTTTCAAGGAAAGAAATGTGCAGTTGACAGTAAGAGGACATAGACATTATCCTTTGGCCTCCACTTGCATGCACATGGGGCATGGACATCTACACACACTCATGCACACACCACACACAAACTCTATATGCACATGCATACAAAAAAGTTTGATAGTGTAATTTTTATATGTAGAAAATTATAGTCAGGGATGAGGATATGGCTCAGAGGTTAAAGGTGCTAGCTTGCAAAATCTACTGGCCCGAGTTCAATTCCCCAGTACCCATGTAAAACTAGACACACAAAATGATGCATGCATCTGGAATTTATTTGAAGCAGCAAGAGGTCCTAGATATGCCCATTCTCTCTCTCCTGCTCTCATAAACAAGTAAATTTTTTAAATTTTTTTTGTTTTATTTATTTGAGAGCAACAGACAGAGAGAGAAAGAGGCAGAGATAGAGAGAGAGAATGGGCGCACCAGGGCCTCCAGCCACTGCAAGCAAACTCCAGGCGCGTGCGCCCCTTTGTGCATCTGGCTAACGTGGGTCCTGGGAATCGAGCCTTGAACCGGGGTCCTTAGGCTTCACAGGCAAGCGCTTAACTGCTAAGCCATCTCTCCAGCCCAAGTAAATGTTTTTTTAAAAAATAAAATTATAGTCAGGCATAGTGGCACATGTTTGTAATCCCAGCGCTCAGGAAGTTGAGGCACAATTGCCACAAGGGGCCAGGATTACCTGATCTACATAGTCACTTCCTGGCCACCCAGGGCTATATAGGAATACCCTATCTTAAACACCACCATCAACAAATTATACATCAATACTTACAGGGCTAAAGGTCCCAGCATTCCAATACATATACCAAGAGTTTAAATTAAGCAGCAGTTAACAGGTTGTTTTGAAAGGAAGAAAAAAATACAATAGTTAAGTTGATTCAGGAGCATTAAGTAACTATAGTACTCCCTCTAGTTGGAGGAACTGAGAGAGAAATAAAGAAATTGAGGATAGAAGATCAGTCAAGGGTGATCTTGATCACAGAGGCATCAAGAGTGGGAGGGCGTACTAGAGTAGGTATGGAGTCCAGCAGTCTTCTCTTGATGTAGAAAACCCAGCTGGTCACTTCTTCTGATGTGTGCATCATCTGAGGACACTGATTTCTCAGGGAGACAAATTACGTGGTTTTTAATTTCTTTGGGCGGGGGGAGTCTTTGCTTGCTTTGAAACAAACTGGGAACTTCAACACAGCTAGTATCTCTGGGTGGCTGAACTCAAGGAAAAACCAAGTTATATAGGTGCCTTTGCTCTCCAGGCTCACCCTGTGCTTGCAGGTTGCCTTAATCTCTAATACTAAAGTTAAACATTTATTTTTAAAAACTCCTTTCTTATATATAGTGTGCTAATATCAATCTTTTCCCCTTAAAATTTCAGTATTTTGAATTATTTCACTCCAAGCCTTTTCTTTGGTTAAGGATTCCTTTAAACAGATAATGATTCTGTTGTTTTAAGAGGAGAAAATAGTCACACTTGGTCAGTCTGAAACGCAACACCTGGAGTCCATATTTAGAAATTTTAACACACACTTACCAGTCTTTGGCACTGAAGTGTGCAAAACATTACAGGAAGTTCGTTGTTTAACACAGTTGAGTTCAATCATTCATTTGTGAGTTGGTTGTTAGGCATTATTTCCCAGAAAAGCACAGCTATACAGGGTTCTTGGGCCCCTGGGCTCAAAAGACTGTTGTAAAAACATTTGCTTTGAAGATGAAAATAGAAAACAATTCTGTGTAAAATGGATGCCATCCATGGAGGACGGAGGCAGCTGGAGAGTTCTAAATGGCCCATGCTTTTTGAAGGTTCAGTTGAAAGCCTAGATGTTCCTGTCCTCCATTCAAGGGTGCACAAGGTGATGCTTTTGTGTGACTCCCATGTTCATATTTTCTTTTTTTCTTTTTGGCTGAGCATGGAAAAAACAGCAAGAGGGGAAGGGAAACCTTCCTGAGATGTCCAGACTCTGTGTGAGTGAAGCTGAGTGACCTTGTGATGCCATCACTCACACCCTATCCCAGAAACATCAACTCTCCTCCCTGCTCCTCTTGCCTGTTTACACTTAATAGCCTGGTTCATACATTCTCCTGTCTGGGGAGCTGAACACATTTTCCTAGCTTCCCCACAAGCTAAGTGCAACTGTTTTTGTTTGTTTGTCTGTTTGTTTTCCAGGTAAGGTTTTATTCTAGTCCAGACTGACCTGGAATTCTCAGGGTTGCCTTGAACTCATGGTGATTCTCCTACATCTGCCTCCCAAGTGCTGGGATTAAAGGCATGCACCACCACGTCTGGCTAAGTGCAACTTTTATATATCCCCCTGAAAGCACATATCACATCATTCTGTAGTTATTTGCTTAAACATGTCTCCTTTGTTATGAGGTCCAGTGTCACACAAGCAAGACCATCACCTCATGAAATGTGAGGCAAAGTTTTATTTGGTAAAAAAGAAAGGATAAAAAAAGAAGAAAGTCTGGTATATTAGGTCTGCACCCCAGAGTCGGGATTTCAGGATGCAGCCCTGAACTGTTCGGAATGTCAGCTTTTATTGGAAATAACCACATGATGTTTATAGAAAAAAAAAAAACAGGATGGGATTTAAACCATAAATCAGTTACAGGAACCGCCTGGGAGATGTGAGGTAGGGATGTGAGGCAGACCTGTGAGCAGGAGTCTCCTCATGTCCCCCTTATCTGCCCTTAAGGATTTTGTTCAACAATGCAGGCCCCAGGGTAATGCTACTCAGACCAGCAGAGCTTCCTGTTTATCTACCATCCACATCTGCTTAAACAAGTGTTTCTTTCATTCCATTCTTTTATGAGCTCCTATAAGGAAGTGACTTCTATTTTTCTCTAACCTAGGTATAGAGAAATGTAGACAAACATAGCATTTTGCTCACTTTACATCTTCACTTGCCTAGGAATCCCTCAAAGGAAAAAACAATTTAAATTTCTTTTTTAAAAATTTCAGGGCTGGAGAGATTGCTCAGTGGTTAAGGCACTTGCCTGAGAAGCCTAAGGACCCAGGTTTAATTGCCCAGAACCCACATAAGTCAGATGCACAAGTTGGCATACACATCTGGAGTTCCTTTGCTGTGGCTAGAGGCTATGGCTCACCATTCTCTCTCCCCCCCCCCCTTTCTTTCTCTGTCTCTCCCCTCTTTCTCTTTCTCAAATAAATAAATAAATAAAATATTAAAAATTCATTATCAAGGCACTCTACAACAAAGATGCATATGTTTCATTAGTCTAGGTTGGCACCAAGCTATGAGCCATGAAAAGCCAGACAGAAGGGAAGGAAGAAGATTGTGGGGGAAAGATTTTATATCAGAAAATACTCATCTCTGAGCTGGAGGGATGGCTTAGTGGTTAAGGCATTTGCCTGCAAATCCGAAGGACCTCGGTTTGATTCCCCAGGACCCACATAAGCTAGATGTACAAGGTGGCACATGTGTTTGGAGTTCGTTTGCTGTGGCTGGAGGCTCTTGCATGCCCATTCTCTCCCTCCCTCCCTCCCTCTCTCTCTCTTCTCTCTGTGTGTGTGTGTGTGTGTGTGTGTGTGTGTGTGTGTGTACCTCTTTCCCTCTCTTGCTCTCTCAAATAAATAAATAAAAATAAAAAAAGAAAATACTCATTTCACCCACTTATCAAGAGCCTCATTTGACCAGACCAAGTGCTCTTGTCCAAGATGAACAGGAGACCTTGAAGCAGGTTAGGATAGATTCAGACTGTGTGTAAGATACTATTTTGCACATGATGGTAGTTATACTTTTAAGTTCCCTCAGTAACTATGTGTCCCTTTTCAATTAGCAGCTCCTGGTGTTTATATGGGGACTGCTTCAAATTTATAGGCATGGGTGGGTCTCTAACCTGGCTCCAGAGAGTAGAGGATGGCACTAGTCTTGGTGCTTGGTTCAGACATGGAGATGTAACCCAAGTATTCAAACAAGTTAAATCTTACTACGTCAAAGGTTGCTGTCTCTAACCTGCTGTACTTGAATCCAAAGAGTTACAAAGGGGCTGTAAGGCTCTGGAAATGTGTTGGTAAATATTTAACAACTGACTCTTGGGTGTGGGTGGGGGAGTGGAAATCCCTGATTTGCAGCATTGGCCACTTCCTGTGGCAAAAATATTTCCACCATGATTGCTTTCAAGCTTCAATGTAATGTCACTAAACATGGAGTTGGGAAGAAATGTACAGTACTCCACCAGAGATAAATACAATAGATGTAAGTAGCCTTAAAAAGTACCAATAATAGTAAATTAACTAGGAAGAGATGAATTTTGAGAATTTGTTATCTTTGTTTTTAATAGAATTTAATTATGATTTCAATGGTCTCTCAATAACATATAAGCCAGATCCAGCAACTCATTGAACAAGAACCATCTAACCATCTTGGAGGAAGGAATTAACCGAGAGGCCCCGGAGCAGTGGGAGGTAGAGAAACGATCCTAAACATAGTGTTTGGGGCAGAGTTCTCTAGCCCGTCTAACCTCGGAACAGCAGGGTCACTCAATTATTTCTTTCCTTTCTTAGCCCACCCAGATTTTTGGTTACTTGTAGTTGAAAAAGTTCTAAATAAAACACAAATATTATATATTTGGTGTTTCCGGTCAAATGACCTATCATCCTAAGATGTACAATGGGTTCAATGCTAGCTCTTTCATCTAATTCTGTACTTTTATAAATAACTCTAAGCTGAGAGATACTTTATAAAATTTTATACTTTTCTTTAAGTACATGATCACTTAAGAATCCTGATATATATTACAAATTTACATTTAGGATGTTTCTGCTCATAGTCCTTTTAGAGGTTCTAGCAGGGGAGCACAGCTGCTTGTATGGCCTTGGTGGAAGTCCAGTCCTCCTCTATTCGGAGAAGGTCGTCCTCTTCTATTGAGCATGCAGTTTTGGGAGAGACACCTGTGGAGCTGTGAGGGAGGAAGGGGACACCCACTTAGCCAGCCAGATCAGCTGAATCAACCCTGGTGATCAATGGGGTGACATGTTGCAGCCAGATTGCCCTCCCATCCTGTAGTCCTTTTAAAAGCAAAATAATGCTCTTTGGCAAACCTAAATGTTATCAATTTTTTTAAGACCATATATTGTAAAAGTCTATTTCTTTTTTATTAGAGAGAGAGAGAGAGAGAGAGAATGAGTGCACCAGGGCCCTTGGCCACTGCAAATGAACTCCAGACACATGTACCACTTCATGCATCTGGCTTACACTGTCCTGGGAAATTGAACCTGGGTTCTTTGGCTTTGCAGGCAAGCACCTTAACTGCTAAGCTAACTCTCCAGCCCCAATGTTATCACATTTTAAAAGCTTATTTTGATAACCTGAATTGGTAATTTCCTTGATTTGGCAAGATTGTGCATTTGTTTACATCACTATCAGCCATTTGTACTACTCTTTTATTAGTTAATCTTTTATGGGTTTTGCTCACTTTTCTACAGGGTGTAGCCCTTCACTTGCTGACTTGACAAATCTATATAGGACTTTGAAAAAGGTATGTTTCTATAGAGTGACTTTCTATAAATGTTTGTTCCATCTTATATTCAGGGTCTTTCCATTCATAAAAGAGTAGAATGTATAAGTCATACTGGCCAAACAGTTAGGGTCTAGAAGGAAGACAATGATCTATTTTTTTGTTGTTGTTGTTCATTTTTATTTATTTATTTGAGAGTGACAGAGAGAG
This sequence comes from Dipus sagitta, assembly GCA_036346955.1. Taxonomy (NCBI): domain Eukaryota; kingdom Metazoa; phylum Chordata; class Mammalia; order Rodentia; family Dipodidae; genus Dipus; species Dipus sagitta. The sequence continues at coordinate 40,355,923 of CM070770.1, forward strand.
AGAGAGAGAGAGAGAGAATGGGCGCTCCAGGGCTTCCAACCACTGCAAATGAACTCCAGATGCATGTGCCCCCTTGTGCATCTGGCTAACGTCGGTCCTGGGGACCATAGGCTTCACAGGCAAGTGCTTAACCGCTAAGCCATCTCTCCAGCCCGGGCAATGATCTATTTAGTTTTCTCATTCCAACTTGAAGTCTGTAACATGAGTCTTCTGATGCTTCTAGACTCATTTCGCTCTGTATGAGTGTGTGTGTGTGTGTGTGTGTGTGTGTACCCATGCTCCACAGCATGTGTGTGGAGGTCAGAGGAAAACCTGGGCTGTTGGTCCTCACCTTCCACCTTGTTTGAGGTGTGGTTCTTGTTCATGGCTGTGGTTTCCAGGCTACCTCTCTGTGAGCTTTTGGGGGATTGTCCTGTCTCCACCCCCTATCTTACCATAGGTATGCTAGGATTACTGGCACATATGTTACTGTGTCTAGAATAGGTTCTGGGAATCTGAATTTAGATACTCCTACTTGTGATGCAAGTCCTTTATCCACTTAGCCATCTCCCAGCCCTCATTTGGCTATTTCTTAAGAGGGAGTCAGCCTTGTGCTTGGACTACCTAAGGTTGAGACTCCCCTAAGCCATTTAACCCCAAGCGGCCTATATTTTTAGCTAAATAACATTAAAACAGGTTCAAGATCCTTTTCATAGCTCTCCTTTGGCTTTCTTGCTCCAGGTGGGCTCACCCCCTCCTTCTCTTTCCCTCTCTCTTTCCCTTGCCCTCATGCACACATATCCTTTCTCCCTCTCCCTTCTATCCTCCTCTCTCTCTTTCTTTTTCTATTCCTCTGGGCTCCCCCCTTCTGTCTCTCTCCTGTTACACTAGAATCTTATACTCAACAAAACAATCCTTTTCATAAACAATCTGCTTCCTTGTTCTGATTAGGCCCCTTTGACCACAAACATTCTTGTCTTTTTAAAGGACACCATACACGCATAGAGAGAGAGAGTAGGTCTCAGTTCTTTCTGCTCTTATCTTGTTCTTGTTTGGGATCTTTCTCTAAAACAGACCTTTGCAAGTCAATTCATTTTCTGGGTCTTGGCTCCCTAATCTTTGGTTTGCAAGTTAAAATATAGAACCCTATGGAATATTTGGGACATTATTTTATTTTAAATGCACCTATTTATTCATCCAAAATTGGACTGAGTATCCTTTCTTTTCATTTGCTAGCCCTGACAACTCTCCTTCTAAGTCATATTCCAGATCTGCAGATAAGATTGAATACAGGGATGTGAAATGTAATTCACACTCAAGGAACTTCGCAGTATGAAGAACTATACTGTGGAGGACACCACTCTGAAGATGATGGTGAGGGAAATGTTGATGAAGATAGGGAGGCCAGGGGTCGTTTGAGACTCCAGGAGACTAGAAGTCGAAAGTGGAGGTAGATAAGACATGCAAGTAGGATCCAAGAGAGCTTATGAAACTAGCATTGGCATTAGTGCCAGATGGTGAGCTCAGGCCAGACAAAAGTTTGATCTTTCAGTCTTCTCTTAGGACAGGGAAGCCAGTGGTTTTCCATAGAGTATCTGCTTGCAGTATGAGCAGTGACTTCCTGGATACATTTGAGAAGGGTCCCCTAGCTGTTTAGGCTCAGTTGGAAGAACAGCTGTAGCTGAAAACAGAGAAAAAGGTTTTCAGGGACACACAGTTCCTATTATTATTATTACTAATTAGGATTTCAATTATTATTATAATCTTCTATCCAGTTCCTGAGTTTGAATAGTAGTTGTACCTCACAGTGTTTTTTAATTTTTGGTTTTGTTTGTTTGTTTGTTTGTTTTTGTTTTGCTTTGCTTTTTCAAAGTATGATCTCACTCTAGCCTAGGCAGACCTGGAATTCACTATGTGGTCTCAGGTTGGCCTTGAATTCACAGAGAATTCCTACCTCTGTCTCCTGAGTGCTGGGATTAAAGGCATGCACCATCACAGTTAATTTTTATTTTATATTTTTGCAGGTGTCTTTTAATAACTGCCAAGTTTAACTGAAAATTTCTATATAAACAATATTCTAGTTTTATGTTTGCTATGAGGCAAGATCAAGCTAGGTTTGTGATACATACCTGTAATCCTAGCACTCAGGAGGCAAAGACAGGGGGATCACAAGGTAAGCCTGGCCTGTATATGGGAAATCATAGAAAGGAAAAAACAAAACAAAACAAAAACAAGGAGGATGCAAAGTAAGGAAATCAACCAGGACTAAGTGTATATGAAAAGTCTATCATGAAACCTGCACTTTGTATACTAACTACAACATAAAACAGTAAAAATTGCAAACAAATAAGTACAATTTCGTTAGAAAAAAAAAAAAAAAAGAAAAACTAAAGAAATAAAATGAAGTCCTTTCACCTAGATGTTTATAATCTCATCAAGGTATTAGGACAAACACTTCCAGAAAATAAATCAAGAGTTGGCGTATGGTTAAGAGTGAGAGCTATGGTATAAGTACAAAGAGATAGAAGACCTAGGGGCCAGAATGCAACGTGACAAGCTTCCAAAGGAGAAAGGCATTGAAGGAGAATGGAATTTGGACAGGGCACAAGAAATTAGAAAAGGCCCATATTGAGGTGATATAGGAGAGACAGAAAGACTATCTTTAAGCTTCTCCTTGCCTTCTGAGGAACAAGAAAAGACAAAACTGATTCATACTCACCTTTTTCCTCCCCAGCCCCAAACTGAAGCCAAACCTTTCTTCAAGAGAAGAAAGTTCCTGCCAACTTTTAGTGGAAATCTCTTTATCTTTTTGTGTTTTTTTTTGTTGTTGTTGTTTTCGAGGTAGGGTCTCACTCTAGCCCAGGCTGACCTGGAATTCACTATGGAGTCTCAGGGTGGCCTAGAACTCATGGAGATCCTCCTACCTCTGCCTCCTGAGTGCTGGGATTAAAGGCGTGCACCACCATGCGCAGCTTTCTTTATCTAAGGTAATTGTGATTGAGCAATTTTTTTAATGTGTTTAAAATTTGGGAACTGGAGAGATTGCTCAGTGGTTAAGGCACTTGCTTGTAATGCCTAATGACCAGGGTTTGACTCCCCAGTACCCATGTGAAGCCAGATGCACAAAGTGGTGCATGCATCTGGAGTTTGTATTCATTCATTCTCTCTCTCTCTCTCCCTCTCTCTCTCTCTTCCCTTGCAAAAGAATAAAAAAGAATAAAGGCCTAAGGGGGGGGGGGGCAAAACTGCCAGAACTTGAATTTCCAGACTCTATGTAAACAGGGTCTCTCTAGTTCATTGCTGGGATTATAGGTGCTTGCTACTGGTAATAGTGATCTCTTAATAGAAGTGTGATTGAAGTTTTTTTTTTAATCTATTTAGACACATCTTGCTTTCTGTGTTCATGTTTTGCCCACTTTTGTCTAGTGTGTTTTGTTTTGTTTGCAGCTCAGTTTTGAGGAGCTCTTGCTCTATGGAGGACCCTAACCCTTTCTCTGTGAAATATGATGCAACCCTTTCTTCCGTGTGTTTGTGCTGGATCTTTGGAGGTTATTTATGTTGTCTTTTGCCATAAGAAATATTCCTATGTTTCTCTCATTTATCAAGATTTTCTTTTATAATTTTTGACTTTAAGTCATTGATAAATAAGGTCATAAAGGAATTGAACCATGGTTTCTTCTGATGTATGTGTGGCATCATGTTTTAGATCTTTGATCCATTGAAAGTTTTCTCTAAAAAGTTGTCTGAGATGTGAATCTAATCCTTTGTCTTTTCCCAATGGCTCTGTAATTTCCATGTTTATTAAAAGGCCCATATTTTCCCATTAGATGTGTCACATCTGTAATTTCCTGTGTTCTTTCACTTATGACTGCATTTTCTCTTCGTTCGCATTGGCCATGCAGCGGTGCTTTACTGTTCTTACTAAAGTGTGCTCTACTATCTGGCAGGGAATGTCCCATTCCCCTTTTTGATCAGGTTTTTTTTTCAGGTTTCTGAGGTTCTTGTTAGTTTACTTTTTTGAGACAGGATCTTGCTGTGTTGTTCAGACTGGCCTTAAACTATGTAGCCTAAGCTAGTCTCAAACTTATAACTATCCTGCCTCAGCCTCCTGAGTTTTGCAGTCATGCACCCAGCTTGTTTAATACTATATGGGAACTTCAAACTCAACTTCTCTAGAGACAACATGGAAAGAAACTTGTTGCTGTTTTGTTGAGATCAAATTAAATTTCTATTTAATTTAAATTGGAGGTAATAGACATCTTTATGATGTTGACTTATCCTGTCAACAACATGAGATATTTTCTTATTTGCTAGTCTGCTTTTAACTGGGGACCTCCTTTTTCTTTGCCTTCTTCCATTTTTCTTTTTACTTTTTTGAGACAGGGTCTACTGGCATGCAGCCACATGTCCAGCTTCTTTGGGAGCCTTTTGAATCCAGTTGGACCACTTGGATGGGAAGACCAGGAGACTAGTCAAGCTTCAGTAATACAAGGCAACAGCACAATAGTCAACAGCCGCAGTGTCGATGGCTGAAGACTTCTCCTGGCAGATACAACCCCGAATCTTGGAGACCTCTAACCTTATCTCAGCTCCCCACATCTCTCATGTACCCATCTCTTGGCCACAGAGCTCTGCCTCCCCACCATTGCCTGCTCTCTGGATGACTTCTGGGAACCATCTGGCTTCCTGGCTGCCTGGGACCCCAAGGATATGTCTCTCAATTTTCTGGATGGCTGGTTTGGCTCCAGTGGCTGGACCACATGACTGATGGAAAAGCAAGGGTATAGTGTTCCAGGAGCAATCTGACCGAAGAGACGGTCACCTGCTGGGAGTAAAGCAGTGAGGAATAAAATAGGTTGTCAAGAAGATTCTGTCATAGAGGGACACCAAAGGCATTCATGCTTGGTCCTAAAAGATCAGAAAAGCCTGTGAAGTCCTAAAAAGAGGTTGGTTGTTGGAAATCTGAGCATAGGGATGGATCTAGTTCAGAAAGTGGCAAGAGGCTGGTTTGTGGTCCAAGCAATGCCCAGATTGGAAGAAAAGCAGGCGACAAGAGAACTAGGTCACACTTGTTGACAGATTGGCTCCCAACGCTAAAGGCAAGGGAGGAGCCATAAAGACGACTCATGCTCCAGGAGTTATCCATCCCAACTTCAGGCCAGTGGAATGTTCTTTCCAATATGAGTTTAGACCAGTGCAGTGAGTAAAGACTGTTTTCCTCTGAGTCGTTTTCCTACTAATAGAGACAATTCACTATAGGCCAGTTTGCTAGACATAATGTTGAGTTTTCCAAACAGATAAAGTAGGGAACTTATTTGTTTCATAGAAAGTGAAGCTTGAGCTTAAAAAGGCCTTTGCCCATCCCTTCCTTCTCTCTCCTTTCCTGCCTCTTCTGCCACAAAAGAGAAGAGACAAACCGCGGCCAGCAGCTGGTACACTTCCTTTTCTGCCCTTGCTCTCCCTGCCCTATTTTCTCCTGCATCTCACTCAGGCTCCAGAGCTGCCCCTCAAACCTTCTCTGGTCTGTGCTTCTTGCTGGCACTAGCTGAGAAAAGTGGGCATGACTGACTAGTGTCAAGTTTCAGTCACAAGGGCATTTGTGTGTCAAGACACAGCTAGGCTGCTGTTGCTACAGGATGAGCCTCCTGACCCCATCCCACGACAGGGACCAGCGCAGGAAAGGAAAAGCTATAAATGATTTGGGAGTTAAGGGCTCTCGCTTAAGGGTCAAGAAGGCCAGGTGGCCTTCAATGAGTCTTGTCACGGCTGTTGTGAGGCAGAGCGCCTTGGGAGCATGTTATGATTGTGCCCAGAATACTGCCCATTGCCTACTGTCTTTGGTAGTTTGCCCAAACCGGCCCTGGCAAGGAAGTGGAGTCAGAGGACAAGTGTCAGAGAAGATAGGCTAAACTGCAACTAACATGCCAGGCTGTGAGGACCTGGGCTCCCTCCAAAGCTCTGGAAACTTCCATGGCCAGCTTGCTCCTCTCTGGGAAGAGTTGTAATAAATAGAACCAAAGACCTCTGTCCTGGCAACTCTGAGGCTTCCCACTGTACTAACCAATTTCCAAACACATAGGCAATGTTCAAATCACTGGCGAGGAGGAGCCTGAGCCCTCCTTGAGTCCCTGGCCTTGAAAAACGGGTAGGAAAAGTCAGGGAGACTAAGTGATTCACCCAAGGTCATGGCTCAGCTGATGCCGGGACAGGGCCTTCTGCTGAGTTGCAGATCTGTCTTGTAATGACAGAACTCTTTGATTGTCAGTTTAACTTAGACTATGGAAATAGACTCAGGGCTGAATGCCAGCTCTTCCATGGACAAATGGTGTAACTCTGGACTTGTGATTTCACATCTCTAAGAATCATCTGGGTTGGGTCAGTAGCTTAGTCAGAAAAGCACTTCTGTTAGGGCTTTGGTTTGGATCCCCAACATCCATGTAAATGTCAGGTGTGTAAGGAGGAAGAGAAGGGGGATCCCCAGGGCAAGCCAGCTAATTAGTTGACTCAGTGAACTTTGAGCTCAGTGAGGGGTCCTGTCTCAATAAATAAGGTCAAGAACGATTGAGGAAGACACCTGACATTGATCTCTAGCCTCCACATGCAGGCACACACATGTGCATGTGCAGAAGTCGACATGCATGTGTGCCCACACATGCGAACACTCAAACATGCATACACACACGCACACCACATACATATACCCATGCGAGAAAGAAAAAAAGAACCAACTTCTTCACATGGAAAATGAATGCCATCATAGCGTATAGGGAACAAAGAAAGAACCAGCAAGCATACTGTTGTAGGTGTCACCCACAAATGCATGAAGAGGCGCCCAGAACAACCAGGGTGGCTTGGGGCTCACCCCCAAGCTCCAGTACAATCTGCTTTCTTGTTTGCAAGCCTCATCCTCTCATAGAGCTGACTTCGATTTCTGCTGGCTGTCTTGGCTTTCTCTAATAGTTCCTAACCAGATCTCTTTTTTGTTTCTTTATTTTTTTAAACATATTTAATTTATTTGAGAGAGAGAGAGAGAGAGAGAGAGAGAGACAGAAAGCAAGAGAATGGGCATGTGAGGGCCTCTAGCCACTGCAAATGAACTCCAGATACATGCGCCTCCTTGTACATCTGGCTTATGTGGGTCCTGGGGAATCAAACCTGGGTCCTTTGGCTTTGCAGGCAGATGCCTTAACCACTAAGACAGCCCCTCTCCAGCCCCTCTTTTTTTGGTTACTTCTGTTGAATATGTAATGCCCATAATATGTGTGAGATATGACTGAAAGCCATAGAACAAACATGTATACCCATAGTCAGCTTAAGAAATAGAACGTTCCATTGCTTGGAAGCCATGTGTATGCCTTCACCCCAGTCCCATTGCCTGGCAACCACTCATCCAGATTTTCATTATTCCCTCAGTAGGTTTTATTATACATGTATGTATCTTAAATACTATTTAGTTTTATGTCTAACCTTAATATAAATGGATGCAAGCTGTATTATCTTCTTCAGTTTGTCTTTATTGGTGAAGTTATTTTTGCTGTTTATCCATAATGATGTAAGTAGACTTCATTCATTCTCACTACTGAATTTCACTCTTTGATGGGAATGTGCCACAATCTATTTATTTTTCGGATCATAGATAATGGGGCTATTGTTAGAACTGCCTTTTTCCTCTTAGAAACCACACTTCAAGTCTGGAGATACAGTTCAGTGGTAGAGCCCTTGCCTATGCAAGGCACTGGGTTCCATACCCAGTACTGCAAAAAGGAAAGAAAAAAAGAAAGAAAGCAAAAGAAAAGAAAGAAAGGGAGGAGTAGCACTTAAATAATAATTCTTTTGTGAATATATTTTATTATTTGTTTATTGGAAAGAGAAAGAGAAAGGGGTAGATAGAGAGAATGGGTGTGCCAGGGCCTCCAGCCACTGCAAATGAACTCCAGATGCATGTACCACCTCATGCATCTGGCTTACTTGGGTACTGGGGAATCAAACCTGGGTCCTTAGGTTTCCAGGCAAGCACCTTAAAGGCTAAGCCATCTCTTCAGCCTATTAAGTGAAAATTCCTTTTTGGGACCTTGATATTCTATATACCAATGACCTATGCTGGTCATCACATTTATTAGATAACACCAAACTACTCCCAAAGCAATCAAGCCTTATACATTTTTTTAAAAATACTTTTGTTGTTTATTTTTATTTATTTAAGAGCAACAGACAGAGAGAGAAAGAGGGAGAGAGAGAGAAAGAATGGGCGCACCAGGGCCTCCAGCCACTGCAAACGAACTCCAGACGCATGCGCCCCCTTGTGCATCTGGCTAACGTGGGTCCTGGGGAACCAAGCCTCGAACCGGCATCCTTAGGCTTCACAGGCAAGCGCTTAACCGCTAAGCCATCTCTCCAGCCCAAGCCTTATACATTTTTTAGTGGTGCATAGGCATTCCAGATTTTCTTTGATGTCAGAATTGTCCAAATTTGTCATCTTTCCATCGAGTGAGTATAATCTCCACGTCCATTGCTATAGATTGGGCCTGAGTGGTGGGCCATGCTGCGTGTACGACACAACCACACCATGCCGGCTCACTTCACTTTCAGGTTAGTAGCTAAGATTTTTTTATCACCAGTTTCTCTCCTTGTATGGACCGTAGGTGGAAAACAGACAGTGGCTGAGGCTACAGAGCAATTGTGGCAGGCATGGAACATTAAGCTGTCCCCCTGCACACCAACGTGAGACAAAATGTCCAGATTGGAAAAGCAGACTCTCGTTTTCATCATGTCAGTACAGTAAAAAGAAGAAAGACAAGTGGCTGTAAAAAGAAAAAGCAGAAGTGTAACCCTTGCCCCTTTATCTTTTTCTCTGGGGAAATAAGAAGTTGCCAGTCCAGGTGCAAAGTGGAGTTGGTGGAGAGAAAAGTCAAGTGGCCTATGGCATGCATTGTACAATAATTCAGAAGGAACAAGAGGCTATTTTCAAGCCCTCAGTGAAGCCCAACTTTCCTAATCCTCGATACATGCGCCTCCCATGTTGTCTGCTTATTTCTTCAGGCTAAGAATCGTGGGAGGGGAGGGGCGGGGGACTAGAGCTCCTTCTGGTCACACCGCAAGGAAATGAGCTGCTGGATGGGGAAAGTGAGTCCAGGAGACAAGCTCTTGCCCTTTTCTTATGAAAGATTGCTCTCCTACCCACAGAAGTCCCCACCCTTCAGGAACTCCAAAGATTCTGCTCCTGAACATCGGGTGGAACTGGAAACTCAGATGGGGTGCTTGGGTGTGGATATTCGAAGTGATCTAGAGAAGAGAAGGACCTCTGTTTAAACAAAGAGGCCAGGAGAGAGAAAAAATCCAACCATGATTTCTACTTCACCTTTCTCCAATGTCTGTTCCTCCTTCCCCCTCTCTCTTCAGCCAGGCATGGGACCTGTCTTGAGAGAATAAATGGGCTCTCTCTTCTTTGTCCCTTTGTGCATTCTTTAGGGCCAGGAGAGGGCTGGTCCCTTTATAATGCACAAAATGTTCACCTCAGTTCAGAGGTGATCAGGGCATTCTGGCTCGCAGTAGGGAAATGTGTCCAGGTACAAAGGGAATGAATGGTCCCTCTCGTGTTCGTGTTCTTTTTCCTTGACCGTAAAGTGTCTTGTGCTCTCTAACTGATAGATAAATCGAGAGCCTTCAGGCCAGGTAGAGGAAGTGTGCAGACTTCCAGGAGGGTATAGATCTGTCTAGATGGGTTCCCTCCTCAGCTGTGCCCATGTCTCTGTGTTTGGGATGTCCCCATGTCTGCCACGTCACTAACTCTGATGAGAGAATCAAGTCAATAGTGGCCAAGGGCAGGAGAGCACAAAGACAGGGAGGGGAACGGTGCTCGGCTTTTAGAAGGAGCCCTGTGTGACGTCCATCCCATTTTAAACAGAGCTTTTGGAAGAGACTCAAGTCTCTGGATAAACCCATCATGCCGTGCCCTGCCACTCTGATATGTCAGGGCGGAACTGCACTACAAAAATTCCATTTCACATAACAGTTCTATAAGTGGAAAAAGCTAATCCATGGCTTTATGTAAATGAGCAAAAAAGTCCCAAGAGACATTCAGATGCAATTGGTTATTTGGCTTTTCCTTGAGCCCAGGAAGTTGCTGGTGACAGGTCAACATCTGCTATGTGAATGTTTGGGACAAACAGGAAATAGTGACCAGCCAAAAGCTTCTTCCAACCTGGTAACAAACCTGATTGTAAAAGAAAGCAGCTGGAAAGAAATTTGCATGCCCAATCGGTTTCACTATGAAAGTTTACACAATGCGCAGTAATCAGCCTAGCTGGCTCGGTACCAGAATCACATGATTACGTAGAGGCATGAAACTGGACGATGTGCTCCAGCAAGTTTTACTTCCCTAGTGCAGGGTGTTTGCCAGCAGCCTGTGGTTGCGCTCACAAGTCAGATCCAGGCTAGAGCCCTTGAGCCCAGAAGCCTACAATGCTGCTCCCTGGAAGGCCCAGGAGCTCCTGACATTCCCTCCGGACTGCCTTGTGTCTTTTATCCAGAAGAATGGACAAACTTAATAAGATAACTGTCCCTGCCAGCCAGAAGCTAAGGTAAGGTTTTTTTTTTCTCATCTGATTCATTAACTCCTGTTCTTTTTGTCTGCCCAGTGCTCTCACGGTTTCTCAGAAACACTGATATCTTGGAATACTGTGCCAGTTGAAGGCAGTGGGTGGTAATGGCTATGAGGAAGTAAAGAAATGTGTCAGAGCAAGTGGGCCTACAATGAAATAGGAAAGCTGAGGGCCTAGATTCTACCAAAGGTCAGCTTTCAGAGTCTGAATACAACACACTGCAAAGGAAGGGTTTGTCTAAATAGAGTCTGCACCCATTTCAACGTGGAGCACTACTGACTTTTAACGACAGTGGCAATCATTGTGGTTTTATTGTCTGTCATTATTTTGTGGGTGTTTATCATAATAAACTAACTGGGGGAAACCATATCTGTCTTTCCAATGTCCTTGTGACAGTGCAACAATTATCTACTTAAAACCCACCTATAATGAACCAGTGGTAGACTGAGGACATAAGGCCACGGGAAAAACAACTTGCCACATTTTGATTTTGTAGGTCTTTCTTGTCTCACTGTAATGGTATCATGGCTTTCGGAGATTGGCATGTCTAAATGTTTAGGGAGTGCGGATATCTTAACTGTACACTGGAACTTCAGCTCTGCATGGGGGGGATGTGCCATGTGTAGCAGATAAGATGCCAAAAATAATTAGGAGCTGGAGACTTATGACTTTTGGAATTGGCAGAAGAAGAACCTTTCACAGTTAGTGGACGGGTCTTTGGCCATCGGTGGGGAGAGTGGGGGCTTGATAAGAGGCACTTTGCTATGCACTACAGACCCAGGACCAGCAGGCAGCATGGGCTGGTCAGCCACTTCAAGAGCACGCTGAGAGCCAAAGAGCCATCAACACCAGTGGGAGTGAGAAGGCTCCACAGCCTTCTAGGTCATGGTTGCTACCCACCTCACCAGAAGGGAGGCAAGCGCTGGAAGTTGTGAGGGAGCATGGGAAGAGAGAAGAGAACTGGAGTAGCAGAGAGGTCTCCATGAAGAAGGAGCTTCGAGAACTGGGCTATCTGGAGGCAGGTCAGATAAAAGCAGCTGGAGAACTGGAGGAAACACAGAGGCTGACTTGCATGCACTCCCACTGTGGCATGGTGTGTAGAGCTGTGCCCAACAAAGGCAACAGAGCAGAGCATGTGGGACCAGAAGGTCCTGATAAGTTGGTCTTGTAGGGTGGGGACAGCTGGGAAAGGGCAGTGGGGGATCTAGCGTGGGAGTTAGATAGCAGTTGTATTATTAGAGATGCCTGGATGGAAGAGCTGAAGGCAGGGGTACTGGAATGCGGGAGCATAAGCAACCCAAACATCTAGAGCTGTAGGCCTAAACCTGGGACTCAGCAGTGAGAAGGCAAAGATGAGCGGTAGGAAGACATGACAAAGAAACTAACAAGGTCTCGGTGTCAGGGCTTTTCTGACAGAGCAAGAGGGTTTCAAAGGTCCCCAACTAACCTTTGGCAAGGGCAGATGGGATGTAAGTGGAGAAATCATTTTATGATCCCTCTCTCTGGGACAACGGCCAGCTTAGTCATGGAGTAGTTGATAGGAGACGTGAAACCACGGGCAATGGGCTAGAAAACCTCAATTACACTGCACCTGATCACATGGCACACTTGTCTGCTTGGAGGAAAGGAACAGTTTTCCCCACGTGGTTACTAAGTTGTCTATGCAGAATTGGCCTGTTTTTGTAAAATGCCCATGATTGATGTGGAACTTTTCAGAAAAATGAAATTGTAAACACAGGAGACTCAAAACACCACGTTGGGTATTTTCTGTAAACACGTGAAGCTGGGCATTGTGGCGCATGCCTGTAATCTCAGCTGAGGTAGGAGGATCACTGTGTGAGTTCAAGGCCAGCCTAGGGTAACAGTGAAAGTTCCAGGCTAGGAAGAGAAGAAAGCAGAATGAACGGGGGAAAGCAGGGCAGTGTGAATTGGAAGGAAATGAGGGAAACAGAAAAGACTCCCAGGTGGGGGCTCACCTGGAGAGGCTCTAGGAGAGAGCTGAGGCCACAAGGTGGCTAAGTTGTGTGTGACCCCAGCGATGTCTAAGTTCAGTTCTCACTGTTTTGATCCCATTGAAGCATCATATGAAGAAGGTGTCTCTGTTGATAGGAGTTCACAGACTCTCCGTATGTTTTAGGTTCTTCTCAGCCATTATTTCCTCTTCATTTTTATCATCACAAACTCAAATCAGACTTGGGTTCTCAAGTCTTCAATAGCAAACATCCCTATGATCATGCACTACGTGAGCATTTCAGAATTTACAATCCTGAATCACATTGAAACTCACTCTTTTCAGTTTATGAACACTAACTTGAAAATGACTATTTTTTTTGTTTTGTTTTGTTTTTCGAGGTACAGTTTCACTCTAGCCCAGGCTGACCTGGAATTCACTATGTAGTCTCAGGGTGGCCTCAAACTCATGGTGATCCTCCTACCTCTGTCTCCCAAGTGCTGGGATTAAAGGCATGGGCCACCACACCTGCATTTTTAATAACCTCCGAGTTGACTCATGCATGATTTGTGTTTTATATTTCTCTTTGTGTTACGCATGAACACATACTCATTTTTACAAGTAGAAAATGTCTCGGATAGAAATATGGCCAAATCAAGCCTGCCTGAAGCTTTATCTTATTGGCTAAAGTGCATAGTACTTTTCAGTCAGAAAAAGTAAGCTTGATTTTTTTTGTGTGTGACTTTATCAAATTTACTAAATTTCCCCACCCCAGCTTCTTCATTTTTAAGGCAAAGATGACAACAACAGTACCAATGTCATAGGGATACTATCCGTTGTCTTGTGATATGACTTGACATATAGTGATTCTGGCACTCCATAATGATTGGATTTAAAAAGATAATAGTTAAATTTTTATTTATTTATTTATTTATTTATTTATTTATTTGGTTTTTCGAGGTAGGGTCTTACTCTAGCCTAGGTTGACCTGGAATTCACTATGGAGTCTCAGGGTGGCCTCAAACTCACGGCAATCCTCCTACCTCTGCCTCCCGAGTGCTGGGATTAAAGGCGTGCGCCACCATGCCCGGCTAAATTTTTATTTATTTATTAGAGAGAGAGAGAATGGGCATGCCAGGACCTCAAGCCACTGCAAACCAACTCCAGACACATGCACCATCATGTGCACCTGGCTTACGTGGGTACTGGGGAATCAAACCTGGGTCCTTAGGCTTCATAGGCAAGTGCCTTAACCACTAAGCCATCTCCCAGCCCTAAAAAGATAATAGTTTTAATGTTATGGTGCTCATTAATTATACTGTTGTTAAATTGATTTTATGAATTTAAACAGGGCTTTACACTGATGATCACATTCGTGTTAGTTTCATTTCTTCTGTTCTGACCATTTTGTCTATGGACCTGTTACCTATGGAATGAGCTATGCACAGACTGCAGACAAGACAAGCATCCCTCTCAGCTCTCATCTGACTTAGTGAAAACTAGCGGAGCATGCAGGGTTCCCTCATGGATGTCTGGGACTCTGCCCAGATGCTAGGACACACTTTCTCCTTTCAGATCCTAGAATTTTCAGCTAAGAGTTTCTATTTCCTTGACTGAGTCAAATTCTTTAGAAACAAATTCAACATTGTTTTTACCCTTCCTCCCTGCGCCCCCCACCCGCCCCTGTTTCAGTTAATGGTTTCATGCTCAGCTCCATCTCTGACTCATCCTCCCTCTCAGTACTTCACGCATGCCCACTCACCCACCACACCCTCTAGTCTTCCTTCCTGCAACTTCTATCTAGGCTCTTTTCTTTCATTTCCTTCCATGCCATCCAGATAGGTCCAAATCTTCCCATGCTGTCTATGTTTATCTGGTCAAAAAAAAAAAAAAAACTCCACAAAATGAGGTATTTGGACTAAAGTATTCCCACGTTCTAAGCTCTAGGATGCTTTAAGCACAGATACCATTTATGACACATATATTACATGCTCTAAGGCTACCATGTTATACCCTGACCCTCCGGAAATATTTCTTTATGAATTCAGAAGAATGCTGCAAGTTGAATCCAAAAGGGCTGATTGTAATCACCAGTCACTAGCCATGGGTCCTGAAGAAGTCAGATATTAGGTCTTAACAATTAAAAAAAAAAAAAAAGCAAAGGACAAAGTAAGGAGGTAGAGGGGGGATGATATACACTTCTCTGCCTTTTGATGTCTCCTTAACCATACGTGCAAATTCTATAGTAAGGCTCAGGGTTGCAATAATTCTTCCATCAGCTGGGATGCCAACCCTCTGGTTATCTTCCTCGGATGGATATCTTATGAAACTGATGGGTAGTATCTGAGGGTGCAATTTTTAAATTTATTTTTATTAGATATGGACATATTCAGTATGTAAAGAACACATGTTGGTACCATCCTTTCCCTCCTCCCTGCCCCTTTTCTGAAGAAGCCTTCTTTCTTGGGGATGTAGGTCAACCCCATGGGGATTGTGGGTCATGCATTATGGGGGCAGCAGTCAGTTAGTGGGGGAGAGGCAATGTCTCTGTGAAAAATGTCCCAACTTGCGGCTGTAACAATCTTTCTGCCTCCTCTTCTACAAAATTCCCTGAGCCATGTTGAGTGCATTTTAAGTCTACTTCAGTGATGGGCACTTAGGAGCCTCTGGATCTCTGGTTTGGTAGGTGTTGAGTGTCCTCAGTGTCTATCTCCATCACCCTTGTGCTGATTATCAGATTCACTAAGGAAGCAGCACTCCTGCTCATTTCCCTAATTCCTCTGTGGTTCCAGCTGGGGCCAGAGTGGAATCCCCTGGGTCGTTTATCTGCTCCGGTCCAGCTCCCATCTGAAAAAGAGAAGCAGATTCTCCAATGGAGAGTGAAGTCAGCACCAGTTAAATAGGATGACCATTATTAGTTTAGAGAGAATTTAAAGGGTGTAGACTGAAGGTGCAGGTTTTAAAGGAGTTTTTTTCATCTTTATTACGAAGCAATTCTGTATCTTCCCTCCTTTCCCCTAAGAAACGACTCTTTGAATTGCTTTCGATCTTATCAGGTTCTCAGGAAATGGTGTACCTGATTTGATAGGTCAGGGATGGAGGCCTGCAGGAACTGCTATCTTTTGTACAGTCAGATACTTGTATCTGATCCTAGGTCCTACCTGTGAGCCAAGGGGGCTGTGACATTCTTGTCTGCTGAAGACAGACTCTCCACAAAGACACCCATTCTTTTTTTTTTTTTTTTTTTTTTTTTGGTTTTTTGAGGTAGGGTTTCACTCTGGCCCAGGCTGACCTGGACTTCATTATGTAGTCTCAGGTGGCCTCAAACTCACAATGATCCTCCTACCTCTGCCTCCCGCCTCCTGAGTGCTGGGATTAAAGGCGTGCGCCACCATGCCGGGCTAGAACCTATTCTTAAATTAAAATTTTTATTAATTAGAAATTTTATTGTATGGACAAATCATGTGTTGGCTCCCTTTCCCTCCCCCCACCCCCATTCCACTGAGGGCCCTCCTCACTGGGGTTACTGGTATTCACCATGGGGTTATGAGTTATGAGAGCAGCAGTCAGTCATTGTGGGGGGACGGGGACAACGCCTCTGGATACCTTCACACCCTGTGGCTCTTGCAGTCTTCCTGCCTCTTCTCCCATGATGCTCCCAGAGAACTTTTTATATCTGTTTCACTAAGACTCTGGCTTGGCCAGACAATGGCCTCAGGCGCTAATTTTGCCTCCCTCTCAGACACTGGTGTTTCTGGTTTACGATTACAGCCTATTGACTCCTTGGTCTTTTTTTTGTTTTTGTTTTTGTTTTTTGATTTTTCAAGGTAAGGTCTCACTCTAGCTCAGGCTGACCTGGAATTCACTCTGTAGTCTCAGGGTGACCTCAAACTCACAGCGATCCTCCTACCTCTGCCTCCCCAGTGCTGGGGTTAAAGGCGTGCGCCACCACGCCCGGCTATTGACTCCTTGTTTTTGTGTGTTGGCTTCCCATTATTTTGTGTGACAAAATACACATAACAAAGTTCTCCAACTGAACCATTTCTAAGAGTAGCACTAAGTCCATTGGTAACATTGTGCAGCCATCACCACATCCATCTCCAGGACTCGGCATCCTGTGAAACTGAAACTGTACTAGTTAAACTCTAACTGCCCTCTCCCCTGTGCTCCCAGGCCCTGGAAACCACCATTCTGCTTTCTGCCTCACCGCACTTCATTCCTCTAGGAACCTTAAGTAGACTCATAGTGTAATTCTGTTCATGCATGTTGTACTGTAGCATGTGATCACATCTGTAACCTCTCTTGTTCATGCAGGAGTGACATGTTGCTTCTTTGGGATGATCTTGCTTCTCTCTGTTTGCTCTATTGGATATTGATGTTTAAACTCTTGGGTACCCTTACTTTTCTCATTCCATGGTCTTGCTGGGTTTCCTAGGTTCCCAAGGACCAAGCATACAGTTGGAGGGAACAAGTAAGAGAGTAACAAACCCTCTGCTCTAGAAATGGGCCCTGCTGCCTGGCTCGAATTCCAGCCCTGCTCTAAACGAGCCTCTGGCCAAGGCAGTGAGAAACCCGTAGTGACACTGGCTGGTATTGTCAGCCCTGTGGGACCCTTAAGCTCCCCAGCACTGCTGGGGGGCAGCAGCTCCTGTGCTGGCTGGTGTGGGGCTCAGGAATGTCTGGCTGCCATGGAAACCTCTCTTGGGAAGTCTCAGCTCTTGACAGTGGGTCAAGCCTCCTTATCATTGGTATATTTTCCTTCTTCAGTTCTCCAGCCACCATTTTTTCTCATTGCTGTGACAAAAATACCTGAGAGAAAATTTACGGGAGGAGAGGGTTATTTTTACGAGCCGTTTCAAAGAGCTTATCATGGTAGGACCTGGTCAGTGAGGGACAGCATGGCTGGTTCACATCGTCTGGGGAAGGTGTGCGGGCTGCAGCAGCTGTTTTTTACCTGATACTGTCATAAGCTTTTCACACCATGATGGTCTAGGAAGGCCATTTCCCTCAGGCCAGCATGGTTTGTCTTTTTTTTTTTTTTTTTTTGAAGTAGGATTTCACTCTAGTCCAGGCCTGGAATTCACTGTGTAGTCTCAGGGTGGTCTCGAACTCTTGGTGATCCTCGTACCTCTGCCTCCCAAGTGCTGGAATTAAAGGTGTGTGCCCCCACGCCCAGTGTCAATTCTTACTTCAAAAGCAAGGAGCCATCTTAGTGGACATGAAGAAACCCCTTGCTGGGCCACACTTCTTCACTGACCAGTTTCCTGGATAAGGTTCTTAGCACCCAGGAACCTCTTCGCCTCCCTGAAGCTTAGCTGAGGACCCCACACCTTCTCCATGTGTCACTCTTTCATACAACGTGGAGCACACACAGCTAGACCCCTGTTCATCCTGGGTGCACGGCCATGGCGCAGAAGAGCCCTTTGCTCAGTTTAGCTCTGTTGTTGCAGGCCCAATAGTCTCAGTGCCTTCAAACGAGAGGCCTGCTGTTTTCATTTTACACTGGACATGAGGAATTATGCAGCCAGAGCAGATCAAAGTGTTGGCAAGTGCCTTAACCTCTGAGCCATCTCTCCAGCCCCTTTTCATTTATTTATTTTGAGAGAGAGAGAGAGAGAGAGAGAATGGGCATGCCAGGGCCACTAACCACTGCAAATGAACTCCAAACACATGTGCCACCTTGTGCATCTGATTTATACGGGTACTGGGAAATCAGACCTGGGTCCTTAGGCTTCACAGGCAATCACCTTAACCGTTCAGTCATCTCTCCAGTCCTTCAAAGTGTCCCCAAGCCACCAAGCTTGTGTGTCCTACATTGTGTAGTAACCAGGAGGTACAAGTCCCACCTTGCCAGGACCCTCAAAGCTATTTCTCATGTCCCTTATTTATCAAGCCACGTAGCTGGGGCCAGAAAGGTGAAGTCACATGTGCAACCTCACTCCAGTAAAGCCAACTGTGAGACGGCAGCCCCGTGGCCAGCCAGGAGGAAGAAAAGCAGACCACGCCCCCTTTCCTGCCCTCTCTCTGGGTAATTTATGGTCAATATCTCATTTAGCTTAGTGAACGTTCTATACTTTTCCTAGACAACCATTTTCAGAAAAACGAAAGGCAGCCAATGTGCTAGTCAAAAACTCCAGTGAAGCCCTGTAGACTCAGGCATAACTCAAGATATTGCATATTTCCAGGCCCAAACTTGAATTCCACGCTGACACAGGTGCGTTTGGTGCCTCTCTGCCCTGTGTTTTACAATGGATGCTTCCACAGTGGCTCATAACGTCTGAGGGAGGTTATAATTACAAAGAGCAGAGTTGCTTCTACCATCAATACAGTGTAATTTACGAGGCACCCCTGGAAGGTGTTTGGCTGTGTTGGAATGAGTATGAATGTTGGAATCAGGCAGACTTGGGCTCTACCGCATGGTCTGTGCCAATTAGCTCACAGTCTTTTAGTCTGGTTCCTTCATCTGAAAAATAGAAGTAATGCTATATGCTAACAACATATAACAGATAATAGGTGTGTTGTCACAGTAAATATAAAAAGTAAGAATTTAGGGCTAGAGAGATGGCTCAGTGGTTAAAGCACTTGCCTGCAAAGCCAAAGGACTCAGGTTCGACCCAGGACCCACTTAAGCCAGATGTACAGGGTAGTGCATGCATCTGGAGTTCGTTTGCAGCAGCTGGACGCCCTGGTGTACCCATTCTCTCTCTCTCTGCCTCTTTCTCTCTCTCTCACATACACAAATAAATAAATTTTTTGTTCACTTTTATTTATTTATTTGAGAGTGACAGAGAGAGAGAGAGAGAGAGAGAGAGAGAGAGAGAGAGAATGGGTGCACCAGAGCTTCCAGCCACTGCAAACGAACTCCAGACACATGCGCCCCCTTGTGCATCTGGCTAACGTGGGTCCTGGGGAATCGAGCCTTGAACCGGGGTCCTTAGGCTTCACAGGCAAGTGCTTAACTGCTAAGCCATCTCTCCAGCCCACAAATAAATAAAAATTTCAAAAACTTTAGAAAAGAAAAAAATTTAATGAGCATCCACTTTCCAAGACTACTCCCTGCTCTTGACATCCCCAGTTCCCCAAATTGTGTCTGTTCTTAGAGAGCCCATCCACCCAGGACAAGGCAGCGTCTCAGGGTTCTGGTTCAGAATCACACATCACAAGGTGTGACCGCTAAGGAACCTCGCCGGTACCTGCCACTACCACCTGACAGCCGGCTCAGGCCCAAGGGTGGAGAACTGTCTTCCCCACCTCCTCCCCCACGGGGGTGGCTCCGTCAACAAGGGCTGTGAGCTGGAGTAATGGGATGGCATTCAGTAAGGTGGAGATATGAAGGGAAAGGTCCAGTCCAGGTGGAGCCCAAACCTAGGTGGACAGGGTTCCCAGGAGGAGGCTGTAGTACTCGGCATAGAAGAAAAAGAACCTCTGTTCAAACAGAATAAATGACCTCCTGTGCTCCCCACTTTATTTTTTTTACCTTACTTTAAAACTCTCTTGTGAGCTGGGCCTGGTGGCATAAAGCCTATAATCATCGCTCCTCACAAGGCTGAGGCTAAAGGATTATAAGCTGAAGGCCAGCCTACATGGCTTATCCAATTCCTGTTTCAAAATAAAAACAAAAGGAGGAGCTAGGGACATGGCTAAGTGATAGAGGGGCTGTCTACCATGCATGGAGCCCCGAGTTCAGTGCCCACTACTGCAACAGCTACAGAAAACTGAACTTGGTTCCAAGTGTACAAATATGTATGATGTGGAATATATATTTTTAACTTCGATTTATTTGTATGTGTGGGTGTGTGTCCAGTGTGTCCAGGGTCTCTTGCCACTGCAAGTGGAACACCAGATGCTTGTGTCTCTTTTTGTGGCCAGTTCTATGTGAGTGGCTGGGGAATTGAACTTGGACCGGCAGGCTTCGTAAAGACGTCTTTAACTGCTGAGCCATCTTTCCAGGCCTGAAAAATACATTTCTAATCTTTTTTTTTTTTTTTCAAGGTAGGGTTTCACTGTAGCTCAGGCTGACCTGGAATTCACTCGGTAGTCTCAGGGTGGCCTTGAACTCACAGTGATTCTCCTACCTCTGCCTCCCAAGTGCTAGGAGTAAAGACGTGCGCCACCACACCTGGCGAAAAGTACATTTTTAAAATTATTTATTTATGTATTAGAGGGGTGGGGAGAGAATGGGTATGCTAGGCCTGCAGCCACTGCAAACAAACTCCAGGCACAAACGCATGCACCACTTTGTGCATCTGGCTTATCTGGCTTGCATAGGTACTGGGGAACTGAACCTGGCTCCTTAGGCTTCACAGGCAAGTGCCTTAATCATTAAGCCATCTCTCCAGCCCATGAAGAATACATTTTTGATCAAAAATGAATGTAGTAATCTTCATATTAGGCACTGGACATATCAGGAAGGATTTTAATTTTGTGCAAATAACAATGCTAGAACCAAACACAAACATGAGAAATATACTTTTTGCATATGTATGTATGCATGTTTGTATACACGTGTGTGTGGGGGGTGTGCGCATGTGGAGGCCACAGGCTGGTGTTTAGTGTCTTGTCATTCACTCTTCACTTTATTTGCGGATGCAGAGTCTCACTTGATCCCACAGCTGACTGATTCGGTTGGTCTAGCTAGCCAGCGTGCCGTGGGGATCCTGTCTCTGCCTCCAGAGAGCTGGGGTTATAGACAGGTGCCATTTAAGTGGGTACTGAGGATCAGAATTCTAGTCTTTACATTTGTATGGCAAACACTTTATCTACTGAGCCATCTCCTCAGCCCAAGAAATATGCTTTCAAAATAGAAAATGAAGCATCAGCCCCGGTGAATCACCCATAATCTCAGTAACTGGAAAGTGAAGGTAGTAAGAATTTGAGTTCAAAGTCATTCTTGCCTACATAGTGAGTTCTAGGTCAAGCTGGGCTACATGAGATCCTGTCTCAAAAAAAGAAAAAGAAAGAAAGAAAGAAAGAAAGAAAGAAAGAAAGAAAGAAAGAAAGAAAGAAAGAAAGAAAGAAAGGAAGGAAGGAAGGAAGGAAGGAAGGAAGATGATAAATGATTATCAAGTTTGATTCTACAAATGTACGATTTTTTAAATTTTTTATTCTTTCAAGTGTGTTTTAATTGTACAAAGTAGTAGGTTTTACTGTGGTATTTTCATACCTACATGCAATGCAATAATGTGGTATTGCAGTCAGTTTTTCATTGCTGGTAGAAATCACCCAACTAAAAGCAGCTTGTGGGAAGAAGAGGTTTATTTTGGCTTACAGGCTTGAGGGGAAGCTCCACGATGGCAGGGAAAACAACGGCATGAGCAGAAGGTGGACATCACACCCTGACCCACATAAGGTAGACAATAGCAACAGGAAGTGTGCCAAACACTGGCATGGAGAAACTGGCTATAACACCCATAAGCCCGCCCCCAACAATACACCGCCACCAGGAGCCTTTAATTTCCAATTGCCATCAGCTGGGGGAACCTAGCATCCAAAACCCCTAAGTTTATGGGGGACACCTGAATCAAACTAACCACATGTGGTTTGATCATAGGCACATATCTCTAGTCCCCTCTTGGATCCCCTCTCCCCTCTCTCAGGCCCCCTTCCATATCACTAGTAGTCCTCATTCATGTCCTTTTTGAATGTTTTTCTAAATCACACATGTATGTGTCCGGTTTAAAATTGTCTTTAGAACCTGTCCAGGGTGAAGACCCTCTTAAAGGAAGAACTTCTGGCTTCATAGACGTCCACATTCAAAGAGCATCACCATTGCCATGTTGGTCCCAGGTGGTTGGGCCTGATGTAACAATGCTGCTTTTTAGGGTGAATGTCATCAGACGCTTCTTAAAATGATTACAGCAGGGCAGGGAGTGGAGCTCAGTGGAAGAGCCTTGGCCAGTAGCCACAAGGCCCTGGATTTGATTCCCAGTAAAATATACACGCGTGTGCACGCGTACACACACACACACACACACACACACACACACACACAAAACAAAAGCTATTCACATAAAATACCTCAAATTAAATTAAAAGCCAATTGCATCAAATTGCCAATGCCGGCTTTGTGTGCACAGGGTTTCCTTTGGGGCTGATGATAATGTTGTGGAACTAGGCAGTGGCAATAGTTGTACAACGTCATGAGTTTACCTATTGTTATACACAACAAAATGGTCAAAATGATGAATTTTATATTACTTGTGTTTTACTACAGACAAAAAAATTGATAAGGAAGTGTATTTGTGAGGCCCATGTTGTTGGTTTTCTTTAACCAGTTAGATAAGGTTTCAACATTTTTATTTAAATGCATTCTTTTTTTTTTTTTTTTGGTTTTTTGAGGTAGGGTCTCACTGTAGCCCAGGCTGACCTGGAATTCACTATGTAGTCTCAGGGTGGCCTCGAACTCACGGTGATCCTCCTACCTCTGCCTCCTGAGTGCTGGGATTAAAGGCATGTGCCACCACGCCCGGCTTAAATGCATTCTTAATACACATTTCTAGGTGCTTTTTGAGAATTTCAAGTCTTCCTTTCAACCCCACCTGTACACACAAGATAGTCCCAATATCTCTTTTCAACTCAGAGCCCAGAAAAAAAGTTTAACTAGGTCAAACTTTTTCAGTAAGGGGAAGAAATTATTCCTCAAAATTGCTCTTTATTCTCTAAAAAATCTTTATGTTAAGCTGCAGAAATAGATGCCTGCACAGGTGAATGAGAGTACCTGTATGATACCATGCACCCACAGACAAGATTCTCTTTTTTCCCATTAAGTTATTTTTTTATGTTAGCATATATAAATTGAACAAAACAATGAATTTCATTATGAGATTTACACATATTTGTACAATGTATTTTGATCATATTTTAAAATTTTTATGTGGTTTGCAGAGATGGCTTAGCAGTTAAGGAGCTTGCCTGCAAAGCCTGAGGACCCATATTTGATCTCTCTCCTGATCCCATGTAAGCCAGACATGCAAAAGTGAGGCACACACAAAGGTGAGGCAAACACAAGGTCACTCATGTGCACTAGGTGGCACAAGCATCTGGGGTTTGATTTCAGTGGCTGAGGCCCTGGTGTGCCAATTCTCTCTCACTCTTGCTCTCTCTAAAAAAATTTAACGATTGCATATATTAAGTAGACAATGACTTTATTTCATTATGTAATTTTCTTCTTTAAAAATATTGTTATTTTTTGTTTGTGTGGGGGGTGAGAGGGAGAAAGAGAAAGAACATGGATACTCCAGGACCTCCTGCCACTGTAAATGAACTCCAGACACATACGCTACTTTGTACATCTGGCTTTATGTGGGTACTGGCGAATCAAACCCAGACCAGCAGGCTTTGCAAGCAAACGCCTTTAACCACTGAGCACCGCCCCAGCCTTCATCATGAGATTTTCATACACACAGTTTTGTCATCTTCACTCCTCTATTTCTCATTAGGCTAATTTGTAGAAGGATGTGCACAAATTCTTAAAGCACGTTTATTTCCTAGAAAAATGTTTTCAGAATTTTCCAATTTCTTTGCTACTTGCTTTTATAAGATTTTGCAAATGGCTAGACTTAGAAGCATCCATTTAAAAAAATTTATTGGGGGGGGGGTGGGATTGGCATGCCATGGCCTCCAGCCACTGCAGATGAACTCCAGACACATGCACCATCTTGTGTATCTGACTGATGTGGGTCCCGGGGCATTGAACCTGGGTCCTTTGGCTTTATGATGGCAGAGGATTGATGCCCAGCTTCCACCAGGTAGGAACACTGAGCAGGTACGAATGAGCTGGGTGAGAGGGTTATGAAACGTCTCGGGCTGGGGTGGGAATCTTCTAAACCCAAGCACCCTTGTTCCTGTGGACACAAGAGCCTCTTTAGTTGAATTTTTGTTTTTATAATCTGTGTTTGCATAGTCCTATGAAGAGGTTTTTTCCCCCTAACCCCTCCTACCTTCTCCTGAAGTACAAGTGAATGAGAACCAGGACCAGCAGGGTTATGGTGTGCTCAGAGAATGGAAGGTGCTGCATCCCTGGAGGTCCCAAGTGCTTCCGGCCCCTGGGGTGAGGGAGAGGAAGAGCCATCGCAAGTTCTGCTGCCGCACATCGAGTGGCAAATCTTCTGAGAACGTTTTGAAGCCAGGATAGCATAGTTTCCTGGTCAGCTCAGAAGTCGCAGTGCGAGGTGCTCCTGATGGTGCCAAGTCAGCCCAGTTTACTTCTTGCTTATAACCCAGCTCAGTGGTTGACACTTGCCGACTACTAGTGGCAAATATGTGCAGATCTTAGCAGGGAAAGAAGGGGAAGGGATAGAGGGAAGAAGGACAGGAGGGAGGGAGGAAGAAAGGGTAAGGTGTGACCTGCTGGAAACCCTTGCAAAGTGCTTTCAGTGGTCAGTAGAGGTTAGTAGAGGGGTGCTGCGCCTCAGGTGGGGATGGCGCCTCTACTCTGCACCCTGGGAGCCTTTCTGCCGAGGCTGTGGAGCTGCGACACCGGCTTCCTTCCGGCTGCTCTGCTTGGCCACCTTGCTTCTGAGCATGTTGTAGACCCTGGCAAGTCCTACCACATCCCCTTCTGCCATTGGCTATGCCCTGCTCTCTTTTCCCTCCCGCTACCATCTGTCCCTTCCTCTTTTTTTCTCTGCTTCTCCCTAAGAGCTAAGATAGACCCCAACAGCCCATGCTCCCTTCTAGCGAGAAATTTGACCTTGGGAGCCAAAAACAAGGCAGGGATAGGGACCCATGTGTCCCATGTAAGATTTCTGGGTTGGTATAGGGACTGGATACCATCTGCAAGGACAGGTGGAAAGCTGATCAGAGAAGCCAGCCACCTTCCCTGGAGAGGGAATACTTGAAACAGGACTGCGGAGCCACACATGATTTTGAATATCACTGCAGTCATCTACCAGTGACCAAACTGGAAAAATCCCTTAACTTCTCTGACCAAATGTTGTGATCTCTATAAATGGGGATATCCACAACCATGTGAATATTCTGAAACCTACTGAACTATAGACATAAAAATAGTTAAGAATTTTCCTATCAGAGTAATAAATGGCATAATAATGACATGTGCCCCACAGGGAGGTTGTGAGGGTGAAACATGAGCAATGCAAACTGCCTGGTGTATAACACATAAATGATGCTGGAGTTACTGCTACTCTTGATTCTTCAAGGCTGACCACTGGCCTGTGCTAGATGGTCTCTCAGCAGTGGCTGGCTGGGTTTGGGCTATACTCGGGGCTTGGGGATGTAGCCAGGGAAGGCTCAGTTACCTCCCTGCCTTTGGACCACATATCTCTGGCAGGAGACCTGAGCCAGGTGGGGACAGGAAAGGGATAAGACATGATCAAAAGAGATGAGGTAATCTGCAACTAAATTAACCTTTTGCAGTTGCCAAATTGCCCTGGAACTTAATTCTTCCACTGGGGCAAAAAGAGGTTAGCCCAAAACATACTTGACATCTCTTGTCACTTCTGCATTTCTATAACTTTAGTTATAGGCAACATTAGTAGCCTGGGTTTCAAAACTGGATGGTCTAAAATAGCATTGTGATCTTTCTGGGCCTTATATATAAAATGGTTAGGGACATTCACTAAACCTTAGGGGGCTTACTCAGCTATTCTGTCATGGAAGGAACTGCCAAAACATCAGTGCCAGCCCCACCATGGGCTTCTTTAGAAGAAAGCTGACTTGGACACTGAAATTACTGATCTAAATATAACACCAATAATGCCACAGGAAGGTCAGGCCAGAGGAAGTGGGCATGAGGAAGTGAGGCCAGAACCAGACAGGGCTGTGTAAAATGTGGAGGAAGGGTACTGGCCATCAAAGAAATTCTGCAAAATGCAAATAACAGGACCATTGAAGAGTGGCATCTGCTTTAAGGTAAATCACCTATAAGGAACATATATATAACTCAGAGAATCCCCCAGACTCTTTCTTTTTTTTTTTAAATTTACTTATTTGAAAGAGAGAGCGAGAGAGGGAGAATGAGCATACCAGAACCTGTAGCCACTGCAAACGAACTCCAGATGCATGCGCCACCTGGTGCATCTGGCTTATGTGGGTTCTGGGGAATCGAACCTGGGGCCTTAGCCTTCACAGGCAAGCACCTCAACTGCTAAGCCTTCTCTCCAGCCCTAAACCATCTCTCTAGCCCTGGCGCATGCATCTGGAGTTCGTTTGCAGCGGCTGGAGGCTCCAGCAATAGCCCTCATTCCTGCTACTCCATTTCTCACTAGACCCCAAATGTCCCAGATGATTTCACCTCTCTCTGTGTGTGCCTCTTTCTCTCTCTCTCTCTTTCAAATAAATAAATAAATAAAATATTTTTAGGTGTTTTACAATTTTACTTGCAAGGAAGGAGAGAGAGAAAGCAAGAGAGAGAGAGAATGCTCCATGGTCTCTAGCCACTGCAAACAAACTCCAGATGCGTGTGCCACCTTGTGCATCTGGCTTACGTGGGTCCTGGGGAATTGAACTTGGGTTCTTTGGCTTTGGCAGGCAGGCACCTTAACTGCTAACCCATCTCTCCAGCCCCCACAATGTCCTTTTTGAGAGCTATTAACCTTAATCCAGGAAAGAAGTCTCAGGCTGGCCTTGAACTCACAGCGATCCATCTACCTCCGCCTCCCAAGTGCTGGGATCAAAGGCATGGGCCACCATGCCCAGCTTTTTAAATTTGTTTTTTTGTTATTTTATTCCTACTTTTAAAAATGTACTTCTGGGCTGGGGAAGCTGTTCAGTGGTTAAAAGCACTTGCTTGCAAAGCCTGCTAGTCTGAGTTCAGTTCCCCAGCAGCCATGTAAAGCCAGATGCACAAAGTGGAACATGAATCTGAATTTGGTTTGGCAAGAGGTCCTGGCATACCCAAATGATCTCTCTCACTCTCTTAAATAGACAAAAATATTCAAAATATAAAATAAATAAAAGTATACTTCTAGCAGATGCTAATATCTTATAAATTATATCTAATATTTTTTAAATATCTTTAAACATTTTGTTATTTATTTATTTGAGAGTGAGAGAAAGAGACAGAGAGAGAGAGAATAGGCATGCCAGAGCATCCAGTCACTGCAAATGAACTCCAGATGCATGTGTGCAGATGGCTTACATGGGTCCTGGGGAATTGAAACTGGGTCTTTTGACTTTGCAGGCAGATGCTTTAACCACTAAGCCTTCTCGCCATCCCTTATCTCTTATTAACAAAAATGAAGGAAAATAATTTTGCTAAGTACGAGGTTTTTTTTTTTTTTTTTTGGACTACTATTTGGCGATCTGGCCACATCTGTTCTGCTGCCTTCCCCAAGACCTCTCATCCTTCTGGGGACAGGAGTGGCCTCTCATCATAAAGTCTGTAAGATTCATCATCAATGGTCTTCTGGGAAATAATGGACAGGTAATATGCTCTGGAGGTTCAAAAGTTTTCTCTTTTGCTCTTCATGGTTAAGCATAGCCCAGGAGAAAAACTGGTCCGGTCTTTCTGTTTGGTATGGTTTTGCCTTGCTCTGCCCTACCCTGCCCTGTCCTGTTCTGCTTGGTGTTTTGTTCTTTTTTTAATATGATATTCCTGTGTAGCCATCCTTCTGCCTCCACCCTCTTAGTGCTGGAATTGTAAGTATAGGCCATTATGACCTGGTGCTTTCAACAATGTCTTTCAGAGTCATAACCTAAGAGTCACAAGTGCTGGGAAGTTTATTAAAATGCAAGATCAATAGGCCCATCAACCTGAGTCTTAATAAACAAATATAGAGAATCCTCAGGTTGTATCGTACTGTGTCTTAGAAGGTGACCTGGGTGAAAGACTGGGTACGATGAAACAGGAAGGACTCAGAGATTGTGGTTCGCCCCCCGCCCCCATCCCTCTGGGCCAAGGTTTCTGGTCTGAGGCCCCAAAGGCCAGACATCTGGCATGTTCTCTCACACAGCAGTGCTTCTGCAGGACTCCTCCGGTGCCTGGTCTCTCTCCTCCCTCGAGCTCGGGTGTCCTGGTCATCTGCCACTTTCCTCTCATGAACTCCAGAAGCAGTGAAGATATCATCAAGGCCCAGGACTGGTTGAGATGAATGAATATATTTTCTTGGAAAGGACCAAAGGCACAGAAAACAAAAGCAAAAATAGACAAGTGGGATTACACCCCTCCACAAAGGTTCTGCACAGCACAGGGACAAGACAACCTACAGAATGGGAGAAAATATTTGTAAACTGTACATTTGGCAAAGGGTTACTATCTAAAAATAACACAAACAATTCAATAGCAAAAGAGCTAATAGTCCAATTTGAAAATAGACAGTAGACCTAAATAGACTATACTCAAAAAAGATATGCAACCAGCCAACAGGTACATGAAAAAAATGTTCAATATCAGCACGTATCAAGGAAAATAAAGTCAAAGCTACAAAGAGATATTATCTCGCACACTCCAGTTAGGATGGCTATTATCAGAAGGACACAAGAAACAAGTGCTGGCAAGGATGTGGGACAAGGAGAACCCTTAGAGACTATTGGTGGGAGAGTAATTTACCATCTAATATATGGATAACACTATGAAGGTTCCTCAAAAAATTAAAAATAGAACCACCATATGATCAACCCAACAATCCCATTACAGAGAGAATATCCGATGGAAATGAAACTAGTATGTCAAAGAGACAGTTGCATTCCCATGTTTATTGCAACACTATTCATAAGAGAAAGTATTGGAAACAACCCCAGCATCAGCTGATGAATAGATAAATAAAATGTGGTATATACATATGGTAGAATACTACTTGGCCATTAAAAGCACTTCAGTCTTGTCATTTCTTTTCTAAAATTATTATTATTTATTTATTTGCAAGCAGAGATAGACACACAGAGAGAGAATGGGCACACCAGGGCCTCTAAGCCACTGCAAACAAACTCCAGACACATGTGCCACCTTGTGCATTTGGCTTTACCTGGGTACTGGGGAATTGAACTCTGGTCATTAGGTTTTGCAGGCAAGCACCTCAACCCCTTGCCATCTCTCCAGGCCAAGTCCTGTCATTTCTAACAATGTGGGTAGAACTAGAGGTCACTGTGTTAAGTGAAATAAGTCAGACACGAAAGACAAATACTCAGGCTGGGGAGATGACTCAGTGGTTAAAGGAACTTGCTTATAAAGCTTGTCATCCTGGTTTCAATTCCTTAGCACCCACATAAAGCTGGATGCAAAAAGTGGCACATGTGTCTGGTGTTTGCAGCTTCAAGAGACCCTGGTGCACACACATGTGTAAATAAGTAATTAAAAAAAAAATACTAGCTGGAGAATTGGCTTAGCAGCTAAGACACTTTGCCTGCAAAGCCAAAAGACCCAGGTTCAATTACGCAGGACCCTTGTAAGCCAGATGCACAAGGTGGCACATGCATCTAGAGTTCATTTGCAACAGCTAGAGGCTCTGCTGTGTCTATTCTCTCTCTCAAATAAACAAATAAAAAGAAAAGAAAAAATACTGCATAGTCTTCTCATATGAAATATCCAACAGTTGATATCATGAATGTTGAGGGTAGAGTAGTGTATCAATGACTGAGGGAGGTGGAAGGAGAGAGAGATAAGAAAAGGTTGATGAATGAATATTATGCTATAGCTTTTATTTTTCAATTTATGTATTTATTTATTTATTTGAGAGAAAGAGGTAGATAGAGTGAGAGAGAGAATGGGCATTCCAGGGCCTCTAGCCACTGTAAACGAACTCCAAACACATGTGCCACCTTGTGCATCTGGCTTTACTTGGGGTCCTGGGAAATCAAGCCAGCAAGTACCTTAGCCACTAAGCATTCTCTCCAGCCCCTCTATCATATCCTAATAACAATAGTCATAAAAGTAAAAGTTGCATATGTATTGTTGTGTTTACCTTCTCCTTGCTGGGACACAAAAGCAGGTGGGGAGAGGAAAGGATTTATTTTGGCTTACGGTCTTGAGGGGAAGCTCTGTGATGGCCGGGGAAAAGCTGCATGGGCAGAGGGTGGACATCATCTCTCCACAAAAAATGCAGACAGCAGCAGGAGAGTGAGCCAAGCTAACACTGGCAAGCAAAGGACAATAAACCTCCAGGTCCACCCGTAGCAGCACGCCTCCTTCAGCAAGGTGCCACCTCCCAAACTGCCATCAGCTGGAGGACCAAGCATTCACAACACATGAGTGTATGGGGACATGTAAGTCAAACCACTAGCAACTGTCTACTATTTACTTGTGACTTAAAAAGAAAGAGAAAATTTGTTTCTCTGCAATGCTGGGGATTAAAACCAGGGCCTCATGCATGCTAGGCAAGGGTTCTACCACTGAGTTACATTTGAACACCCAGGAATTTTTCCAGTGCTGGATATGAAATCCTGGGCTGTATTCATGCTAGGAAAGTGCTCCTATTACTGAGCTACGTCTCCAGTCCTTAGCCATTGAAGTTAGAGTACCCAGCATCACTATTTCCGTTAGTGTGTGTTAGCACACGTATTAGGAATGCAAAATCATCCTGGTCGTGGGCTGTGTCCCAAGCAGGTCCAGTGCCTTTTGGCTGCCATGCAGTATTGGGGCATACTCACCATAGTCTCTTCATCTCTGTCTTTAACCTTTGCAAATTGCGGCTCATAAAGAGAGAATGTGACTAAGACATTCAGGCCTTGGGCAATCTAAATTGGTACAAAGACAAGTCTATTCCAGAAAAGGGAGGGTTAAAGCACGTGCTCACAAAGCCCTGCCCACCTAGCTTCAAGTCCCACATGAGCCAGACACAAAAAGTGGTGCAAGTATCTGGTGTTCATTTATGTGTGTGCACATACGTGCAGATAAATAAATTCATTTTTTTAAGTCTCATAAAGAAACAAGTCTAGGGCTGGAGAGATGGCTTGCCAGTTAGGGCACTTGCCTGAGAAGCCTAGGGACCCACGTTCAATGCTCCAGATCCCCCGTTAGCCAGACGCACAAAGGTGAGGTAAATGCAAGGTTGCACATGCCCACTAGGTGGTGTAAGCATCTAGAGTTCAATTGCAGTGGCTGAGGCCCTGGTGCACCAATTCTCTCTCTGTCTTTCTGTCTCTCTCTAAAATAAAATAAAGTAAGAAAGAATTCTAGCAAAGCGCATATTCACTTTATGTTGCCAGACCAACCACTCAGCTTGTTGAAACCTGCATTGGGCCAATAAGGACTTCACTTTGCCTCAAAGAGGTTTTGCTGTACTTGGGTATGACTACAAAGCCCAGAGGGAAAGGTAATATCTTAGTTCAGTCCGAGGCTGGATCCTGCCCAAGAGCATCAGTACCACCTGGGAGCTTGTTAGACCACTAATTATCCATCCTACCCCATCGCATCCACCCATGGATGGCAGGGACCAGCTGGTGGCTATGTTCCCCTGTGGAGACAGAGGAAATTAAATGTGAGACTCACTGGTCTGTAAGATTTTGAAGTTTCTTTGGAGGCAAACACTAATGGTAACTTTCAAATGGTCAACATAATTGTATACAGTATAACTCACAGTGTTTGAAGACTTTGCTATAGGGATTTTTTTCCCTTTGTATTTGAGAAGGGTAGAAGGTTTTTCTCAAAAACCAGCCTGTTAATGCTTTATGTTTAATTTTGTTTCTTACAGGCAGCTTCAGAAGATGGTCCATGATATTAAGAACAATGAAGGTGGAATAATGAATAAAATCAAAAAGTAAGTTAGAGCATTATTTGTGCTAAGCAAATCAGCCTGTGCTAAGGAAAAGAAATAGAGGAAGACAGCGTTCTCTGTCACCAAGCAGGAGCTGCACCTCTTTAGCATGTCACCCTTTTGCACTAGTGGCAGGAAGCTACGGTGGTTAGGTTCATCTTGGAAGCAAGGCTCTTGAGGGGGCTGGTACTTGGGGACACTTGGACTTTCCTTCTCACTGCAAAAGAGGTGAGGTATGGCTGCTTCAAGGTGCCCAGGAAATGTCAAAACAGAAAATCCAGCTCCAAAACATAGAGCCCAGGTACACATAGATAAATTCAGAAACTCAACAAAACTCTGCTCTGACTTCTTTGGGGACACTGTATCTGTTATCTACATTTTAATTGTCTGCTTTTTCAGTGACTGCCTTAAAGGCATGTTCTCAATAACCTTGGAAAAAGAAAGGTAGAATCCAAGATTTTCCTATGCACCAAATCTAGAAAAAGAATAGAAATTAGGCTGGTATAGTGGCATACACCTCAAGTCCCAACTTCTTAGGGTTGCTAACTCTGTTAACAGTGCTTGCTTAGCATGTACAAAACCTGAGTTCAACTCCCAGCACCTCCCCACAACACACATAAATTGCATATAGTTATATTTTCCACTCATAATCACTCATAATCTAAGTCAAGAGAAAGTGTTTTGTTAAAAAAAATTTTTTTTGAGGTTAGGGTCTCACTCTATCCCAGGCTGACCTGGAATTCACTATGTAGTCTCAGGGTGGCCTTGAACTCACAGGGAACTTCCTATCTCTACCTCCCAAGTGCTGAGATTAAAGGCATGCGCCACCATGCCCAGCTCCAAATTTTTGGGTTTTTTTTTTTTTTGTCTGTTTGTTTTGATTAATGCAACACAGATCCACCATTAAAAAATCAAAAAATTTAGAACTGTCTATCAGAATTACTTATTTCCTCATATCCCCACCTTAACCTACTCCTCAGAAACAAATGGTGTGCCAAGTGATTTATATATATATATATAATCTCCATATATATGCATACACTAACATTGTACTTTTATTTTTTCAAGGTAGGGTCTCACTCTAGCCCAGGCTGACCTGGAATTCACTTCCACAGTCTCAGGGTGGCCTGAAACTCACGGCAATCCTCCTACCTCTGCCTCCCAAGTGCTGGAATTAAAGGCGTGCCCCACCACGCCCAGCACATTGTACATTTGTACATACCTGTACTCACAGACATTTTCACTGTGAATGGCATCATGTAATATGCACCATTTTCTCAGCTTGCTTCATTGCTTTTCATTAATGCTTTACTACGAAAATCTTTCTTTATTAGTACATAAAAATAAACCATATTCTTTTTTCAAGTGCTGGTTTGTAGCCTACCATAAATGTATTACACTTAAACCAACTATATATGGTGGATTTTTTTATGTGTTTGATTTTTAATTGGCACACCATTTTTGGAGCAATATATTATATAATTAAAATTTTCTGGAAAATATGGCCACCATGATCATTATGGGTAAAGGCAAAAGCTCATTACTCAAAGTGGCCTGCAGTGGAGTTCCCATTTAAAGCCAGACAACAGGTTCTCCCTTGAAAGGAGGAGATACAGTTGAACACACTGTTTCCTTTATGCAAGACTGACCAAGTTTTCACCAGTCCATGGCTTCCGGCCAAAAGATCCGTGAAGTGTTGGGTTGATGTATAGCTGCCAACTTCTAATTATGTTCAAAATACTCCTTTGATTTCTGGCCTGTGGTCAGCACCATTCTTAAGTTTGTCCTCTATTCCAAGATGACTTGGGCTGTTAAAACAGCCTTTCTTTTCTTTTATGAAATGAGAATGACAATAGTTGGCTTGTGTGTTTTGAAATTTTACTATTCCTTGAGTCAACCTGGGCATCAGACCCAGTTTCATTTTTGTTTCTGTTCCCTACAGTCCCTTAGACAATCTCTTTCCCTACTTCATCATAGGTTTATCTTGACAAGAATTGTTGGCTTGTGATAAGAATTGGTTGTAATAATAGATATGAGAGCCTATGGTAGAAAAAGAATTTCCATGCAAATAATATGGTATTTCTGAAATTTATAATTCTTGTTTGTGAGGATTTTTAAAAAATAAAACATGAACGCCTATGAACTTCTATAATGCTTTTAAAATATTATATGTAGGGCTGGAGAAATGGCTTAGTGGTTAAGCGCTTGCCTGTGAAGCCTAAGGACCCGGGTTCAAGGCTCAATTCCCCAGGACCTATGTTAGCCAGATGCACAAGGGGGTGCACGCGTCTAGAGTTTGTTTGCAGTGGCTGGAGGCCCTGGCGCACCCATTCTCTCTCTTCCTATCTGCCTCCTTCTCTCTCTGTCATTCTCAAATAAATAAATAAAAATTTTAAAAAAGATTTTGAATAAAAAAATATTATATGTAATTTTACCCCATATACTACTTTATAGAAGGATATTTATTTTAGCTGTTAAAGGTTACTGGATATGTTTTATTTATACGCATTTTATTTTCAGTAAGCAAATCATTCTTCAGTAGATTGGGTAATTATTATTAAAAGTAATAATTTACTGAAACCTTATTCTTTTTTAAAAAAATCATATTTATTTATTTGCAAAAGGGGAGTGATAGAAAGAAGAGAAACAGAGAGAGAGAATGGGCACACCAGGGCCTCCAGCTGCTGGTAACAAACTCCAAACACATGCTATGGGGTTGTTAGGTTTTGTAGACAAGCAGCTTAACCACTGAACCATCTCTCCAGCCCTGAAAACCTTATTCTTGAGACAGACCTTTCCTATTTGTTATGGCTTTTTGCTTTGTTCTGAGCTTTGGTTTTGTTTTGTGGATGATTTTTACAGTGCTGGAGATTAACCGTAGGGCCTCACGCCTCCTAGCCAAGCACTCTGCCACTGAGCCACAACGCAGAGCCCATCTGTCACGTTTCTAAATGGTACAAAATAATTTCAGTTAAACCTACAAGCAAAGTACTCATTATTTTATTTTTATTTATTTATTTATTTGAGATAAAGAGGGAAAGAGAAAGAGAGAGAATGGATGTGCCAGGGCCTTCAGCTGCTGCAAACAAACTGCAGACATATGTGCCTCCTTGTGCATCTGGCTTATGTGGATTCTGCAGAATTAAACCTGGATTTTTTGGCTTCATAGGCAAGTGCTTTAACCACTAAACCATCTCTCCAGCCCCCAAAGTACTTATGCTAGCTATTTTTGTCCTGTTTTTTAAGCATTTGTGAACCATTAAAATACAATTCAACTTCTTACCTTCCTATCAACCAACCAGTGCTGGTTTTCCTTGGACCTCTAAACTCAGTATGAACTAGTCTTCTGGCATCCCAAAGGCCCTGGGCCACTCAATTACCAAGTCACAGCCACAGTGTGCACTGGGAGATGCAGGGGAGAGAATGGGAACCTCAGGTGCCGGCTTCATTATATTTACAATCCCTAAACCTCTCAGTGTTATGGTCCAGAAGAGGAACTTCTTTTATTAGTTGCCTAGCTTTTATCTCTATATTATGAGCCTTGGCAATAGTTGTCCCTCCCACTGAACCTTGGTCTACTGATTATTGTCTACAGGCTTAAAGTCAAAGCACCTCCAAGTGTTCCTCGAAGGGACTACGCTTTAGGTAAGAGTATTTCTAAAATATATTAGCTGACCTTTCTTTCTTTTTGTAAAAAAAAAAAAAAAAAAAACTATTTATTTGAGAGAGAGAAAGAGGCAGAGAGAGAGAGAGAGAGTTTGCAAACAAA
Organism: Dipus sagitta; assembly: GCA_036346955.1. NCBI lineage: Eukaryota > Metazoa > Chordata > Mammalia > Rodentia > Dipodidae > Dipus > Dipus sagitta. The sequence goes on from CM070770.1 coordinate 40,391,875, forward strand.
CTCCAGATGATCAGGCTTTACATTGGTACTGGGGAATCGAACTCGGGACCCTAGACTTTGCAGGCAAGCTCCTTAATAGCTGAGTCATCTCCTCAGCCCTTAGCTGACTTTTAATTAATGTTCGTGTTTATTTGAAAGGGAAGTATGTTGCACACATTTTAAAACAAAAGTTCCTGATTTTGAGAATGGCCACATCCATGAGACATTTGACTCATGTGGTACTTCATGCATCCATCCATTCATCCCTCCCTTCCTTCCTCCCTCCCTCCATACATCTGCCTTGTAGCTATTTATCAAACATTTCCATGTGCCAGGCATATGCAAGGTATTAAGTAGAAGTGCAATGATTCCCAGTTAGAAATAGTCTCCACACTCGGAGGGTTGATAATCTATATGGAAGGCAGACGATGTTAGAAGTAACTACAATGCCATGTGGTCAGGGAAGCAGAGTCCTATGCAATACACAGCAATGGAGTCTAATCTATCTCGAGGCAGAGGGTGTGGAGAAGAGAAGGCTCTCTGCATCAAAAGCTACTTAAATCCACACTTAAGGATTGTTGATGCATTAAGAAATAAACCGTTAGTCAATCTTCTCTTACATTTAACCCACACAACCCCATTCCAAGTAGAATCAACTTTGACTCTAAAGGGTTTCATCTTGAGAGTGGTGTCCTTATAGCAATGGTGAACAGAGTGAGACATGCAACACACATGGCCCTGATCTAGAACAGATAGAATGATACAGATTCAGGAATTTCAGCCTGTCTTTGGGAGTGTCAGAGCCTCTTTATGCATTTGGGTGGGCAATAACTCAAGAACTGGGGTGCAGAAGGTCATGGTCACACAGAGCTTCCACTCAGTCAGTGGCCTCTGGATGCCTGCCTTATGAATTCAATGAATGACTTTCACAGGATGGTGAAATTTAGAAAGAGTTTATTAGAACTTGCAAGAAGGCAGGAGTTCCTCTGAGACAGCACGGCATCTCCAGAGATGACTCTGATTGGGATTCTTATGGGAAAGGGAATTCATTTAGGGAAGGAAAAATCAGGTCCCCCAGCTTTCTAGATAAGGGGGTCTGGTTCCTGGGAGACAGAGCAATCTTCCCAGAAATCTAAATTCTCCAGGAAAGGATGTAATCTCCCCAGAAAGGATAACTATGGTACAATCTTAATTATAAAAAAGAAAGAGATAAGGGAAAACTCTCTGTTCTGATAGGCTCAAAGACTCTCCCTTCATTCAGTAACTATGGGAGTTCTTCCCCTGAGCTGCCCAGCCAATTTCTATCTCCTATTCTTCAATATGGCTAAAGCCCTTTTCTACAACACTAAATACAAAGACGTCCTGCATATAGGCAGATCTACCAGCCCTTGGACACAACCATAGGCTCTGATGTGCTAAGGATCCTTCTTCTGTGGGCAATGGCTAATACCAAGCCATAGCCTTCAGTGGTGATGTCTAGCTATCATTTTATATTATTCTGGTAAAGGTAATATTGAATGACACCAGTGAATCACCTCTTTTCGAAAATAATTATTTTTATTTATTTGAGAGAGAGAGAAAATGAGTGGCCAGGGCTTTCAGCCACTGCAAAGGAACTCCAGATGCATGTGCCCCCTTGTGCATCTGGCTTATGTGGATCCTGGGGAATTGAACCTGGGTCCTTTGGCTTTGCAGGCAAATGCCTTACCTGCTAAGCCATCTCTTCAGCCCTTGAATCACCTCTTGAACCCTGATGGAATCTTATTTTATTGAAAAATATTGATAACTTCTCTAAATCTGGCCATTGACCCATTGTGCCACTTTCACTTTCACTGAGGCACAGTACTAACTGACCGCAACACTGCCAACCAGTCCACAGGCTCAGACGGACAGCCAGAAAATTCCTGGTTTAGAGGGATTCTGTCCTGGACTTAAAAAAATCCATCTAACCCATGTCAAGGAAGCTTATTCTTAAATATATTCTCTCCACATTTTGAAAAAAGAAAATGACATTGGCTAGACCTTGTCAGTATCAAAATAGGTTTGTTAGGGAAATTATGGAATCATAGAGCCTTGGAGTTTAGATGTCACCTCAGAGATCATACGGTCCAGCGTCCAATCCAGGGCCCAACCCTACCATATACCCTCAAAGGAGACCCACTTCCTGTAGTAGTTTCCCCTGCCTACCTGATCCAGTGAGGGTGGACAGCCCTCACTGGAAGTACATGTGACTCCTTTCTTTGTGGCTTCCTGTGTCTCTCCTAATGGCCACTCAATAAAAGCCTTGAAGCTTTAAAGTCAGGAAAACAGCGTTATTCCGCAAAATTTAAAAGAACATAATTAAGAAGTTAGGCGGAGCTGGGCATGGTGGCGCACACCTTTAATCCAAGCACTCGGGAGGCAGAGGTAGGAGAATCACCTTGAGTTCTCGAGGCCACCCTGAGACTCCATAATGAATTCCAGGTCAGCCTGGGCTACAGTGAGACCCTACCTTGAAAATAAACAAACAAACAACAATAACAACAAAAAAGAAGTTAGGTCACTTGGATAGTTTTCTTCTCTAGGAAAGAAATCTCCATGGTCAGCCGTTCCACACATACACTGACTCATTCAACAACTGTCACGAGGAAGTCCCTTGTGACGCTCACTGTGCTAGAGACGGGGTGGAAGTCACTTACAAGCATGGTAGCTGCTCTGCAGGATAGGAAGGAAAATGGCAGGTGGGAGGACAACGCAGGTAGTCATGGAGGGAACCTCTGAGGAAGTAGCACGTACTTTGAATTCTAGGACACAAATGTGCCAGAATATTTAGCCCTTGTCAATGCACCAGTAGTATTTAGAGATGCGGGATATAAATACTGGAAGCTCAGAGTCAGTTCTCAGAAGGCCACGTGGACCAGTGTACCCAACTCTAGAAGGACCATCTCTCCTAGGGCCCTCATAGTCACTCATCTGCTTGCTCACCCCTCAGCCAGACCCCTCCTTCTCTGTTTTCTACTTGAGTGAAAGGAAGGTAGTGCTCATCATTGTTTTATCTTCTTGCCCAACTCACACACCACAGTGATCATCTTCAACTCCTCCTTCTCCTCACCCTCTGCAAAGATTGTGAATCCTATTCTCTAAATCCTGCTGGTTCTATCTCTTACGTTTCCCTCAAGCATCTTCTCCCCTGTATTTTCACAGCTACAGCTCAGACCCTCATCATCTCTTGCTTGTCCTAGGACAGAACTTCTAAGTAGTCTCCCAAATTCCTAATTCCTTGTCTTTTTAACTCCTAATTCCATTCCTTATTCTCATCCTCCACCAGAGAAGACATCAGAAATACAGTCGTCGTTGTATCATACACCCATTGAAAAATTTTCACAGTTCTACTCATCAATCAGAGCAGTCAGACTCAAGCACGCAGTCCTTTCTGGTCCATCCATGAAGATGTGTAACTTCAGGCATCTCACTCTCCTCACTTCATCTCAATCACTTGAGGACTGAACTGAGGTCTGTCAGGACCCTTCCAATGCTAACACAGAATGGCTGCAGAAGCACAGATATTGGCAACGGGGTCCCATGATGCAGTGAGCCTATATCTTCCAATCTTCCTGATGTCAGACATATTCTCTTTGATCTCAGACACTTTCTCTCCAATCTGAAATACTTCATGCAGTCTTTCATTTTACTTTTATGCAAGAGAGTGAGAGAGGAAGAGTGAGAGAATTGGTACGCCAGGGTCTCTATCCACTGCAATCAAATGCCAGACTCCTGTGCTCCCTTGTGCACATGTGCAACCTTGCACACTTGTGAAACCTTTTTCATCTGGCTTACGTGGGACCTGGAGAGTCAAACATGAGTCCTTAGGCTTCGCAGATAAATGTCGTAATTGCTAAGCCATCTCTCCAGCCCTCTTTTATTTTCTTAATGCAATACTGGGGAACAAACTTGAGTTCTCATGCTTAACAAACTAAAGAAAGGATCCTGAGTGCTTCCTTCGGCAGCACATATACTAAAATTGGAACAATACAGAGAAGATTAGCATGGCCCCTGCGCAAGGATGACATGCAAATTCATGAAGCGTTCCATACTTAAAAAAAAAAAAAAAAAAAAGGATCCTGAAAGCTTCACTTCACCATGAAGAAATGATAAGGGTTTGAGGAGCTTTTATGTTTACCCTGATTTCAACATTATACAATGGATACATGTCTTTGGAACACCACATGTTAACTTACTAATCTGCAAAATTTTATGTTTTTATGTATCTGTTAAATTTTATTGCAAAAATAATTCACTACAGCAACAGCAAAAAATATAATGATATGTTTGTATATTAAAAAAACAAAAAGCTGGATGTGGTGGCACACACCTTTAATCCCAGCACTTGGAAAGCAAAGGTAGGAGGATTGCTGTGAATTCAAAGCCACCCTGAGACTCCATAGTGAATTCCAGGTCAGCCTGGGCTAGAGTGAAACCCTGCCCCCTGCCTCAAAAAAGCCAAAAAAAAAAAAAAAAAAAAAAAAAAAAAAAAAAAAGAAAGAAATAAAGAAAAAAAGAGGAAGAGGACAGGGGAGGCAGAAGAAAGGGGAGGCAAAAGAGAAGAGGAGAGGGGAGGGGACAAGGACAGACAATGTGCTTGGACTTGTGGTCAAAGACTCAGGTGCAGCCCACCACAGAAGCTCAAGGTCTGCGGGAGACGTGAACTCTCACACTGCTTTGCCTTGTCCTGCTGTCCTGATGGACTGTGTCCTCTTTCCCCCCTGCCCCCCATCCTGGTGCTGGAAGACTAGCCATGGGGAGAGCTGTGTTCAGCATTGGTGCCATGTGGAACTAAGAAGAGAGCAGTGAAACTTGGAATCAAAAGTGCTTTAAAACCTCTGAAAGGCCTGGAAGACCATCGATACAGGCTTCTCATTTTAGGGATAATTGGAGATCATAGAGGCAAAAGAACTGCCCAAGATCACATGGCCAGGTGGCTGAGCCAGGTCTGGGCCCCCATGTTTACTCCTCCAGCGGCTGATCCTGTGAAGAAATGGATAGACAGACAAAGGGGTTCTTTCGGCATGAAACCCTTAGACTGAAAGCACCTCTCCCAGCCAGCCAGGCCAGGCCCTGTCCTCCACTTCACCCTAAATGCCATCATTCCTCACAACTCTCAGAACTGCTGGATGGGACCACCCATCCACTTGCTTCCCTGCAGCCTCCCTAGTTCTGTTTTATGTCCCGTTCCTGCATCTGTCCCTCCACCTTTCTGTTTTCTTTCCTGATATATCATACCACTGCACTGGACCTTCTACCACCGAGCTCTATAAGCAGGAAGCCCAGCAGAGACAGACAGCCCAAAGGCCAGCACCCAGCATAGAATCAAGCCAAGGACCGTGGCTGGGGCTGAGAGGCCACTAGCTCTTGTTCAGGTCTCTGGTACTTCTCGTGACCAAAAACCAAGAGACTGAGCTGATACCTGGGCCTTCCCTGCTATGCCACCCTTCCAGCTGTCCTTTCCCATCCCAGGACCCCCGGTGATTCAGCCTTCATCTCTTCAAATGCTATCCTCATAAGTTCCTTAGCTCTAGCTGGTCAGCGATGGACCCTGGAGTTCCCATTATGGCTAGAAGCCCCTTGGCTGTCAGCACCTGTTTCTATTTTACCCCAAGGCATCACCTTGTGGAGACCCCCTTCCCATGCATTGGGCAAGGCCAGCTTCTAGGACTGACCCACAAGCCCCTGTCTTAGCTGACAGAGAAGGCCATCTGCCTTCAAACCCTGCCTATCCTTCAAGGCCCCTCTCAGGCCCACCTCCAGCAGCGGCCTTGTGCAGCCTCTGTGTTTGCCTGAACACCCCCACCCCTGGCAGTGACCCAAGATACAAGGACATTTATCACGAAATGTTAGTTGGTCTTGGGTTGCCCTCAGACTACTGTACTGTGTCTGCTCTCACAGTCCTTGATTTTTCTTGCACAGGGTGGTTTGGTGCAGAGACCTTGGGTTTTGGGGTCCTCTGGACCTGGGTTGGAATCCTGTTTTGCCTTCTAAGCACTGTGTACATTCAGAACAGTTTGCCACTTACCTTGAGTCTGACTTCTGCCCCCGAGGTAAGAATACCTGTCCTTTAGGTCAGTTGAAGAATTGCAGAGAACTTAAATGAATGTGACAAGTTAACATCTCCGTCCTCCCTCTATGGAGGGTGTTCTAAACTCTTTTCGGATGTTTGTTCATTTGCAATCTCGTGGCATTCCGTGAAAGAGACGCTATTAACAATGTCCTTTTTAGTGATGAGGAAACTAGGGCCCACAGGTTATAAACAACTGCTGCTGGTAGAATCCGGGTTCTGATCTCAGGACCCAAGCATGGCAGAGCAGACCCTCAAACATGAGGGGGTCGGCCCCCCTCCCCCGCCCGGCCCCGCTTCTATTCCACAGGGAGCTATATTGGTTTCTCTCTCATTGCTGGGGCAAAATACCTGCCCAGAAGCAGCTCACGGAAGGAAAGGTTTATTTTGGCTTAGAGTTTCAGGAGGAAGCATCACGACTCGGGAAAGTTTGGCACAAGCAGAAAGTTGAGCGTCACATGTCCCCATCAGGAAGGAGAGCGAGGAGCACGAGGGCGGCTGCGCTGTATCATAGAGAGCACCTTCCAGAAGCCCCAGGAGCTTCGCGAGCAGCGCCACCGCCTGGGGATTCAATATTCAACGCAAGAGCCTATGGAGGAGAGTTTACAGTAAAGCGGTCACAGGAACCACACTGATTGAGGAAAAGGAAGACATGACCCAAACTTTGTTTTAAGGAAATAACTAGAAACTGTAGGACAGGCAGGTGAGTTGGGGGAGAAAGGTAACAGAGACAAGGAAACCGGCTAGATGGCTACTGTAACTCCAGTGACTGATGTCCAACCTGATTTACTGGGAAAGAGTCCTGCAAGTCCAGCTCTTTGCGGAAGAGCAGCAGTTTGGTAAATGCATCCTCTAAGGTTTCTATGGAAACGGTTAAAACTAAATCATCCTGCCATCAGAACCACTGAGCTTCAAGTATCCACTGACTGAAGGGATCAGAAATTCCTTCCCTTTGCCTGGCATGGTGGCGCACGCCTTTAATCCCCGCACTCGGGAGGCAGAGGTAGGAGGACTGCTGGGAGTTTTAGGCCAGCCTGAGACTCCATAGTGAATTCCAGCTCAGTTGGGGCCACAGTGAGAACCTACCTCAAAAAAAATGCCATAAATTCCTTCCCAGTCATATTGGGAATAGGACTTATTCACCCATCCTTCTATTTTTTTTTCTTTTGGAAAAACTCAACAACCAAAATACAGTATAATTGTTACCAACCAATGCAGAAAATAATTTATTGTGAATTGTTTTCTGTTTATATAAAAATTTGATTCATGCTAGGATAATAGAGTAAGGCTCCTTACATGCCTGTTACATTTTCCCAAGAGAGGCCGACGACTGTCATTGCTTGGAATGTGCCAGGGCCTCCTCCTGCCCTCTCACCTCAGCAGGCCTTTCACTGGTGTCTCTCTGTAGAAGCCACCTGGAGCTGGAGTGTGTGGGCTGCTGAAGTGGGAGGGAAAGGCAACAAAAGGCTTAAGGAAGGTTTGAGTGAGCTCAGCCCCCCACCCCAGGACTCCCTATAGCTGTGGCTGCTCAGTGGGGCCTGCCACAGCCCCTTAGCCTTGTGGGCTTATGTCTGGTTGATGTCTCATGCAGCAGAGTGAATACCACTTTCTCTCAGGTCACTTTATGTAATGGGTAGAAGCCGGCCTTCCCATACTCAAACATGTGTTTTTTGGAGAAGAACTAGCCTCCTTGGCTGTCTTAAATCAGACCTGTTTTATTCTTCAAGCTCATATGCTCTTTAAAGGCCACAGACTATCATATTTATCTGCATGCCCCTGCACAGCCTGGGACAGTGTTTGCCCTCTGGGACTCACCGAGGCACAGCATTGGGGGTCAGGGCATGAGCTTTGAGGTCACCTGCGGGTTCAGCTGCTGGCTCTGCTGTGGGTTCTCTGCCCTGGGGTGCATGACCTCCCTGCTTTAGACCTCAGTTTCCTCCCAAGGTTTGAGGTTTTATTTTGGTTTGGCTTGGGGTTTGTTTTTCCTTGTGTGGGGCACGTGTGTGTGGTATGTGTGTGTGGTATATGCATGTACTTGTGCCCTTGTGGCACCCATGTACTCTCCTGTGGCAGGGTGTGCTTGCCTGCGATGCCAGGAGTGGAACATGGGGTGTCCTGCTCCATCACTCTTTGGTCCATTCTTGTTTGAGCTGGAGTCTCTTAGTGATCTCAGAGCTTGCCACTTTTTCATGAGTTCCAGTGATTCCCAGGTCTCTGCTCCCCTACAGAACTGGGGTTACAGCCTCAGCTGTTTAACATGGTTTCTAGAGATTCTAATTTAGGCAGTCTCGGGCCCTCACGCCTTCACGGAAAGCACATTTAACTGTTGATCCATCTCTTCAGCCCTGGTTTTCATGTTCTTATTTTTGCTTTGGGGCAGGGGGTAGGTGGTGTTGAAAGTCTCATGTAGCCCAGGTTGGCTTAGAAATTAATATATAATCAAGGATAACCTTGGGCTCCTGATTCTCCTGCCTCCACCTCCCTGCTGGGATTACAGACATGTACTACCATGCCTAATTTTATGTAGTGCTGGGGGCAAACCTAGGGCTTCGTGCATGCTAGGCAGGCATTTTACCAACTGAGCTATATCCCTGGACCCTTCCCAAGGTTTTTGAGAAGGCTAAATGATTACAAAACTCTAATTATAATGGCAAGCTCATAATAAAGCAATGAATAAATCTCATTTTTTTTAGGGAAAAATGTCAGGCAGAGCCAGAGAGAATCACAGAATCTACCACATTATCTTAGAGATGTGGAGAGAGGCCCAGGGTGCTAGGCATCTTACCACACCCTCCAACTACTTAGGAACTGACTCTGCATGAGAACTTAGGTCTGTCTGGCTCCTGTCCAGTGCTGTTCCTACAATGTGGTGTTTCCCATACTCATTCAAGTCCAGACACCACACTGGGCATGCAATGCAAGTCTGATGCATTTCTAGAATGTCCCTTGATCTAGGTGAAAGGCACCCCTGCTTCTCTCTATGCTTTGAGGATCAAGTCTTTTTCAAAAAAGAAAGCCCAAGGTGAATGATGCTATGACTGTAATAGCTGTACTGTTTGAGACCAGGAAAATGCACCAAGAAACCCACAGGAAGGGCAAGCAGTAAGTGTCTGTGGCCTGCCAGCTAGATTCATGCTTTAAATTATTTATTTTTAAATTTATTTATTTATTTATGAGAGAGGGAGGGAAGGAAGGAAGGAGAATGGGCACACCAGGGCCTCCAGCCACTGCAAATGAACTCCAGATGCATGTGCCACCTTGTGCAACTGGCTTACCCAGGTACTGGGAAATTGAATCTGGGTCTTTAGGCTTCACAGGCAAGCACCTTAACCGCTAAGCCATCTCTCCTGCCCTAGATTCATGCTTTATAGCCATGTCCCTCTGCTGTTTCAGAGAGCCCTGCTGAGGACGAGGAACAGTGGTCAGACGACTTTGTAAGTATTTGCTCCTGGGATCTGGAGGGTGTGGGTGCCAGTGCCCCATAAGAGGCCTCTTCAAGGACTTGTTTCTAATCACACGCTGGTGGTCAGTTGCACATGACTGAGCAAGGAAGAGGGCAGGACTGTAAAGCCACCTCCAGGTGGCAGTGATCTCATGGCAGCTGGCCTGGCCCAGTGTTCTCTGCACACCAGGTTGACAGTCATCACCTCGTTTAATCCCCACCACAGCCCTTAGGAGGTAGGGCTTTGTATGCCATTTTCAGTGAGAGCGAGAGCATTCACAGTACTCACCAGAACATGGAAACAAATGTTAAAATGTTTATATAGTTCTGCCTTAAACTCCTCGGTACTCTTTCACGCCTAAACCCATCAGGAGCCACAAGTAATCAGTTGCTACCTGGGCATGGTGGCACACGTCTGTAATCCTAGAACTTGTGAGGTTGAGGCAAGATGATCTCAAATTCAAGGCCAGATTGTATGCTATATAGAGTCTGAGGCCATCCAGGCTACTTGGGAAACCTTATCTCAAATTTTAAAAATAAAATTAAAAAAAAAAAAACGGAATTAGTGCCAGACACAGCCGGATGCCTCATGGACCAACACGCCAAATCCGATTAACCTGCAGTCCCCAAGCTCAAACCAGACTCTTAGAGCAGACATCAGCAGAGCTCTTGTGTCACAGAGTGAGGAAGAAGGATCTGGTCACGTTGATGTAGGAGGGGGGTATCCCAGAATGAAGTACCAACCTCCTCAAAGGGGTTCTGCAATCCATTGGGCGCCCGAAACCACTTTTGTCTTGGGCTGGGTGTTATGTGGGTGAGGCATCCAAACACCATTTTCTTTACAATAATTGTGCCACACTTATTTCAAGTCCTTCCAGAATTTTAGCCTGCCTCAATCTGAGTTTTATGTCTGGAAGAGATCCAAGAAAGCTTCTATATACCCAACCACACACCCATTTCACAGGTAAGGCAACTGAGGCCAAGAGCATGTTAGCACAGTCACCTGCATCAGAGACCTCCACTCCATTGGCCAGAATTGAATCCGAGCCCAACTCTGGGCTGTGTTCACCATCGGGGGTTCATGAGGTCTTAGGGCCCAGTAGTTCATCGTTCTTCAACAGCAGAAAAAGAAAAGAAAAGAAAAATGAGGGTATGGGGGACCTCTCTGAAGGTCCCTGAAGCCAGTGCTGCTGAAACCAGAGCACCGCAGAGGCTCCCCCTGCTGGAGGAAACGCAGGGCCACATCTGTGAGGAAGGCAGGGAGATGGTCCACATTAGGGGCCAAAGAAAACAGAGCTTGCCAGCTTAATAAAATGGGCATGCAGCGAGGACTCGGAAAACACAAGGTGAAAATCAGCCAGGAAAAGAGGGTAATGACTTGTCCCAAAGAGAACAAAAATTAAAATACCATCCGCATCAAGGGTTGAGTAAATGTCCCCCTGTCGTTATTTTTACTGTTGGGGCTCTCCGCTCGCTGCACATAGTATGAAAGGCAGGTGAGTTCAACTCTACAGGCTCATCCACGAGTTCCCATTATAAAATCGCAAGTGAAAGGAAACAGGTCAAAAAGCAGGTGCCTTGCCCATGCATAAGTCGTGGGGACCTGTCATGCCAATTGAGTCGGCTCAACAAGGATGCTGAGCATGGTGTTTGCATCTGCAGGACAGCGACTACGAAAACCCAGATGAGCACTCAGACTCGGAGATGTACGTGATGCCCGCGGAGGAGACGGGCGACGACAGCTACGAGCCCCCTCCCGTGGAGCAGCAGATGAGGACGGTCCACCCCGCTGTGCCCTTTGCTAGGGGCGAGTACGTAGGTGAGGTCGCGCCAGACGCTGGCTTCTCTGCCTTTCTGAAGCCCTGGTAAGGGAGATGGACAGAGCTAGCTGCTGCCTGAGGGTCCTCTGCCCTCCTCCACTCCCACCTCCCAGTGGTCGCTAGGCACTGGCCAGGCAAGGCACGTGGTGGTATGGCTTTCCTGTTCCTGGACCTCTTTCCTACACGGGGAACATTGAAAACAGGCAAAAAATGAACTGAGTAATGAGGTATACCTTAATGGTTGCCTTCCCCCTGCCTCACAGTCCTGTGGAAAGTCAACCCTGATAGTAACCCCACTTCTAGCCTCCCCCCACCCACCCAACAGGTTCAATTCCCCAGTACTCATATAAAGCCAGATGGGCAAAGTGGTGCATGTGTCTGGATTTGTTTGCAGCAGGAGGAGGCCCTGGTGTGCTACCCTCTGTGTGTGTGTGTGTGTGTGTGTGTGTGTGTGTGTGTGTGTGTGTGCGCGCGCGCCTCTTTCTCTCTCTCAAATTAATAAATGAATAAATTGTTTTAGAAATAAATTTAAGTAAACTCCAAAGATTTCATCTAGAACTGGCACAGCAAAACAGATGGATGCCCTAGTGTGTGAGCAAGAACAAGGGCAGCGTCAGGGCAGGCAAGGGCGGCCCGGGAGGAAGGTCTCAGGAGGAAGCAGCTCAGAGACAGCGTCAGTGCAAGCAAAGCTCTGCTCACAGGCTCACCAGGTGGACTATAGGTTCTCAGGCCCTTGTCACATGGCATAGTGATGATAAGGGCATTTGCTGGGCAGACATGCCACACCTACTGCTTTCACTGCATCCTTCTAATCCCTACAGTAACTCTCAGAGGTGGACAGTGTGATGTTCAGTTTTAAAATGAGGAAGAGAGTCTCAGAGGAATTGAGTAACTGACCCAAATGGGTACAGATAGTAAGCAGCAGAGCCAATACATGCTGAAAAGGAAGGTTCTGGATAAAGGGGCATTGGATGGCTTTTCCATGAATTGAGGAAAGACATTTTGAGGGAAGGAACTCAATACACCTTGCAATAACTTTGAGATCCAGAGGAACTTTTAAAATCCATAACACAAGACCCCCACCAAGAGTTCAGACCTATTGGGTCGGGTCTGGGCCAGGGAACTTTTGAGGTTCCCTAAGTGATTCTGAAATTGCACCCCCATGTTCCCCATGCTGCTTACACCCACTGTAACAGAGGATTGGGCTGTGAGCTCTCCTGAGCCTGTGAGCTTCATTCCTGATATGATGGTTTTGAGAACACCTTTCTGGTACCTGTCATGCAGGTGGATGGACAGTTGAAACTGCTGGCCTAACATTTAACTTAGTTCATTTGTTTTTATTTATTTATTTTTAAATTTTTATTTATTTATTTTTAAATTTTTATTTATTTATTTGACAGAGAAAGAGGGAAAGAGGGAGGGAGAGAGAAAGAGAATGGGCACGCCAGGGCCTCCAGCCACTGCAAACGAACTCCAGACACGTGTGCCCCCTTGTGCATCTGGCTAACGTGGGTCCTGGGGAATTGAACCTGGGTCCTTTGGCTTTGCAGGCAAGTGCCTCAACTGCTAAGCAATCCCTCCAGTCCCCTATCCTTATTTTTTGAAGCAAGGTCTCACTGTAGTCCAGGCTGACTAGCCAGGCTGGGCTGAAGCTCGTGGTGATCCTCCTGCCTTAGCCTTAATGGTATAAGCCACCACGCCAGACATCACTTAGCTTTCTAAGAACTTCACATTGATCTTTTGTAGCTGTGTAGATGCCAGTGGTTATACCTTGTAGATCTCCAGGTTTCTGCCAAACAATGACCCACAGCCTCTTTTGTGCTGTTTTGTGTTTGTTTAAGACAATAGATTGAGCCAGCGGCATTCTCCGCCATTCAGCAAGACACTTCCCAGTAAGCCCAGCTGGCCTTCAGCAAAAGCAAGACTCGCCTCCACTTTGCCAGTCCCCACCTCTCTGCAGAAGCCTCAAGTCCCCCCCAAACCCAGAGATCTCCTTGAAGATGAGGTAAAAGAAGCCTGCCCAAAGACTGCCCAGGACTCGGGGAGGCAGGGAGGTGGTCGGGACCATTGGTGGTCTTCCTTCTTCCAGGCCTTATTCTCTGTCCCACACCCAGACCCTCAAGGTTACACTGAAGGAATTGGCTTTCTCTGAAAATGGCACATGCAACCTCTGTCAAGCATCTTAATTTTCCACAAAAGTGTGGCTGGATCTGTGCCCCTCCTCTTGTCCCCTCATTGCTCACCCCTTGGTTGGCTGTGACTCTTTTTTCTCTTTTCCTAAAATTTTCTCTCCCTATCTTAAGTCTCCTTTGCTGCTCTGCCCTGACCCCAGTTGGCTTTCTTTCCTCTGCCATCTTTCCTCTCTGTACTCCACCTTCCTCTCCCCAGAAGCGCAGTGGTATATTGGTTGCATGATTGAGACCCCCTAGTCTGTAACCCATAAAGACATGGCCTCTCACTTCCCTTTGGCAGCTCCAAAGACCCCTTGGGATTTACCTCACCAATACCCCCTCTATCCACAACTGCCTTTTATGAGTCTTAGTAGCTATGGGATCTCTATCATTTGGAAATGACCAGGTGAACTCATTCCAGCTGCTGTAGCAATGGCTGCTAGGGCCTAACGTGCCTTGGCTCCCAGAGGCACTTGCATTTTAAGGTCAAAGGCAAACCAACAAGCATGGTCATTAGGACAACTCTACAAGTTTAACAGTCGAGGAGTAAAGTAGCTCTAAAGACAATTCTTCCCCATCTCCAGACAGAATCCCACCGTGGCTTCTCTGAGAGTGCCTGATTCTACACAGGTTGTGAAATGACTTTCATTTGCATTTTATATAATTTGTAGCTGGAAGGAGAGGAAAAAGAGAAGCTTGAAAAGCAAAATACAGGCACCATCTCTGATTCTTCTAGCTATGTAACTTTGGGAAAGCTAGCCAACCACTCAGTCTGTCTTTTCTTCTGGTTATTTTGAGGTGTGTGTGTGTGTGTGTGTGTGTGTGTGTGTGTGTGTGTATGTGTGTGTCTACATATTGAGGAATATGTAGGAAATCTGTGTAGCAACATGCAATAAAATGATATTGGGGCTAGAGAGATGGCTTAGCAGTTAAAGGCACTTGTTTGCAAAACCTGACAGCCCATGTTTGATTTCCAGAACCCACATAAGCAAGAAGTACAAAGTGAGGCATACATCTGCAGTTTGTTTGCAGAGGTAATAGACTCTGGTGCACCCATTGTTATTCCCCCCTCTTTCTCTCCTTGCAAATAAATAATAAAATATGAGAAAAGAAAAAGTAAATTGGACCTTACTCCATACCATACACAAAAATTAACTGAAAGTGGAATATGGATCAAAAGAATAGGAAGAAATCTTGATGGCCTTGGGTTGGAAATGCTTTTAAAAAAATATATATATATATATATATATATATATATATATATATATATATACATAGCACCAAAGCACAAATGAGAACAATAAAAAATACATAAAGCAGACTTCAAAATTTAGGACTTTTGTGCTGTAAGTGACACCATCAAGAAAGTATTAGCCAGGCACTCTAGGGGAAAAGATAGGAAGATTGCAAATTCAAGGCCAGCCAGAGGCACACAGTGAGACCTAGATTTAGAGGAAAAAAATTGCAAATCACATATCTGACAAAGAACTTTAATCTAAGATATCTAAGGAGTACTTAGGACTGGAGGGATGACTTAGGGGTTAAGGTGCTTGTCTGCAAAGCCAAAAGATCCAGGTTCAATTCCCCAGGACCCATGTAAGCCAAATGCACAAGGTGGCTCATGTGCCTGAGTTTGTTTGCAGCAGCTGAAGGCCCTGGCATGCCCATTCTCTCTCTATCTGCTTCTTTCTCTTTCTCGTTCTCTCTCAAATAAATAAAATAAATATTTAAAAAAGAGTTCTTATACAATAACAAAGACACAAGCAACCCAATTAAAAATGGAGGAGGAGCTGGGGAAATGGCTCAGTGGTTAAAGATGCCAGCTTGCAATGCCTAGAGGCCCAGGTTCAATTCCCCACTACCCACATAAAGTTGGACACACCAACGTGGTGCATGCATCTGGCATTCATATGCAGTGGCAAGAAACCTTGACACACCTATACATAAGTATATGTACATACTTGCAAATAAATAAATGGAGGAGGGCCAGGTGTGGTGGCACACACCTTTAATCCCAGCACTTGGGAGGCAGAGGTAGGAAGATTGCTGTGAGTTCAAGGCCACCCTGAAAATACAGAGTGAATTCCAGGTCAGCCTGGGCTAGTGAGACCCTACTTCGAAAAATAAAAAAAGAAAAAAGAAAGAAAGAAAAGAAAGGAGGAGGACTTGAATATACACTTCTCCAATGTCACACAAATATCAGGAGAAAAGATGCTCAGAATCATTAATCATCAAAGGAATGCAATTCAAAACCACTGTTGCAGTCAGGTTCGCATTGCTGGTAGGTAGAAATCACCCAACCAAGAGCAGTTTGTAGGAAGAAGAGATTTATTTTGGCTTATGGGTTCTAGGGGGAAGCTCCATGATGGCAGGGAAAATGATGGCATGAGCAGAGGGTGGACATCACCCCCTGGCCCACATAAGGTGGACAACAGGAACAGGAGAGTGTGCCAAACACTGGCGTGGGGAAACTGGCTATAATACCCATAATCCCACTCCCACAATACACTCCCTCCAGGAGGCTTTAATTTCCAATGGCCATCAGCTGGGGAATCTAGCGTTCAGAACACCTAAGTTTATGGGGAATACCTGAATCAAACTACCACAACCACAATGAGGGCTGGAGAGGTGGCTTAGTGGATAAGGCATTTGCTTGCTAAGCCTAAGGACTCAGGTTCAATTCCCCAGTACCCACATAAGCCAGATGGAGATTGTTTGCAGTAGCTGGTGGCCCTGGTGAGGCCATCCTCTCTCTTTCTTTCTCTCTGTCTCTATCTGCAGCTCTCTCTCTCTCTCTCTCAAATAAATAAATAAAATATTTTTTAGAAGCCACAGTGAGATGTTACTTCAAGTCCTGAAGATGCCTATACTTAAAGGGACTGACCACAGCAAGTATCAGTGAGTGCACAGAGAAATTGTAACCACCATACAATGATGGCAGCAATGAAAAATGGTGAAACCTCTTTAGAAAATTGTTTGGCTATTCATCAAACTTAAACATATGGCCCAAAAATTTCATCCCTAAGTATAGTCACAAGGACAAATGATCACATGTAGGTTTATAGCAGTATCACTTTGTTGCAGTCAGGTTAATATTGCTGGCAGAAAATACCTGAGCAAGAGCAGATTTGGGGGGGGGGAAGGTTTATTTTAGCTTAAAGACTCAAGGGGAATCTCCATGATGGCAGGGGGAAATGACAGCATGAGCAGAGGGTGGACATCACCTCCTCGCCAACATCAGGTGGACAACAGCAGCAGGAGAGTGTGCAAAACACTGGCAGGGGAAACTGGCTATAACACTCATAAGCCTGCC
This sequence comes from Dipus sagitta, assembly GCA_036346955.1. Taxonomy (NCBI): domain Eukaryota; kingdom Metazoa; phylum Chordata; class Mammalia; order Rodentia; family Dipodidae; genus Dipus; species Dipus sagitta. The sequence continues at coordinate 40,408,691 of CM070770.1, forward strand.
CCAACAATGCACTACCTCCAGGAGGCATTAATTCCCAAATCTCTATCAGCTGGGAACCTAGCATTCAGAACACCTAAATTTATGGGGGACACCTGAATCAAACCACCACATTCCACCCCCCTGCCTCCCCCCAAACTGATAACTATACATGATATAAAATACAATGTATTCATCCAACTTTAAAGCCCCCAAATTTTTAATCAATTTCAATGATATTCAAGTATCCCCTTAATCCAAGGTCTTTTAACTGAGCCATAATACCAAAACAGAAATCCACCCCCCAAAACCCATAATGACACAGAATAAACATTCACACTGCAAAAGATGGCATTGGGCATATCAAAGAAATATTTAACCAATACAAGATTTAAACAGGGCAAACATCAAACTCTGTAGCTCCAAGTTCAACAATTCTAGTCAGTGACAAATCTCCAAGTCCAATAATTCCAACCAGCAACAAGTCTCTGGAGTTCCAATTCTACCCCTCCAGCTAGGCTACTCACAGTCCTGGAAAACTTTATCCAGGGCCGGCAGCTCTCTTTAGCAGCTGTCTTGTGGTCCTGGCATCTCCACTGGGTCTCTACTGTAACTCATGGTTCATCCTCACAGCTCCATCGGATCTCTATGCAGGCATCCAGAAAACCTGCTTCACACTGCCCATCGCTATTTCCAAAACACAAGACCAAGTTGCAAATTCAATGACCCTTTCTTACTCCATAATACCAGGTGAGGTGCCGATTTGTTAATCCAAGGGGTAATAAAGCAGACTTTGAAGAATGGGACTCTCCTTAAACATTCAGGTCCCTTCAAAAGAGTATACATTCTTCCTGTTGCTCCAATGCAGGTCAGCTCATCCAATCTCAAAGGCTGTAATCTCTCATATAATTGCAGATGAATGGGCAGAAGTTCCAGCCCCAAAATTTCATTTCTGTGCCATATCCCTGTGCTCACACAAGTCTTTTTCTATGCAAAGCAACCATGCACAACTTCTCAGGACATGGGCATAACAACAAGCCTCTTACACAAACTGCTTCTAGCCCAGTCCAAGCAAAGCTCTTTCTCACACTCATAAACCAAACCTTACAGTCCTTAGATCTTAAAGCATTCAGATCTTTCAACTCTGACCAGAATAGTCCATCAAGCTGTACTTATAGTACTGCAAGGCGTCTCTTAGGCCAAGATTTCAAATCCTTTCACATTCCTCCCCCAAATCACCTCCAATAGCCAGGCGTGGTGGCGCATGCCTTTAATCCCAGCACTTAGGAGGCAGAGGTAAGAGGATCATTGTGAGTTCAAGGCCATCCTAAGACTGCATAATTAATTCCAGGTCAGCCTGGGCCAGAGTGAGACCCTACCTTAAAAACAACAAGAAAAAAAAAGCCGGGCGTGGTGGTGCACGCTTTTAATCACAGGACTTGGGAGGCAGAGGTAGGAGGATCATCGTGAGTTTGAGGCCACTCTGAGACTCCATAGTGAATTCCAGGTCAGCCTGGGCTAGAGTGAGACCCTACCTCGAAAAACAAAACAAAAATCAGGTCCAAGAGACCAAAAGCCACAGTTAGGTGTCTAGCAGCAATGACACCACTCTCGGTACCAACTTTACTGTTACAGTCAGGTTTGCATTGCTGGCAAAAATCACACCAGCAAAAGCATCTTGTGGAACAAAAAGGTTTATTTTGATTTACAGACTCAAGGGGAAGCTCCATGATGGTAGGAGACAACAATGGCATGAGCATAGGGTGAACATCACCTCCTTGCCAACATCAGGTGGACAATAGCAATAGGAGAGTGTGCCAAACACTGGCAAGGGGAAACTGGCTATAACACTCATAAGCCCACCCCCAACAATACACTGCCTCCAGGAGGCATTAATTCCCAAGTGTCCATTAGCTGGGAACCTAGCATTCAGAACACCTAAGTTTATGTGGGACACCTGAATCAAACCACCACATACTTTTAACAGCCAAAATAGTGGGATCAACCTAAATTCATACTATAACATGGGAAAGTCATGAAACTATCACGCTAAGTGAAAGAAGTCACATGTTAAATGCCAGTTATATACACTTCCATTTAGATACAATACAAATCTGTAGAGACAAAGAGTATATTAGATACTAGTGGTTGAGTGTCAGGGATGAGGGTAGATGGGAAGCAGCTTGATGAAACTGTTCTAAAATTAGATTGTAGCAATGGCTACACAATGTTGTGAATACCATCAGCCTTCCATATCCAATGACTCAACCAACTGTGGATAAAAAAAGACTATTTTTATAAAACTATGCCTTTTTTCTTGTCATTATTCCTTGAAAAAAATATGACTGGCATAACCTTTATGTCATATTAAATATTTTAAGATGTCTAGAGTTTAAAGCATACATGAAGCTATGCATGGGTTTCATGCTGATATTGTCCATGTTACCTGCGCAGTCATGGACTTTGGCATTCATGAAGGGGGATCCTATAGCTAATGCCCCATAGATATTGACAGATGACTAAATGCCTGGATGCACCCAATTGTAACCTTTGCAGAGTGCAGTTCTATGGGAGGTAAATTGTATCCCATAAAAGCTTTGTCTTCAATCAATTCCTGCCCTACAGTGTACTACAAATGTCAGCATTCCCATTACTCACTTCTACTTTTCTTCTAGGCGGACTATGTGGTCCCTGTAGAAGATAATGATGAAAACTACATCCATCCCACGGAAAGCAGTCCGCATCCAGCTGAGAAAGGTAAGCGCTTATAGTTTCAAGTACCTTCAGACTTCTAGCAGTTACCATACCCAGGCCATTTAGTACTAAGCAATGAGAGTCTCAGAAGCGACAGTGTTCAGGACTGCTGATGTCTCAAACCCTTTGGTTGGGGGAGCAGAGAGCATCAGTGAGCAACTCATGTCTGGGTTTCAGTTCTTCTTCCATGATTTAATTCTCCTGTCTGAAATTATAGACACACCTGGTTTATTATCTCCAGCTTCCTCACTTAGAATGGTTCTCTCATAAAGCCTAATATGGAATTGCAAGACACCATGCTGGCCTTTTAAATAGTGCACCAGGAGCAATTTCTGTAAGACTGGCAAAGGGAGCGACTACAGGCTCTGCACCCTGACTGTTTCCATTTACCGTCGCAGACCATTCCATTTGCAAAGCCTCTATGGGAAAACAAACGATTGATTCTATTACCAACAAATTATCTCAAAAAGCCAGTGCCACATACCCTCATACCAGGCACAGAAGCAGGACATTCTCTGACAGAGTCACTTTGGAGGACCTAGTTCCATGTAAGAGATGTCTCTTCAGGTAATACTGCTCATTTAATGAACTCAGCCCCAAGGGAACAATGCACAGTTTTCACTCCATGTTCACATAACTCTCTCCTGAACTCCCTAAATATCACTGACAGCTTTAAAATCCCCCTGAATTCTCAAGTCACCTGCTCCCACAAAACAGCACATATACATACCCCGTCCCAATAAAATCCAAGAGAAATAGCCTATAGCAGGAAAGGTGGGACTAGTAAGTGGACCCTCCATGCTTGGGTTTAATACACTTCTGATTAAAAGAAAACAGAACACCTCTTTCATCTCTTACACGGTTGGTTTGAAAAAATATATCATATGCTGGTATTCAGTTTTTGTTTTTGCTTTTGTTTTTGTTTTTTTGAGGTAGGGTCTCACTCTAGCTCAGGCTGACCTGGAATTCACTCTGTCTCAGGGTGGCCCTTGAACTCATGGTGATTCTCCCATCTCTGCCTCCCGAGTGCTGGGATTAAAGGCATGAACCACCACACCCAGCTAGTATTCACTTTAACAAAACTTCTACATGAGAAATTTTCATCAATGGAATACATCTGTAATCATGAAACATGTGCATATTTGTGTGTTTAAGCGCCCATGGTGAATAGATCAACCAAGCCGAATGGCTCCTCAAAGCTGATGCCATCTCCAGGGACAGTTTCAGGTAAAGTATATGCATGGTTTGGTTTGGTTTAATATGGTTTTGAGTTTGTTCCAAAAGCAATCCACAACTCAAATCAAACATGAAGAAATAACCACTATATTTAAATTTCTTGATAAATGGGAATAGAAGACCAAGCCTCATCCTTGTCCACTATCTAGTGGCCACCATGGAGAGGGACCCTCAATAGACGAGTCCTAATTTTCATCTGCCTTCTGAGCTCTTGGGGGGCTTCTCCCCCATCTCCCCTCTTCAGACTGAGATGTCTCCAGGCTTTAACCCTCAGCTCTTCTTTTAGGAATTAGGTGGTTAAAAGCTTGGGTTCTGAGCCACACAGTCCTAGTTTGGGATCCTGGTACTACCAGTTACCAGCATGGAGAATGCACATCTAAAGTACCCAGAATACTTCCAGCATCTAGAGACAATGAGGTAGTTCATCACGAGACACTAAAACAACAGCAATAATGACACTATTTCCTAACATCCTTCATGAGTTAGAATTTTCATATCATAAGATTTAACCATCATATATACAAACTCAATGACTTTTGTAAATCATGGAATTTATAGTAATACATTATGTAACCATCACCACAGTCTAGATTTAGAAAATTTCCATGCCCACTCCAGCCTTCAAGATCCCTTATGCCCATTTTTATAGTCAGTGCTATTCCCACCCCAGCTCCAGGCAACCACCACTTTCTGTTGCTATAGATCTGCTTTTCTAGATACTTATTATGGAGAGAATTACTCCACATGCCATTCTATACATATGATCCCTTCACTCAGTATGTTTTTGAATACCAAAACTTACTTTTTTCAGAATACTATTTTTATATCTTGATAATTCTGTAAAATGTCAAAGCTACCCTCTACCCTCGTATCTGACTACAGTGACTCTGAGTTTGATATGGAAAGTAGTGACATCCCCATTCCACAGAGAGGGTAACTGAGACACACGGTCTGTGAGAGGTCCCCCAGCTGGTTTTATCATGGAGAAATAACCAGAACTCTGTTGCAGAGCCAGGAGAGCCTCCCCCTCTGATATTGGCCAGAAGTTATTCATGGAGCAGGAAAGGAGAGAGGTTGTTAGCAGGCTGGAGATGTGGTGGAAAGAGAAGCTTAGTAGAAAATCCAGCCAATAAATAGGACTAGCAAAGGTAATATACCAAAACCAAATGAGTCCCTGGCATTTAACAAGAGGAGGAATTGCCTGGAAGTAAATTATGACTGAGAACTTTTCCTACTTCCTGATTTTTCAGGTAAGATTTATTTTCTCTCTTTTCTAATTCTCCCATCAAAATCTATAAGCAGCTAAGACATTTTAGCAATGTCCATCTTCAGTATTCAATTTTATGTGCTAGCTAGCTAACTGCCATTAGACTCATACAACATACTCAGATTATCTTTTCAGCTTATTGTTATGAAAAATGTTTTAAAAAATTCTACATGTAATCTTTTTTCTTAATTTTTTTTATTTATTTGAGAAAGAGGGGAGAGGGCTTCCAGCCACTGCAAATGAACTCCAGATGTATGCTCCACCTTGTGCATCTGGCTTACGTGGGTCCTGGGGAATCAAACCTTGGTCTTTTGGCTTTGCAGGCCAGCACCTTAACTGCTAAGCCATCTCTCCAGCCCTTAATTTTTTTTAAACTGCATCTAGGTCAAGGAAGCTTTAAATAGAAGGTACACTGGGGGTGGCACTGCTGCACATGGTGTGGACAGAGGCTGTACAGCACAGTCGGGCCACACATTTGGGTTTGTATTTAAGGACATTAGCCTTCAGCAAGAGCTATATATAAAACACAAAAAACAAAAACCTGCATAGAAAAAGAATAGAATGACTCTGAGCAGAAGCTGGAGGGCCAGTCTTCCTTTATGAGAGTCCATGAGAATAAACCTGGTCTCAGGTTTTCATATTAGGGGCCTTTATGCTTGTTTGTGTTTGGATGACAGGAGGACTCATATAGCTTCCCTGTGTGTCTCTCCTTCCAGACAGACAGCTCCCTCAGGGTCACCAACACCTTCCAACACTTCACACAGCCAGGTTCTCAGTCATTTTTGATTCCTGAGTATGAAGAATGTTATGAAGAGCTTCCTTGGTCTCACCAAGAGGAATACCCAAGCAGCAGTCCTTGCAAAGATCTATCACTTCCCTCACTTCCTCCCTCATGATTGTCTGACTCTGTCTTTAGTGTCAGGGGGAGGTTGAGTACAGGGGAGAAAGCCCTTAGGTCCCTTCTGTGACTTCAGAAAATTAGATGTGGGAAATGGCCTACCACTTGCCCCAATTTGTCCATTTGTGTCCTGGGCAAAAGTCCTGAGGACTTACAGTGAGCAAGTGGACATTCTTGAATATAAGATGAAGAGCTTACATAGCATTGAAGCGGGGGGATGAATGAGCTCAGGACCAGTGCATCAGGAGAGGTGGCTCAAGGCATCCCTGCTGAGCATACCTATGTAGTGTACACAGATCCAAGAGGGAGCTCTTGACTCCCGCCCACAGGAAACTTCATAGGGCTATACTGGACCTTCATAACCAGGGGCTCTGGACTTGCCCATGGACGTAAAGAGAAGGTTTGTTTCTAACCTAGAGTCTAGTCCTGAGCTTATAAATTGGCATTTTAAACGTGTCATCTCTGTGTTCATTGGTTTGCCCCACAGCTTCAGTGCCATTAGGTATGTGAGCTTCACTAAAAGCAACACAAAATTGTGTGTGTGTGTGTGTGTGTTGTGTCTACCAGAAAACTTAGCCTCACTGAGACCATCAGGCCGAGGTTCAGGACACGGAGAGTGACCCATATGTGTGTTGTGCAGGTCGAAACAGCGGGGCCTGGGACTCCAAGTCACCTTCACCTGCTGTGCCCTCCCCACTGCCAAGGGCTGGGTGAGTACTCATGTCCATGTGAGCTCTGGGTGTGTGCGATGCTGAATCCCTGCTACCCTCCATTAGAAGGTCTTTATCTGCTTGGTATCCTGCACAGTGAGCCAGGATAGCCCCCACTGAAATTACACATGAGAAGTCTTGTCTCCCATAGTGTTTCAGTTAAATCATTGCTTTGTAAGGCACCCCAGTTTCAGTGCCTGGATAGTTCTGAGCCCTTCTAGCTGGTCCTACCTTTACTCTCTACACCTTGGCTTTGCTGGCAAGTAAATCACTGGACCTAGCATTTGCACAGCACAAGAGAGCTCATCACAGCGACACAGTGGAGGCTGTGTTGTAAACTGTTCTTGCCTACGGGGATTAAAAGGGCTTTAGGAGGCCGGGCGTGGTGGTGCACACCTTTAATCCCACCACTGGAGAGGCAGAAGTAGGAGGATCGCTGTGAGTTCGAGGCCACCCTGAGACTACATAGTGAATTTATTATTCTAGGTCAGCCTGGGCTAGAGTGAGACCCTATCTGAAAAAAACAAAAAAGAAAAAACAGAGCTTTAGAGACTGCTGAGTATCATGATGTGTTGCTACAAATGGTAGGTTACTATAAAGCACACTTGCATAGATCTAGAGATGGTCTTCATGGTTATAGTCTTAACTATGCCTAAGCAGAAACCAAAGAAAGCCTTAATTTCAGAGGATTGTTAACCAAAAGTGCACATTTCTCTCATAGCTCAATTTTATCAATTTGAGCAAGTTATTTAGACTCTGGACAGTTTCCTCATCTCTGAAATATCTGTCTGATATCAGTTTTAAAATCATTTAATTTTTATTTTATTTTTATTTATTTGAGAGAGAGAGAGAGAGAGAAGGAGAGAGAAAAGGTGTGCCAGGGCCTGTAGCCACTGCAAATGAACTCCAGATGCACGTGCATCTGGCTTATGTGAGTACTGGGGAATTGAACCTGGGTCCTTAGGCTTGGCAGGCAAGTGCCTTAACCACTAAGCAATCTCTCCAGCCCTGATAAGCCATTCAGATGACTTAGATGATCTGTGAGGAGCCAGTTTCAGTATTCTTCCTTTATACTTCAGCTTTCAGCCACAAATGAGAGGGATTGGGGAGGGAATGGACGGGAAGAGAGAAAAAAGAAAGAGGGCAGGAAAGAAAGAGGGAAGAGTGGGAGAGAGAGGAAATCATTCAAAATAAGCTCCAAAGAGAAGCATGAAGCCTTAGCAACACTAGGAATGTTAGTGTGTAGACACAAACCTTCAGGACCATAAATCACAGTGGTTTTTGAGCTATTTTTGGCCTTGAGTCTCTCTCAAGACGAACATTAGAGAGTAGTGACGCAGAAGCAGGACAGAAGTCGGTGTGTGGGTACGGGCTGCAACCTTACCTGCTTGGCCACCCTCTCACCTTTAGTAGAGGCTGCCCCCGGGGAAGGGAAGGGCTCTGATGTACCCTGGTCCCTAGTTCACACTGAGGAAACTAAAGCTTGTGCTTACCTCACAGCACAGAGAAAGGGCCCAAGGCCACTAAATAGCAGCTGGACTCGAACAGAAATCAGGTCTGCTGACTCCTTGGCAACCAGGCTCTTGCTTATTAGTATTAACTTTCCCCATCTGTCTGGTCTCTGTCGGAAGCTGGGAGGACCACAGTGAACACCTTCTCTGCCCTCTAAGAGCAGTCTCCCTACCCTCTCTCTTCGCGATTATGCTTTAGATCTAAGAGCAAGTTTTACTTCATCTTCCTTGTGTTTTAACACTGCAAATCTTCTTTTATTGCCAGGAAGAAAACAGCTGTGCTGCTTAAGACAGTAAGTTGATTCTTCATTTAAAAGTACTTCACATTTCCTGCAATATTTATTTATACTTGCTTGTTTAAAGTTGACTACACTTCCAGCTGTGATGAACACAGTGGTCTTAGTGACTAAAGCTGCTGCCCAGCCCAGAGGGGGCTTCAGATCCTTTGGTAGTTGGGAAGATGCTGCTTGGAATGAGCTGGTCCTCTCTGGACCCTGTCAGATTCCCTGAGTGTACACGGCAGATCCAAGGAGGGGTCTGTCACATCTGCCTTCCCCACAGGAAGCCCCTCTGTGTACTCCCTGCCTTGCTGACCCCAGAGCAAATGACAGGCCATTGTGTATCTGGCGTACACAGATTCTGATTGGACCTGGACCATCCTGTGATGTAAGGCTGCCTAGCTGGACCTGAACCTACTCCAAAACCTGGCAGTGACTGTCACTTAGGAAACACATAGAAGGTGGGGTCCATGAGGCCAAAGCCGGATGCCAGGTACCCATCAAACAAGCACTACTATAGCCTGGCTGGGGATTATGGTAGTCATCAACTCTATTGACAGAGCAGTGATATCCCCACCCCTAGATGACACTGTTCCTCCCATAAAACACTTATGGGAGGAAATTTTTTGTTTTGTTCTTATGATTGAAAGAGTATCTGTGTTGGGCTGGAGAAATAGCTTAGCAGTTAAGGCACTTGCCTGCGAAGCCTAAGGACCCAGGTTCAATTCTCCAGACCCCACATAAGCCAGATGCACACATGATGGCGCATATGTCTGGAATTCATTTGCACTGGCTAGAGACCCTGGCACACCCATTCTCACTCTCTCTCCCTCTCTCTGTCTCTAATAAATAAATAAAAATCTTAAGAAAAAAGAAAGAGTAGCTGTGCACATAAGAAAATTCTGCCCATGTGTTTACTTTAATAACATTGCTCTTGCTTTGTTTCCATGTTCTACTCTATTGAATATCTTTGCTTTTCTGTTGTATTTTTGCTTATCCTAGACTCCAGTTGCCTCTCAACAGAATACATCAAATGTTTGTGAAGGTAAATTTATTTTTGAAATTAAATATGTCCTCTAAACAAGTAATTTTGGCATGTGTGTATAGAACGTATTATGTGGTATGTGTATGTATAGTGTATGCACATGTTTATATTGATGTACACAGACCTTCACATGCCTGTGGAGGCCAGAGGAGAGAAGTGTCTTCCTCTACTGCTCCTCCATGATGATGCTTTGAGGCAGAGTCTCTCACTGAACCCCAAGCTGCATTTTTTGGCCAGACTGGCTGACAAGCAAGCCCCAGTGATTCTCTGGTCTCCACCCTACCCAAACCCTCCACAGGACTGGGATTACAGGAATGCTTGGTTGCACTGGCTTTTTATATGGGTGGTGGAAATCAAACTCAGGCTATTTCAGGCCCTCATGTTTGTGTGGTATTGCAGTCAGGTTCACATTGCTGGTAGAAATCACCCAACCAAGAGCAGCTTGTGGGAAAAAAAGAGGTTTACTTTGGCTTACAGGCTCGAGGGGGAAGCTCCATGATGGCAGGGAAAACAATGGCATGAGCAGAGGGTGGACATCACCCACTGGCCTACATAAGGTGGACCATAGCAACAGGAGAGTGTGCCAAACACTGGCATGGGGAAACTGGCTATAACACCCATAAGCCCAACCCCAACAATACAATGCTTCCAGGAGGCTTTAATTCCCAAATCTCCATCAGCTGGGAACCTAGCATTCTTGACACCTAAGTTTACAGGGGACACCTGAATCAAACCACCACACGTGGCAAGTGGTCTTAATCACTCAGCCTTTATTTTATCCCAGCCCCAAAAGTCTTTTTTTAATTAAGGATTTGTATATAAATGGAATTCTGAACTGCTTTCAATCTTTATAAGCCAATTATAAACATGAAATTGACATAGCTAAATAAAGGAACCTTTCACTTTGCAGTAATGAGCCACAAAACTGGCTCTTAGCCTGGGCTTAGCCCTTGGAGTCTTGGAGGCTAGAACATGCGTACTTTCCACCTGCTTGTTTTAGGTGGCTATGACCAGTCAAGTCAGGAAATAGGGCTATGGCCCTACCAATTTACTGTCACTCACATAGCTTAGAAATAACAGCTTAGATAAGGTAATGATTTCTTTTCAAATCTTTTTGTTTATATTTTTCTATAACTAGGAAAATGGCTCAGCAGTTAAAGGTGGTTGCTTGCATGAAAAATATCTTGCACTCATGATGGCTGTTTTTTAAGTTTTGCCACACATTTTAATGTTAAAGATTAAATTGCTTTTGACATGCAAGTAGTGTTTTTTTTTTTCCATGTGGGAATACTGATTACAAAAAGATGACATATTGTTACATGAAGGAAATGATTTTTTTAATTGAAAAGCTAACAAATTATCTAGTTTCATTTCCCTTCCTACCCTCAAAACACAAACTGTGTAGAAAGTAAGTCTCTAGGCAACATATTCAAAGCTGAGATTAAAAATTAAAAACAAAAACCAGAGCCGGGTGTGGTGGTGCACACCTTTCATCCCAGCACTTGGGAGGCAGAGGTAGGAGGATCACCGTGAGTTCAAGGCCACCCTGAGAATACATAGTGAATTCCAGGTCAGCCTGGGCCAGAGTGAGACCCTACCTTGGGGGAAAAAAAATCCTCAGGTCTACACAAGCCAATTAGAAGCAGTGGTTTTGTTCGACTCAGAAGGTGGAAATGTCCTACTAACCCCATTTGGAGCACTAACTTCAAGTCGCCTTTCTCTAGTTTCCAACTCATGAAAGAAGACCTTATTTGGTTAATTCTATTACATAAAACTTTTTTATAAATTGTTTAATTTATAATGCCAACTTTGAAAACCTCACTGAAGGGAACTGGACAACAAATCAGGCAGAAATCACTTTAAAAATCTTTTCCACAAGTTCTTTTGCTAAATTTTCCAATGTTCAAATGTCTTCTTAGTATATCTTCAAATACTTCCTTTATTTTATTACCAAACCTCAAAATCTTACTTTTCTAAAATTCTTTTTTTAAATATTTTTATATTTTATTTTTATTTATTTATTTGAGAGAGCGAAAGAGGGAGAAAGAGAGAGAGAATGGGCATGCCAGGGCCTCTAGCCACTGCAAATGAACTCCAGGTGCATGCACCACCTTGTGCCTCTGGCTTATGTAGGTCCTGGGGAATTGAACCTGGATCCTTTGGCTTTACAGGCAAGCGCCTTAACCACTAAGCTGTCTCTCCAGCCCAAAACCTTACTTTTTGAATAACTATTCCACTTAAAAACTTTGTATTAAAAAAAAAAAACATGAGCTTGGGATAGAAAAGAAAATGAAAGAGAAGGAAAGAAGGACAAGAAAGAAGTTAATAGAGTGTTTGCCTCACATGCACAAAGCCTAGGGTTCCATCCTCAGCACTGCATAAACCCAGTGCAGTGATGCATGCCTGTAATCCCAGCACTTGGGAGGTAGAGGCAGGAGGATCATTACATAGGGAGTTGGAGGCAAGATCCCTGTGGGCTTCAACATATATTCCTTAAATTCTACTTTATATCTGTTTTCTAACCCTCATGAAAGCAAAGTAAAATGTATGTGACAATGGCATTATAGGGTGAGCTTTGAATTTGATTTTTCTAAGAGTAGATCACACATCTTGACATTGTACCTCTCATCAGTAACGAGTCACTTATACTACATGTTATGACTAATAAAGACATATCAAGGTGGGTACCACCTGAAGGAAACCCACATAGAAATAAAGTATGAGTTTTGGACCTGGAAGTCACTATGTAGTTTAGGCTGGCCTCGAACTCACAGCAACCTTCTACCTCTGCCTCCTGAACACTGGAATTAAAGGAGCGTGCCACCACATCCAGGCCCTCTGCTATTCTTCCTTATGCCACCATCATTTGCTCTCTTAAGTTTCTTCCATGGGGAGGCTCAGGACAGATGCTATGTGGGTTCCTTCTAAATCTCCCTACACAAGCTCTTGGGTTCTATTCCACATGCTTCTGGCTCTACTACAGTCTTTCCCTAAAAACCTCAATTTCTCAACCAGGCATCGTAGCACATGCCTTTAGTCCCAGCCTTGAAAGGCAGAGGTAGGAGGATCACCATGAGTTCAAGGCCACCCTGAGACTACATAGTGAATTCCAGGTCAGCCTGGGCTAGAGTGAGACCTTACCTCAAAAAAGGGGTTGGGGCTGGAGAGGTGGTTTAGCGGTTAAGGCATTTGCCTACAAAGCCAAAGGACCCTAGTTCAATTCTCCAGGACCCACGTAAGCCAGATGCACAAGGTGGAACATGTGTCTAGAGTTCGTTTGCAGTGGCTGGAGGTCCTAGCATGCCCATTCTCTCTCTCTCTCTCTCTCTCTCTCTCTCTCTCTGTGTGTGTGTGTGTGTGTGTGTGTGTGTGTGCCTCTTTCTCGCTCTCAAATAATAAATAAATAAAATATATTTAAGAAAACCTCAACTTCTCTTAAATGAGCCTCATGAACTATGCTGTGTTTTCCACCTGAGTGCATGCTTCCTACTTTCCATTTGTTTATGACTGCTCTAGCCTTCTTTCTAAACCCCAATTTCCCTTAAATAAACCACATAATATGTGATTCCTCCCTAAATACACTCAGCAATTCATAATTTATATTTTTAGTCCATTTTTATCAATTCTTTGTTAAAAAAGAGGAAAGGACCTAAAATTGGGGTTCATAAACTTTTGGGACCCATCCTGAATCCCAAAAGCTTGCATAAGTACCATTTAGGTATATTAGGTTTGTTTTCTCTGCCCATTAAAAAACTAAAAGGGGCCAGGCATGGTGGCACACACCTTTAATCCCAACACTCAGGAGGCAAAGGTAGAAGAATTGCTGTGAGTTCAAGGCCAACCTGAGACTACATAGTGAATTCCAGGTCAGCCTGGGCTACAGTGAGACCCTACTTCAAAAAAAAAAAAAAAAATTGAAGTTTGTGGAAGGTGGCCAAGACTTGTTCATCTCCTGATAGCTACCTCTGCTCACACCCTTAAAGTTCACCTACATTGCTAGAGGGGCACAGAGGTGCCACCATGAGCTATAACATTACTGGGAGGGAGTCCTGGTCCTAATAACACAAACACATCAGCAGACTTTCAAGTGCACAAACCTGTAACTCCTGGTAGAAGACATGCTATTGGGAAGACAATTGACCAAACTTGGTCCTGCTTGGTTGATGTGATTGTATCTGGGGATGAGGACAGACATTTTATTTTAATGCTAATATGAGAATTCTCCTAATCCAGAAAAGCCCATCCCTGCTGAACGCCACCGAGGGTCTAGCCACAGACAAGAAGCTGCACAGTCACCAGTATTTCCTCCTGCCCAGAAGTAAGAATCTTTACATTTGTTTATTTTATTTTATTTATTATTTTTATTAACAACTTCCATGATTATAAACAATATCCCATGGTAATGCCCTCCAAGAAACTAAAATTTCAGAGACCTATGATCCAGATTAATTGTTAGATTTAACTAAAATATAATACTGCAGTCAAGGCTCCTCCCTTTTCAAAATCAAAGGGAATAAGCTAAGTTATTTTAAGGTTTTGTGCCTCTCCCATTCTTAGGCCTGTCTCCTTGGCCATTGCTGGTTACTCCCTTGTAACTAACATGCCTGTTCAGAGCATCATCAGCAAAACCGAACATGAAAATTCATATTGTACTTTGCCTTTCAATTCATCCAAATTCTTCCTTTCAGACCTATCCATCAAAAACCTGTTCCTCTGCCAAGTAAGTACAATGAAGTCATGAAGAGCAGCACCAGGTAGATGGCATGTGCCACCATGCCCAACCCACTTTTTCTTTTGAGACATAGTCTTCATGAAGTTGCCCAGGCTGGCCTTGAATTTTCTCCCCTCCTGACTCAGCCTCCAGAGTACCTGTGATTACAGGAATGTACCACCATGTCCAGTTTGCAGATCTTTCTAATGTCTGGAACAAGAGAAACCGCTGGGTTATCCTATCAGTTCTGCTTCAGTCTGTTGTAATATTTTCTGGTTTAAGTATAAGAAAAAAACAGCCGGGCATGGTGGCACATGCCTTCAATCCCAGTACTCGAGAGGCAGAGGTAAGAGGATCACCATGAATTCAAGGCTACCCTGAGACTACATAGTGAATTCCAGGTCAGCCTGGGCTAGAGTGAGACCCTACCTCCAATATATATATACACACACACACACATATGTATATATATGTATGTGTGTGTGTGTGTGTGTGTGAAGAAAATTTTTTTAAAAAGTCAGGCATCACAAAGATAAGTATCTGTAAAAGAAACAAAGACTTCTCCTAGGGGTCCCACACTCAGAATCATTGTCCTAGAGATGGTTTGGATATATGTGTCCCCCAAAGTGCCAGTATAGCAGTGAGATGCAGGCATAGGAGGTGCTCAAAAACTAGGGACTAACTGATGTCACATACTTTTCAGGATTTCCAGAAGGGGGAAGCCCAACTTTGGATGGACCATCCCCTAGCTTTTCATCTAACTCCACTTTTTCAGATCAGGTAGGACATGAACTCTTAACATCATTGAACTTTTTCCAGTAAACTGCAGAAAAGGGCATGTCTTGTGAAAAAAGAATGTGAAGTAAGGCTTGAGAATGGACTCTACATTTGAATTAAGTTGGTTTGAAGGTATAATAATAACAATAATCCATAATCCTGTGGATTTTCAGTGACTAAGACCTTGCTCCATTTCCTCTTGTTTATCTTCCAGATCCCCTGAATAACAATTAGTGTTTCTTTAAAATAGCAAGGAAATATGTTGTTTTGTTGTTATTTTTAATACATAAATTTTATTTAAACTTTATAATTTCCTCAGAATAAAGCCATGGAGGCTTATGATGTTAAAACACATATAAGAACAGTTTCAAAAGAGACAGAGAAAGGACTGTTATGTGCACTTGAGTAGGTCGCTCTGAGCTTATGTAAATATGTAAGATAAAAATGATAACATGTATCGGATTTGCAAGAATCAAGTAAGATAATATTCATAAAACCTGGAAATCATAAACCATGCCATATACCAATGAGAGTAAAAGCATAATGGAAAGAGAAATTACACTTCATTTAGGACAAAGAAATGGTTCAGGAACCTAGTGGGATTTAGTTAGCCTCTAAGGACAAATGGGAAAGAACCAGAAATATAATCCTTGGCCAAAGGAAGCATAAAACTCATTTTCACATTACTGGTAAGGATGTAAATTATTTATTCCTGTCTTGGTCTTGCAAAATGGGCCCTTGTTCCAGTGCCCAGAAGTTACAAAGTCCTTTAAGGGCTGATTGTTAAAATTTCACCAGTACTTTGAGGCCCAGTTTATGTTTAACAATGCCACCATCTCACAGGAAGCTGACCTTCACTCCAAACTCTGGTATGCTGGTGCCTGTGACCGCAAGTCTGCTGAAGAGGCCTTGCAGAGATCCAACAAGGTTTGGTCCTCCGTACATCTCAAACAGTACCCACAGTTTACAATGCTGAGCGCCTTACATAGCCACAGCTGTGCATGCTGAGATTGCTGCACTTGCTGCTCTTTTCAGAACATCCCCTCTTTGTTCCTCCTTCCCCCCTTCCCCTCCCTGACCTTTTATCTCAAGGCTCCATAGGTTTAGTGGAACCTTAGAGAGTGGGTTTAGGGGGAGCAGTATGCTATATGAGCTCCACCCAGGAGTGAACATGGATAGGCTATGTTGAATCAACTCATGGGATTAAAGATAAACAACCTGAAAGTAGTGTGTGTGTGTGTGTGTGTGTGTGTGTGTGTGTGTACATAGAGTATGTGTGGTGTGATGTATTATGTGTGATGCATGCATGTGAGTGCACAGATGTGCATGCCATGCACCTGTCTGCAGAGGCCAGCAGAGAACTGCAGCTGTCTTCCTCTATTGCTCATCTGTATACTTCTTTGAGACAAGGGGTCACCCTCAACCTACAGCTACCATTTTAGGGTCAGTGAGCTCCCATCTATTCTCTGGTTTTCAGCCCCCCCCCCCACACCTTCCCCCACTGGGACTACAGCCATGTGTGGCCACATCCAACTTTTTCTGTGGGTTCTGGGACGCCCAAATGCTTAAGCACTCATTTTTAAATTGTATTTACTTACAAGGAAGGAGAGAGAGAGAATGGATGCACCAGGGCCTCTTGCCACTGCAAACAAACTGCAGATCCATACTCCACTTTGTACATCTGGCTTTACATGGATACTAGGGAACTGAACCTGGGTCGTCAGGCTTTATAAGCAAGTGCTTTTAACAAATAAGCCACTTCCCTAGCCCCTGGAATACATTTTTGAAAGCTCAAGTCTGAACAACACCAAGATTTAAGTGACCCTTTTCATTTTCTTTCTCTCTTTGCCATGTTTTTTTTTTTAATTTGCATTTTGATCAGAATGACACCAATCATCTGGCTAAGGATTCTTTTGATCTATTTGGTAGGCAAGGAGAAGCTCTTTAAGTGCTGGTTTCTAGCACTTTCCTTCAGTGTTTGGCAGCAGTGAGAGGCAGAAAAGGCAGTGGCAAGTGGCCCCTCTAGTGTTACAATCCTCCTTTCTGCAGCTCTGGCTATGGGGACCCTTAGCCCATAGCCATCCACAGCCAGTGTTACAGCTCTCAGCTGGGATCTGAGACCCTTGCACTGAAGACTGAAGACTTGCAGCTCTCTAGAACTCTTCTTTATGGTCTTTTATCCTTCTTAGTCTCTCCCTTTAGCTCTCCTCTCCCAACTGCTCTTTGCTGCTGCTTCTGTTCTCTTAGCAGGTCAATCCCTATCACTCAAAGGAGGCAAGACAAGATCTCTCAAGGATACCCTTTATTGGGCCCATTACTGCAATAACAGGGAAGACAGCATAGGACAGAGTCTCCTAGCCTTTCACTGAGTGAGCTTGAGCAAGGCGAGGAGGGGCTCTGGACCAATCACAGCCTTCTTCTTAGTACCAGTATAGTCATTGAAGCTTGTGTTCTGGGCTAACTGCAGCCTGCCTGTTAGCACCTGTCACACAGTCATTCTTCTAGTCCACCAGGTGAAAGTACCCTGTTGACCAAGTCCACCTTGATTGTAGGGTCATCTGGAGTTTATTAAGACTTATGATACAAAAAAAGTCTAGCACAAAGTGTTTAATAAGCCCTGGCTGGGGCTGCACCTTCAGAAATGAGGAGAATAAGCTGCATAGTTGTCTCAAGGCTTCCATGGAGTGTTCAAGATGGCTGGTGCTGACATAAGGGTACTCTGCAGGTCTTGGGTGTGGGAGCCCATAAGACTGGCTGTGAAACCAGTGTTTTTGCTCAAGGCAGGCAAGGCTGTAAGGAAGGCCCAACAGCTTTCAAGTGGGGTATCAAATTGCCCATCGCCAACATCTTTGCTTATTTACAGGAAGATGTACATCTGAAGGAAGGCTTCTAATGCAAACAGAATTTGTCATTAATGCTAGTTGTGATTTTAACATCCTTTAACGGTGCTTAACACCTTCTCAGTGCTTCAAGAAGTAGGTCCCTCTCATCTGTCTCAAGAATGGACAACACAGCCATACTGTTCTTTTTACCCTTGTTGACCCTAGGTCTACAGTGAAATGTATTAACACTTCCCACAGTCCTTTGAGTGGCTTTCCCATCTAGTTATTGGTGAACGAAGCTTACCTGTAGTAGAGTTTCAGGGAGAGTGGATTACATTATTCCGTCACTTTTAACTCATTAAAGCCCATTTGGGGGGTCTGGAGAGATGGCTTAGTGGTTAAGGCACATGCCTGCAAAGCCTAAGGACCCAGGTTCGATTCTCTAGGCCCCACGTAAGACAGATGGACATGGTGGTGCATGTGTCTGGAGTTCATTTGCAGTGGCTGGAGGCCCTGGTGCGCTCATTCTCTCTCTCTCTAATAAATAAATAAACCTTTTTAAAAAAGCAACTCATTTTGGGCAGGACTGGGATGATGGCTCCACGGTTAAGGCACCTGCCTGTAAAGCCTAAGTACCTGAGTTTGATTCCCTGTACCCATGTAAAGCCAGATGCACAGAGTGTGCAGCATCTGTACAGTGGCTGGAGACCTTGACACACCCTCACTCACATTCTCCCTCCCTCTTGCAAATAAAAATTTAAAAAAATATTTTTTTAAAAAAACTATTTTGGGGCTGGAGGGATGGCTTAGTGGTTAAGCCATTTGCTTGCAAAGCCAAAGGACCCATGTTCTAGTCCCCAGGACCCATGTTAGCCAGATGTACAGGGGAGCACATGCATCGGGAGTTCGTTTACAGTGGCTGGAGGTCCTGGCGCACCCATTCTCTCCCTCTCTCTCCCCTTCCCTCTTTCTCTGTCAAATAAATAAGAATAGCATCATACTTGGAGATAATCTTGACTGAATATAGCGTCCTTAGCTTGGGTGTTGGTTCTGTCATACTGCCTTGCTCTACACACAGCTCCTTAAATGCTGTTATTTTCTTGCCCTCCTATGGAATTTGATGTCAGTCTGAAGGCTCTGCAGACATTTTTTTCAAGTCTAATTGTGGTACTAGACATCTCTGAGTAGATCACTTCAAGTCAATTTTCTCAGACTTAAAGAAGTGCTTCCAATGTGTAAACATGTCTTCTCTTATATACAATAAGTTTTCTTAAATTATAATCAAAAAGTAATTCTAGGGCTGGAGAGATGGCTTAGCAGTTAAGTGCTTGCCTGTGAAGCCTAAGGACCCCTGGTTTGAGGCTTGATTCTCCAGGACCCACGTTAGCCAGATGCACAAGGGGGCGCATGCGTCTGGAGTTCGTTTGCAGTGGCTGGAAGCCCTGGCGCGTCCATTCTCTCTCTTTCTCTCTCTCTGCCTCTTCCTCTCTCTGTCACTCTCAAATAAATAAATAAAAATGAACAAAAAAAATTAAAAGAAAAAAGTAATTCTAACAAGCCGGGCATGGTGGCGCATATCTTTAATCCCAGCACTTGGGAGGCAGAGGTAGGAGGATCGCCGTGAGTTCAAGGCCACCCTGAGACTCCATAGTGAATTCCAGGTCAGCCTGGGCTAAAGTGAGACCCTACCTCAAAACAACAACAAAAAAAGTAATTCTGATCCACTATTTTTTCTTCCTCAAAGGTTCAAATTATGTTTATTAAAATTCTTTTTGTGGCCAGTCTTGCATTTTAATCTCTGACTTGCAGACTCTATTTTACCCCTCTTATTAATAACTCTTTTTGAAATTACTTGGTTTTCTGTGTATCTTCCTTCAATGTATTAAATCTTTGCTTGAATCTACTTAGTCCCTGATATATTTGTTTCTGTGATAGATTTATCTTTTTCTTCAAATTATTTCCTAAGTTCGATCACCTCTTATTGCGTTTCTTCTTTTTTTATCATCTTTAAAGATTTTTTATTTATTTTATTAAAAACAGAGAGAGAGAGAGAGAGAGGGAGGGAGGGAGAGAGAATGAGTGTGCCAGGGCTTCTAGCCCCTGCAAACAAACTCCAGACACAGATGCCACCATGTGCATCTGGCTTATATGGGACCTGGAGAATGAAACCTGGGTCCTTAGGCTTTGCAGGCAAAGGGCTTAACCACTAAGTCATGTCTCCAAACCCTTTTCAACCATTTTTTTTTGAGAGAGACAACGAGAGAGAGAAAGAGAGAATGGGCACACCATGGCCTGTCAGCCACTGTGAACACACTCCGGACACGTGCGACCCTTGTGCACATGTGCGACATTGTGCACTTGCAGCACTGGTGCCTCCGGCTATGTGGGACCTGGAGATTCAAACAGGAGTTCTTACGCTTCACAGGCAAGCGCCTTAACTGCTAGGGCATCTCTCCAGCCCCCCCCCTTTTTATCATTTTTGTTCATAATTTTAAAAAATATTCCTGTATCTATTTGTTAAAGAGAGATAGAGAGAGCAAGGATGGTTAAACCAGGGTCCCTTGCCATTACAAATGAACTCCAGATGGTGCACTCCTTTGTGCATCTGGCTTTACATGGGTACTGGAGAACTGAACTCAGACCACCAGGCTTTGCAAGCATCCTGAACCACTTAAATATCTCTCCAGCTCTTTGTTCATGATCTTTAAATTTATAATTCTAGATTAATTAAATTGGAGTGTTCTGTTGAAGGTTGTTTCTATTTGAAGGTCTTTGAGAAGAGTATTTTTTTTCAGCGGGAAGTTTAAATTTCAAATCTCTATTTTCTCTTTCCAGTACTTTCACATGAAATTTGTTTCATTTGTTTTTACTCATAAGCAGCTGGTGGTGATGGGTCCTAGCTCTACAGAGTCCTCTAGATTTGCCCCTTCTGTTTCCTTTTATGTATTTCTCGGTCCTGTAAACTTAACATCTTATAAATATGGTAAAACACATTGAGTGCTAACACTGACCTCACTCCAGTTTTTCTGAGTATAGTTTATCAACTATTTTCTTGGAAAATATTAAAACAAACTCTAATCAGTAATAATCACCTTTGAATATCATATAGGTATTCTTTATGAACAGATTTCTACCTAAAGAAATATAAGTCTTACTAACCATAAGTATGCTTTACTTTCATTAAACAGGATGGATCATTTCTTATTCGGAAAAGCTCTGGCCATGATTCCAAACAACCGTACACACTAGTTGTATTCTTTAATAAACGAGTATATAATATTCCTGTGCGCTTCATTGAAGCAACAAAACAGTATGCTTTGGGCAGGAAGAAAAATGGTGAAGAGGTTAGTAATTTTATTTATTTATTTACTTATTTATCATTTGGGGGTCATGATCCACCTGAGTGTGTGATTACAGATAGGCCACCATCATGCCTGGCTAGTCATTGTTTCCTTAAGTTGGCTGCACAACTATGTGGTAAGCACAATGGCATCCTGCTAGAGATTAAGGAAAAGGATATGAGTTCATGGTCCTATGCATGGATATAAGTCACAAGCAGAGAACAAGATAGAATGCTGTGTTTTAAAATACTATTGTATACTGTATATAATCCATATTGTATATATGTAATATATTGTGTATAAATATATACACATAGTATGTATAAATACATATACAAATACATAATATTGCCTAGGAGAAAACAGAAGAGAGGAAAGAATGGTATGATATATATGCTAGTCATTTCAGTCATTAATGAGTCTGACCTAGTTTATTAGTCTAAGGAGACCTATAAATTAAGGTTGAAAAGTCAAGTAGAATTGAAGTTGAAAGAATCAGAGTCATAGTCCAAATTCATATCCTTGAACTCAGGTAACAAGCTATGCAACCAGGGAAGAGTCCAAACTCTTGATTTGAATCATTAGACTACAATTCAAGGACCAGGATGGGGGAAAAAAAAAAAAAAACGTGGCATAGGGCTTAAATAGAAAACATGAATGTAAACATCTCTTTATTTGGGACCAAAATAAATGTAAACATATCCAATTTACCCATACTGTGAATGCTGGAATATAAGCTAGCATTATCCATGAACAGTACAAAAAGAGATGTCTGTTTTGGTCTTGAGTGATAGGCTGAATTTGAATCTTTGGAATTAAAGTTGGAGGAAGGAAAGACTAAAGAGTAGAAAGAATAATCTAAACATAGAAAATAGCACAAGTAAAGTTCTAGTTAAGCAATAATGATTTTTAAGAGACAAATATGGTAGCACTCATCTTTAATTCCAACATTTGGGAGGCTGAGGTTGGAAAATTATGAGTTCAAGGCCAGTTGGAGCTACAGTGAGACCCTATCGAAAAGAAGAAATATTTTGCCTTTAGGATTCTTTCAGAAAGAGCCACACCCTTTCCAAGCACAACACTTGTTAACAATTGTCTGTCTTCTTCACTGGGTGAGGTCAGGAACTAATGTCTGTTCATTGCTGCATTTCCAGATCCAGAAAACAATGACTGGTTTCAGTGGAGATTTGATAACTAATATTGAATAAATGAATAAAGTTGTTAGCTGAAAGATTATGGTCATGAAATTGCATTTGTAAAACACAACGAAAATATCTGTGTCCTCTAGTTTGCTTTGTAAAAATGTAGTTAATGCACATATATCATAAAATGAGCCATCTTAATCATGCTTAAGTTTACAGTTTAGTAAGTTAATGCTACTGATTTTGTAAAATAGACCTTCAGAACTGTTTTTATCTTGAAGAAAGGAAATGCTCTATTAAGCAATGCCTGCTTTCCCTCTCTTCCCAGTCACATTCTATTTTCTGGTTTGATGAATCTGACTGCTCTGGGTGGTTCATATAAGTGGAGCCATCCAGTGTCTGTATTTTTGTGACTGGCTTACTTCACTTAGCATAATGTCCTCTAAGCTCTTCTAGCAGTGGCTTGTGACAGGATTTCCTTTCTGTTTAAGGTTGCATGCTGAACACATAAATGAACATGAAAATAAAAAAATGGAAATTTTGATTACATAATATTAATGGTGTATATGCTTTTTATATTTTATTTATTTATTTGAGAGAGAGAGGGAGGGAGGAAGAGAATGGGCATGCCAGGGACCCCAGCCACTGCAAACAAACTCCAGATGCATGCGCCCCCCGTGCATCTGGCTTACGTGGGTCCTGGGGAATCGAACCAAGGTCCTTTGGCTTTGAAGGCAGGTGCCTTAAGCACTAAACCATCTCTCCAGCTTCTAATGGTGTGTGTGTATATATATATTTTTGTGTGTGTGAGAGAGAGAGAAGTGGTGCTCCAGGGCCTCAGCCACTGCAATCAAACTCCAGATGCTTGTGCCACTTAGTGGGCATGTGAGACCTTGCACTTGCCTCACCTTTGTGCGTCTGGCTTACGTGGAATCTGGAGAGTTGAACATGAGTCCTTGGGCTTCGCAGGCAGGTACCTTAACCACTAAGCCATCTTTCCAGCTCAATGGTGTATATTTTTAAAAAGACTGTTTCTATATTTTATGAGTGTGTATGTGAGTTGATAGAGTAACCAATTAAGTAATTGCTTAAGTTGTCAAGCAGTGTCTTTGACACAGCATGATATAGTACTGAGTAATTTTAAAGCATGGATAACTACTTTATTCTATTGACTTTGAGATGGAGTTATCAAACAAATTATTTTCTGTGCATATATAAATATCTCAAATATAGTGAATTAATATAAACAGAAATGAAGAACTGAGGGAAATAACTAACTTATACCTAATTCATCTTTTAATTAAATCACAAATGTATTCCAATTTCACTTTCTACTTCAAATAACTTCAACTCAACTCAAGTCTGCACTACACATTTTAATCCCAAATAGTACAACAAAGCAACACATCTAGGACCTACATGGACAGAATAAGTGTTAGTGTCCTTCCTAAATTCAAAATATACTTTTTCACTTGGAATTCACTTCAAAGAGATTACACTATTTCATTTCCTAGCCATTTAATTTATAAATTTAATTTACAACGGTATTTGGCTTAACAACATACTATGCCACAAAAAAAAAAAAGAATGATTGTATTATGGCATTCATTACTAGAGAATTTCATTGGCAACTGCAAAAGGGTTGAATGATTGAAGAAAAAGGAAGGAATAAAAATCAAAGTACTTGATGGCCCCTGTCTCTTAGCTCTCCCCATTAGATTTTGGAAATCCTACCACTCATGGAAGCTTTTAGGCTGCTTTATTCTATGCAGCTTTCTGTATGTACTTCATCTTATAATCTGTGTTACATTTATTTAATACTTTACTTAAAATTTTCATCACTTTTCAGGAAAACTGTGACATCTTAAGACATGCATATAGATAAGAGAGATGAAAATTACATATATGGTGAAAGTCTAGGAGAAAATTTCATAATTAGCTAGGCACTAAGCTGCTCCAAGCTTAAACAAACAAAATGTTAAATTTATCTAGAAAATAAGTTTTTCCTGATAATAAATTTGGAAGCCAATTTATTATATCAGCCCTTGTGTTTCAGTTGTTTTCCACCATTAGAACAAAAATACCCAAGATAACCACTTTTGGTTCAGTTTGGGTACTCTCAGTCCAAAGCAGATTGGCCCTCTTGTTTTGGACATGTGGTGAGGCAGCAAATAATAGCAAGAGCACATTCAAAGCAAAGCCACTTAGAGAAAAAGGAAAGGTTGGAGTCCTGTAATGCACTCAAGAGCACATCCAGAATGAACATAAGACCTTCCACTAGGCCCCACCTCTTCAAGATGCCACAATTTCTCAATGGCACTACCCTAGGAACCAAACCTTTAACACACAGGCCTTTGGGAGATTGCCAATACTTGTGTGTCATAGCACATGTTATGCTTTGTAAAGAATGTAGAGAATTGTATGGAAATTTCACACTTGGCAATAAAATGCAAAAATTAAAAAAACACTTAGGGGGCTCGGGAGATGGCTCAGTAGGTAAAATGCTTGATATGCAAGCAAGAGGACTTGTGTTTGGAGCCTCAGCATCCACATAAAAATCTAGGCATGACAGTTAATGCCTGTCATTCAGGCAGTAGGGAGGTAGAGACAGGAAGATCCCTAGGGATTGCTGGTTTGCTAGTCTAGCCAAATTGGAGAGTTCAGGCTCAGTGAGAGATCCTGTCTCAAAATAAGCTAGAGGGAGAGTGATACCCAACACTGAACCTCTGGCCTCCATACACACTTGTGTGTGCATGCACACACATACCACATATAAATCTTAACATTTTGCAAATATTTTTTAAATATTACATCATAAAATCAATGAAGTAACCTTGCTAAACAGGTATACTAATTGAGGCTGTTGGTGTGTTTCTAGTTTTAGTAAATATAAGAGTCCAGAGCTTACCACCCTGAAAATTATAGCCTTTGTTAAAATACATTTTAGGGGCTGGGGAGATGACTCATTGGTTAAAGGCACTTGCTTGCAAAACGTGCTGGCCCAGGTTCAATTTCCCAGTACCCACAGAGTCAGATGCACAAAAGGGCACATGCATCTGGAGTTCATCTGCAGCAACTGGAAACCCTGGGTGTGCCCATATTAATTCATATATTCATATTCTCCCCCCTCTCTCTCTCCAGATAAATGTAAATATTTTTGAAATTACTCACTTTGGGGCAAACTGTCAGCTAAAAGTTGTAACTTTTACTACCTTGAGAAAAGTAGGTAGAAATGAAAAGAATGGAGCATGAAGTTAACATAAATACCCATGTTTAATTCATCCATATTTTCTTTCTCTAGTACTTTGGAAGTGTTGTTGAAATCATCAAGAATCACCAACACAGTCCCCTGGTTCTTATTGACAGTCAGAATAACACAAAAGATTCCACAAGACTGAAATATGCAGTTAAAGTGTCATAAAGAAAACAAGACATCAACATTACTGTTTCAGAAATTTTCCTGTTTAATTTTTCAAGAAAACTTCATATTCTGGATTATGAACCATCAGTAATAAAGCAGAAGATGAAAATAGCTACTGAGGGGATAATCCACCGCTTTATGAGATGTTCACATGAACTTGCTGTATCACCCAACCTGATGAATCATGCTACTAATATTCTCCAAATAAATTTATTTTAAAAACATGTGTATTTTTAGTCATGTAAGATAAAAAAACATTTTATTTTCAAATTAAACAAATTATACTCTTGAATTCAATCAACAAGCTATTGGAAATGTAGGCCCTCACAATGGTCACTGTGCATGAACATAACTAGGTTGGGAACTGTCTATGCTTAACAAGTATGTCCTGGTTAAAAACTTAATATGGGGCTGGAGAGATGGCTTAGTGGTTAAGGTGTTTGCCTGCAAAGTGAAAGGACCTTGGTTCGATTCCCCAGGACCCACGTAAGCCAGATGCACAAAGTGACACATGCATCTGGAGTTTATTTGCAATGGCTGAAGACCCTGGCATGCTCTCTCTCTCTCTCTCTCTAATAAATAAATAAAAATTTAAAAATGTTAAAATGTGTAGAAAAAAACACAAGGGGGATACTAATAGATCCTTTTGTGTGTGCCCTCAGCTATGTCAGATGTATACTATATAAGAACTTACTAGAAGTTCTGCCAGATTTTGTTGCTAACTTTATTAGAGATAATTATTCCCTCTTTGATCTGAACATCTATTAAATGGAACTTTAAGTTGATATGAAATTGAAAGCAAGATAGAAAAACTAGATGAAAAGGCCAGTTTTCAAGAAAACATCCCACAGAACAAGGGAAGAAAAGTAGGTATTGATGAAACTAAATAAAAGAGGCCGGGTGTGGTGGCACACGCCTTTAAACCCAGCACTCAGAAGGCAGAGGTAGGAGGATTGCCATGAGTTCGAGGCCACCCTGAGAATACAGAGTGAATTCCAGGTCAGCCTGGGCTACAGTGAGACCCTGCCTAGAAAAAAAAAGAGAGCGGGGGGAGAGAGATAATATTGTGAACAACCTTGTGCAGGGTCTTAGACCACCCCAGAAATGTTAAGCTTTGTAATATTACAATTACTTTTACTTGTGTGTACTTTAAGCAGTGTTCAAATGATAAAACTGCTAGTTAAGTCTAATGATTAAATGGGAAACACACTTGGTCACTGAATAAAATACTCAAGCATTTTAAAAGGCTAGATGAGAATGGCTTCGGAGTAATTCAAAGTCACTTATCAAGGTAACTGTATGTTTAAATGTCATAGTTTTGTGACTACTATGTTAGGGGCTGAATTTTGTCCAAGGTCTTGACATGTTATGATGAGGTCAATAAGAGAAGAGCTAAGAGGTGACTGGTGTCCTTATAAAAAGAGCTGTACTGGATACAGACTCAGCCATACTGAAAGAAGACTATGTGAGGTGACATCCAGGGAGAACACCTATGAGCCTAGGAACACCACAAATGGCTGACAACCCCACAGAAGCTAGGAAAAGCCAAGGTCAGTCAGATTCCTCTATAGCTTTTAAGGGAACCATGAGCCTTCTCACACCTTGATTTCAGACTTCAAGCATCTAGAAATCAGAACCAAACAAATTTACATTTCTTTAAGCCACCCAGATAGCTTGTTATGGCAGGCCTAGGAAATGAAGACAGTTTGCATACACTTTTAAAAATGAAATCATATATTTATATATGTTTTATAAATTTTGTATGTAGTTATGTTTTCCTTTCATGAAAACAATGGAATCATTTAGAATGTTCTAGAAAGAACAATTGACTATTAAAAAAAAAACTGTGGCAGGGCTGGAAGATGGCTTACCAGTTAAGGTTCAGGTTACTTCCCAGCAAAGCCAAAGGACTCAGGTTCATATCCCCAGTACCCATGTAAAGCCAGATGCACAAGGTGTAGCAAACATCTACTTTGTTTGCAGTGGCTAGAGACCCTGTTGAGCCCATTCTCTATTTGCCTCTTACCTCTCTTTCTCTCTCAAATAAATAAATGTATAAGTAAAAGTATTTTTTTAAAAAACTGAGGCAGGAGTGGAATGGCTCAGTGGACAAAGCTCTTGCTGCTCAAGCAAGGGTATGCAAGTTCAAATCCCTGGAACCCATGTAAAGGACACTCTAGTTGGTATCTGTAATCCTAGAATGCCTATGGCAAGAAAGGATGTGGAGACAGTAAAATTTCCCAGAAGCTTACGGACCAGTTAGTTTAGAGAACGCAGCGGTGAACAATTGAAAGACCTTACCTCAAATAGGTGGAAGGTGAGGACCACCTTGTCCTCTGACCCTGCCATGTGCACCTGTACTCTCACATATGAACACTCACACATAGACAACAGGAACTCTCACATAGGAACATTCACATGTTGTGGTAGTTTGAATAGATGGCCCCTGATATATTCAGTGTTTTGTTAGTTTGTAGTTTGCATCTGCAGCCACCTGGCTGTAGGCGGTGTCACTGGGTGGATCTTAAGGTGTGGTGGTGGGTTTGAGATTTCAGTCTAAAGATATGCAAAGTGTGCCTTGAAGTGTGCTGTGCTGTGTGGCTTTGGACTTTTAGGCTTGTGCTTCTCTCTCGGCGTTTGGTCCTGTGAAAGCAGGCCAGCTTCTTCTGCCATTATGGAACATCTCCTCGATCTGTCTGTCAGCTTCCATAAATCCCTTCCTCTATAACCTGGTCTGGAAGTTCATCTCAGGGAATCTGAAGCTGTCTGCTACACATGTGCACACATAGACACCAGGAACTCTCACATATGAGCACACACATGTGCACACAGACATCAGGAACTCTCACATATGAACACACACACACACAGACACCAAGAACTCTCACATATGAACATTCACACATGCACACATAGATACCAGGAAAAAAAAAACTGGGGTAATCTTTTGCAAAGAAAAGCACCAATTAATATATGCACTATTAGCTCCTTCAGTTTTCTTCAGTGCTATATGGAACTGTTTTGTATGTTAAGTAAACCTTCAGGAATTCCTTTTGCTGTGCAGGGATCCTACCTAACAGCTTCTTCTTATCCATTCCTACTGCCTCCTCTAAATGGTCTATTCCAACAAAGTGAAGAAGCATAGCTCTTAAGATCATACTAATCCACAGATTTTAAAATATATGTTTAGCACTGCTATGGTGAATTTCTTGGAACAAAGGCTGAAAGACCCACAAGCCATTCTCTATGAAGGGATCTTATCTTTAGCAGTGCTAGAAGTGAGCTTCAGCTGGACATGCTGGTGCACACCTTTAATCCCAGCACTGGGGAGTCAGAGATAGGAGGATGGCTGTGAGTTTGAGGCCACCCTGAGAGTACATATTGAATCCCAGGTCAGCCTGGGCCAGAGTAAGACCCTACCTTGAAAAACAAAACAAAACAAAAAAAGTGCCTTTCACAATTTGAAGATTACCCCAACAATTTACCATGAGAAGATAGAGGCCTAAAATATAGTAGTGACCAAGGTCCCATAAAGAAACAGATAGAGCTGGGTGTGATGGTGTACAACTTTAATCCCAGCTCTCGGAAGGATTGCTGTGAGTTCAAGGCTAGCCTGGAACTAGAGTGAATTCCAAGTCAGCCTGGTCGAGACTGTGACCCTACCTCAAAAAAATAAACATACAAATGTCTAAGGAAGAACCATATCAAAGTTCACACACAGAGGACAGAGATGAACCACATGGACAATCCGGTTTCAAGTCTGGGTATCATGAAGAATGGAAGTCCTCTGCCCAAGGAAGAAAAGTCTGAAGAGGCAATTTATGTTACATTCTTAACCATGCAGTCTGCACTAAGTCAAGTTAAGGGAACAATTCATAGAATGGGATATCAGAGCTAGTCAGAAGACCTACGCTCACATACAGACTTACTAGTGTGAGGGAAAGTTATTGTATTGGTCAGGTAAGAAATTTAGAAATATTCTTCTGAGGAACTTAGAAAGAAATATACTAGATATTAAGCTGGGCGTGGTGGCGCACGCCTTTAATCCCAGCACTCAGGAGGCAGAGGTAGGAGGATCGCCATGAGTTCAAGGCCACCCTGAGACTCCATAGTGAATTCCAGGTTAGCCTGGGCTAGAGTGAGACCCTACCTCAAAAAACCAAAAAAAAAAAAAAAAAAAAAAAAGCATTATACTAGATATTAACATGAATACAGATTGGTTTACATTTTTTGGAAGGTTTTATGATGCCATAAGAACTGGTGAATTTTTTTGTGACAGTAATGAGAAACAGTTAAAAAGGAAGAGTCTGGGTGCTGGAGAAGATGGTTCAGCAGTTAAAAGTGCTTGACCGAAAGACTGAAAACATGGGTTCAATTCCCCAGCACCTATGTAAAATAAAGCCAGACGCACAAAGTGATGCACACATTTGGAGTTTGTTCACAGGAGCAAGAGCTCTTGGCACTCCTATTCTCTCCCTCTCTCCTTGCAAAGAAATAATATTTTTTCAATGAAGATGCTAGAGGTAGGTAGTTACTGGATTAACCCACACCTGAAGTGTTTAATCTCTAAGACTAATGTGACACTTTCAGAAAAACAAGTTTAGAAAGAGATATTCAGTCTTAAGCAATCAACATCATGTTTCTGAGATTTATCTAAGTTGCTATGTATATTATGTGTATTTCCTTTCATTTATAAATATTATTGTGTGAATAAATATCAATTTGTTAAATATCAATTTGTTGTCCCATTCATTTGTTGATGGGAAATTGGCTGCTTCCTGTTTGGTGCTCAGATGAATTGTGTACAAGTCTTTGGATGAATGTTTTCTTCCTCTTTAGTAAGTACACAGGAATGGTAGTTCTGGTTCATGTGGAAAGTGCACATTTAGCTTCCTAAGAAACTTCCAAAATGGATGTGCCACTGTATATGAAATGTGTGTTGTGTTGACTTGCTCCATTCCCTAAACAGCACTTGATAGTCTTTTAATCATAACCATTCTACTAAGTATGTAATAGTATCTCACTGCAGTTTAAATTAGCATTTTCTTGGTGACTGACATTAGAATATTTATCTTTTATGTAGTATCTATTCACATAGTGTGCTTACTTTAAAACCTGTGTGTTTTAATGGTGAGAATACCTTAGATTTTCTAGATATAAATACCTTGACAGATAAATGTATTGTGAGTATTTTATTCTGCTTTCTTGGAATATTCTACTTAAGAATTTAACAGTATCCATTTTATATATGGCTGAATTTTATTTACTAACAGTGTTCCAAATATTTTTCTAAGGTTGAATTCTCTGTATGCAAAACAGACTGCAGTCCTCTTCAAGTTATTAAAAATTGTGATCTAGTGTATATTTCATATACACTTATTAAACAAGATATTCTGCTATTCTTGGATGAATTATTCCATAAAATAACTTTACAAGTCTTCCATGAACTTAGTAAATTTTTGGTCATCCAATCAATTACTGAGAGATAAATCTTAAAATAGCTAATTCTTTTAAAATTTTTTCAGAGCTGGGGAAATGGCTTAGCCGTTAAGGCATTTGACTGTGAAGCCTAAGGACCCTGGTTCAATTCCCCAGGACCCACGTAAGCCAGATGCACAAAATGGCACATGCATCTGGAGTTTGTATGCAGTGGCTGGAGGCCTTGGTATACCCATTATCTCTCTCTCTCTCTCTCCTCTCTCTCTCAAATAAATATTTTTTTAAAAAAAAACTTCATTTATGGGGGCTGAGCAGATGGCTCAATGGTTAAAGGCATTTGCTTGCAAAGCCTGTTGGATGGGGTTCAACTCCCAAGTCACCCACATAAGCCAAACATAGAAAGTAACACAAGTATCTGGTGTCCATTTCAGCAAGAGGCCCTGTGCTCCCATATACCTATATGTAAAAATAACCATTCTCTTAAAAATATTTCTGTGTGTTCATGCATATACAGCCACAGCATGCAGGTGGAAGTCAGATGACAACCTCAAAGAGTTTGTGCTCCTTCTTACATCTTCATTGAAACAGTGTTTCTTTCATTATTATTATTTTTATTGACAACTTCCATAATTGTAGACAATAACCCATGGTAATTCCCTCCCTCCCCCCACTTTCCCCTTTGCAACTCCGCTCTCCATCATACCCCTTCCCCCTCTCAGTCTCTTATTTTGATGTCATCATCTTGTCCTCCTATTATGATTGCCTCATATAGGTAGTGTCAGGCACTGCGAGGTCATGGGTATCCAGGCCATTTTGTGTCTGGAGGAGCGCATTGTAAGGAGTCTTACCCTTCCTTTGGCTCTTATGTTCTTTCTGCCACCTCTTCCGCAACGGACCCTGAGCCTTGGAAGGTGTAATAGAGATATTTCAGGGCTGAGCACTACTCTGTGAGATAGGATTTTTCAGTGCTACAAATGAACACCAGTCTAGTTAGCCATCAAGGTTTGGACTCTCGTGGCTCCACCTCTCATTGTTAACATCAGAGATGCACATACACTTTAAGTCTGGCTTTACCTGGATGCTAGGGAATCAAACTCAGGCCAACAGGCTTTGGAAGCAATCACCTTTAACTGCTGGGTTCTCTCTCCCACCCTGAAATGTCTCATTTTCAATTGTGGATGTCAATTTCTCTCTTATCAGTTTTGCTCCATACATTTAGAGCTTGGTATTATATGCATAGGTCTTTATGATTGTTACATATTCATAATGAATGGACCTATCATTTAGTAAATTCTTTTATTAGCATTATTTTTGTTCCAAAGTCTACAATTTTTAATCCTCTCACATATGAATATGATGGTGGCAGGGTTATACAGCCCATACATAACACTTTGATTGCATTTTTTAAGTGTGTAAGTAAATAGCATTTCTTTTTAAAGGGCTTAGAATTCACTAGAGATCCTGAGGCTCCCTGAACCTGGATTTTTCTTAGAATTTGTGGAATTTTCTCCATATTTTCTACTTCATATTGCCATTTTTCCTCATTGGCCGTGTGTGTGTGGGTTGTGTTGTGTAGTATGTGGCACGTGCATGCTTGTAGATGTGTGCCCATGCACATGCATGTGAAAGCCAGGGGAGAATGTTGGGTGTCCTATGTCCCTCTTCTGGGCTTTTTTCCCCTTGAGATGGGAGTCTTGTCACTCAACCAGAGTTGCTCATTTTTTCAGTATCACCAGCAAGCCCCAGTGATTATCCACCCCCAACTGAACAAGGGTTATAGCATGTGGCCATGCCCAGTGTCTTTAAAAATGAAGGTGCTGGGACTGAACTCGGGTGGTCTCAGTCTCAGGCCCACATACTTGTGCAGCAAGCACTCATCCTCTGAACCATCTCTCTCCAGCCGTATATTGTCATTCTGTATAATAATTTGTCCATCTATGTTCTAATACTAATTGGCATATAATTACTCATAGTCTTCCTTCATATTTTTTTTCTGTAAAGGCAATATTTGATGTCCAGTCAGTAATTCCATTTTATACTAATTTGAATCTTCTTTTTTCTCCACTAGCCTAGCTGGTAATGGTCAATTTTATTGAGCTTTCAAAAAATCCAAATTTTGTGTTTATTTCTCTATTGTCTTTCTATTCTCTACTTCACTTATTTCAACTTTGCTCTTACTTTGGCTGCTCTGGGGTTTAGGTTCCAGCATTTTCTTTTGTGTATGTGTGTGTATATGTGGTATATGCACGTGTACATCCTATACACAAACATGCAGACAACATAGAAGCTTCAATGTCCTCCTCTATCATTTTCCCATTTTACTTCATTTTTATAAAATATTTTTATTGAGCCGGGCGTGGTGGCACACGCCTTTAATCCCAGCACTCAGGAGGCAGAGGTAGGAGTATCGCCGTTGAGTTCAAGGCCACTCTGAGACTACACAGTGAATTCCAAGTCAGCCTGAAAAACCTTGAAAAGCCAAAAAAAAAAATTTTTTTTCCAGTTATTTGAGAAGTATATGGGCATCCCAGGGCCTCTTGCTGACCTGGAAATCACTATGTTGTACAAAGTCTCACAGTGACCCTCCTAACTCTGCCTCCTTAGTGCTGGGATTAAAGGCATGCACCATCATGGCCAGCTCTTTTCAGTTTTACACAAATGTATCTACAAAGTTATAGTTTAGCATTTTAACTTTTACAGATTGTGTATATATTACACCTGTCAAATTTGTATTTTTAACTGAAAATGAAGGAGCATTTCAGTTTGTTAAGCCAAATCCAGACTGTTTTTATGGTTTTACCGCTGTCACTTTCACTTGTGTTCTGGCCATGGCCGATTCTGCATTGAATGAGGTAATTAGGAGACTACACCCTATAGAGCCTGTTACTTGTTTATGTATGTATTTTCCCAGTACAGCTATTCTGAAATGTATAGTGCTACTGAAATTTGACAGACTAGCTTCTCTCTCCTCCTTCACAGGAGCTAACACTTCATTACAGATCTCTCCATGAAAACAAAGAAGTTAAATTTTATTGCTGCTAGATGCTAAAGAACAAAAACCTTTTCATTGCTTACCTTCCTGGCACAGCCAAGGACAAGCAATGAATATGACCCTTCTCCAACAAATTTTATCACCATTTTAGGAAAACAAAGTACCAAACTTTATTATGTGTAGTTCATTAGTGCACGCACACACACACACACACACACACACACACACACAGGGAGAAAGAGAGGGGAAAGAATTTCCCATTGTAATTCCATTAAATTTCAGCACAATAAAAAGTTCTCATGCCAACACAAGCTTAAGATAAATTTAATTGAAGAAAACCCTTCATTAACAATGAAATTAACAATGCTTGCCACTCTTTAAACATCATATACATTAATATATACTGTGTATTTCAAATCAATGCCACTCAGGCTCAGAAACACAATTATAACAGATTTTATACAAAAAAATATTCCACCATGAAAGTAGATAAACTGCACAAAAACAGTACAAGTATAATGTGCATAGCAAGATAGCTCTCAAAGCATCTATTTATGGCTTTCTTTAAAATAAAACTATTAGGGGAATGGGCCCAGTTAGGACCTACTGTTTCAGTTGATATATGTAAACTGTTTCACATCTTGTTTAGGCACTTGCTAACAATAGTGTTTAATCCCTGAAAAATCAAGTTATCAAAAAAAAAAAAAAATCTACCTAAGAAATTAAAAAAAAACAATAAAACAAAATAGGTACAGTATTACATATTCCTTTTAAATTAAACAACCACTTTTATTAGTGCATGCACAGAACTGAAAAGAAAATAAATTTTTATGTCAAAAACTTTCTGTGCAAAATTTACATAACCAAGTATAAAAATATGTACAGATTTATTATGTACAAAAAAGCCCTGAAGTTTTTATCCAATCAATAAAAATGCCAGTAACATTTATAGTAACAAAAAAAGCATATAGTACTTAATTTTTTTTCAAGAACTCCATTATACAATAATGCAAAAAAAATTGATAGAAATTTACATGGTGCAGTTTAAACCTGATGCTTCTATTTCAAAATGTTGGGCATGTTCCTTAGATTTATCCCAGTTTGGTTTACTGTCACTAAGTCTACTGCTTCCACATTTTCAAACACCAACAATCACAGGTCTGTTTTGGGTTGTCAGTCATCCTGAAAAGCTGCTACAACAAAAATTGTCCCAACTTGGACATGTTTAGGTAATACAGGAATTAGACAGACAAAAATATGATCTGGTTTACTAATCTTGCTTCAAAATATTATCTCTGTAAAAATGTTCAAGAAAAGCCATTCCCTTTGAAGTGTTCTCATTTTGAAGGAATAGTAACCACAGGGAAAAATAAGTCATTTGGTTATGGACAACTTTTATCAGAAAAGCATAATTCTGTGCAAAGGGATCACTGGAGAATGTAACCAAACTCAGAAAAAGTATTGAAATTCAGCTGGATTTTAAACAAAGTTTAATTCTTCTCTTGAGGCTGTCTCATTTATACCAATGCTTGAGATGGCCAAAACCATCATGGGAAAGTGTTCCAATCTCTGATATGGCAGAGTAACAACAGGAAACAAGATTAACATGGCCCAAACTCCAAGTATTGGTAAAGGTTTCAACATAGTTGAGTTAAATGTAGTTTCAAAGGAACCAATCTTTCAAATGAACTGTAGTTAACAGATGTAAAGTAACTTCTTTACCCAAGCTCAAATCTCTCTTCACGTGATGAGAAACTCATTCAGATTGATTGTGAAAAAGCTCTCCAGGTTCAGAGAAGCTGTATTTGTAAGATTCATAAGGCTGGTGGAAGAAGGAATGGGAGTATCCACCACTTTTCCCTCTACTCAGACTCTAAAGAACTATATTGGTAAACTGTTGTATCAAAATTTTCTTTAGCCCTAACTTCCCACAAACTTATCTTTAAAAAAAAAAGAAAAGAAAAAGAAATAAATCAATCTGTGTTGATTAGTTTCTTTCAAAACTTACACAGTTTTGGGATTTTCAAGTACAACAAAGCTTTTGTTGTTCCATGTAAATATAACCAACATTTAATGCTTAATTTTAGAACTATACTGAAGAAAATATCTTCATTAAAGTAATTCAAACTACCATTTTCTTCTAAGGTAATGTTACTTTACCTTGGTAATTAATAGTAAATTACAGTAACATATTCCAATCCCGAGTAGATTCCACTAAATGTCTCTGGCCATGACCAGCCCATGCATCCTGATTGTCAAATACTCTACCACAAAACCAGCAGTTAAATTTAGCTTTCAGAACATCTTCAGAGGTAGTTTTTACAATCTGATAATTATTTTTGCTAGTCTTTTTCAGTGTTAATTTTAGCACAAACCTTTCTTTCACAGAGTTAACAGGTTGAATTGTTTTGTATCTCTTAGAAATAATATTGTAAGTTGTTTCAGAAGTGTTATAATGAACTGGTTTCAGTAAAGCACTGATAGTTCTTTTTGACAATGCAACCTTAAGCACATTTCCATTAAATTTTGCAATCGTTTTCATTACATTCTCTACTTCTGGAGAATCTGCGTCAGGATGGTTCAAAACCACAACCGGTTGATTCCTCCTAGGACATTTCACAAGCTGTCTGGAACTAAAAGGGAAAAGGCGCAAAGTTCTAACTGAACTCTTTGAAAGCCTAGGTCTGCAAAGTCCTAAGGTTTCCTGAACATCTTCAGCTTTAGCCTTTTCTTTACACTTTCTACGTGATGTTGATTTTTTTCTTGGAGGTTCTTGGTAAGTATCACTACACTTTCGTTTACAGCTTCTGTTTCTGGATAGAAAGCCAGTTTCAGCATCCATACTTGCTATACGAGTTTTAATTTTTGAATACTTGTTTATGTTTGTCTTTTTTCTATTGACACTTTCCTCAGCAGAACAATTTGTCTCACACCTTAATACTATGGCCTCTGGTTGGTCACTGATACACACTGGTTGCTCAGAGGACTCTTGGCATGTTGCAGCAGAAGTAAGAACGACTTCATTTGCTGGCGTCACATCATCTGATACATATGGTAAGGCATCTCTAGATGATTCTGGCTCTTCCTGCTCTCCTAGTGTAGTCTCATCAGATGGTACATTCTCATTCTGTAATGATGCAGAATTGCTAACTGGAAGATTAGCAGCAGCAGTCACACTTAAAATAGGATTGACGATTTTCAGCACTATTTTTTGTGGTGTTCCTTCAGTTATCTTTGGCTGAATATTTTGATAAGTAGTATTTTGGACTAACTTAGGCTTAAGCAGTTCAGTGTTATTTGGCATCACACACTTTAAAAAAACAGCTTGTTTGCCATCAGGCAAGATGGTATAAAGAGATGGTTTTGGGAAATTTTCATTCTGCTTACCTGAATCCAAGATACTCATCTTGGGGCCCTGCTGCTCAGACGACACATTAGGAAAAGGAACAGTTTTCACTGAAGAACTTGCTAGTGTTTTAATAACATAAGGATTTTTTAATGGCAACATATTTTCCAAGTTACTTTTCATGCTCAAACAACTACCAATGCTGGAACAAACTGCAGGTGTAAGACAATTACTGTTATGTTCTACCTTTAAAAAAGGTGTTTTGCAAGGTTCCTTACTCATACTTCCATAAGTGTGAGCATTCTCAGTTTTCACAGTGGAAACACCTTCAGCTTTTCCATTATTAAATGTCAAAATCATCCCAGGTTTCTTGTTTACAAGTAAAGAAGTAGGGACACCTTGGGTATTAACAAATGGAAGTGTTTGTCCTGAAAAAACATGAAATCCAGACTTGTTAGCAACATGCAGTGGTATAAAAACACTTCTTGGAGTTTGAACATACACAGGGTTTTTCTGTTCTGGAGTTACAAGTGGACTCTGTATATATATAGAGCCTGAACTTTGTGTGGTGGTACGTAGTTTGTCTTTGACAAGCTGCTGAGTAATTATTGCATCTGACTGAGTCTTAAGTAATGTGACAACATCTGGAATTTTAGATGTCATCTCTGACTCTCTCACATCTTGTGATATTGGTAGCCCTTGTTTTTCTCTTCCATTATATTTTAAATTCAGATCACTTGTAGGCACATTAGCACCCACACTACCAGATACAACTGGAAAGATGCTTTGAACTTTAGAGTCTTTTGATGATTCTATCATGCTTTCTTCCTCAGCTTTTTGAAATGACTGGCCATAATTAAATGACAGGTTTTTATTTGGAATGTTCCTGGAGTCTTCCTTTAAATCAGATTTAGGTTTTAATAGGTCTTGAAGTAATTGGTTTACTTCAGGTGGCAAAAATTCTGATGCCTGTTTGCTCTGGAGAGAGAAAACAGATGTGATTCTAGGCATCATAGGTGAACCAGTGTTAGAAACGTCATCCCATTTGGATTCTTCAGCCACACACTCTAAACTTTGGTTTTCATTAATACACAAGTTTCGTCCACCAATGGTTTGTTTTTCTTCTCTAACACATTGTTCTTTCGTTTCAGCCTTCATTTTTAAACTTCCATCATCATTTAAAGGGTTACCAGATGCTAACAAGCCATCTGAGTTTGAACTCTCCTTTCTCACTAGTGATAAGACTGCATCATTACCTGGCTGTTGGACCCCTATTTTGCTTGAAGATTCTCTCTGAAGATTTTCACACACTGCTATTTTTGAAAACCTATGACGCTTACTATTCACTGAGTAATTATGAAAAGGTAATGACCCAACTTGATTGGAGGATTCAATATGGCTGGTGGATTCATCATGGTAAGAAGAATCAACAGGTAACTCAGAGTTGACATAATTCATGCAATAGTTATGCATATTGCTATGGTTGTATGCGTTTGGCTTGGTGGTAAGGTTGACTTTATCTGGACTTTTAATTGTGATACCTAATACCTCTGGATGACGTTGAGTGGCATAATTTTCCCGTAAATTAACATTAACTCTTGCTTCAACTTCTGTGGCGTTTGCTGATGCAATAACAGATTCTGACACTGTTGGCAAAGAAGATAAACTTTTACTGTGATCTACAGTTTGAAGCATATTATTCCTTTCAGGTATCAAAGCCTTTTTTTTTCCAGAAATTACTTTCCCGGAAAGTGTAGATGAACATGAGAATGGAGCTGCTTTCATATAAACTGTATCGCTTACCTCAGTTGTTACTCCAGGCAAAAATCCAGTCGTGTCCGAAGTCTGGGGTTGCAAATTAGCAGTATTATCCATTGCCGCATCTGGCTGTGAGGCTGGTGAGGATAAATTCTGTTTATTGGCAGGCAACAATTTTATTACAATATGTTGTTTTCCATCCACCATCTTGAAGCCCATAAATTTAGCACTGTAGTTAGCAGGTATTGTTATCATATTGTTTTTCACCAATAACACTGTAGTTCCTGGTAGCACAGCACTCTTCAAGGAACCTGAAGTAGGTACTGACCCCTCATCAGCTCTATTATATTGCCCAGTGGACAACAGAGTTGACTTCCCTGACTCTCTAGACTTATCACTAATCTCACAATGTAGTCTTTCACCTTTTTCTTCATGTAAATGCTCTTGACCAAGATGACTCTGGTCTTCAGATTTAGTCTGTGTGTTCTTCACACTATTAAGCACTTGAGTGTTTTTTTCTATACTTGTGTCACTCCCATTGGTAATTTTCTTACGTTTCCAGAATGTCTTTGATGGACCTATTTTGTATCTTTTAAGTATTAGCTTAAGTCCTGAAGTCTTTGCCACTCTTTTATCATAATTGTCTTTTTCCAGTTTTTCTTTTGCGTACAAGTGTTCTTTGTGCAAAGTTATAACATGTCTTACAAGCTGGTCTTTATGAATGGCACCATAGCTACAATATTGACAATTGAATGGAAGAGTACCAGAATGAACATGAAGGTGCTTTTGTAGCTCTACTTTGGTTGAACACAAGTGATGACATTTACCACATTTATAATGAGTTTCTTTATGTCTATAAATATGCTGAACAATTGTGCCAACATCCTGGGTGAAGAATCCACACTCTTCACATTGAAAATTACCATTAACACTATGATTAGACATGAAATGTCTTGTCAAGCCTAATAAAGTATACCTATGCTTACTGTTACAAATGTCACAGTTTACTAAAGTGCTTTTATGGGTCTGTCGGTGCTGTTTAAATATCTGGAAGTTATTTGCTGAAAAATCACACATTTCACAAGGGAAAGAAGGTAATTCACCATGGTGCCACATTTGGAAGTGTTTCTGCAAATCATTTGGGCTATACTGAGTACTGTCTTGGCATTTTGAACAACTAAAGTTGAGTACTTTTGCAGACATGTTTATACCCTCTTCTTCAGCTCGCTCAGACTTACAAAGCAATACACACTCCTCTGCACAGCTTACAGTCTTTATACTGATAGACTTCCTTGCAGTCTGTGGTTTACTCTGAAATAGTTTTCTGTATTTTTCAACTTCATGCTTCATTAGGACTTCATTTGGAATATGTATTTTTGGCAAACTGATTTTCACATTTTTAAACTCGTAATGAAAACTAGTTTCTAAAATTTTTGGTTTAGGTACTGATCTGATAGTATCAGCTATCTCATTTTTTACATTATATTCTTTTCTCAAAGAGGTTTGTTTTTCATCACAAAATAACTGTTTCTGTTCAAATGGCATGATTTAACTTTTTAAAAAATCCAGTTTCTTTTGTTCTTAAAACTCTTGAAGTCATTTGTGATTTAAACACAAAACAATACTGTGCTGAAACATCTTCAAAATAACCAGGATTTTTTTTCACATCAACTCACCTAAAATTAAACAAAGAATTGAAATTTTCATCACATAATTAGAAATAAATTTCATAATTTTATGTTCATGTTGGCACAAACTAGAAGTGCTAATTGAACACAAGTATTAGAAACACTAGACAAAAGACCTGGTATACTAAGAAAAGCAAGGCTTAAGGGAGCCTTTATATAAGAACACATTGCATCTAATGTATAGCATACCGAACAGCATGGGAATAGCTTGTCTATTTTATGTAGCTATTATCAGAGACTTGTAATTTGCTTTCAAATTTCAACTTTGTCTGAACAGTCTATTTGGTCTTCAACTACATTCAACCTGAAAGCATGTACAAGTAATGATACCTGATAGCAACATATGAGAGCTGCCACCTGTGATCATAGAAAGTACTGCATGTTGTAAACATTTAGATAACATAAAAAGATGAAAGAAAGCCAGGCATAGTGACGCACACCTTTAATCCCAGCACTCAGGAGGCAGAGGTAGGAGGATCATCATGAGTTCAGGCCATCCTGAGATTACATAGTGAATTTCAGGTCAGCCTGGACTAGAGTGAAACCCTACCTTGAAAAGCAAAACAAACAAACAAACAAAAAGGAAAGAAAAGAAAATTTATCCTAATTTTAAATCCTCCAACTTATTAAGCTTTTTGATATTGTCCAATTTATACACCTCCCAACAAGGACTATTGATTTAAAATGTGCTATTAA
Source organism: Dipus sagitta (assembly GCA_036346955.1). NCBI lineage: Eukaryota > Metazoa > Chordata > Mammalia > Rodentia > Dipodidae > Dipus > Dipus sagitta. Next base: position 40,450,499 of record CM070770.1, read on the forward strand.
AACTACTGTTTTATTAACTTGTAAGACTTGGTTAACATCTTAAGTCACTGAAATAAAACAGCTTTGTGAAATTATTAAAATAATCTAGAAAGTTTACTAAATCAAAACAGCAAATTAAGCCAGGTATGCTGGTGCACGCTTTTAATCCCAGAATTTGGGAGGTAGAGATAGGAGGATCTCCATGAGTTCAAGGCCAGCCTGGGACAACAGAGTGAGTTCGAGGTCAGCCTGGGCCAGAGTGAGAACCTATCTCAAAATAAATAAATAAATAAAGATGGCAAGTTAGGCCATGATTCCCTCAACTGCCTGCTGAAATAACAAAAAAAAAAAAAAAAATTTACAGGCAATCCTAAAAAATGTCTAAGAACTAGAAAAAAGGTCCCATAAGCCTATTAGGTTTGATAGAAAATAGCCTGGAGAGAAGAATGCAAACAAATGCTGACCTTATGAACTACCACCATTTTTAAAATTTTGACCCTATGATGCCCAAGCTGGCCTCAAGCTCCAGGGGTCAAGCAATTTTCAGACCTGTCACCCATGTAGGCACGCAAAGGCCTGGACATTACGCCTACCAAACCACCACCATTTTTATTTATTTGTTTGTTTGTTTGTTTTTCTTTTTTGAGGCAGGGTCTCACTCTAGGTCAGGCTGACCTGGAATTCACTATGTAGTCTCAGGGCAGCCTCAAACTCACAGCAATCGTCCTACCTCTGCTTTCCAAGTGCTGGGACTGAGTGTGTACCACCACACCCAGCTTCAACCACCATTTAAAGAGGAAGTCTATTGGGGAACATTCATCCAGCCAGTATTTATCTGTTACATACTAAATAAGTAAGTAAATGAAAAAAATCAGTCTCCTTTTTCCATTAAACATACCTTGGGAGAGATGAGGCTTGAATGAAAGATCGGGCTGGAGCTCTTTGGTTGACACACAGCTCAGACTGACATATAAGAAAAGAATGAATCCAGTTTTCAGCTCAGTCCAGAGGCCAGGAAGAACAGAGTTGCTTGAATTAGCTACCAGAAGAGATGTAAAAATAAAATTATTTCTGAACAAAAACTAACCTTTGTACACTAACAGCTATCTTCATCTGCCTAACATCTATACTCTTATAACATCCACACTATGAGAAAAAAAAAAATTAACTCCTAAGTTTCCTCTCTCCTATTTAAAAAAAAAATGAAAATCTTGTTTAATTCTCTATTTTTTTGTTTTATTTTGTTTTGTCTTGCAAGGTAGGGTTTCACTCTAGTCCAGGCTGACCTGGAATTCACTATGAGTCTCAGGTGGCCTCAACCTCAGGGTGAACCTCCTACCTCTCCCTCCAAGTGCTGGGATTAAAGGCATGCGCCACCACACGCGGCTTTAATTCTCTATTTTTTTCCTGTCTTTCTTCCATTCCTGATCCCCCTTTATGGCTTATTTTCATCTTAACTAATTGATACCACTTAATAAACAGAGGAGATAAGAGAGATAGCTCACATGACAGTGTTTGCTACACATGCTTGAGGACCTGAGTTCATATCCCAAGCACACGTGTAAAAAAATGAATGGCACCTGCCCAATCCCAGTATTGGGTCAGAAAAGGAGGAAGGATCCCTGGGACTTTCTGGCCAGCTAATCTAGCCACCCTGGTAAGTTCCAGGTTCAGTCAAGACCTCAGAAAAATTAAAGTGGACAATGATTGAGGAAGACACCCACCATCAACCTTTGGCTTCCACATGTATATACATACACATGCATACTCACATGTACACACATGAATAAAATACATTAATGCATATACCAAAAAAAAGGCAGAAAAATTACTACATGTGAGAGCTCAAAAGATATTTGGAGTCAGGCATGGTGGCACATGCCTTTCATCCCAGTACTCAAGAGGCCAAGGACTGTTGTTGAGTTTGAAGCCAGCCTGGACTACAATGAGACCTTGCCTCAATTTTTTTTTTTTTTGAGGGGACAGAGAAACCATTTTCACTCATCAGTAGAAAAATTTTAATTATAAAAGTGTTACTGTGGTGGAGGGGGGAAATCAAGCAATACAATATTATCCTCCCTCACCTTACTTTAGGGGCAAGTATATATTCCAAGATCCCCAAGCAGATGGCCTGAAACCAATTGCTTGTATATGCAATGCTATTTTCTTGTCTATATCTATGATAAAGTTCAACTTACAAATTATATGGTAAATTGATAGAAAGTATTTACCCCAAACTTTTCCCCATGAACACAGATTATCTAGTATATTCTCTGAATCTCTGTATGTCTAAAATGGTTTTTCCTTCACATCAGAGTTATACTGGATATAGAGTTAATTCTTGGGTTAATCCTTTTCCCTTAAAACTAATTTTTGTTTGTTCTGTGGTCTCTTAGATTATAATTGTGAATGAAATATCTCATGAGTATTGCTATCTGAGTAAAGATAATGCTAATAAAAGTTCTGAAACCATATTAGATAACTCGACGTTTTTGGACAGCATCCCATCTATGTTTTAAACCTAAAACTTTTACAAGTAAGACATGAACCTGAACTCCACATCTCCTTTTATCCCCTTTCCAGGATGCCTCCTATGCTAAAACAGTGAATTGGTGACCTCAAATATGATCAGCAGATGAATCTAGTGTGTTACCAGGCCATGCAAAGATACATGCATATAGAAACTGAATGCCTAGGGAGCTGGGAAAATGAGCCTGTTGGCCTGGGTTTGATTCCCCAGCACTCACACAAAACCAGACACAAAGTAGTGCATATATCTGGATTTCATTTGCAACAACAAGACACTCTGGCACACTGCACATATCTGTTTGTGTGCGCGCACACACACACACACACACATCTTTGTAAAAGAAAGCAGTTTCTAAAGAACTACACACATACCCCAACACACACATACTCCACACACACCAAAAGGGGGGGAGCATATTAAAAACGGGGCACAGTAAAATGTGCTTACAGCCCAAACTACTGAGGAAACAGAGGCAGGAGGCACATGCGCCTGGAGTTTCATTTGCAGTGGCTGAAGACCCTGGCACACCCATTCTCTCTGTCTGTCTCTCCTATCTCCCTCTGCTTGCAAATAAATAAATAAAAATATTTTTAAAAAACAGGTTAAGAAAATCAGAATACTATAGTAAAAATCAAAATAAAGTAAACCTGGGTGTAGTTATGCACACCTGTAAATCCAGCATAAGGAGACAAAGTCCAGAGGATCAGGAGTTCAAGGTAATCTTCAGCTATATATAGTTCAATGCCAGCCTGGTCAACTCAGTTAAGACCTTGTCTCAAAATACAGTATTAAAATAAAGTGAGGATCCAGGAAAGCAGCAGTGTTAACAAGTTGGGAATTGGAAAATGAAACACAGTGAGAAATGCCATAGCAAAATGCCATGCAAGACTCAGCAGCAAACAACCTGACGTGATGCTCACCCAAGTCCAATAGTGGCACACAGCCATGGTGGGTAACCAACTGCTCTTGAACTGGCAAATGGATCGCCTCAGTAGTATGGAACCCATAGCTAGTTCTGGGAAACAAGTCAGAACCGTATCCAAAAAACAAGCCTGCTCTCCATTATCAAGCTCCCACCAATCATGTGCTACACCTATTAAATTTAAGAGGGCCTACACCTATTAAATTTTCTCTAAAATATTAATGGTTATCCCATTTATCTGGTGCTGACTTCACTCTCTGTTGGAGAATTTGCTTCTTTCTTTCAGAGGGACATAGATCCTGAGGATAGAATCAGCTCATTGCACCTCACCAGGGCCCCAGCTGAAACCATAAAGTAATTGGGGAAATGAACAAGAGTGCTGCTTTCTTGGTGAGCCTGGTACTAGCAAGGGTGGAGGACATAGACACGAGAACACTCAACTCCTACCAAACCAGATATCCAGAGACACAGAGGCTTCCAAGACCTCATCACTGAAGCACACCTAATATGAACCCAACATAGCTCAGGAAAGTTCGCAGAAGAGGGAGCAGAAAGATCGTTAGAGTCACACGTTGGGACATTATGCACAGAAACATTGCCTCTTACCCATAACTGATGGCTACCTCCACACAATGCACAACCCACATTCCAGAACAAGGAAGGTCCATGCAGAGGGGGGAGGAAGCTAATGATGGTACCAACATGGCTGCATGGCTATGTACACACTGTGTACATAACTAATATCATATATATATGTGTGTGTGTATATATATATATCAAGAAAGGATAAGGAAGATTATTCAAGTGAATCAAAAGTGACCATTCTTGGACAGGTATGTTTGCTTTCTACAACAGACTAAAAAGCAAAACTTCTATAGAGCCTGAAAAGAAGAACTCATGTGTTAGTGCATTTTAGCTGTTTAAACACTCAGCAAAAAAAAAAAAAAAAAAAAAAAAAAAAAACTCCAGTTTTAGCTTAGCCAGATTTGTAACTCTTTAACTTGTCACATTACACAGATAGGAAAACCAATATAGCTATGATTTTAATAACTACTGCATTTCTGAGAGTCACTCAATTCTTTTTTTTCTGAATTTTTTTCTGTAGATATTACTAAGTACAAGACAGACATATGAATGCATACTTTGGTTTTCAAAGAAGTGACAAGAAAAACTGAAAACGTATGATTTTGCCTAAGAATCATCTAGAAAAACAACAAAAGCAAGCAAACAAAACAAACGAAGACTGTAACTATCAAAGTCAAATCTGTATTAAAACACCTGAGGCTTTTTTTTCTCCTTTTTGGTTTTTCGAGCTAGGGTCTCACTCTGGTCCAGGCTGACCTGGAATTAACTATGTAGTCTCAGGGTGGCCTCAAACTCATGGTGATCCTCCTACCTCTGCCTCCCCAGTGCTGGGATTAAAGGCGTGCGTCACCACGCCTGTCCAGAGGCTTGCTTTTTTGTAGTTGCCTTAAATTTTTAAAAAGTGTCACTCAAGGTTCTAATATCTATTGTATTCTGACCAAATAAAAAGAAAGGTTTTGAACAAGTGAAAAACAACCAACCAAAGACTGCACGCGTCAAATCAATGTGGACTAGTAAGTAATTTAAAGAAAACAGGGGCCCCAGTTCCCGGATCCCCTACTCCAGAGGGTGCATGAGCAGAAATCTGTTCTTTTTCAGAAGGTAGTGAGACCTGAGAAGATAAACTACCCCTTGCACTTCAACTAAGCCACAGCTGAAACCACAGATGATTGGAGAAAAGAACAAGAATGCTACTTCCATGCTGAACCTGATAATCAGTGCCAGGGTGAAGGAGACAGACCCTGAGGATACTCAACACCTACCAATGCAAAGATCCAGAGGCTCCCAAGAGCTCCTCACTGAAGTAGACATAAAACTCACCCACTATGGGTCAGGGAATTTTGCAGAAGAGGGGCAGAAAGATTGTAAGAGCCATAGGTTGAGACATCATGCCCAGAGACATTCCCCACCCCCAAAATTAACTGTTTATGAAATGATCTAGTAAAAATGAAAAAAAAAAATAAGAGGAAAGAAAGGTAGCAGCAGTACCTTTTAGTAGCTAAGAAGGAAAGATTAAATTGGAGATAAGAACACAGAACTACAAGGAAAGAAAAAGAAGCTAGTAGGTGGGCATATCTAACTGTTAAGAGTTTATACAATACAATACTTCAGTAAGTTTAAGCCCAAAGATTGGCAAACCCAACCTGTAGGTCAAATGTGCCCCACTGCCTATTTTATAAATTAAATTTCATTGAAACACACAGCCACATTCATTCTTCTACATATTGTCTATGAGCACTCTATTACAATGGTAGCTAATAGCTGTAACATAATCTGTATAGTCCACAAAACCTAAAATATTTACTATCTGATCATTTACAGAAGCAGCTTACCAACCCTGTATGATAGGACACTGCAACTATTACTCTCTTGAATTTGAGTCAGATAATTTGGCTGAGGAAAGATGTGAACCCAGCCAACGGGAACATCGAATGAGCATGTGATACAACACTAGCCTCTCTACATCATTCCTAGTACCCAGCTCAAGATGATTACTACTAGTAGTCAATTAATTTTATTCATTTTATCTAAAAAAATTTTAGCTATTGCTACATCAGTTTCAAACTGGCTGTATCTCTAGCTTTGTCTGCTACTAAGATTTCCCCAAAAGGATTAAGAAATGTATGTATATATGAAACAATAGCATTCCAAGTTACTGTTTTGGGTTTTTGTTTTTTTAACATATTCCTTATTTATTTAAGAGAAAGTGTACGGGTGTGCCAGGATTTCTTGCCACTGCAAATAACTCTGGATGCATGTAGCATGTGCATCTGGCTTTATGAGGGTCCTGGAGAATCAAACCCAAGGCCACTAGGCCTTACAAACAAGCACCTATAACCAATGAGCAATCTCACCAGCCCATTAGTTTTATTTATTAATAACTTATTTAATTATTGAGATCTGGGTATTAACCCTTAGGTCCTATACATGCTAAGCAAGCACTTAAATACAGAGCTATATCCCCCACTCAGTTACTATTTTTTAGTATTCAAGACAGTCAGATAAACATTAACAAGACTTCTGACAATGAACAATTTCACATCATATTTTAGTATCAATAAAAGGGTATTTATATTAAATGAAACGTTAACACTTTTAGCCACAGAACCCTCCAACTTTGTAGAAACAAAATTTCCACACGTCTTGTATATGGGTTTACTTAAAATAGCCACTCTTTTTTTCTACTTGCCTCTTATTCCTAAGAAACACGTATTGTTACAAACAAATGTCCACCCTATCTTGAATCAGCTCACATTTTCTAACTGTACAGTTTCTTCAAATATTCTGTGCTTTCAAAATCCCAAAATTATATGCTCTGCAGAGATAGGTCAGCAGTTAAAGGCACTAGCTTGGGAAGGCTGATGGCCTGGGTTTGGTTCCTCAGTACCTATGTAAAGCCAGATTCACATGGTAGTGCATGAATCTGGGATTCATTTGCTGTGGCAAGAGGCCCTGGTGCTCGCTCTCTAGCTCTCACTCTCTCTCTGTCTCCCTCCTTGCAAATCCTAAGTAAAAATCTATGTGGTACCTTTTTCAGAAAATTTTCCTAAAGAAGCCAATCCTGGTTTTGTCCTATCATTACTCAGACTTAGGTAATTGTATATTCTTTTATCTGCTGGGTTCTTTTATTGACATTTTAAAAAAATTTATTTGCAAGCAGAGAGGGAGAGAGTAAAAGAGAGAATAAGTGCGGATAAGCAGGCCAGCGCCTCTTACTTCTGAGAGCAAATTGCAGATGCATGTGCCAGCAGATTTTGCCTGGGAATTGAACCTGGGACAGCAGGTTTTGCCTTAAACTACCAAGCCATCTCCCCCAGTCCAATTTATCTGCATTTTGTCTGTTATTAATGAGCCACTCAAAAAGGGTAAGAAAGAAACAGACTAACATTCCAAGTAAGTTACTATTTTTCCTAATATATTTGCTTTTTTACCAAGATACTAGAGATTTACCCTATGGTCTCATATATGCTACAGAAGCACTCAATCACTGAGCCATAATGCCAACCCTCTGAGTAGTTATTTCTTATACATCAGTCTGGATTCTATAAACACTATGGACTTTGAAGGCTAGGAGTTCCAAGAACATATTTTATTCTTATCTATTACTCAAATGTTAAGCACAGCACTGATTACTTACTCTCAACACATGCTTGATGATCTATGTAGATGAAATATGTACTACTTTTTGTTTATTTATTTTGTTTGAGAGAGAGCAAAAGAATGAGTATGGGCACCTGAGGGCTTCCCATCACTGCAAATGAACTCCAGGTGCATGCACCACTTAGTGCATCTGGCTTTACATGGGTATTGGGTAACTGAACTCAGGGCTTTGTAAGACAAGCACCTTACCCACTGAGCCATCTTTCCAACCCAGTATGTACTATATTAAAGTTTACCTTTCATTTGTGTGGTAGACAAATGTAGCTATGTTGAATAAAGAATACATGTATGAATGAATAAATAAAAAGCATCTTTTCTAAGTCAATGATTAACTTCAAACACTATATCTTAAATTGATAAAGACTATGTAACTGACATAGCACTTTCTACCACAACTCAAAGCAAACCAATTCATACATGAAACATCAGATCAAGAACTGTAAACTACAAGCTAGCTTACAGAATAAAAACCGTACTCCATACCATGTTCTGCAAGATTGAAACAACAACTCTATCACCATCCCCCTCTTTTTTCTCTATATGGCTTCAATTTCAACCCCATTAACATATGGGAAAGAGTATTACTAGACCCCATCCAGATTAATAGCTTCAGATAAATTGGAGCATTTTTCTTGTAGCATTCACAATTGAAATTCAAATTCACAATTTTAAATTCTGATGGGTTCTGCTTCAGAAACAGACAATGTTGCAGTAGGGATGATCAAGTGTATGTTGTAATATTTACTGATAGCTCATCAATAGGGAGAGGTTGTTTCCTCAAAGGTTGTTACTGAGTTGACAAAATTAACATATATGCCTTCTATCAGGCACAACCATCTACAACCCAATCCTAAACTATAAAGCCCATATATATTTATAGAAAGTTAAATAATTTCAAAGTTAGTAAAATTATCATATATATCATATATATGTGGTTTTTAGCTACTACTATTTCTTGAAATGAGACCTCATGAACCTCACTTACTTCTAAAGCTTCAAAACACACACACTTCCATTCCATTATTCTGGCACTTATTTACATAACAATCACAACAAAATTTTCTCACTTTCAAACCTGGAATAACCTCGAATTCATTTTAGTTCATCATACTACAGTCTCTTTTAAATATTTCTTATTTATTTGAGAGACAGAGAAGATGGGCGCACACGGGTTTAGCCACTGCAAACCAACTCCAGACACCACCTTTTGCATCTGGCTTTACACAGGTACTACAGAACTGAATGTGGGTCCTTTAGCTTTGTGGGTTAAGTACCTAACTGCTAAGCCATCTTTCCAGGCCCCTACAGTCTCTTACTTCACAGGAAGTTTTCACTTTTTCAAAATAGTTTGGATAAAACAAGGTTTAAACTACTGACACAGCATTATTTGAGATACAATGGAGATAGAGAATGGCCATGGTCAGGGCCTCCAGCCACTGCAAACGAACTCCTGAAACATTAGCCTCCTTGTACACTTGGCATTACATGGGTACTGGGGAATGGAACTCGGGTCCTTAGGCTTTGCAGGCAAGTGATAAGCCAGCTCTCCAACCCCAACATTATTTTACCTAAGGACTAACACAGAGTCCATGGGAAGCTCTTGCTAAGTGGTCAAGCAAATGTTATGTAGAAAGAAGTTACTCAAGTAGCTAACATAAATGATAACCTGACACCTCAACTGGACTTTGTTGTACCATACTCAATCACTGCCAGTCTCTGACTAAATTTTTAAAAAAGTGCCTATGAAAGTTGGCTCTAAAAAGAAAGCTATTATTAATAAAGTTCACAGAACATGGTTACAAATACAAGAGTATAATGTAAGGCGGTCTAGCTAACTTCAGATATTTTGATGTATACTAAATATTTTTAGTGATTTCATATAAGATATTGAAGTATTTAAAATTTGGGGATTTCAACGATTCCCAAGACCTATCTAACTTAAAGAACAAGTGTGACAAACATTGTTGTGTCAAGGGTCAATAAACCATGTTTTTGTACAAAGGTACAGTATTTTCCACAGCTTTCCTTATAGTACCATGGATTTTTATTATTTTTTTTGACAAGGGTTGTTGGCCTTTTCATTATCCACACCAAGATACTGAGATGATTATCTCCGGGAAATAGCCATAGTACGATAGATAGTTAATGACTCCCAAGACTCTTTTCTAACTCATAAAATAAATGCCATTAACCATAATGTAAATTGATATTAGCTTTTCTTTAAGCACATTCTCCTGGCCACATACAACTTTGAAAACTGTTCCTGTCATATTTATCACTATTATTCATTAGCCTGAAGCCCTTAAGCTACCTCTATTTAGGACAACACAGTTAAAAATCACATTTAGAACTCTAATAAAATGTTAAATGAGAGGCTGGGAAGATGGCTGTGAGAGTAAAGACCTGAGTTTGGATACCCAGAACTCCCATAAAATGCTGGACATGGTGGTGTATACCTCTAATACCAGCACTGGGGAGGCAGAGTCAGGGAATCTCTAGGGCTTACTGACTAGTTAGTCTAGCCAAACTCATGAGATCTGGATTTAGAAACAGATCTTGTCTCAAAAAGTACAGACAAGAGGGCTGGAGAGAGAGAGAGAGCTTAGCAGTTAAGGCGCATGCCTGCAAAGCCTAGGACACCAGTTCCTAGGTCCCACTTAAGCCAGATGCACATGGTGGTGCATGCATCTGGAGTTCATTTGCAGTGGCTAGAGGCCCTTACGTGCCCATTCTCACTCTCTCTCCCTCTAATAAGTAAATAAAATCTTTTAAAGGGGAGGCTAGAGAGATGTCTAAGTGGTTAAGGCACTTCTCTGTGAAGCCTAAGGCCCCAAGTTCAATTCCCCAGTACCCACAGATGCACAAGGTGGCGCATGAGTCTGGAATTTGTTTGCAGCAGCTGAAGGCCTGGCCCACCCGTTCTCTCTTATCTGCCTCTTCCTCCCTTTCTCTCTCACATGACTAAATAAAATGTTAAAAGAAAAAAAAAACTTTAAAAAAAAAGTACAGAGAAGAGCAATTAATGAAGATGTCGGATATCCACCTCTGGACTACACATGCACACACATGCTCATACATATAGGAACAAGCATAAGCACACACACACCAAACAAACACAAAATATTAAATTAAGTTAAATTAACTATAAAAACAAACTATTTTTTGGTTTAAAGTATTAAAATGAAAACCCACGTGTAATTTACTTTATTTTGGCTGAATATAAAATTTCAAGATAACTGAAAAACTTCAGGCATATATAATGATCTGGCTTATCTAATCCAATATTAAAACACATGAACTTACTACCTAATATACTCTAGTATGATCCATTTCATACCTCTTTGAGGAACAAAAGGCACACAATTTAATGCTTGGTCAATGTCATAATCAGGAACAGTGATCAAAAGAGATGGTATCTGGAAATTAAAAAAAAAAAAAAAACAAGATTTAAACTTTTTTATTTTTTTCTTTATTTCAAGGCAGGGTCTCACTAGCCCAGGCTGACCTGATGTAGCCCCAGGCCAGGTCTGAACTCATAGCAATTCTCCTACCTCATCCTCCAGAGTGTTGGAACTAAAGGCATGCATGCATCACCATGCCCAGCAAGATTTTAAATATTGTTTTGGGGGCTTTTTTTTTTCAAGGTAGGGTCTCACTCTAGCCCAGGCTGACCTGGAATTCACTCTGTATTCTCAGGGTGGCCTTGAACTCACAGTGATCCTCCTACCTCTGCCTCCCAAGTGCTGGGATTAAAGGCGTGTGCCACCATACCAGGCTAAGATTTTAAAATCTTAAATGAAAACACTGTTAGTAAAATGTTTCTGTACTTTCGATTCAATCATACTTCACATAAACTTCATAAAACACCACTGATTCTTAATGATAGCATGTCATAAAATTATGTAAAAATCAATCTAACTCAGTACCTTTGTTTAATTCAATACAAAGAAAACTAGTCTTTCCCAAAACCACAAAAGCAGAACAAGTATCTGCCTCTGGCTCCAAACTACTTGTCTTATCGCTGTAATTTTATCTCAGTAATTCTCACTTCTGGTATCTGACATCCCATGAAATTGTTCACCATGTCAACATCAATGGGCTCAAAGAGTTCACACAGGATCAAATAATTAAGAAAAAAAACAATTTTAAAACCTTGTAATAACCCTTTTCTTCTGTTCATAGTGCTTCATCAAACTGTTTTAGTTTAGTTTTTTTTTTTTTTCTTTGTTTTTGTTTTTTGAGGTAGGGTCTCGCTCTAGTCCAGACTGACCTAGGATTTACTGTGTAGTCTCATGGTGTCCTCAAGCTCACTGCGATCCTAACTCTGCCTCCCGAGTGCTGGGATTAAAGGCCGGCACCACTATGCCCGGTTTCAAACTATTTTAACAGTATGAAAAAACTCTTGAGTAAGATTTCAGTTTTGTATGGGGAGGGGGGAGGAGGATGTGTGCATAGGTTGATTGCTTCCATCTGTTATTAGGTGCTGTAAAGTACACAATGCTTCAATGAGAACTCACTAAGATACATGAGAGGGTTCCACTCGGGAGATGGTTCAGTCAGTAAAAAGTGCTTGCTGAGCAAGACTGAGGACCTGAGTTAGTATACTCAGCACCAAGGTAAAAATTTGTGGCTCTATGACTATAACCCCGAGCTGGGGAGGCAAACAGGCTTGCTGACCAGATAATCTAGCTTTATCAGTGAGGTCTAGGCTCAGTAAGAAATCCTGTCCCAAAAATTAAAGAGGAGAGCATTAGAGGAAAACACCTGACATCAACCTCTGGCCTACATACACATACATGCCCACTTACACACAGACGCCCATATACACACACATACGTACCCACACACCACAGACACACATTAAAAGGGCAGTGTAAGGTATATTTTAGGTCAAACACTTCAACTAAATTATTCCCGTTTATATTTCAAAACTTAGCAGCTCTTGGAATTATAGTATATCATATATTTTATTATTAATTATATAATTATTTAACCAGAAGAGATAGGACAGGATGTGAAGTATGACAATGACAAAAAAAAAAAAAAGGCTAATACACTATCAAAGCACACAGTAGACACTCATTTTAGTTACTGTCCTTTTATCCTTTCTTAACATCAGATAAAAAATGTTTTGAATTGATAATTTGGCAGAAGCCAATATGGCCACCTACCACATAAAATATCAACACCCTCAAAATGTTAATGTTTTTATGAATTTCATAAAAGTACAAATTTACTGATAATTAAGTCTGTTGGTATAGATTTGTATTCCAGAAATGTTAGGGAATTTCACAATGAGTCAACTTAAATGTTTTCTATTAACTCAGTCTGACAATATGAACCTTAAGATACAAATACCTCTTTTGCTGGGAAAAAGAGCAATTCAACAGTATTAGTAAGCCAAAGTAATGTTAATTCCTACCACAATGTAGTTTGGAGTCTTCACGTTGCATAAATGACCATCATTCAAAGTTCAATATTCTTCGGAATAAATTTTAAACTTGCCTTTTTTTTATTTTTGAAAACAATGTTTTCATTCACTAAAATAGCTAACACCAAATGCCCAAATTTAAACTTAAAAAAAAATTTAACGGACCCTAAACTTTTGTTTTCTAAACTTTAAAGCTACATGTGTTTTATGGTCAACCTAAAAGTTAAAACATTATTACCAAAGATGCATTCACCCCGTATGCTTTCAGTTACCAAAACCATCTAAGTCTAAAGACAACCTACTTGACAAAGAGGACACCATGTTAAGAAGAGATTCAAGATGGACCCTACAACTGCAAAAACCATTTGCAAAGAAATTCATCTGTCACTTGATGTGGTTGGGGTCTGCAAGCAGGAGCGCGCCTTTGCCCAACTCTTAAGGAGGGCGCGTAGGGAGCTGGGCGCCACAGCAACAAACTGTCCCCAAAGACCAGAGGCTGAGCCCATAGAGTAGGGATGCCGTCGAGTCAGAGCAGCGAACCTACAGCTTGAGGGGTGCGGGCTGAGGGATGCCCGCAGTCTGCACCAGTCGCGGAAGCCGAAGAGCGGTGCTTCGAGCGCCGAACACCCCGCTGCGCCCCTCAACAGCTCGCCCGATCCGCCCCCTTTCTCCGGAGTTCCGCTGTCCCTCGGGCGCGCGGAAGCACACAGTCCCCGCGACCAAGGCTTCAGGTAAGAGCGTGTGTAAGAACTCGAACAGCCCAGACGCAAAGCAAGCCCGAGCCGAGAGGCGAATGACCAACTCCAGCGGTCCGCAAAAGCGCCGGCTTTTAAAAGGACCGACTTCTCTAGAAAAACTTTGCGGCAAGTTAGGCGGAAGCGCGGTTGACCGGGACTATTTAACATGCGCCCCATATCACAAGAGGCGTTTCCCTTGACCTATTTGGGCGGTCCTGGCGCCCCTCAAATCTTCCCTTTGCCTCTTGCTGTCCCTCCCTACGTCGTTACATCCTAACTGGTCTTGACGGTTCCGCACACAGGGAATACCTGTCGTGGTCCCCATAGCCTGCGAGTCCCAGATGGCAGCCATTACCCTTCCATCCGGGCACTTCCGGAAGTCGAACTCCGCGCTGCCGGCAGTGCATGTAGCAGCGGACGGATTCGCACCTGAGGCGAGCGGAAGTGAACGGAAGCCGGCAGGGCCCGCCCCTCGGCCTTGCGTGTAGGCCTCAGGACTGAGTTTGGCGCCCGACCTCTCCCGACAACGCACTTCCCCGTGTACTGACTCACAACTTCCCCCTTTGCTCCCAGCAGCTGCAGGGAGCCTACCGTCCCAAGGAAGAGTGCAAATGTCCCCTCTAAGCTCTTCAGGGTAGACCCCAGAAGCAGGAGCTGTCCTTGCTGACTGGAAATGGGTCTTTCAACCCAGAATTTAAGCGCTTCCGGCTTAACAAATAGCGTTTCTCCACCTCTTACTTGTATCCCACAGGCTTTGACAGTCTTCGACGGCCTGGTCCCAAGACCAAGCTGCTACGAAGGTTGTGGAGGCATGCTGCCCTCGAAGACAACGGTCCCTCCAGCTCCCGAGCCAAGGACTGCTTCCGGCTTGTGGGGCCTCCTGCCTAATATAGGACCCCCGGACCAAGGATGCCCTCCCAAGCAGTGAATCCTTCCCCCAACAAAAGAATCCTCCAGTGACACCAGAAAGCTCAGCAAAGAGCTCAGATATGGCCTTCTTCTGTCTTCAGGAGCATTTTGGAAAGATATTTATTCATCATTTTGTAAATAGTCTTCGTTTTGAAAAATGGGCTGAACCACAGCAGCAACTATTAGAGAAAAAAAAAAAAAAAAAAAAGGAAGGCGGAGGGATATACCAATATGGTGAACCGGAAACTAAAAAGCCGATTTTGGGTTTCTGTGTGTGTGTGTGTGTGTGTGTGTGTGTGTGTGTGTGTGTGTGTGTGTGTGGTGTTTTGTTTTTTTTTATAGAAGCCTGTCTGACCATTGTGATTTAAAAAAAAAAAAAAAAACTTTAAGACACTATTTTTTCATTGTCTTGGAATATTCTTTTCAGAGTGCTGATCTGTAGCCACACAAAAGGTCTTTCCTCTTTAATAAAAAACACACAATTGAGCAATCATTTCTTTTTTCTTAAGCAGCTATATTTATCCTTGTATCAGCACAGTATGTTGACTTAAAACATTCCACCTAGGAAAGGCAAATAAGCCCAAATCCACATTAGTAGTACTCATATAGCTACAAATCACAAGAAATCTTCCAGGGAAACTGAAAGGGACAACATCATGGAATGAAGAACATTACTAGAAAATAGATTTTCTGTTCAATTGTATGCATCATTCCCATCTGTCAGACAGGAGCACACACGTCACAAAAAATAATCAACTCCATTGCACCCACAGTATAATGCAAATGACAGAAGTGATAGTCGCAGTTTGTATCTTGGCTACAAATCTCTTTCATTAAGGCCTCACTCTAACCCAGGCTGACCTGAAATTCACTCTGTAGTCTCAGAGTGACCTTGAATTCACAGTGATCCTCCTACCTCTGCCCCCCCAGTGCTGGGATTAAACATAATTTTAGAAGGAAGATTAAACAATAACAGAAAGGGAAGATAATCTTTAGAAACAGTTTTTCATCACTGACTAAATCAGCTGAGAATCAAAAATATGCTCAAAGGCCTGTAGCTCTTCACTTTTTAGTGGCCCAGGCATCAAGTTGACCTACCTTCCTCAAAGACAAGAGGGTCTTGATGCACAGAAGGAAAGCTGTGGGTCAAGACAATAGGTTTAAATGGGGGGAAAAAACATACTCATATGAAAGCTGAAGTGACCCCTCACTGCCTCTTTTCTGTTTCCCAATTTCCTCAGGCAGGTGAGTAAGTGAAAAGCAGATAGTCAACATTCAGCCCCTACCAAAGTGCAACAGAAGGATTCAGACATTTGCTACAAGAATAGGAAGGAGAATAGTTAAGGAGTCTCCTGCCCCTATACAATCATTAGCAGAGAAAAATTAATTTAAAATTAATCTTAAAGTTAACAACATCCAACAAATACGCATAAAAATTACCCCTCTAAAGAAATACTTGTGAAACAAACGGTATTTAGGAGAGAATTCTGGAAAGATGGCAGATTAGGAAGTATCAGTCATCTGTCTCCCTACCTAGCCAACAGCTGTATTGGCAGAATGTCTGATGCAACTATTTTGGAACTCTGAAGTCCACAGAAAATTGAATTTCTAGAGGAAGTCTTGAGTATAAAATTGCTATTAATTTCAGTCGATGTCAGCGCATAGCTCATCCTTTGGTCCCCTAGGCAGCCATCTGGATTCTTGTTCCTGGAGTGGCTTTATAGCCAGGATAGGGAAGAAGAGGTAAGAATTTGTTCTTCACATGCCAGAGCTCTTATGTCTTCCTTCCTTCCCTCTCTTTCCTAGTGGTAGAGAACCCAGTAGTTCACATGCTAGGCAAATACTGTACCACTGAGCTACATCTCCAGCAGGGATCTTCCTGTGTCCCAGTTACTGATTGTGGCTTCTGGTCATAGAGGTGCTCACATAAAGGGGGCAGCCATTGTTGTACCACTACCACCCAAACCTGCTTCATGCCTAGGGTGCAAAACCCTTCCCCTCCAACTGAAGCAACTGCCAGGGAATTTAAAAAGCCAGTGTCTTCTCCCTCCCTTCCATTTTTCTCTTTTGTAGCGGTCAGATAATTCAAATGTAGGACATTCCAAAGCAAGTATATGTTCAGGGAAAATTGTAAAGTTATTGCAATGCCCAAAGAAAGGCCTAAACTCAGGAAAACATCTGCGTGGATTTGAAGGACTCATACTGATCCTTGGCATGGGAGAGAAACAATAAAGTAGCAAAACTCAGGAAATTCTGAAGAAGCCAAGGGAATCTCATCTTTGCTCTGGAACATGATCCCTAGTTCTGGATAATCTGATCGCCAGAGTTATTCTGTCATTAGATTCAAATGTCCAGATTTTGGCAACCATCATAAATCATTCAAAAAATAGGGAAGTATGATCCATCCAAAGGGGGAAAAAAACACCAGAAATTATTATATAAAAACAATAGACCCACTCAACAATGGCTTTAAAACAACCATCGTCTTCAAGATGTGACTCTTAATAAACTGAACCAAACTAGCCTCCCATAGGAGTTGGCCCAAAGGAACTTCTTTTTTTTTTTTTTTAATATGTTTTACTTACTAATTTATTTATTTGATAGAGAGAAAGAGGCAGAGAGAGGGAGAGAATGGACATGCCAGGGCCTTCAGCTACTGCAAACGAACTCCAGAAACACACGCCCTCTTGTGCATCTGACTTACATGGGTCCTGGAGAATTGAATTGGGATCCTTTGGCTTTGCAGGCAAATGCCTTAACCACTAAGCCATCCCTCAAGCCCCCCCGCAAAGGGACTTCTTAATATAGTGAATTACAATTTAGCCTCATGGGCAAGGAAGTTGAAATCTAATCTAAAAGTGTACTCTTGTAGCTAACAGAGTTTTTATTCAATCACAAAATGCTCACTAGTCAATCCCAGGCTGAAGGCTGACAAATTATGCCCAAATAAAAAATGCCAAAATCATGCCAATCAAGTAATCTCACCAGGTGACTTCCTGTCTTTGTGGTTATAAAAATAGTTTGCCACACTTTAAGGAATCAGGGTATTCTGATTCATCTATAATTTGAAATATTCTGCCCAGCTCTCATTCAAGTAAACTTCAGGGATTTCATTTTGTTTGCTTGCTTTTTTGTTTGTTCATTTGTTTGTTTGTTTGTTTGTTTGTTTGTTTGTTTGTTTGTTTTGTCAAGGTACAGTCTTGCAGTAGCCCATGCTGACCTGGAATTCACTATGTAATCTTAGGCTGGCCTCAAATTCACAGCACTCCTCCAACCTCTGGAATGCTGGGATTAAAGGCATGTGCCACCACACCTGTTTTGTTTTGTTTTGTTGTTGTTGTTCTTGTTTTGTTTGTTTGTTTTTAATGCTCAAAATTAGGGGCTGGGTCAATGGTTAAGGCATTTGTCTGCAAAGCCTAGTGACCTGAGTTCAGTTCCTCAGCACTCATGTAAAGCCAGATGCACAGAGTGGCACATGCATATGGAATTTGTTTGCAGTGGCTGGAGGCCCTGGTGCGCCCATTCTGTCTGTCTGTCTTCTACCTCTCTCAGCTTGCAAATAAATAAATAAATTTTTAATAAATAAATGAAACCTTTTAAATGCTCAAGATTAAATAAAGTTGTGGAAAAGTTGGGGAAATGATGTACAAAGAATGTGATAATAACAATAAGGTGATGGAAAAACTAAAAAGAAATCAAAAAGAGGTTTTTGAGCTGAAAATGACAACGACTGTATAGAAAAGAGCAAGCAAAGAAAAAAATCAGTGACTTTGAAGATAGAGTAATTAAAATTATCAAAACTGAGGAATGGAAAGGAAGAGAAAACTAATGTTAAACATGTGGGTTAATTAATTGCTCTAATAATCTTAATTAATGTTATAATTCTAAGATATTAAATGTAATACCCATTGTAACCACAAAGAAAATAATTATGGAAATTATGAAAAATTAAAAAAGGGCTGGAGAGATGGCTCAGCAGCTAAAGGCACTTTCTTGCAAAGTTTGACAGCCTGGACTCGATTCCCCAGTACCCACATAAAGCCAGCTGCACAAAGTATTGCATGCCTCTGAAGTTTGTTTGCAGTGACAGGAGGAACTTGCATGTCCATACTCACTCTCTTTCCCTATACCTCTTCCTCTCCCTCTCTCTCTCTCTCCCAAATAAATATTTTTAAAGAAAAGGAAACAAAAGAGAATTAAAATATTTTACTCTGAAGAAAATTAGTAAACACAAAGGAAGATAGTAATACAGGAAAAAAGGGCTGGAAAATCTAAACAATATATAGAAAACAAATAGCAAAATGACATAAGGAAATTCCTTATTATCAATAGTTACTTTAAATATGGATGGATTAAGCTCTCCAATCAAATGACAAAGATTAACAGAAAGGATTTTTTAAAAACATAATCCAAACAGATGGTCTCAACAAGTGGTTCACTTTATATGCAAAGACAAAAATAGGTTAAAGTAAAAAGATAGGAAAAGCATTTCATGTAAATAGTAACATTCAAATAATCACATGGTCCAACAATTCCACCTACAGGTATATACCCAAAAGAACTGAAAGTAGGGTTGTGACTAAACATCTATAGATTAATCTTCATAGCAACAATATTCACAGTAGCTAATAGAATATAAAAATTAATATCAAACATCTAATTAGTAAGAGCTACAAAAATTAGAGAAATGAAAGGAAATTATTAAGTAAATAAAACCACCCAAACATAAAGGACATGAACTGCTATACTAAAACACACTGAGTAAACCAAAATGGCTGCATGATACATCATTTTAAAGTTTACAACACCAAGATATAAAGAATCTAATATCTCCTAAGATTATTTTTTTAGTGGAGAACTTTATCTTAAGAACATATTGCATATTGATCATGTTCCTATCAGGTTATTCTCCTATTAAACCTAATTTTTATTATTTTATTTTATTTTTGGTTTTTTGAGGTAGGGTCTCGCTCTAGCACAGGCTGACCTAGGATTCACTATGTAGTCTCAAGCTGGCCTCGAACTCATGGCAATCCTCCTACATCTACCTCCCAAGTGTTGGTATTAAAGGTGTGTGCCACCATGCCCAGCTAAACCTAATTTTTAAAACTTAAAAATTTTTTGACAACTTCTATACTTATAGACAATAAACCATGATATTTCCCTCCCCTACTCCATCTTCCCCTTCACAGTTCCACTGTCCATCATATCCCTTCCATCTCTCCATTAGTCTCTCTTTTATTTTGATGTCATCGTCTTTTTCTCCTATTATGAGGGTCTTGTGAAGGTATTGCTAGGCACTGCTAGATCATGGATATTAAGGCCAATTTCTGTCTGGGCAGTTGCATTGTAAGGAGTGGTACCCTTCCTTTGGCTCTTACATTCTTTCCACCACCTCTTCCGCAATGGACCCTGAGTGTTGGAGGGTGGGATAGAGATGTTTCAGTGCTGAACACTCCTTCTAAGCACCATGTTGCCTTTTGGGTCATCCCAGTGGCCACCCCATCTGAAAAGAGAAGCTTCTCTAACCAAAAATGAAAGTAGCATTAATATATGAATATGAACATTAAGTGTAGTGCTTTCAGGGAAGTTTGATGAGAATAACATATTCATTTAGCCAGACAAGAGCAAGCTTTATACCCCCAAGGCACATGACCACCCTTGCCATAGGTTGTTGATTAGGTTTTCAGTACCAGGAATGTATTCCCTCCCATAGAATGGGCCTTCAGTCCAATTAGAAAGCAGTTGGTGTCCCCCAGAGCAGACATGCCACTATTGCACCTGTTCGGTCACTTGGCCTGCCTGGCCAAACTTGAGGCTTCCAGTGTCCACTGTTTTCACCATTGATAACTTCTGTCTCCCTTAGAGCTGCATGCAGTGCAGCTTATTCAAGTTTACAGTTGGATGATCTACAGGGAGAAGGTATTCAGCTCAGCACCAGCTTGATTTTTCAGTGATCTTGTTGCCCACTCATGTGAAGTCTTCAGTAATAGGATCTTACTATCTGTTACTCCTGGGAAACCAAGGGCCTAAGCAGAAGCCTGTAATGTTTTGGAGGCAGCAGGGACCTCCCTGGCCAACAACTCACTGGTAGGTATCCCATCCCTGGCACTGAAAATTTTCTAGTAGCAATCTGTAGCTTCTGGATGTGCCATTATCCAAAAGATATCTTGAATTTTAAGTGACCCCCCCCCCTCCCACACACACATCCTTCTCTTACTCAATCACTTCTCCTGGCCTCACTTATATAAATAAATGCTATTTATTTATTTAAGAGAGAGAGAAAAAGAATGGGCAAGCCAGGGCCTCCAGTCACTGCACGCAAACTCCAGATGCATGAGCCACCTTGTGCATCTGGCTTACTTGGATGCTAGGGAATCAAACCTGGGTCCTTAGGCTTCACAGGCAAGTGGCTTAGTGGCTAGGGAATCGAACCTGGTTCCTTAGGCTTCACAGGCAAGTGGCTTAGTGGCTAAGCCATTTCTCCAGCCCAACATTTTAAAACTTTTCATTGAAAACTTCCGTAAGTATAGACAATATACCATGATCATAATCCCCTCTCACAATTCCCACTTCCTCCTCCCAAATCTTCCCTCCACTGAACCCTTTCTTCTTTCCAATTAGACTATCTTCTATTTTGATGTCATCATTTTGTTAGGTAGGTCTTGTGTAGGTAGTGTCAACCACTGTGAGGTCTCGGGTATCAAGGCCACTTTGTGTTTGGAAGACATCATTGTAAGCAGTCATCCCTTTCCTTTGGCTCTTACATTCTTTTCACCACCTCTTCTGCAATGATCCCTGAAATTTGGAGGGTGTAATAGAGATGTTTCACCTAGTGTTGAACACTCACTCCACCGTCACCTCTTCTCAACACTATGGTGAGTTTTGAGTCTCCCCAGTGGTCACTGTCATCGGAAAAAAGTAACTTCTCTAATCAAAAGTGAGAGTAGCATTGATATATGGCCATGAACCTAAGCATTAGCTTCCCTAGCCCCACAGCTTATAACCTCTGCAGCCATTATAGGTGTTTGACCAGGTTTTCAATACCAGGCATGAATTCCTTCCTGTGCAGCAGGACTCCAGTCCAATCAGAGAGCAGTTGGTTTCCCTTATAATAGACAAAACTTTTTTTTTTTTTTTTTTTTTACAAAGGGTCTCACAAAATATCACAGACTGGGCTGGAACTCACTACATGCCTCAGACTGGCCTTGAACTCACAGTGATTCTCCTACCTCAGGTTTTTAAGTACTGAGATTATAAGCATGAGCCACCCACCACACATAGCAAGAATCCAATTTTTTTTCCTTTAAAAAAAATTATTTAAGCCGGGCATGGTGGCACACACCTTTAATCCCAGCACTTGGGAGGCAGAGGTAGGAGGATTGCCGTGAGTTCAAGGCCACCCTGAGACTCCACAGTGAATTCCAGGTCAACCTGGGCTAGAGCGAGACCCTACCTCGAAAAAACAAAAGAAAAATTATTTATTTGTTTATTTGAGAGCAACAGAGAGAGAGAGAGAGAATGGGTACATCAGGGCCTCCAGCACTGCAAAGGAACTCCAGATGCATGTGCCACCATGTACATCTCTGGCTTACATGGTGTATTAGTCAGCTTCAGGTTCACTGAGATGAACTTCCAGACCAGGCACAGTTATTGAGGAAGGGATTTATTGAAGCTTACAGATCCAGGGAAAGTTCCATAAAAGCAGAAGAAACTGGCCTGCTTTCACAGGCCCAAGCAGAGAGAGAGAAGTACAAGCCTAAAGGTCAAAAGCCACAGCACACTTCAGGAACTCCAGCCAGGCACACTTTGCATATCCTTAGATTGAAATCTGAAACCCACCACCACACCTTAAGATCCACGCAATGGCACTGACTCTAGCCAGGTGGCTGCAGATGCAAACTACAAACAAACAACTGAATATATTGGGGGCCATCTATTGTATTCAAACCACCACATTCCACCCCTGGCCCCTAATATTTATAACCATTACACATTGTAAATTGTACTCAGTTCAATTTCAAAGGTCCCCACAGTCTTGACCAATTTTAGATATAAAGGCTTGTAAAATCAAACAAGTTAAACATTTCTAACATATAAAGACACAGAGTAAACATTTTCAACTGGTATAAGGCACAGCAAGGAGAGACTAAAACAATGCAAACTCAACCACCATCAAACAAACATCAAACTTCTGCATTTCAAGTTCAATATATCCAGAGACTAACAGTCTCCAGACTTTCCAATTCCGCCCCTCCAGCTGGGTAGAATAGCCAGGGAACACTTCAATCCCAGGCCAACAGTGTGCTCTATGGTAGCCCTTGCACAGTCCTGGTATATACAAAACATCTTCAGGTCTTCATGCAAACCACGGTCCATCTTCCAAAGGCTCTTTCAGCCTATCAGGGCATCAGGCCCTGCCTCATGCTGCATCTCAGCAGCAGCTCCTGGAAGCATGTGCAATTCACGACCACTCCTCGCATTTTTCATGCTTCTGAAACCAATACCAGGTGTGCAGGACACAGCCATATTCTTAATTCACAGACAAAATAAATCACAACCTTGAAAAGCAGGTTCCTTCTCCAGTCAACTCTTTTCAAAAGAGTTCGCATTTCTATGATAGTCTTTCCTCAGGCATCCTTTCCATGGTAAAGCAATTGGACCATCTTCCTTTAAGATTGCTAATGTGTTTGACAATAGCAGATTCAGTAACCTAAAACCAGTCTCAGTGCCTGTGATTTTAACTTGCTTGAGGTTTCCAGTTTAAAATCTTAAATCTTTCAGTCCAGTATCTTTAGCCAAGCACATCAGTCCATTACACATTTAACCTTGATCAAACTCTCTGGGCCTGGGCAGCAGGACGCAGCCAGCCCTTATGCCAGTAGCCCAGTTCCAACAAAGTCCTCTGCAGTCTTTCCTTCCCCTTAGAAAGCTCATAAGCCAAGCCTCGAAGTTCAATGCTGTCTGCACTTAGCATTCTCAGACTCTCGTCAGAATAGTCCATAAAACTTGGCTTACCACTCCAGAAGACATCTTCAGTTGCAAGCACCAAGTCCATGCCTATTCCTCCAAAACAAAGGTTCCAAAAGATCAACATCCACATAGTAAGGTTCATCTCACCCCACTCCTCGGTACCAAATTCTGTAGCAGACAGATTCAGGTTCACTGAGATGAACTTCCAGACCAGGCACAGTTATTGAGGAAGGGATTTATTGAAGCTTACAGATCCAGGGGAAGTTCCATAAAAGCAGAAGAAACTGGCCTGCTTTCACAGGCCCAAGCAGAGAGAGAGAAGTACAAGCCTAAAGGTCAAAAGCCACAGCACACTTCAGGAACTCCAGCCAGGCACACTTTGCATATCCTTAGATTGAAATCTGAAACCCACCACCACACCTTAAGATCCACGCAATGGCACTGACTCTAGCCAGGTGGCTGCAGATGCAAACTACAAACAAACAACTGAATATATTGGGGGCCATCTATTGTATTCAAACCACCACACATGGGTACTGGGGAATTGAGCCTCGAACTGGGGTCCTTGGGCTTCATAGGCAAGCACTTAACTGCTAAGCCATCTCTCCAGTCCCCCCCACCTTTTCCTTTTTTTTTTTTTTTGCAAGTGTATGTGTTGTGTGGTGTGATGTGCACATGGTATATGTGGTGTATGCATGGTATGTGTAGATGCATACACTTTAAGCACATCATGCCATGGTCAGAGAACACTGGCTGTCATCTATTGCTCTTCTGCTTGTGTCTTTCAGATTACTCTCTCACTGAACCTGGAGATTCTATTTTAGTTTAACTAACCCCAGAGCCCAGCGATTCTCCCATTTTTTTCCCCACTTAGGACTAGTTCTACAGACATGTGTGGTTACATCCGCCTTTTTACATGGTGCTGGGGATGCAACTTAGGGCAAATGAGGCCCTCTCAGGCCTTCCTGCTTGAAGAGCGAGTTCTCTTACCCACTGGGCCATTTCCCCAGCCCAAGAACCTAAATCTTACAGAATATATATGTATGTCACACACAAAAGATTATGAATAAAAATAGAATCAGATTCAGATTTCTCAACCATTACACAAATCAGTAGACAATAATGGGGTAATTCTTTCTAAGGTAAACTAAACTACTAACTGAATTATGAGAATAGAGTCAAGCTATTTTGAGAAAAGGAAATTCTCTAAAATTTATTTAACACTCTTTCCCAAATAGTTAAATGTTTTCCTAATATTAAGAAGTAAACCAAGAAAAATAAACCATAGAAATAAGAAAACAGGACTAGTAACTCAAGAAGATACAAGATGAGGAAGTTCCAGGGATGACACAAAAAGCATTCCCAAGCTCTGCAGGGAGCTGAGGGAATATATTAGTTACCTTGCTCTTTGGCTGTGACAAAATACCTGACAAGAAGCAACTTAAGGGAGGAAGAATTATTTTGGCTTATGATTCAAGGAGATGCATCCATCTTGGCAGGGAAGGCATGACAGAAGAAGCATGATAGATTTTTAAGTATCATAGACCATAGTATCTAGTATCATAGATACTACAGGGTAATCCTATGATTTAAGGGAGGGTACAGGGTCTTAATGGGGGAAACAAGATCAAAATCCATCATGCATATATGTGTGTGTGCATGTGTGTATGAAAGTATCAAAACAAAAATAGTTACTAAATAAAAATAAGAACCATAGCTGGAGAACTGGGCGTGGTGGCACACGCCTTCAGTCCCAGCACTCGGAAGGCAGAGGTAGGAGGATTGCTGTGAGTTCAAGGCCCGCCTGAGAGCCTGGGATAGAGTGAGACTCTACCTTGAAAAACCAAAAAAAAAAAAAAAAAAAAAAAAAAAAGAACCAGGGCTGGAGAGATGGCTTGGCGGTTAAGGCACATGCCTGCAAAGCCAAAGGACCTCGGTTTGATTCCCCAGGACCCACGTAAGCCAGATGCACAAGATGGCACATGTATCTGGAGTTTGTTTGCAGTGGCTGGAAGCCCTGGTGTGGCCATTCTCTCTCTCTCTCTCTCTGCCTCTTTCCCTCTTTCAAATAAATAAAATAAAATATAAAAAAGAACTAAGAAAGTATCACAATCCTGAACATACATGTAACATAGAATGGGAATAAAGTAAAATACAGAAATTAAATGAAAAAAATTGAACAATGCACACCTCTATCAGAAACTTATAGGGCAAGGATATAGAATATTTAAAAAACAAAATAGCAAGCTACAATTTATGTATTTCTGCACTTGGTTTTATTTATTTATTTATTTATTTATTTTTATTTATTTTGCTTTTTTGAGGTAGGGTCTCACTCTAGCCCAGGCTGACCTGGAATTCACTATGTAATCTCAGGGTAGCCTTGAACTCGCAGCAATCCACCTACTTCTGCCTCCCAAGTGCTGGGATTAAAGTCATGTGCCACCATGCCCAGCTGTATTTATGCACTTGGACTGAGAATAGATAAATGGAATATTTATAAAACTTGAAGGTAATTTTTTTTTGAGAGTCTTACTATGTAGCCCAGGCTGCTCTCAAACTTACCATTTCCCTACCTCTGCTCCCAAAGGGCTGATATTACAGGCATTTGTTGCCTAATTTGGCTAAACTCAGTTTTTATTTTTGATGGACATGCTACTGGGGCTCAGTGTCTATTTCAGGATATGCATATAGTATATGTGATAAGATTCAGCTTCCTTTCATTCATCTTCCTCCAAGCACAACTTCTAATAATCACTATTCTACATTCATGTAATTTTTTACATTTTCACTTATGAGGGATAACATGAGGTAAGTGCCTTTCTGTGTCTGGCTTATTATTTTAAATATTTATTCACTTATTTATCTATTTATCATTTGAATGAAAGAGTTAAGATAAGTATGAGCATGCCAGGGCCTCCTGTTGTTGCAAACAAACTCCAAGTGCATGCACCACTTTGTGCATCTGGATTTATGTGGGTACTTGGGAATCAAACCTGGGCCATCAGGATTTGCAAGCAAGCACCTTTAACTGCTGAGCCATTTCTCCAGCCCCTGGTTATTTTTTATTTTTTAACATAATTTCAAGCAGTGCCATCCATTGCTCTGCAAATGGCAGGATTTCATTCTTCTCTATGGCTAAATGATATTCCACTGTGTAAATATACCACATTTTTCTTATCCATTCTTCTATTTCTGGACATTTATGTTAATTTCATGTCTTAAGCTATAGTGAGTAGTGCTGCAATCAACATGAGTGTTCAAATATGTTTTTGGTATGCTGACTTTATTTCCATTAGATATATATACAGAAGTGAGATTGTTGGATTAGCTGATAGGTCTACTTTTACTTTTTTTGAGTAACTATTTTTTTTCTGACAAGGTCTTGCTCTAGTCCAGGCTGAACTGGAATTCACTATGTAGTCTCAGAGTGGCCCTGAACTCATGACAATCCTCCTACCTCTAATTCCCAAGTGCTAGTATTAAAAGTATGTGCTACCACACCTGGTTCTTGAGTAACTATTGCACTGTTCATAATAGTTTTATAAATTCACATTCCCAACAATGGTATATAAAAGTTCCCTTTTCTCCTACAAATAAGAAAATAAGATCTTACTGTTAATAAAAATTGACCTTTGGGGCTAGAGAGATGGCTTAGCAGTTAAGGCACTTGCCTACAAAGCCAAAGGATCCAGGTTTGATTCCCCACGACCCACATAAGCCAGATGCACAAAGTGGCACATTCATCTGAAGTTTGTTTAAAGTAGTTGGAGGCCCTGGCACACCCATTCTCTCCCTCTCTCTCTCTGTCTCTCTCTCACACACACACACACAAATAAATAAATAAATTTTTTAAATTAAAAATTGACCTTTAAGAAAAATAGGCAAGCACCAGGAAAAGAAATAAAATGAACACAACATTAAGAAATGAAATGCCTGGAAAAGTGAACATGAGTACTCAATCATGCCACCGTCTTGTTTTAAGATTGTACTCTTCCCACCCCTGCCCCTTTCTAAGTTTGTTTTACTTCTTAAGATGTTCATAACCCACTTAAGGTTTCTAACTGTGCCCTGAAAGAGTCTCCTCTCCAGCAGCCATAGGACTCAAGTTGCAAGAAATCAAACCCAAGCTATCATAAGATATGTTGACTTACAATGCAAGTTCGAGTCCTATGTGTAAACAGGTATCCGCAGATAAAATGAGGGCATTGTTCAGAAAAGAGCAGAATCTTTGTAACTTGGAATGGAGACATGGGAGACCCTGATGAAATGGAGGGCATTGAATGCTCAGGTTCTGATGGGCTTATTTTGCCTGAGAAAGTAGTCTCCCCACCCTTAGCTGCAGATGTAACACTATCTCTGTGCCCTACATCATTCCCCTCTCTGCCCTTGCCTGAATTAACCTTACTTTGTCTATTGGACGAACATGACCTTCCCTGAAGGAGGTGCCAAGCAAGACAATGTTGATGCCTGTCAATGACCACCCATATTCACCTCTAGACCTCTAACCGTACTTCAGGCTAAGAAGGCTCCTAGAGGTAGAAAGTGTGACCCATAATGAGGTACAATACACCTCTTAAGAATTTCATGGGGTTTCTAACTCATTCAAGCAGAAGTCTGGAGAATACATGTGGAATGGATTTTAAGGGTGTAAGATGATGGGGAAAGGAACATAAAACTAAATCATGCTGAGTTTATCAATATGTGCCTATCAGGGAGAGATTCTAGGTTTACTGATATCATTTGTACAGATTTTAATAAAAGGTGTCAAAAGTTTATTTTATTGGTTGGCTGAGTTATAGGTCAAAAAATAACATACTGTGAAGGAGCCAGAGCTGCCTGCTATTCCTTCGGTTAATGTTGATGAAGGCATTAAAATGATTAAGGAGCCAGGCGTGGTGGTGCATGCCTTTAATCTCAGCATTCAGGATGCCAAGGTTGGTGGATCATTGTGAGTTCAAGGCCAGCCTGAGACTACATAGTGAATTCCAGATCAGCCTGGGCTAGAGCAAGACCCTACCTCAAAAACCCCAACAATAAAATAAAGTAAAAACAAAGCTTTACAATTAACATTTATCCTTAAATGATATCATGTATTTTGTTCAACTTTCTCTTTAAATAATGTTCATAGTTAGTATTTAATTTCTTGTATATGACAAAAAATTTCATGTATAACATTCCTATAATATTAATATATATTTATGACTGTGAAAAATCACTCCCAAAACTCAATACTACAAAGCAATCAATTTTTATGCTTATGGACTTTGTATAGCTCAGATTCAGTCAGAGCATAGAGATGGTTGTCTTGCTGTACAATGTCTAGAACATTAGTTGGAAGAACCAAAGCCTGCATGAAGACATCATCTGAAGACCCATTCACTCAAAAATCTTGTGGCAGATGTTGGCTGAGAGATTCACTTTCTTTCTCTATGTGTCTCTCCATCTGACTTTGTAAACTAGTTTGGGCTTCTTTACATCATGGTGGCTGATGTCCCCAGGGGAAACTTAAAGACAGGAGTACAGTATCATAAGCCTCAGAAGACCAGTAGCACCACCTCTGTGCACACTGTTGCTCAGAAAGCTGTTAGGAACTTCCCAGCTTCAGAGAGGAATACAGAGTTCACTTTCACTCTGTTTTTTTTTTTGTTTTTTGTTTTTTTTTCTTTTTTGGTTTTTCAAGGTAGGGTCTCATTCTAGCCCAGGCTGACCTGGAATTCACTATGTAGCCTCAGGGTGGCCTCCAACTCATGGCGATCCTCCTACCTCTGCCTCCCGAGTGCTGGGATTAAAGGCGTGTGCCACCATGCCCAGCCACTTCCATTCTTGAAGAGCAATGAGTGTCCCCTTAGCAGCATGTGTGACTTACAACCTTCCTAAGTTCATCTTTGACAAACAGCATGTGGCAATATATATATATATATATATATATATATATATATATATATATATATATCACTTCAAATTCACTTACTCCTGCTATGAAGAACCATCTTATAAATATTTATCTAAATAATAAAAAAGCATTGTTTCATGTATTTCATGGCTTTCTTTCCAGGTGTATTCTTTTGACAATTCACTCATGAGGTCTACACATGAACTATTTTGAGTGTTTAAGGCATCTTGTACAGCAATTTTCTCAGAATTGAAACATCCCATCCTGGAGGGAGGCTCCTTAGGAAGTTCCAGTTAAAACAGGCTCATTAACACTCAGGACGTTCCAGAGCTTAATGTTGGTACGTCTGAGCTCCTAAGTGTCACAGGCTTACAGGCTGGACTATTAAAACTAGAGAGCTATGGCATCTGGGGTCACATATTCATTATACAAGCACTAAGGCTAGCTGATAAAAAGAAGTCTTTGCATACATTTCATGATATGCACTACCATAGATAAACTTAAATCACTCCTCGCATAATAATCCTAATTATGTGGTACCACATTTAGAGAGGGTTTTTTTTTTTCTTAAGTTAGGGTTTTATTCTATCACCTGGAGTCTTATTTTACTTATCTATTTATTTATTTATTTATTTATTTATTTATTTATTTATGAGAGAGAGTGAGAAAGAGGTGGGAGAGGGCAGAAGAAGGATAGACAGAGAGAATAGGCACACCAGGGCCTCCTGCCAAAAAATCTCCAGACACAGGTGACACTGCGCATCTGGCTTTATGTGGGCACTGGGGAATCAAACTCAGGTTTTGCAAGCAGTGCCTTTAACCATTGAGTCATCTCCCCAGTCCCTCAAGAGTTTGTAAAGTTATCAAGCAGGTCCTAGGTTTGCAAACACTAATGAAAAGAAGATATCTAAATAATAAAACAAAATTAAATATTTTATTGTAAAAGTGAAACGGGGGCAATATAAAACTATTTGACATTGTATACTTGAGAAACTAAGGCATCAAAATCTGGTTTGATGAAAGTAATTGCTATTCTGTGTGTTCTCAGGGTTCTCCTCAGATAATTTGATTTTAATTTTACTCTTAGTAGGCCTCATTCTTGAAAACAATTTTTCACAAATATAAATGTTGGAAGCTGGCAAGATGTCTCAGCAGTTAAAGGCACTTTCTTTCTTGCAAAGCCTGGTGTCAAGGGTTTAACTTGCCAGCACCCATGTAAAGCCAGATGCACAAAGTGGCGCATGTGTCTGGAGTTTGTTTGCAGTGACAGGAGGTCCTGGCCACTCCGTACTCACTCTCTGTCTGCCTTTTGCTCTCTGTCTGTCTCTTAAATAACTAAAAAATTTTTTAAAAATGTAAATGCTACCAAAAATGATGACATGAATAAAGTGTATTTGTGAAGCAATAGAAGATTGGTGGTATAAAAGTTTCTAGTAGGGCTGGAGAGATGGCTTAGCGGTTAAGCACTTGCCTGTGAAGCCTAAGGACCCCGGTTCGAGGCTTGACTCCCCAGGACCCACGTTAGCCAGATGCACAAGGGGGCGCACGCGTCTGGAGTTCGTTTGCAGTGGCTGGAGGCCCTGGCGCGCCCATTCTCTCTCCCTCTCTCTATCTGCCTCTTTCTCTCTGTTGCTCTCAAATAAATAAATAAAAATAACAAAAAAATATTTAAAAAAAAAAGTTTCTAGTAAAGCTGGGTGTGGTGGCACACGCCTTTAATCCCAGCACTCAGGAGGCAGAGGTAGGAGGATTGCCATGAGTTCAAGGCTACCCTGAGACTCCATAGTGAATTCCAGGTCAGCCTGGGCTAGAGTGAGACCCTACCTCGTAAAAAACAAAAAAAAAAAATAAAAAGAAAAGTTTCTAGTAAAGAGAAATGACCAGGTTTTTTTAAAGTTGAATGTTAGATTGCAGCTCTATGCATTCATTTGAAAATTGACAAGTTACATATTTATATCAACTAAAATGAGTCACAAATGTTCTAAAGTACTGACAATTTTCCCATAAATCTTTAATGTTTTCAAATTCATGTACAAATCAAAAAACCAGGCTACATTTTTTTTCACATCACAGTACAGTGTTCAGCTAATGTGTTGAAATGCATAGAATAGTTTGTCTTGATTTGAGATTGCCATAATTTTAGTACCATTTGTGACATTGTTATGATTTGAAACATTGTGTTGATACATTAGTTTTCACCTCAAAGACACATGTTTAATTCCATTAAATGAGTGTTTTAGTCTGCTCAAAATGCTAAATCTATAAGCTGGTTTTCATCATCAAGTTTTAGCACAATTTTTTTGTTTGTTTTTCAAGGTACAGTCTCACTCTAGCCCAGGCTGACCTAGAATTCACTATATAGTTTCAGGGTGGCCTCCAACTCATAGAAATCCTACTACTTCTGCCCTTTAACTGCTGGGATTAAAGGCATGTGCCACCATGCATGAATAAATTTTGTTTTTGATATCATGAATAGTAACTAGACAACATGTCACAAATCATAAACTCTTTTCAATATTTTCCCTTGGTTTAACCATCTCATTTCCACTAATTAACAATGTCATCATAGTCAGCATCACCAATTTTAAAGAATTCCTGGTAATGGTGATGATTCAATCCCTTGGCCCTTATGAACTTTATTATTACATAATGATTTGCCTGATGGTATACTTTTTTAATGCTTTTGAGCATAACTTTTCTTTTTCTTGATGTACTATGTGATAATATGTCAGTAAACAGCAGTTTTAGGTAGCAATTGCTTCTTCTTCTATCACATTTTTTAATTGTTAAAATTTTTCACTTATTTATCTTTTCATTTGAGAGAGAGATGCATGTGCCACCTTGTGCATCTCACTTACATGGGTCCTGGGAAATTGAACCTAAGTCCTTTGCCTTTTCAGGCAAGCACCTTAATCACTAAGCCATCTCTCCAGCCCATCATCTATTGCTTTTGCAAGTCCTTCACTTTTTGCCTACTATTGCTGGGACTTCACCAGTAACTGTACCAGATATGATCACAGTGGACAAAGAAAAACACTTCAACGTAATTTTTATTGCCTCATACAAATACCTTGATTTACATGTATCTTTTAATGTCACCAAAGAAGTCATTTCTTCTGTGGCATAATATTCATCATCAGGGACTGAGTGATGGCTTAGTGGTTACGGTGCTTGCCTGTGAAGTCCAAGGACCCAGGTTCAATTCCCCAGTATCCATATACACCCATTCTCTCTCTCTCACTCGCTCACTGTCTATCTGCATCTCTTTTTCTCAAATTAATGAATAAATAAATAAAATATTCATCATTGATACTTCTAGTAAAAATGGCAAGTTGAACCCTATTTGTAGCATAAATATTGACATCCATGACCAAAGCATAAAATTTTAAATTAGTGGATCTGCTCTCCAAATTTCATTTGATAGATTATAATTCTTTAAATTTCCCTGGCAATAGTTTGGTAATACAAACTGATTTAACAAATATCCCCCCTTTGCCCAACACACCACATCTTCTATACTTTCCATATACTAATTGGCAAACTCACCATCAGATAATGGTTTTGAAGTTTTTGCTATTAAGTATTGACGCAGTTACTTTCAGGTTGCTGACACAAAACACTAAACCAAAAGCAGTTTGTGGGAGGAAAGGGATTGTTTTGGCTTACAGACTTGAGGGGAAGCTAGCTATATAACAACCATAAGTCTGCCCCCAGCAACACACCTCTCCAACAAGGCTTGTGGTGGTTTGATTCAGGTGGCCCCCATAAACTTAGGTGTTCTGAATGCTAGGTTCCCAGATTATGGAGATTTGGGAGTTAACGCCTCCTGGAGGCAGTGTATTGTTGGGGGTGGGTTTATGGGTGTTATAGCCAGTTTCCCCATGCCAGTGTTTGGCACACTCTCCAGTTCCTGTTGTCCATCTGATGTTAGCCAGGGGGTGATGTCCACCCTCTGCTCATGCCATCATTTTCCCTGCCATCATGAAGCTTTCCCCTTGAGCCTGTAAGCCAAAATAAACCCACAAAATAAACCCTCTTTTTTCCCACAAGTGCTCTTGGTTGGGTGATTTCTACCAGCAATGCAAACCTCAGGGCAACAAGGCTCCAATTCCCAAATTGATATGAGCGGAGGATCAAGCATTCAGAATACATGAATTTATAGAGGACACCTAATTCATATCACCACATTCCATCACTAGCCCTCATAGACTCATGATCACCTCACAATTCAAATCGTACTCAGCTCAATTTCAAAAATCCCCAAAAGTCTTTACCAATATTAACACTGTTCAAAAGCCCAAAGTCTAATTTGAGACTCAAGACTGTCTCTTAACTGTGAGCTCTGTAAAATCAAACCACAAGTTACATACTTCTAACATGTAATGGCACAAGATAAACATTTACAATACAAAAAGGCATGGCAAGGAATGGACTGATGCAAAATCAATAACCATAGATAAGCATTAAACATCTGCAGTTCTACATAAATTTGTTCTTGTTAAATTGTTTCATTATCTTCTACAGATTGTAATTGAGAACTCTCCTTTTTAATCATTTATTTATGTGAATGAAGATAGGGGAGACAGAGAGAGAGAGAGGAAGCAAGAAAACATACATGCCATGGCCTCTTACCACTAAATTCGAACACTTTGTGCATCTGGCTTTATGTGGGTACTGAGTAATTGAACCTTTGCACACAAACACCTTTAAACACAGATTCACTTCTCCAGCTCACAACTAAGAACTCTTAACTGGGCTCCTTTCCTTGCTTCCCAGCCTTCGCTGTTGTTGTTGTCTTAGGATCTATGCCTTTGGCACTTCTGCTTTGGTCACAGGGATGGTTTTTACATATCACTAAGCAGTTAGATCAAATGTCACCCCGTATAAACAACCCAGATCCCCCAACAAAGTTCTACATGGACCCAAAGTTTTCACTCCTTTTCCAATTGCTATGCTTGGCCATCTTTACAGAACTCGTCACTACATGAAATTATTTAGTTAACATTTATTTATTTCCTTATTTCTTCCCCTCCCTACAAAGAGAAGCTTGCCTTGGCCTGGAATAGCATGGAATCTGGACATAATTTTGTTTGAATTAATAAATGAACATAATTTTATATCTTTGTTTTGGAATATATAAAATTAGGAACATCCATAAATATTCATCAATAGGAAATTACTTAAATATATTGCAGAACAATCATGCAATAAAATATCATTAACTTATTCAAAAGCTGGGGTGCACTTT
The DNA here is from genome assembly GCA_036346955.1 of Dipus sagitta. Lineage (NCBI taxonomy): Eukaryota > Metazoa > Chordata > Mammalia > Rodentia > Dipodidae > Dipus > Dipus sagitta. Next base: position 40,485,369 of record CM070770.1, read on the forward strand.
CTGTATCTTGACATAGAATTCCACAATATATTACTCAGTGAAAAATTGATAATAGCTTAGTTGATGGTATAATTTCAAATGTGTATTTTATGTAGGAAAAAGAAAGATTTTTAAGAAAATTATTAAAATTATTTAACAATATAATGGGAATACTTAACTGAATAGAACAGGGGGGAGTCCTCCTCCTTTTTTTATTTTGGTTTTTCGAGGTAGGGTCTCACTCTAGCTCAGGCTAACCTGAAATTCACTCTAGTCTCAGGGTGGCCTCGAACTCACAGCAATCCTCCTGCCTCTGCCTCCTGAGTGCTGGGATTAAAGGCATGTGCTACCACGGCCGGCTTCCTACTTCTTTTTCAAAACAGCTTTTTGGCATGTTTTCAAACACTGATTCTTTGGATGATTTCAAACAAACTATGCTGCAAAATAAAAATTGGAGATGGAATAATAATGTTGAAAGGGAGAGCATCCTGGAACTGATGCAAAATGTCCCTTTAGAATTAGAGCTTTGTTGGGAGAGCTGAAAGCACTATACCATAGGCAACATAGTAGTGTCCAAAGCCAGAGAGAAAGGTGGGAGAGCTAAGAAAGAAGAGAGTCATATGGGCTGTATGGCCATATGCTCTCCACTGAATCTACTCAACCCTGGTGCTGTAAAAATAGCAATAAAAATCTAGCCTTACACAATACTAAAATATAAACAACAAAATAAACATAGATAAAAATGTTATAGTCAAGCTGGGCATGGTGGTGAACGCCTTTAATCCCAGCACTCAGGAGGCAGAGGTAGGAGGATCGCTGTGAGTTTGAGGCCACCCTGAAACTACATAGTTAATTCCAGGTCAGCCTGGACTAGAGTGAGACCCTACCTCAAAAAAATAACAAAAAAAAAAAAATGCTACAGTCAAAAGAACAGACTTTTGTGTTTCATAAATCACTACAAGAAAGTAGATCAACCAACAAGAAAGAGAAAATGTTAGAAAATCTTATTTAGAATAAAGAACTCATATCCACAATAACTTAATTATCATGTCAATAACAAAAAATAGCTGGGCATGACAGAACATGTCTACAGATTATAATCCCAGCACTCAGGAGTTGAAGGCAGGAGGATCTGTCATCCTTGACTACATTGTAAGTTTGAGTATGAACTGTTTCAAGACAAACAAAACAAAGACAACTCCAAAGAAAGTTGTGTTGGTTTGAATGTATGGCTCCATAGACTCAGACATTTTTTTTTTTTTTTTTTTTTTGTTAAGATTGAGCTTGCAATTTGAGTCTCCAGTGGGCAGAGCCCTGATAGGGAAGATGAGGTGTTACTGGGAGTGGGTCTTGTAGTCTAGCCCTACAGGGAGTGTTCAGAATAGTTTGAGCTCTGGCTGATCATGCTTGCTGGCTGTTTGGTGGTCTCTGTCTGCTATTGATCTACGGACGTTAGTCAGCTTCTTCTGCAGTGATGAAGCTTCCCTGGAATCTTTAACCTGAAACAAACGCTTTCTACCCGAAAGCTGTTTCTGATTGGGCGTTTGTCCAGCAACATGAAGGTAACTGCTACAGAAGTATAGAATAATCAGTGTCTTCTGAAATGCATTTAACATCCTTTGTCATTAATGAAACACAAACAAATCCATAGTGATATACTATTTCGTGACCACTATAACTGTTATAAGGAGGTGGAAATTATAACCATAATGCTTTGCTTATGGGACTGTAAAATGATGAAGTCACCTTGGAAGACAGTCTGGTAGTTCCTCAAATTATTAAACATAGGGTTTGGGTTGGACAGATGGTCTGATTGACTGCTTTAACGTAACTTGTTAAAAATTCAAATTTAGCCGGGTGTGGTGGCGCACGCCTTTAATCCCAGCACTCGGGAAGTGGAGGTAGGAGGATCACCATGAGTTCAAGGCCACCCTGAGACTCCATAGTGAATTCCAGGTCAGCCTGGGCTAGAGTGAGACCTTACCTCGAAAAACAAAAAAAAAACAAAAAATTCAAATTTAGGGCTGGAGAGATGGCCCAGCAGTTAAGGCACTTGCTTGCAAAGCTTCATGTCCCAGGTTCAATTCCCTTGTACCCATGTAAGACCAGATTCAGAAAGTAGAGTATATATCTAGAGTTCATGTTTACAGTGGCAAGAGGCCCTGACACACACAGACACATGCTTTTTTTCTCGCTCTCATCTCTGCTAGCAAGTAAATATTTTTTAAAAATTCAAATTTAATTATTGAATCTCCTATCACTACACTTGCAGGAGTGTGGGGAAACAATAATTCTCTTTAAAAGTCCTACTCATTGTATCTTCTCTAACATAGTGTTTTAAGACTTGAAACTGGAGGCTGAGGCAAGAGGACTGCTTCAACTTTGAAGGCAGCATGGTATACATAGCAAGTACCAGGCTAGCAAGGACTACATATCAACAACCCGTCTGGAAAAAAAAGAAAAAAAAAATGATTTGAAAGTAATCATTTCCAATGCAGACAGCAAAATTGGTAAAGGACCCTAGGGGCTGGGCTCAGAAATCTGCCACATTTGCACCAATGAGTTGCTTCAGCCAATGACCAAGGACAGTGCAGATAAGACAAACTGATTCCTAGGTGAACTCCTCTGACTGTTAATTTTGGGTTGAAGATTCCCAATGGACTTGTTCTATCACACTTAGGCTGTTTTCTTTTTTAAGATTTTAAAAATTATTATTATTAGGTTTTTTTTTTGAGGTAGGGTCTCACTCTAGCTCAGGCTCACACTAGGCTGTTTATCCACAAACCTCCCTGCCCTCTCTCTTTCACAGCATCAGACTGTGATGGCTCTAGGTTCTCTCCCATTCTCTCTAGTAGGTGTTTCCTTTAATGAAATTTCTGCATATTTACTCTTGTTTTAACAGTATTTCCCAGGTGATCCAGATTAAGGTGGCAATGTTTCTTTTGAAACCATGCCCTTTACCAACATCTCAATTTGGCATTTCAAAGCTACTACATGGTAATATTGCAGGAAATATTTCCAATTTACTATTCTTTTATGCTACTAATCATGGATGAATGAATAATGTTAGAGGCAACACAAGGGAAAACTATGAAGTTTTACAATTCTTGTTCAAACACACCAAATTTTGTTAAAATATTCATGAAGGTTATTTTTGATAAGAATTATCATCGTGGCTGCTGACTCTGAACAGGAACACTACACACTATATGTACATTTTCTTCTTACTGAGCCAGAATTTGGCTAAGGTTGCTATGTGCTATACTGGCTTCACAAAATACCCTAAACTTCAAATCAGCATCCTCCTTTATTTCCTTACATTTTCCCGCCTTATCTTCTTCTTTTCTATCTTCACTCTCAACTTCTTGTGTAGCTGTGTGAACGATCATCATCAATAACTAGCAGTGGAAAGGGAAGTGAATAAGCTTTATTTTGCAGTCTGAAACGAACTGCTTAAAACGGGACATCAAGAGGGCTCTGGGATTTGATCCCAGCATGGAAAATAAAAATAGGTCCCAAGAAGGCCTAACAAAAATTCGTCCCATCTTAGCCTTCGTTTCTTCATGGGAACTGAAAGTAATGGGTTCGGTCTCTTGGGCTTGCTGAAAACGGAAGCAACGCTGGTGGTCAACGCAATGACTGACCAGCAAAACAAACGGAAGCTGGGACCTTGGTTTAAGGACCACGCCCCTCCCACCCCACCATGCAGCCACCAGCAACCCAACTGGACCCACTTCCGGAGACCGCCTTCACTCGGTCTTTCTCGTCCCAGCGCGTATCCTTCCGCGGCGCGTCACTTCCGGGAGGCGAGGACGTGGCTCTTCTGAGTACCCGGATGTAACTGTCTGTCATGGCTGCCGCCAGTGAGGACCCGTAATGGAAATCAAGCCAAGGGTTTCTAAAAGGCGCTCGGAATTTGGGGCGTTAAGGCCTGTCAGAAAACAAGGGATGAGACTTCTGGGAGGGAGAGCGCTCCTCACGGTCCTAGGCCCTGCTCTCCTTGCCAAGTTTGTCTAGAGAAGCTTCCACCCGGCCGCTTAGTGCGCAGAGGTTTTGTTCCGGTCTCCGCTAGCCGCCTGGGGTCGGGGCGGGCGGGGCACCCACCGCCTGGGATGAAAGGGGACCGAGGCTGGGTCTGAGGGGGCGCGCCCCAGGGCTCCCGGATGTCCGTGCTGGGGGCCGCCTGACGGTGCGAGCTGCAGCCGCCGCCCACTTGGGTGCTGGTCTTGGTGTTGTCAGCCCGGAAGGTCCTCACCGATGGACGCTCGCTAGGTCCCACCCAACCACACTAAGTCGGCCCTGCCCTAGACGTTGAAGCTGTAAAGCGTCAAGGATGGCTATAGCGCAGTGTGATTGGATTAAAAAAACGACAACACCACCTCAGTCATAAGCAAAGTAGTAGTAGTTTTGCATTTGAGAAGACAAATTCAACGCTTTGAGTCGTGTGACAGTTTTCAGTTTAGATTTGTGAGTTTTTTTTTTTTTTTTTTTTTTTTTTTTTTTTTTGGTTTTGCGAGGTAGGGTCTCACTGTAGTCCAGGCTGACGTGGAATTCACTCTGTATTCTCAGGGTGGCCTCGAACTCACGGTGATCCTCGTACCTCTGCCTCCCCAGTGCTGGGATTAAAGGCGTGCGCCACCACGCCCAGTGAGATTTTTTTAATGTATCCTCACCTGCCTGTGATGTTAGCATTCAGGAGGCTAAGGTAGTGAGTTCGAATCCAGTTCCTGTTGCTGAGCGAATTCCAAGTCTTCCTGGGATAAAGTGAGACTTTCTCAAAAAACAAACAACAACAACAACAAAAAACTAGTATCGTTGCCCATTATCAGACCGTCTCATTCCACGAGTGTCCAGTCTTTTTCTTGTTGTGTGTTTGTGTCTGATGTGATGTGTGTGTAGTGTAGTGTAGTGTATGAACATGTGTGTGCAGATGCAAGCACCCTGTGTGCACCAATGCAGAGGCCAAAGGAGAACATGGGGTGTCTTATTTTTTGCTCACCCATCTGTTTCCTTGACACTAAGTCTCTCATTCAACTCAGAGCTGCCATTTTTGCTGTTCCCTCCCCCCCCCCAACCCCTTCCCCGTCTGTAAGCCCCAGTGAATTCTCTATATTAGGTTACAGATATGTGACCCTGCCCAGCTGTTTATGTTGGTGTTGGGAAATTGATCTCAGATGGTCCCCAACCCTCGTGCTTGGGCAGCAAACACTCTTTAACTGCTGAGCCATCTACCCAGCCCCATGTGTGTCCAACCTGACATTGCAAAATCATTGCAGGTTGGACATAGAAATTTATTATTTTTTCTTTTTTGTTTATATTCTGTTTGTTTACTTGCTTGTGTGCATATAATGTGTGTGTTTGTGTTATATGCATGTGTATGTGCCCTGTAGCAACTCATGGCTATCCTGTGGTTGCTGGAGCAGAAGGTTGGGTGTCCCTGCTCCACTGATCTTCTTGTTTTGAGCTGGAATCTTACTGATACTCGAGCTTGCTGGGTTTTTTTCCTGAGCCTGGGTGATTCCCTGGTCTCTGTTCCCCTTTGCAGGACTGGAGTGTCAGGTGCATGTGGCCATGCCCAGCTGTCTATATGGGTTCTGGAAATTCAAGCTCAGTTGGTTTTTGGCCCCTTTGGGCTCTCATGCTTGCTCAGGAATCTCACTGAACTGATGCGCCATCTCTCTGGCCCATACCTCCATGCGTAGAACTTTAAACACAAAATAACATACATTAGAAAGTGCCTTTTAGGGGCCGGAGAGATGGCTTAGTGGTTAAAGGTGCTTCCCTGAAAAGCCAAAGGACCCAGGTTTAATTCCCCAGTACCCACATAAAGCCAGATGAGCAAGGTGGCACATGTATCTGGAGTTCCTTTGCAGTGGCTAGAGTACCTGGCACACCCATTCATATTCTCTCTGTTTCTCTCAAGAAAGAACCATTTTTTAGACAGGGTCTGAAACTGTAGCTCAGGCTGGCCTGGAACTCACTATGTAGCCCATGCTTACCGCAAGCTCGCAGCAACCTGCTTCTTGTATTTCTTTTGGTAATTATTTATTGGGTGTGAAGCACTAAGTTGATTGATTATGGATTAGATAGTGCTTTAAAAAGATAAAGTAAATCATGAACAGCTATCACTTTTGACCAAATCATATCTCCTTGTAGTACATTTTAATCTCCAAACTTGTATTTCTTACAGTTATGTTTATATGTTAATCTGTGTTACACATACAGTTTTGGTATTTTAAAGCAAAATAAAGTATCTGTTTTTACATTTTAAATATTTTGTTCCTTACTTTCATATTATTAGAAAATTGTGCTTATGAATGCATTTGGGCAAAATATGTGACTTAATAATTTGAGGCTGGAGAGGTCGCTCAGTAGCAGTTAAGATATTTGCCTGCAGAGTCTAGTGACCCAAGTTCGATTCCCCAGTATCCACATGGAGCTAAATGCACAAAGTGGTGCATGCATGTATCTAGAGTGCATTTGCAGTTGGAGGCCCTGGTGTGCCCATTCTCTCTGTTTCTCTTCTATCTCTCTCTGCTTGCAAACAAACAAGTAAATAAATGAAAAGGAAGAGAATTAATAATTTGATCATAGGTGGCCTGGATTCTTATTTGTATGATTTCTTGCATGTAGATCTCCTGGTCTCATAATATAGCACCTGAGGAAAACAGTGTTGAAATAGAAACCTTTATTGTATTTGTTAAAGCATTTCATCATTCTATTTTGTTTTCCATTATTTAAGTCAAATTACAAGCTGAGGGCCTCATGTTATGAACATTAACTATGGTATGACTTCTGATCATTTTAAATTATTTTCTACTAAGTGTAAACTTGTAAGGACTTGGCTTTTAGGGAGCACTGACAATATGCCAATATCTGTAACAATCCTATTATATTTATTTAATACTTATATCAATGCTGTGTAAATCTCTGTTTTAACCGATTATTCAGACATGGAGACATAAGGCAAAGGGATTAAGTTCCTTGACTGTGGTCACAAAATAAGAGCCAGGTTCTTATGTACTCTTCTTTTTCTTGCAGTGCTGTGGACTGAAACCAGGACCTTGCACATGCTAGGCAAGTGCTTATGTACTTATTTTATATGCTGTTCCTTTCCTTCCATAAAACTGAACACATTGGTAGGAGGAGAATGAAAGCTGACTGGACTCAACTTCACTGCTTTGTGAATTAGGACAGAAAATTTAAATTTTGAATTTCTTTCTTTAATGTAGTAGATGAACACTGAGGTTTTTAGGTTTTTCTCTCTGTCTTTTCAATGTAGGATCTCTCTGTAGCCCAGTCTGACATGACACTCACTTTGTAGTCTCAGGCTGGCTTCAAACTCACGGTGATCCTCCTACCTCTGTCATCTCCTGGGTGCTGGGATCAAAGGCTGGGGCCACCATGCTGGCTAGTTTTTTCTTTATTTTTACTTTGGGCTTTTGGAGACAGGGTCTTGTTATGTAGGTCAGGCTATTTTTGAACTTACTATGTAGCTCAGGTTGGCCTCAAACTCATGACAATCCTGCCTCAGCGTTCTGATGGTTGGGATTATAAGTGTGTGCCACCATGACTGGCAAAACTATTATATTTTATTGAATTGAGGAATATTTAAAAGGGTGCTTTCACTACCAAGTCTAAGATTTTTCTAAACTCCTGGTACTCATTCCTCAAGTTTTGTTGCTTCACTAGTGATAATTCTATCTTGCTGCCTGATCTAATGACATTGTAATTAAAAAATCGCCAATTACTTTGGGAATAATGTGCTTTGGGAAACTGAAAAACTACTTAATTCTACAGTATGTGCACCTTTTAAACATTTAATTGTGCTGTATTATATGTTAGGTTTTTTTAAAAAAATTTAATTAATTTATTTATTTGACAGAGAAAGAGGAAGAGAGAGAGAGAGAGAATGGTCGCGCCAGGACCTCCAGCCACTGAAAATGAATTACAGACACATGCGCTCCCTTATGCATCTGGCTAACGTGGGCCCTGGGGAATCAAACCTGGGTCCTTTGGCTTTGCAGGCAAGCACCTTAACAGCTAAGCCATTCCTCCAGCCCATGTTGGTTTTTTTTTGGAGGAGGAGAGTTGAGGTTGGGTCTCACTCTAGCCCAGGCTAACCTAGAATTCACTATGTAGTCTCAGAGTGTCCTTGAACTCATGGTGATCCTCTTAACTCTGCCTCTGAGTGCTGGGATTAAAGGCATGCACCACCACACCCGGCTGTTATGTGTTTTTATGTAAAGAATTCAAGATGAACGCTGGGCATGGTGGCGCACGCCTTTAATCCCAGCACTTGGGAGGCAGAGGTAGGAGGATCGCCATGAGTTCGAGGCCACCCTGAGACTCCATAGTGAATTCCAGGTCAGCCTGGGCTAGAGTGACACCCTACCTCGAAAAACCAAAAAAAAAAAAAAAAAAAAAAGAAAAAAGAATTCAAGATGAAAAGTAAGCTTCTCCACCTGGGCACAGTGGCATATGCCTGTAGTCTCAGGCCTTGGGAGGCAGAGATGGGAGATCATTAGTTCCATGTCACCCTTAGCTACATGCTGAGTTCCCGGCAAAAATGAGCTACATGACAAGACTCTGCCTTAAAAACAAAACAAAATAAATTAATTTTGTAATTGTAGGAAATTAGGAACCATTTCTATCATTTTCATTTGTGAATCCTCAATAGCTAGCACAATGCCTAATGTAGTAAGCGCTCTGCAAATATTTGCTAGATGAATTAAGCAAGTTACAAGTTACAAGTGCATTTAAAAATATGTTTGACTTCAATTTGACATAAAATAGAATAGTATCAATAGTGCAAACATAGGAGGCTTATACTACCAGCTGTTTGAAGGCTGAGGCAGGAGGATCATATGATTAAAGCCTACCTGGGCTATAGAATGAGTTCAAAACCAATCCAGGCAACTTAGTGTCACACTGCTTCAAAATTGTTCAAAGTAAAAAGAGATCTGGGGATATAGATTAATGGTAGAACATTGCCTTAGCAGGCCTGAGGCCCTATGTTCAATCCCTGTACCACAAAAAACTACAAAATATCCAAGTACCATGTTGCACAGTTTAAAACATTTAAAAGAAGCTGGGCATGGTGACACATGTATTTAATTCCAGCACTTGGGAAGCAGATGTAGGAGGAGTGCCATGAGTTTGAGGACAGCCAGAGACTACATAGTGAATTCCAGGTTAGCCTGGGCTAGAATGAGCCCCTACCTCAAAAAACCAAATAAATAAATATATAAATAAATAAACACTTAAAAGAATAAAAAAAATATGATTCTTTACAAATATTCTTTCAATGATGACATCAAATATGTGGTGCCTTTTGCTCCTTCAAGAGGTCTTGTAAGATGCAAATGTGGGCATATACACACTTAAACAAGGAACTAAACCAGTGTTATTTATAAGCTGGATAAAGTATAGAAACATTATTTCATATATAAAGATCTTCATTTTAGGGCTGGAAAGAGCAGTTAAGGCACTTGCCTGAGAAGCCTACGTACCCATGTTTGACTCTCCAGATCCCACGTAAGCCAGATGCTCAAGGTGATGTATGCACACAGGTTGCACATGTACAGGAGGTGGCGCACACGTCTGGAGTTTGATTGCAGTGGCTAGAGGCTCTGGCATGACAACTCTCAATCTCTCTGTCTCATAAAAAAAATCTTCATTTAAACAAAAGTTGTAAAAATACTGGTAGTTGACTAAATTTTATATTATGGAGAGGTACAGACTTATAAATAGCATTAAAGTTTTCTGACTTGTAAGTTTTTAAAAATTATAGTTGTGGCCTATTGCCTTCCACAATCTTAGTCCCCCAATGCTTCTCAACTTCTTCACTTCCACGGGCATTTGTAATCTCCACAGCCTCTGCTCCTGGTCGTGCTGTGCTCCAGAACTCTTCAGTCTCCGCCTAGCTGCTGAGTGATGGAAGTCACAGCCCCAAGAGTCACTTTCCTGCCACCTTCTACTCCTGCTGCCCATGGTTGTCTGTTGCTAGCTCAGCCCACTCTACCCATGATAAAGACCACAAGTCAACTCTGAAAGACCACGTGGGAGAAGGCTTTATGGGGACCTAGCATTGCAACATAGGGGAGAGAGTTAGTGCCCTGGTGAGAAGCCTGGACTGACTACAAGAGTCTGAAAACCATACTACTTATGTAGCCAGACGAAGGGTGGGCCATGTGCTTAGCTCCTAGTTCCATCAAGTCTTGAAGGTGGACCAATTACAAGTTTGTTTTTTTTTTCTGAGTCACTGGAGTAAATGTTCCTTCCTTACTCTTAATGAGCATAGCTATAAGATGGGTGGGGTCAATTAGAGGTCACTGAGGCCTCTGTTGACTGAAGTGAAGTCTCTTGGAGTGAGTACAAGCTGTCTGGAACAGTCTTGTAGAGCAAGGCTTCCCTGAAAGAGAATTCTGTGGCTTTAGCAACAGCCATGCTTGCAGTGGCCTTTGTAGCTACAGTGGTTTGTCATTGGTCCACATTCAGGGCAGCTGGTCACAGGGGAAAGATCTTATAGCATTCATTCAAGTAGCTGGAATGGCTGCTCCTAAACTATTATGTGAAAAAATATTAGCACGTATGGTAACTTGAATTTATGTCCCCCAGTAGACTCAAATGTCTTATTAAAGCTGTAATTTCCAACCACCTGGCTGAAAGCAGTGTCACTGTGGGCAGATCCTGGGGTGTTACTAGGGGTGGATCTCAATTCCAGCCTATGGTACGCAGAGTGCTTGAGCACTGCTGGAGTTCCCAGAGTGTGCTTGCTTATGGTGCTGGTGGTGGTTTTCCTCTGCGTGGATTTGGTAAAGAGGGGTAGCTTTTTCTGCCATTATGGTACTTTCCCTGGATCTGTGAGCCTGAAATAAATGCTATTCCTCCCATAAACTATGTCTGGTTTCGAGGTTCATCCCAGCAGCGTGGAGCTGACTACAACAGTGTGCTTGCAATGAAGACCTGTCCTGAGAACAACACCTGGTCATGTTGAACTCTTACCTCTTACCCAGCTATCTACAGAAGTCTGATCTTACTTTGTGAGTGTTTTTAATTTCGCCATGCAACAAACCTTTCCCCATTGCTTTCTTCAGTACTTAAAATAAAAAAACTGTTCTCAAGCCGAGCGTGGTGGTGCACGCCTTTAATCCCAGCACTTGGGAGGTAGAGGTAGGAGGATCACCATGAGTTCAAGGCCACCCTGAGACTACATAGTGAATTCCAGGTCAGCCTGGGCTAGAGTGAGACCTTACCTCAATAAATAAATAAATAAATAAAAAGAAAAAAATAAAACTGTTCTCTTTTATGTATTTAAAAAAATAGTAATAACTTCTTACCTTTAATCTCATATTTATCATAATTTTTATCTGCCACAAATGATATTTCCACCACAGTTTTTACCTGAGTTTAAGTCACTCATTTCCGACAGAGAAGGTAACCCTTGATAGGAAGGGCTTTCTTCCTTCCTTCCTTCCTTTTTTAATTCATTTATTTATATTTATTTGTAATCAGAAATAGAGAGTAAAAGAGAGAGAGAAAGAAATGGGTATGTCAGGGCCTCCAGCCACTGCAAACAAACTCCAGATGTATGTGCCGCTGTGTGTCTGGCTTTACATGGGTGCCAGGGAATCAAACTCAGGTTGTTAGGCTTTGCAGGCAAGCACCTTAATGGCTGAGTCATCCCTCCAGCCCATGAAGGGCTTTCTTACAAACCCCTTTCTCCTTTGAAAGACTTCCTATGGGAAAAAAAAATCCCACACTGGTGAGTAGTATATGACAAGTTTATGTTCATGACTTTATCTGGCAATTCTGTTTCCCATTTTCTACAAGAGTATTTATTATTTATTTGTTTATTTAAATGAGATAGAGTCCTGCTGTATTGCCCAGGTTGGTTTCCAATTCCTGAGATTAAATGATTCTCCTGCCTCAGTTTCCTGGGTAACTGGGACACCACTAAGTGATGCACCACTGAGTTGACTTCAGGAACTCTTAAACACCCTGTGTTTACCTTACCTCAAGCCTTTCTTGTGTGCCTATGAATTCCCTTACCTTTTCATTCCAAGAAGATTACTTTACCTTCCTTTTTCTCAGAGAAAGAGAATCAAAAAGGTAGACACTTTCTCAAATCAGGTAACTAAATTTTGAAACATTTCTTTGATATGCATTCATTGGCCTCCCCTCATTTCATACTTTCTCTACCCAAGCTTTGGGTCCTGTTCCATTCCCGTTTTTTAGGATCTTTGCTTCTTCACTGAGCTATGGCTCCTCCACAAAGATGTTCAGGCATTCTGAAGTCTTTTCTGTCTTAGAAGAAAAGAAAGAAAATCTTCCTACAGAAGTTTGTCTTCCTCCATTCTGCTTCTCATTGCCTTTCCTCCCACATGGTCTATGATAAAGTTCTTTCTATCTGCTTTTTCTTACTTTGCATTCCTTCCTTATATTTTGAACAGTTGCAATATTTTATCTCAGCTAAAATTAACCAGTTTCAAAGATCACCAATTACCACGTTGTTTCTGAATTTAATGAGTATTTCCCAGGACAAATCTGACTTGGCCTAGGTTCTGCAGGTGACAGCTCAATCCTGTCTTCTTTTTATTATTATTTTGTTTTTCTTTTTACTTTTGCTATTATTTTCTTTTATTTATTTGAGAGAGAGAGGGAGAGAGAATGGACACACCAGTGTCTCTAGCCACTGTAAACAAATTCCAGATGCATGCAGCACTTTGTGCATCTGGCTTTTGTGAGTAATGGGGAATCAAACTTGGGTCCTGAGGCCTTGCAGGCAAGTACCTTAACCATTAAGCCATCTCTCCATCCCTACTTTTATTTATTTACTTACCTATTTTTTTTTTTTTTTTTTTTTGGTATTTCGAGGTAGGGTCTCACTCTACCCTAGGCTGACCTGGAATTCACTATGGAGTCTCAGGGTGGCCTTGAACTCACGGCAATCCTCCTACCTCTGCCTCCCGAGTGCTGGGATTAAAGGCGTGCGCCACCACGCCCGGCTTTTTTTTTTTTTTTTTTTTGAGGTAGGGTCTCACTCTAACTGAGGCTGATCTGGAATTCATTATGTAATCTCAGGGTGGCCACAAACTCACAATGATCCTCCTACCTCTACCTCCCGAGTGCTGGAATTAAAGGCGTGTGCCACCACGCCCGGCTCCTACTTTCATTTTTTATTGCTTATTTTGTGTTATTGGCTTATTGAGGTAGGGTCTCATTGTAGCCCAGGCTGACCAGGAGTTCTCTATGTAGTCTCAGGGTGGCCTCAAACTCTTGGCGATTCTCCTACCTCTGCCTCCCAAGTGCTGGGATTAAAGGTGTGCTTAGCTTTGCTTTTATTTTCTTTTTAATTTATTTTTGTTTATTTATTTGAGAGCGACAGGCAGAGAAAGAGGCCTCCAGCCACTGCAAACAAAGTCCAGATGCACATGCCACCTTGTGCATCTGGCTTACATGGGTCCTGGGGAATTGAGCCTTGAACCTGGGTCCTTAGGCTTCACAGGCAAGTGCTTAACCGCTAAGCCATTGTTCCGGCCCTACTTTTATTTTTTTATTTTTATTTATTTATTTGAAAGAGAGAAAAAGAGAGAGAGAAAGAGATAAAGACAGACAGAAATAGGCAGGTAGAGAGAAAGAGAGAATGGGTGCACCAGAGCCTCCAGCCACTGCAAAAGAACTCCAGAAGTATGTACCCCCTTGTGCATCTGGCTTACGTGGGTCCTGGGGAGTCCAACCTAGGTCCTTTGGCTTTGCAAGCAAGTGCTTTAACCGCTAAGCCATCTCTCCAGACCCCTACTTCTATTTTTTAAATGGCTGTATACTGTTTATTTTTAAGTTTTTATTGACAACTTTCATAGACAACATATCATCATAATTCCCTCCTACCACCTACCCTTTTCCCCTTCCAAATCTTTTCTCCACTGAATCCCTTCTCATTTACAACTATTTTCTATTTTTAAAATATTCTTATTTATTTATTTGCAAACAGAGAGAGATAGAAGAGAGACAAACAGACAGAATGAGCACACCAGGGCCTCTAGCCACTGCAAATGGACTCCGGATGCATGTACCACTATGTGCATCTGATTTTACGTGGGTACTGGGGAATGGAACTTGGGTAGTTAGGCTTTATGAGCAAGCACCTTAACCTCTGAGCTATATCTCCAGCCCCCTCCTTTTCTAATTTGATGTCATCATTTTTCCCTCTTATTATGCAAGTCTTGTATAAGTAGTGTCAGCCACAATGAGGTCATGAATATCAAGGCCACTTTGTGTCTGGAATATTGCAAAGCACTCCTCTTCTTCTTTTAGCTCTTACATTCTTTCTGGAACCTCTTCCACAAAGAGCTTTGGAGGGTGTGATAAAGACTTCTCACTTAGTGCTGAGCACACCACTGTCATTTCTTCTCAGCACGTTAATGAGTTTTGAGTCTCCTCAGTGGTCACCACCATCTGAAAAGAGAAGCTTCACTAACCAAAAGTGACAGTAGCATTAATATATGGGCTTAAATGTAAGGCTAATAAATGTGGGCATAATATATCAACTTAGCCAGACAACAGTAGTAGTTTCCCCACTAGGACTTGTGACCTCTCCAGCCAAGCAAGGCTTTTGATTAGGTTTTCAGTACCAGATGTGAATTCCCTCTTATGGAGCAGGCCTCTAGTCCAATTAGAGAGTGGTTTATTTCCCCCATAACAAACATGTTACCATTGCTGCAGTTGGTATATTTGGCCTGACTGTTTAGCCATAAAGCCTTCAGGTTCCAGTGCTGGTTAAGATCATTGATTACTTTTATCCCCACACAGGCTGCTCTTTCCAGCATCCTGACAGCTAGTCTCCACAACTAGTCCTGACAGATAGTCAATGGGGAAGAGGCTTCCAGCTCAGCTCCAGCTTGATTTCTCAGTGACCTTGAAGCCCAAGCATGTGGAGTCCTCGGAAATATAGTCGTATCATCTAATTTTGCTGGGCAATCAAGAGCCTTGGCAATAGCCTGTAATGTTTTGGGGACATCAGGGACCTCCTCGATTAACAATTCACTGGAAATTATTCTACCCCAGCACTGAAATTTTCTTTTAACAACCTCTGGCTTCTGGCCATAGCATTATCCATCCACACAGGGTACTTCTGCTCTTTCTCTTTAACATATATATTATTTGATAGTGAAGAAGTAGGTTTCCATATAGCTTATTCATAGCATCTTTAATTATTCATTTATTTATTTATTTATTTTGGTTTTGCAAGGTAGGGTCTCGCTCTGGTCCAGGCTGACCTGGAATTCACTATATAGTCTCAGAGTGGCCTCAAACTCATGGCAATCCTCCTACCTCTGCCTCTCAAGTGCTAGGATTAAAGGTGTGCACCACCACGCCCAGCTTAACATCTGTAATTTAAAAAAATTATTTATTTATTTATTTATTTATTTATTTATGAGAGAGAGAGAGAGAGAGAGAGAGAGAGAATGGGTGTGCCAGGGCCACCAGCCACTGTAAATGAATTCTAAACACATGTGCCCCCTTGTGCATCTGGTTTATGAGAATTCTGGGGTTGGGAACCTGGGTCCTTAGGCTTTGTAGCCAAGTGTCTTAACCATTAAACCATCTCTCCAGCCCACCATCTTTAATTTTTAATAGCCCTCCTCCCATCCCCTCTCTGACCCTACTTTGACCATTTCACCCCCCCCCCATATTCTGCCCCTCCACTTACCTATCTACTATGTCATCCCCTTAAGCCCTCCCCTCTCCTTCCTCCATCATGGGCTCTAACCCTCTCTTCTTTTCTTTTTGGTTTTTCGAGGTAGGATCTCGCTCTAGCTCATGCTGACCTGGAATTCACTCGATAGTCTCAGGGTGGCCTTGAACTCACCACGATCCTCCTACCTCTGCCTCCCAAGTGCTGGGATTAAAGACATGTACCACCACGCCTGGCTTAACCCTCTCTTCTTGAAAGTTTTTCCTTGTGCTTCATGGAGAGTGTTTCCTGTAGCAGATGACTTCTTTCTGTATTCATTATTCTTTGATTTCTTAAAAGTTTTTATTCATTTGTTCTCTCATTCTACCAAGCATATATTATGTGCTGGGCCATAGGATCTGGTCTAACCAGTAAACCCAGCCTTCTAGGTACTGTAGACTGAGAATTGTTTTTGCAGTACTTAGACTCTTCCCTAAGAGAAATGGACTCCCAAACACGTACTCAAAAATTAACATACATTTCAAGTGTCTCACAGAGATACGTGCTGATTTGTTACTTTTGGTTGAAAAAACAAACAAACAAAAGAAAAACACCTTTCCAGACCTTTCCACCATTTTAGTAGAAGCTTTTATAGAAACACACTTGGCCCAGAAACATTTTTTTAAAGCGTCTGTCTCAAGTAGCTACAGTTAGGGCTGGGGATATAGCCTGGTGATGGTATACATGCTTAGCATGCAGAAAGCTATGGGTTTGATCCCCAGTTCTGATTAAAAAAACAAAGAAAAAAAAAAGCTTAAGTTTATAGAAAAAGAAAGCCCATTGAGAGTGAAATGAAAACAATTATCCCCTGAAGGGATATTTTCATAATTTACAACTTTTTGTAGATGTGAAGACTGAGCTGGGACAAAGCCTTTCCTTCCTCCCCCGACCTCTACTCCCCTATGTTCTTACTGTGCCACAAGAAGAATACTAAGGAAAGTCTTAACCTAGTATTAAAAAGGAGAAAGTGGAGTGATAAAGCAGATATATTTACTTTGAGACTGATTGAATGGGATTCTACCTTCCGTTAGGGTTCAGAAGGCGGCCAGAGAAGGGAGTGGAGGTTGATGAATATTCCTTACTTGATGAAGTTATTTCTGTGACAAGAGAGGAAAATGGTTCTGTCTTGTGGTTACAAGTAACAGGATATTTGTATTTTTGTATTTTAGGCACGACCCCTTTATGTCCTCCATACTTTACCACTACCTCCAAAATGAGTGGGTGCTAAGAAGATCTGCTCTATCACCCTAACACAACATGCTGTTTAAGACAGGATTATTCTAGCTAGAGATTCATAGTAGCTAGGGTTCCTGTGATCATTGTTAACCAAAAAGAAAAAAATGGTGAGATTCATGTTTCCTTTTAACACACATATACATGTGTGTGTATGCATTGTATGTGAGTTCAGGCATGTGCAACAGCACAAGTTAGTCTTTACCTTCTACCTTGTTTGAGGCAATCTCTTTTTTATTTTTTAAAATTTTATTGCTGAGAACGAGAGCGAGATAAAGTGTAGCAGGGAGAGCATGGGCATGCCAGGGCCTCTTGCGGCTGCAAATGAACTCTAGTTGCATGCGCCACTTTGTGCATCTGGCTTTACATGGGTAAGTGGAATTGAACCTGGCTTGGGAGGGTTTGCAAACAACTGCCTTTAACTGCTGAGCCATCTTCCCAACACCCAAGGCTGTTGTTGTTCATGACTATGAGCTCACGGCTTTGAATTCCCCATCTCATCGTAGAAGGACTGCGATTATAGGTGCTCACTACTGCATCTAGATTTTATGTGGGTTCTGAGGGTCTGAATGCAGGTCAGCATGCATGTGCGGTGAATGCTTTATCTACTGATCCATCTCCCTAGCCCAATTTTTGTTTCTTTAGAAGCTATATGTAATAGCCATTTTTCCATTGCCATTTTTCTAGCTATTGTATACATTTTGAGCTGTGTGTTCAATGCTGAACATGTCAAGATGAATAAAAGCAAATAAAACCATTTTATCATAAAACTAATGGTTTAGGGCAGCAAATTACCAATAATCAATCACAAACAAATATAAAGATGTAAATATAACAAATATTGCAATGTAACATAAGAATGTAAGTGTGTGAGGGAGATCAGAGGTCTTCTTGAATGTGATGCTTGGGGCTGGGATATGGCTTAGCAGTTAAAGAGCTCCCTGGCCAAGCCTGGCTAGATTACTCAGGACCCACCTAAAGCCAGATGCACAAAGTGGTGCATGTGTCTGGAATTCATTTGCAGTGGCAAAAGGCCTTGGCACACCTATTCTTTCTCTCGCTCTTTCTCTCTGCCTGCAAATAAATAAATAATAAGCCGGGTGTGGTGGTGCGTGCCTTTAATTCCAGCACTCTGGGAGGCACAGGTAGGAGGATCGCCATGAGTTTTCAAGGCCACCCTGAAACTACATAGTTAATTCCAGGTCAGCCTGAGCCAGAGTGAGACCCTACCTCGAAAAACCAAAACCAAACCCAAACAAAAGATAAATTATATATATATATATATTTAAAGTGATGCTCAGGGCCACTCCCAAGGCCGCCCCCCGCCTGCAGAGCTGGAGCAGGCCGAGAAGGAGGGAGGAAGAGGAGGAGGTGAAGGAGTAGCAGGCCCGGGGTGGGGGTGGGGATTGGCAGTATTTAAACAGAGCATATCATGCATGAGTACAAGTTAGTGGTCCTTGGTGTAGGAGGCTGGTGATTCTGCTCTGACAGTTCAATTTGTTCAGAGAATTTTTGTTGAAAAATATGACCCAAGGATAGGAGAGTCCTAAGAAAGCAAGCTGAAATAGATTGTTGACAGTGTATGCTGGAAATCCTGGACATAGCAGGGATAGAGCAAGTTACAACAATGAGCGATTTGTACATGAAGAATGGCCAAGGGTTTGCACTAGTATATTCAATTACAGCTCAGTCTACGTTTAATGACTTACAGGACTTAAGAGAACAGATTTTTATGGGTTAAAGACACAGAAGATGTTCCAGTGATTTCGGTTGGCAATAAATGTGGCCTGGAAGATGAAACGAGTAGTTGGCAAAGAACAAGGCCAGAATTTAGCAAAACAGTGGTGTAACTGTGCCTTTTTAGAATCTTCTGCAAAGTCAAAGATCAACGTTAATGAGCTATTTTGTGACCTGGTAAGAGAGATAAATAGAAAAACACCAGTGGAAAAGAAGAAGCCTAAAATGAAATCCAGTCGGCTGCTCTAGACATGAAGTCCGCAGCAGCTCTGAGCAGATTACAGGAATGAAGAGCTGTTGCCTAATTGGAAGTGCCAGCATTCCAGACTTCAAAAATACATCTGAGGAGGCTTTTCCTGTTTTAAATATTATATGAAGAATTTAGATCTTGCCGGGCATGGTGACGCATACCTTTAATCCCAGCACTCAGGAGGCAGAGGTAGGAGGATCACCATGAGTTCGAGGCCACCCTGAGACTACATAGTGAATTCCAGGTCAGCCTGGGCCAGAGTGAGACCCTACCTCGATAAACCAAAAAAAAAAAAAAAAAAGAAAAAGAATTTAGATCTTATATTGGTTTCACAAGTTCTCTGGAGAAAAAAAAATTGCTCTGTGTATATCCCTTAGGAAATAAGATGAGAGTATTTCTCCTTTGCAATAGCAGCTATAACAGATGTGAAAATAAATATACTTGACTCTAATACAATTACACAAAAGAGCATTGATGCATTTCAAACATCAGGTATTACTACTAATGATTTCATATTGACCTTTTTATCATGATTCCTCCCTGTCAGGCATTAAAAAGTTGAACCATTACACTTTATACCTGTAATGATATAGATTATGAAATTTCCCCTCAAACTCATTGCAGTAGATAGCTTTTTCAAGAGATTGAATTCATTTTATATTTAAAAATTATGAAATATCTGTCATATTCTAATTAAAATTGTTTGTGCATAACACTTTGGAAGAATGGTTTTTTTATAGGGAAAAAACTGGGATAACTGGGGTTGGGGATTTAGCTCAGTGGATGAGCGCTTGCCTAGCAAGCGCAAGGCCCTGGGTTTGGTCCTCAGCACCGAAAAAAACAACAACAACAACAACAAAAAAACTGGGATAACTGATTTCTATGGCTTTCAAAGCTAAAATATATAGCATACTAAACCAACTCTATTATTGCTTCTTATGTTTTACTGTCAGATTAAATTACAGCTTTTATGGATGATTAAATTTTAGTACATTTTCATTTGGTTTGTGTCTTTTTGTTATTGCTTACAGATTTAAAGGCTTTCTTTTATAATGACCACACTGTTTAAAAGGCCGCAGCAGGTTCTGCCTGGAACCTACAGAACCCTTGAGGTTGACCACACTTACTGGTGATTTCTCTAGGAACAGACCTCGCACTTCCTGTTCTAGATTAGAGTGAAATACATTAGACTTCACAGAATAGTTTCGTATATTCTCTCGAGTTTAAGATTGTATCTTGTTGAATAAAATATCCCATTGTGTATTATTTTATTTGTTTATTTATTTGAGAGTGACAGACAGAGAAAGAGGCAGAAAGAAAGAGAGAGAGAGAGAATGGGTGCGCCTGAGCCTCCAGCCACTGTAAACGAACTCCAGATGTGTGCGCCCCCTTGTGCATCTGACTAACATTGGTCCTGGGGAAAAGAGCCTCGATCCAGGGTCCTTAGACTTCACAGGCAAGCACTTAACTGCTAAGCCATCTCTCCAGCCAGCATTGTGTATTATTTTTATATGTAAAAAGATAAGTTTAATACTGTATCAGGGTTTTACTTTTACTATTTCAAATCTTCCATAGCTTGTGATTTCATCAAGGGAATCTTTGGCATTGTTAATTTGTTGGTGTGGGTTCACCAATGAAGTGTATGTGAAAATTTTTACCTTGCTTTATGATAGATTAAAGAGCTTGCGAGAAGCAAGTGAAGGTTAAAACCTGAAAGGGGTGTGTTACTTTTGCTTTGATTGTACATGAAATAGTGTAATAGTGGTAATATGAAAAAGATTGCTAAGTTAACATTTTAGCTGGCTAGCTAGTGATGCTTTTCTTTTTCCTTCCCAGTTATTTGCATTTTTACAAAAGGTTGGGTGTAGGTAGGACATAGACCCAAAGTGTCGTTACCATACTCTACTTCATAGAGAGAGGTAGAGCTAATGCTTCTTAGCCAATCACATGCTGGAGGAGAAAGCAGCTTGCAAGCTTAAGAAACCCTGGGCCTTGTCCCCAAATATCTAGGAGTCCAGTCCTAGAAAGACAATCATTTGCTCAGGGATCTAGATACTGTCTCATTGCAAGTATGTGTAAAGAAATGTTCACCCCTCACTGAGATTTGCCAGGCATGTGGACAGCCCATCAGTTACTAAACTGGAATTTAAAAGTCAGTTTTCATATGTGAGATCTGACCAATCTAAGGAAATGTTAAAGATATTATTTGAAAACTTTGGAAATTGTACTCTTTTGAGTTTCTAATAAACCAAGTGATATTAGAAGAAAAAAGTGTTGCTCAGGCCAGGTATATGGTGGTGCACACCTTTAATCCCAGCACTTGGGAGGCAGAGGTGGGAGAATCAATGAGTTCAAGGCCAGCCTGGGACTACAAAGTAAGTTCCTGATCAGCCTGGGCTAGAGTAAGACCCTACCTTGAAGCAAACAAACAAACAAACAAACAAAAAAGTGATGCTTAGCAGAAATCTGAGATATGAAAAAATGTTAACTGGAGGAAGAAGAAGGAAAATGTTTCAGTTACCTTTGCATTGCTGGACAAACACCTGACCAGAAGCAGCTTATGGGAGGAAAGGGTTTATTTCAGGCTCGCAGATTCCAGGGGAGGCTCCATCATGGTAGAAGAAGCTGGCTCATAGTATTATACATCCATGGCAGACAGAGAGCAACTGAACTTCAAGTATGAGCTGACTGAGGGAAAGCCTCATATTGGCAGGGGAAAGCATGGCATGAGCAGAGGCTGGGCATCACCTCTGCCACACAGCAGGTGGAAAAAGAACAGCAGGATGATGATCCAATCTCTGGCAAGAGTGGAGGTGCTGACTATAACTCCCCTAAGCCTGCTCCAGCAAGACTCCACCTCCAAAACTGTCATCAGCTGAGGACGAAGCATTCAAAGTGCATGAATTTATTGGGGACATGTGATTCAAACGACCACAGAAAGTATTCCCCTAGTAAGAGGGTTGAATTGCATAAAGCACCTGTCATAGGGGAAAACATTTAACTGATGGAAGGGCTGGGTAGCTGGAGGAGAGCTAGTGGTGGGGGAGAGGGGGAGATGATGCTTGAGGCCAGATTTAAGCTTTAAGGTCTTCTTTTGTATTTATTTGAGAGAGAGAAAGAGGGAGAGAGAGAGAGAATGGGCATGCCAGGACCTCCAGCCACTGCAAATGAACTCTAGATGCAGGCACCCCCTTGTGCATTTGGCTTACATGGGTGCTGGAGAGTCAAACCAGGATCCTTTGGCTTTGCAGGTTAACGCCTTAACTGAGTCATCTCTCCAGCCCCTTTAAGGTCTTCTTGGCTATGGATGTCTTGGCTATGGATGGAGACAGGACTAGAGAGGAACAGAATTGATCTAAAATGACCAGTCATCTAAGCGGAAAATGAGTCACTCAGAGTAATGGTGACAGGCATTTGTTGTAGCCAGCTTCACAGAGCTGAGATGAACCTCCAGACCAGACACAGGTTATGGGAGGAATGGCATTTATTGAAGCTTACAGATCTAGGGGAAGTTCCATAATGGTGGAAGAAGGTGGCCCCCTTTTGCAGATCCACTCAGAGGGAGAAGAAACAACCACCAGCACCACCAAAAGCAAACATACAACCGGGAGGCAACCGGGGGCAGAGCTCAAGCACTCTGCATTCCTTTAGGCTGGAATTCAGATCCGCCCCCAGTAGCACCTTATGGCCCAGGATCCTCCCACAGTGACACCTCTTCCAGTGAAATTCAAGTTACAGATTGAATAAAACATTTGAGTCTATTAAGTGGAAAACTTGGTTTCAAGTTATACATTGTCTTCTATATGAATACTGGATTATTTTGCATATAAACTTTAAAAAATTAATTTATTTATATAGTGAGAGGGAGAGAAAGAGAGAGTGAGAATGAGTGCACCAGGGCTTCTAGCCATTGCAAACAAACTCCAGATGCATGCGCCATTGCCTCTTTCTCTCTTTCTCAAATAAATAACTAAATAAATAAAAATAAAATAATTTTAAAAGTATACACATATATGAATAATTTTTAAAAATCATAGAAGTGCCAGGGATGTGTCTAGATTGGAAGTGTGCTTGCCTATCCCTGAGTTCAATACCCAGCATTGCACACAACTGGGTGTGGTGGTGCACATATACCTGTAATTCCAGCACTTGGGAGGTGGAGACTGGAGGATCAGCAATTTAAAGCCATCCTTAGGTACATAGTGAATTTTCAGCCCTCCCTAGACTACATAAGACCCCATCTCAAAAGAAAGAAAAAAAAAAGGTCATGGAATGCCATATACTTCAGTCTAGGCCTCCATGAAGCCTATTATATATCTTGAATAGGAAATCCTAAGCTTAAGTTTGAGACCCTTGAGAATCAGCCTAGAAATAGAAAAATGTCCCTGTGATTTTAAGAGTAAAACTAACTTTCATAAGAAAGTTTGAGGACATTTGGCCTGGTTTTTTGGGGGGTGTTTTTTGTTGTCTGTCTGTTTTTGAGGTGGGATCTAACTATAACCCAGGCTGGCCTACTTCATCTTCTCAGGTGCTGGCATTAAAGGCATGATCCGCTCACTTAACCTATCTGGAGGAACCAATGAAATAACTTTTTGTTCTTATTCTGAATGGTTCCATTGCCCACACCCTTCTGTAACTGGACTGATCTTCAACCCAGATGCAAACTTAGGTGTGATTACTGAAGATATATGTGGTAAAACTGCAGGGAGAGGGTGAATAATACGTGTTAGTTTTATGAATCTTTTTCCCTTTGCAAAAGCTTCCTTACACCTATGGATGGCTATGTGACCCAGCTCTGGATGATGAAACATTAGACGGAATCTTCTAAGAACGTCTGGGCAGGCTTTCTTGTCTGGGAAAAGTAACATAAGGAGCCAGAAGCAATGGCCCTCCTTTGTGTTTAGTTCTCCTTGCCTTGAGCAAGGATGTGTTATCTTGGATGTAGCAGTCATTTGACTTTGTTCTCGTGAAGGAATGGAAGTCATAAAGTCTGCAAAAACCACTGAGACCCTGAGTGCCCTGCACATTGATAAATTGGCCACAGACTCAAAGTTTATAAAAATAGGATTGCTGCTGTATTTTTGCCTCAAATTATCTTTGGTCCAAAGACTAAAACCTGGCACAAAAGTCCAGAGCTAGGTGGGAAGCTAGGTGGGTAGTTGTTTGCTACCACGCCCGGCTATGCTTTGTTCTTTTTATTGTGAAGTACAACCAAAACTATTCAGCAGTAAAAACATGGTTGAACCTCAAAAACAGGATGAAAAATGGAAGAAGCCTACCCCAAAACAGGAGCAGGCTATATGAACCCATTTGTTTGAAACTCTAGGGAAGACTAGTCTATTCCTTATCAACAGATACTTATCTCATGGTTACTGTTCTCACTGGATCTCTGGGCCAGGGCCTTGCTTGCAGGAAGTACCAAGAAGGAAGGGACACAGAGAAACCTTCTAGGGCAATGGAAATGTGCTAATCTTTTTAAAAAATATTTTATTTTATTTATTTATTTTGAGAGAGAGAAAGAGAGAGAGACGGATAGAGAGAGAATGAGCGCACCAGGGCCTCCAGACGTTGCAAACTAACTCCAGATGCATGTGCCATCCTCTACATCTGGCTTATGTGAGTCCTGGGGAATCGAACCTAGGGGCTTTGGCTTTGCAGGCAAGCTCCTTAACCACTAAGCCATCTCCCCAGCCAGAAATGTGCTAATCTTGACTGTGGTGGTCATTATATTAATTTATATGTTTTTTGAAGCTTACTGAAGGTGTGCATTTGTATAAAGATCACATCTCAGTCTAGGTATAAAAGAGAAAAGCTAGGTGTGGTGGTGCACATTTATAATTTCGGCACTTGGGAGACTGCGGCAGGAGGATCTTGACTTCCTAGTCTGACTAAATAGAGACTCTAGGTCTTAAAATAAACTCTGTGGTAGACCATTTGTCTAGAACAAGGTTTTGAGTGTGTTCTCCAATACTAAAAATAGCAAACAAGCCGGGAATGGTGGCACACACCTTTAATCCCAGCACTTGGGAGGCAGAGGTAGGAGGATCACTGTGAGTTTGAGGCCAGCCTGAGACTACATAGTGAATTCCAGGTCAGCCTGGGCTAGAGAAAGACCCTACCTCAAAAAACCAAAACAACAACAACAAAAGCAAACAAAAAATTTAAAACGATGATAGGCATGGTGGTGTATGGCTTTAATTCTAGCACTGGGGAGGCCGAGGTGGGAGGATCGCTGTGAGATGGATGCCAGCCTGAGACAACCAAGCAGAAATTAAAAGGAAAATAATAGGAATTAAAAACAAAAGAAAAAGATGAAAGTTCAAGGGCTGTGGGTGTAGTTCAGTTGTTAGAGAAGTTGCCTAGCATTGTGAGGCCCTTGGTTCAATCCCTAGCACTGAGGAGAGAAAAATGGAGAGGAAGAATGGGAAGAAGAGAAAGTGGGAGGGAAAATGGGAGAGGGAGCAGAGAGAGTGTGAGTAGTAGTAGGGAAGAGTGCTGATGGTGTGTGTGACTGAAGAAGATAGGAGAAAGCCAGCTTCTTTCAGGCATTTACTTCCAAAGACGGAACAAGAAGTTGCCATTGTCATCTGATCTGGTCTCATCCAAGATGGCCACCAGTGACACTCCCCTGAAGGTATTTCCTGCTTTTCCTGAGCTTCTCTGGGCCAGCATCAGGAGTCCATGAACCAATCAGTTCTTGGCCCTTCCTAGGTCGAGTCCATGAGCCAATTGAGCCTCTCTTTATGCACAAGGCTCACCCTAATTGGATGTCTGGTGCATAAAGGAGGTTACCCGTATGGCCCACCCCTCTCTTTTAGTCCTGTGACCTGTTCTGAACAAGCATATAAGTCTGGGACCAGCCTGGCTGGTAAGGGAAGAGTACTGGTCTTTATTTATTTTACTTTATTTACTTGTAAGCAGAGGTACAGAGACAGAGAGAATGGGCATGCCAGGGCCTCTAGCTGCTGCAAATGAGCCCCAGATGCATGCACCACTTTGTGCATCTAGCGTTATAGACACTGGGGAATGGAACTCTGGCAGACAGGTCTTGCAAACAAGTGCCTTTAACTGCTGAGCCATCTCTCCTCTCTAGCCTATGAGTACCTATCTTGGTATGGGTACTTCTCTGCCTGCCTTCTGTGTCATACTTTGGGCTACCTCTGCACTTTAATTACATGTATGATTTTTCTTTGATCTCTGAGTCCTTCACTATTTCTTAATCCTCTCTGGTCTTTTATTTGAAGATCTTTTGTTTCTTATGCTTGGCCTTCCATGTGTGGGTGTGTCTTCTACTTCCCTCTCTTTCCACCTGGGCAAGGAAAATTCTCTGGCTCAAGTCTTTCAGCTAGTTTACTCCCTGAATCTTTACAGTTCCCTTGAAATAAACTACAATTCATAATTTCTCCATAAATAAACTAAACTTCTAAGAGTCTGTTTTTTCAATTATTTGTCAAAATAGAGAAAGGCCCAAAAGTTGGGGTCCATAAGCCCTCCCTGAATATCAAAAAATCTTGCATCGTAATTGGTAATTCATGCAGCCATGAGAGATCCATCTCGAGCAGGAGAATAAAGATGAGAAGTTTACCTGCTGCACAGAGTTCTTGTGAGTATGTAAGGAAGTAGCCTTAGACAGGGCCATCTTTTCAGACTCCTTACCTGTGGACTCTGTACTTGAACAAAGGAAGATCCTGAGTTTGGATCCCTAGCACCCACATAAAAGCTAAGTGATGGGCTGGAGAGATGGTTCAGTGGTTAAGGTGCTTGCCTGCAAACCCTAACAACAAGGTTTGATTTCCCAGTACACACGTAAAGCCAAATGATACAAAGAGACACATGCATTTGGAGTTCATTTGCAGTGACTAGAGGCCCTGGCGCATCCAATCTCTCTGCTTACAAATATATACATACATAAAATATTTTTTTAAAAAAAGCTAAGTAGGGGGGGAGGGGCTGGAGAGATGGCTTAGCAGTTAAAGCATTTGCCTGCAAAGCCAAAGGACCTTGGTTTGATTCCCCGGGACCCCCATAAGCCAGATGCACAAGGTGGCGCATGTCTATGGAGTTCCTCTACAGTGGCTGGAGGCCCTGGCATGCCCATTCATTCTCTCTCTCTCTGCCTCTTTGTCTCTTAAATAAATCAAAGTAAAAAACAAAAAACAAAAACCAAAAAACAAAAAACAAAAAAAACTAAGTAGGGCTGGAGAGATGGCTTAGTGGTTAAGGTACTTGCATACAAAAGCAAAGAACCCAGGTTTGAATCCCCAGTACCCATGTAAAGCCTGATGCACAAGGTGGCACGTGCATCTGGATTTGTTTGCAGTGCCTAGCAGCCCTGGTGCATCCATTCTCTCTGTATCTGCCTCTCTCTCTCTTTCTCTCAAATAAATAAATAAATAAAATATAAAAAAATAAAAAAGCTAAGTGTTAAAACATGTGCTTATAATCCCACTATCAGGGAGGCAGAAATAGGATCCCTAAGGCTTGCTGGCTAGCTAGTCTAGCTGAATCAGTGAGGTCTAGGTTCAGCGTCTCAAAATATATGGTGGAGGACCAGAGAGACAGCTGAGCAGTTAAGGCACTTGCTGGCAAAGCCAAAGGACCCAGGTTTGATTCTCTCGTACCCATGTAATGTCAGATGCACAAGGTGGCGCATGCATCTGGAGTTTGTTTGTACTGATTAGAGGCCCTGGAGCACTCATTTTCTCTTTCTCTATCTACCTCTGCTCTTGTCTCTCCCTCTCTCAAATAAATAAATGAAAATAAGGTGAAGAGTGATTGAACAAGACATCTGATGTTGACCTTTAACCTCCACACATTCACACACATGTGCATGCACACCTGGACACACACACACATGCACAAAAAATTATACAGGTCATGTAAAATATCTGTGTGTATAGGAAAGATACCAAAAGCAAATTGTTAGTTTTGCCCTTTTGCTTTTTGTTTTCCACTTTCCAAATGTTCTGCATTGGCTGACCAGGAAACAAAAATCAGTGGAGGGCTGGAGGAATGGCTTAGCGGTTAAGGTGTTTGCCTACAAAGCCAAACGACCCAGGTTCGATTCCCCAGGACCCACGTTAGCCAGATGCACAAGGGGGCCCATGTGTTTGGAGTTCGTTTGCAGGGGCTGGAGGCACTAGCGCGCCCATTCTCTCTCTCTCCCTCTTTCTCTGTCAAATAAATAAATAAATAAAAATAAAATATTTTAAAAAATCAGTGATATTCCCAACCTGTGGCTCTTGCAATCTTTCTGGCCCCCGCTTAGGCAAAATTCATCTTTCAGACACCCGCCCTAAGTAATGTACACTGTCTGTACCCTTACCAACACTGTGATATTGAACCTGGCGCTAAGCCATTCGCAGCCGACGTGCTTGTGAGCGGGCGGGTTTGCGCCAGCAGAGCAGCTCCTCGCGGAGAGCTAGTGGAAGGCAGCGGGTCTGTCTCGCTCGCTCGCGGTGTCGCGGGCCAGCGGCGCTCCGCCGGCCCCGATCCTCGTCCCGGAGGCCGCGCTTGTCGTTCGCTCGCTGCCGCCGGCGGGGAGGACGGACACCGACCGCCTCCTCCTCCAGACGCGCCCTCACGGGGTGCGGCTCCCCGGAGTCGGTTCCGCCACCGGGAGGGGAGAGATCGGCGGGTGGGGGTCATCCCATCCCCCCACCCCTCGGCGCCTTGTCCGCTCCTCGGCCTGCCGGGGTGGCTCCCTCTCGTCCGTCCTGGTCGGGACGGGGGGCCAGGGGGTGGCGAGGGGTCGCTCGTCCTCGCGGGGTCCCGGTGCGGGTCTCTCCCTCTCTCGCGTTCTTCCTCCCGCCGCGGTACCCAGCGGGCCGGGAAGACGTGGGGGCGGGGAGTGGAATCCACCGCCCCCCCTTCCAAAACAACAAAAAAGAATAAAAAAAAGTTCCATGGTTTCTGTCAGGTCATGATTAAAAATTTCTAGGTGTAGATCAAAGTTTTTTTTCTTCAGGAAGCTACTAGTTGATTCAACCCAATTTACTGAGTGATCCTCCACATTTGTTTAGTGTATTTCTATTTTTTTTTTAAACCGAATTGTCACACAGCTTGTTTGCCAATGTCATCATGTTTTATTTATTGTAGGAATACAGGCATGGAGACATGCTCAGTGGTTAAGGCGCTTGCCTGCAAAGCCTAACCACCCCAGTGTTCGATTCCTTAGGACCCACTTAGAGCCGGATGTACAAAGTGGCACATGTATGTGGAGTTCCTTTGCAGTGGCTAGAGACCCTGACATGCCCATTCTTTCTCTCCTTGCTTGCAAATAATAAAAACATTATTGTGGAATACATATTTTAATGTCACAAGGCTTGTCTTTTTTTTTTTTAAGAGCTTTCCTGGTTATTTTTACTTGTCCGTAGGTGTTAAATTATGTTACATTTAAAAGATTACTTTTTGGAGAATTGATAATTGACCTTTTATTTATTTTTGAGAGAAAGAGGGAGAGAGAGAGAGAATGAATGAATGGGTGCATCAGGGCCTCTAGTCACTGCAAATGAACTCCAGGCACATGTGCCACCTTGTGCATCTGGCTTATGTGGGTCCTAGGGAATAGAACCTGGGTCTGGCCCATAAGTGCCTTAACTGCTAAGCCATCTCTCCAGCCCCATAATTGACCTTTTTTTGATGTTCTTTCTATTTCAAGTACTCTCCAGCCCCATAATTGACCTCTTTTTGATGTTCTATTTCAAGTACTTTTTTGTGTCATGAGAATTTCAAAGTTCTCTTGGTTTCTTGTACCTTTTGTATTTCATTTATTTGAGAGAGAAAGGGAGGTAGAGAGGATGGGTGTTCCAGGGTCTCCAGCCATTCCAAATGAACTCCAGATGCATGTGCCACCTTGTACATCTGGCTTACATGGGTCCTGGGGAAATCAAACCTGGGTCCTTTGGCTTTGTAGGCAAGCGCCTTAACTGCTGAGCCATCTCTTCAGGCCTGGATCATTGCAATTTACTTTCTTTTATCTTTAACCTTTCTGGATCATTTTATTTTAGGTATCTTCCATACAACATTGGTTTGAATTTTGCTTTGATTAAGTCAAATTATTTTCCTCTTAATGCTGAGTTTACCTGGATTGCATCTATTGACTTGTTACTTTCAGACTTTTGTTTTGTCATAGTTTGTTAAATTTCCAATTCTTATACTTTTTAAATGTATGGATAGCTTGACTTTTTTTTCTGTTTAGATGATTAGGAAGATTGGCATTTTCCTGAAAGTAGCCTTTTCTTTTTGCATGTGTATGTGTGGTATGGTGTATGTATATGTATGCAGATATGGGCACCGTGAGGAGGTTAGAGAAGA
Source organism: Dipus sagitta (assembly GCA_036346955.1). Lineage (NCBI taxonomy): Eukaryota > Metazoa > Chordata > Mammalia > Rodentia > Dipodidae > Dipus > Dipus sagitta. The sequence continues at coordinate 40,515,623 of CM070770.1, forward strand.
ATGTTGGGTGTCTTCTACTGTTCATCTGCTAGATTCCTTGGGAAGGAGTCTCTTGCAACCTGGATCTCCTCTGATCTTAAATTACCCTGGTTGACAAGTGAGCCTCAGCAATCCTCTGATCTCTGCTCACCACAGGACTGGGGTTACAGGCATATGTGCCACACCCAGATGTTTACATGGGTGCTGGGGAATCAAACTTAAGGTCAATTAGTCCCTCTGAAACCCTTACTTGTACAAAAAGGGACTCTTACCTGCTGAGTCATCTCCCCAAGCCCAAGATTTGCATTTTGCCCCCAGTTACCACAGAATTAGTATACATCCTTATTTTCTTTTATTCCATCATTCACTTTTATAAATTCTATTATTCTTAGCGTTTGTCTTGTCTTGATCAGAATGCTTGATTTTGAAATCAGCACAAGCCTGCCTGCTTACTAGCCATAGCCCACACCAGAACTATTTGAGTTACTACTTCAAGTCCCAAATGTTCTACCAGGCTCCCATCACCCACAGAACAAGATGAGTAAGACAAAAGGCCTTCTTGTAGGAAACATACCCAATCTACGAAATACCTGACCATGAATGATACTCAAACCTGTCAAAGATGTCTGAGGAGCAGTCATGGTCCAGACCCAGAGTTGCCTAGTAGAGGACCTAACTATGAAATGTGGCATCTTTGGCAGGAGACTGGGATGGAACACAGGTAAGGACTGTTTATCAGCCATCTGTCGCTATGCCTAAATCTGAAGTGAACAAAAAGAAGAAAAGGTTTTTTTCCCCTCATATTTTCAGGCCATGATTGTTGAATTAAATCATTTTGGGGCCTATGGTGGGCAGAGCAACAGGAGGCAGGAGCATGTGGAATAAAACTTTATTTCATGGCAGCTGGAAAGGCGAGGAAAGGGCCAGGGTCCCAACGTGTCCATCAAGGCCCACCCCCTAAAAGCATCAGCAGCAGGGGACCAAGCCTCCATTGTGGCTGTTAGGGGACATTATAATTCCAACCCATAACGGAAAAGCTAAGAATATAAGTATGGACTTCTATTAAAACTAGATCAAGAGCCGGGCGTGATGGCTCATGCCTTTAATCCCAGCACTTGGGAAGCAGAGCTAGGAGGATCGCCATGAGTTCAAGGCCACTCTGAGACTGCATAGTGAATTACGGGTCAGCCTAAGCTAGAGTGAGACCCTACCTCAAAAAACCAAAAGAAAAAAAAAAACAAAAAAACCTAGCCAAGCCCGGCATGGTGGTGTATGCCTTTAATCCCAGCACTCAGGAGGCAGAGGCAGGTGGATCACTGAGTTCCCACCACCCTGAGACTACATAGTGAATTCCAGGTCAGCCTGGGCTAGAGAGTGAGACCCTACCTGGGGGGAGGGGAGGAACTAGGCCAGTGTTCATTCACTGTGACAAAGTACAAGACCAATGTAAGATGAGAATAGCAGAGGAAACTGGATGTGGGGCCTATGGGACCTCTGCACTTTGTAATTCTGTAAATCTAAATGTTGCAAACATTATAAAGAAAAAGAAATATATCCTATTAGAGAAAGAATATTAATTCAACAGCACAAAACAGAGCCAAAGGACCTAGGTTTGATTCCCCAGGACTCACGTAAGCCAGATGCACACGGGGGTGCATGCGTCCGGAGTTCGTTTGCAGTGGCTGGATGCCCTGGCGTGCCCATTCTCTCTCTCTCCCCTCCTGTCTCTGACTCTCTCAAACAAATAAATAAAAATATTAAAAAAAAAAAAGAAGCCGGGCACGGTGGCGCACACCTTTAATCCCAGAACTCCAGAGGAGAGGTAGGAGGATTGCCGTGAATTCGAGGCCACCCTGAGACTCCATAGTGAATTCCAGGTCAGCCTGGGCTAGAGTGAGGCCCTACCTGGAAACCGGCCCCCCCCAAAAGAAAACCCTTCCATTCAGGGTCACCTGACAGTGTTGGAAGCAGGAGTAAGGTGTCAACAGGTGCCCTTCTCATAGAGAACCTGTGCTTGGTGTTTCTTTCTATGGGCAACTAACTATACTTGTTATTTTTTTTAATATAATGTGTTTTAAAGCAAATGTTGAGTGAGTACTAAACCAAAAATATTAAACTGAGTGTCAGACTCCACTATTCTAATGCTTCGTATTTATCAAGCTATATGTGAGGTAATGCTTAAGGTTCAGGAGGCTAAGCCTTTCACTCTGATTCACAGGCAGTTCTCCAACTTACCATAATGTAGAGCCACATACGCTGGTTTGGAATACCTGTTGCTTCCCTTAAATTCAGTGCTAACACGCTTGAGGGTTATTGTTAAGCTATACCTAGTGAGAATACATACAGGACTAATTTTAAAAAATGCTTTTTGGGAGGTGTAAATTCTTAATTCACTTGTACAAGCCAAGGAACTTATATAAGTATCAAATGATGTTTATACTTAGGAATGAACCTTTACTTGTTGTTCACTCACATCACTGATCATTTTATCCTGCTTTTCTTTGAGGTCAGACTTGAGGCTTTCTGAAGCTTAAGCTAATAGAATTTATAGTTGCTAATGTACACTAATTTCAAGCTCCAAAGGCAACAGTATTGTCCAGTATAACAACGTGAGTTGTAATACTTAGGATGGAATACATGAAGGGACAGATGTTTCCTATCTCTGTGGCTATAATCCACATTCACATATCTCTTAGTAAATATAACCATGATTCAAGTCTGCCCACATGGCACCATGGCTTGATGAAGCTACAAATTACAAGTCTGTATTTAAAACAAAAGCAGCAAGGCCATTTTAGTGAAAACTAGTTTTATTTTAAAATTAAGTGCATAGCACTCATCTAATTCCACTGTGTAGACTTTAGCACCATACTCACTATTTGCAATTAATGTCACAGCACAGATATATTTTGGTTTGCAGTTTGTACTTGAATAGTGTTTATTTAATGGACTTGAGTAAAGTCCTTTATACATTATTAATCTCTTCACAGTACATATTTAATGATGGTCTGGTAATATCAAAAGAAAAAAACTTTAAAGACTAACCAATAAATTATAACAAAATCCACACAATTCCCCCCACTCCCAAAAGCTAACAGTTGTTGAGTTATATTTATACTGAAACCTAATGCATTAAAAAAGCTGTTTCTCCAGCCACCCCCCAGGTATGCAGCAAGAGTAATCAATTATTTTCTTCTACCCCCCAAAAAGATTCATCCAGTGTTCTTTAGCTTTTTAAATATAAATTGGAAAAGTGTTAATAAGCTTTGTAAAAAGGCAAATATTCTTCTATCACAAGAATGACATATACCCAATCAATAAAAGCACTGACGAGACATTAAGTTACCATAGGCACTGGTTGTTGTTTCAAGTTAGGACCTTGATCCCATCATCTTACATTCATAGTAATACTGAGGTAGTTAGAATACTGAAAACTGGACTCCAGGATGCTGGGTCTATTTGTGAATGTGAAAGATACATTATTTTTTGACCCCAATAATTCAAGTTTTATTAAGGTTAAGAATTACTAAAATCCAATTAGCAGCCTTTTTAAAGAGGAAAAATGATATGTTAAGAAAACAATTTTAATGCTTGAAAACGCAGAGTTCTTACCTGAGTGGCTTTCTTGTTTCATTTAACAGACAGTAATTCCACATGATAGCCTATGTACTCTAAAGATAAAGGTATTTTCCTCTTAAGGAAAGGACATTTCTTTAAGAATTCACGCTGGCAGAATCCACCCAGCAACATTCATCCATGGGAACCCCATCCCTTCCTCATGAAGGACGTTGGCTTGATTACTGAGACTCCTGCTGCAAACCCACATCTTTATAATAATAAGTTTTCTTCAATACACACTGTGGCAGTCACGTATCTGCCACACAGATTCCCTTCTATTTCAAGTGCCATAAAAAAAAACCACATATACAGATACATCTTACTAGTTTTTAAACCAGAAAGTTTCCCTCCAGCAAATCTCTCTTTCCCCATGGATAAGAGCACAATGCATATAGTTTATCAGTTATTACATTTTTCACTTTTTTTTTTTTTTTTTTTTTTTTTGGTTTTTCGAGGTAGGGTCTCACTCTGGCTCAGGCTGACCTGGAATTCACTATGGTGTCTCAGGGTGGCCTTGAACTCACTGCAATCCTCCTACCTCTGCCTCCCGAGTGCTGGGATTAAAGGCGTGCGCCACCACGCCCGGCTCACTTTTTAAGTTTATTCTCTCCAAATGTTTTATGCCCAAGTTGCCCTTGCTGTAATGACAATTATTGCTGCTCTCATTCACTAACAACATAATGAAATGTTCCAGGGCAGTTGTGGGGCCAACCTAATGAAAATGACCAAATACATTTTGTAATCAGTACTCGTGCTTGTGTACACTAACTAGCTGGAATCTAAAGTTGTTTATAAAACCATCCTCCACATAACAAAGTGCTGTATTACCCCAACCTGAGTACTACCCTGGATACCCTCCACTCTATAATAAACCTACCGGACTTTATTCTAGCTCTGATATTTTAGTTATGCCTTTTCTTGAGAAAACTTTTAAGAGAGTAGTAACAAATCTGAATACAAAACACTGATTGCACTGAGTAATGCAAAATCTATATATGTACTATGAACCACTTCATTTATTCTGTGGTACAGTATTATGTTCTCATTTAAAACCACATCCTAGCATGAGTATTGTAGCCTATGATATAAAGGTAGTTCACACTATAACATTCCCAAAGCATGTTGAATTACAGTTAAGTATTTCCAAGTAGTAGAAATTCCCTGAGTTATGTGTTTTAATTCTATATATTTGTGGCTGATCACTTAATGGAAACAACAAAAACAAGAAAACAGAAAACAAAAATTCTTATGATTTCAAGATAAAATATCTGCTTCACCCCTAATTTTAGTACATAAATCCAGATACCTATATTATTTATGATAAGAAGTTATATAGATTAATCTGGCTGTTTTTTAACTGCATGGATTAGTATACTTAGCAATTCATGAGTAAATTTAGTTAGAAACCCACCTGTAGGTCAAAAATAAAACTCAAAACTCCGGAATTAAAAAAAGATATGTTCAAAAATTAATACTGTAACGTTCCTTCATAAAAGACAGTGTTGGCAAGTCCACAGATAAACACTAGTCTTTGACATATATGCCACAATAAGGTCCAAAGCCTACCACAGGTCAAATCTCAAAATGGCAAACTGAGTCTGTCCAAATTTTCTGCTGTGTGGAGCGTTTTGAAATATTTGGATAACCCGGCAGGACTTGAGTATTTTTGTCACACAGGGATTTGTTGTAACAGGATTTGACACGCACACTGTTAGAGGGTTTGCTTAGTCCTCCTAGGTATTAGTGGTGTATCGAAAGTCTTCCTGGTGCTGGTACCTGAAGAGTTGTGGTGTTATTTGGATCCCTTTTCCTTCTGAAGAGTGGTTTATAAAAAGCTTGCCTGAGAGCTACAAGTCACAAAATAGTCTGGGTCAGTTATAACCCGTACAAATAATCACCTCTCAAAACATGGAGTAATACATGGGTGATGCTCATTTACTTGATAGCTCCGGTTATAGGAAACACTCAGACAGGGTTTCACTTCCACTGGTATTGCCAGGGACATCCCAACACCAGTCTGCATGTGCCCAAGGCTTTGAACACTAGTTTGAAAGCCAGCAGGACATGTCTGTAGTGTGTAAGATGAGGTGTGTGTAGTAGAGACAATCTGCGGGCAGTTTGGTGGTTCTGATACAGGATGGCGATACTGTAGTGAGGTCTGGTGAAGATACTGAGGTTGCTGAAAGTGAACTGGCCGCGAGGGGTGGGAGGCTGTCTGGAACACACCCAGCTGTGCTGACTGAGTACCTGTCTGTCCTCTCTGTTTGTTTGCTTCTTTCACGTCATTATCGTGAGCACTGAGACATGGAGAGAAATGAACAATAACGTTATTTGACAGGAATCTGCAGGAAAACCCCACTCTCACCTCAACAGCTTACTCCATAAACTGCCATAGGAAGTGGCCACTGCACCAAAATTTTTTCTAAAGTGATTTTCTTGGGGGATAAGTTCATAATAAACTCTTAAGTGTGGCTGCCACTCTATATTATGGTGACCTCTAAAATTCAACGATATGGAGATGGGAATGGGGCAAGGTCTGCAAGGACTGATCTCCCTGTTATGGGCCTACAGACAAAAGAACAGCTCCTTTCCCTACCATGTGCCTAGAATCACACTAGCAATGCTAACTTCTGCCTGGTTAAGGGCTAAAGAAGCAGCTCCTGTTCTGAAGAGCATTATTTCCTCATGATAACACGCAACTGACAGAAGTGAGAACCTAACTGTCCTGAGCCTTTGAGAAGTTGAATTTATGGCATGTTATACAGGAAGAAAAATGTTCACCAGCAATTACAAATACAAGAGCAAAAAGGCTTACATCAATAGCCGCTCAATACACTGCACTAAGAAATCCCAGGAGTAAGCAGTAAGACGATGCAGTCTCGTAGGCCACGCTGGAGAAAGACGAAGTATAATCCTCGAAGAAGCCACACATGCAGCAGCTACTAAAGAAGGTGCATAATTTAGAAAGGCATAATCTGTGGAGACACCAAAAATGAACTTAAGCAGCAGAGTACACAAGTCACCAGTGCATTAGTCACTTGCTGGTTTTCTAAACAACTCACCTTGTAGAGACACTTCCAGAAAGTAATCTGCATACTTGGCCATGTAGAGTTTAGTTTTTTCTAAGCAAATCATTGGCCAGCCATCATGAAGATCTGTTTCATGTACTGCTTCAGAGAGATAATACTCAATGAAATGGGCAGCTGTTGGAAGGCAGAGGTTCCACTGAAAGGTTTCTAATAATAATAGTTCCATATGCAGCAAATTTTGCTTTGTAAGCACTAGATTCATATTAGTCATACAACCCAGGCTGTTGAGCTGCTCCAACTTAGGCACACTATCTTCTTTTTCTTCAAATTTACCTTGTAAGAAAAGGGGAAGGAGTAGAGGAAATGTTAGGTATGTGATCATAAAAGGTCTAATTAAATGGGACTTGCTGTCTTACTACCAGAATATAGTCTCACAGACGTTCTCTCCTCTACTTTATACAGCTGTACTTGTGCCAGAAGGTTCCTCTGTTCTATAACTGCATGCTGTCTTTCCCAGTAACACCATCCCTCACCTTTCCCCATCCTCTGAAGAAAATATGTATAGAATATTTGATCAGTGTTCTACTATGTAAAGGAAATACTCATGTGATAATGAAAAACTCAAATCTCACCAGCTGATTCTTTTCACAAAGTTTTCTTTTTGTGTGCAGGTGGTGACTGGCTAAACAAAACTATTTTATTTTAAGGTAAAAGAAAGCTCAAAGAATTTAATGTTATAACTTTATCTGAAAACTAGGTAATTCTCAAGTATTTCATCTTGGTATAGTTTCAGAATTCTCTTTCAAAAACAGAGAAAAGAAATTGGGAGGAAAACTTGGTGAATGTTTAATACAAGCACTATTATTCCGCAAAACCCTCTAGTCTTTCTCTTCTGAATTCAAAACAAAACCTGGTTTGTTTGTTTATCTATTTTTTCCCAAACTAAAAACCAAGGAGGGTGAGCTAGTCATGGTGATGCATGCCTGAAATCCTAGCACTCTGGAGTTTGAGGGAGGAAGATAGTGAGCTCAAGGCCAGTCTGGGTTACACAGTGAAAACCCATCTCAAAAAGCCAAGGTGGGGGAGGGAGAAGAGTGTTTATTATCCTCTTTTAAGTCCCATTACTCAAAATACAGTAGGAATAAAGGTGACATAGAAAGACTTCATTACTTGAAGTCATTCACTTCTTACAAAATACTCATCTATGTAAGGTTCCAATTATGCACAGCTGAGGAGTAGGAGTCACTTTTCCTGGGCTGGAGAGATGGTTCAGGGGTAAGAGTGACTATCATGTAAAGCTGGATACAGTAGCACGTGCTTATGGCAAGATGGGAGGTTGAGAAGAATCCCCTGAATACCGGGTTTGGTGGCGTACGGTTTTAATCCCAGCACTCGGGAGGCAGAGGTAGGAGGATTGTCATGAGTTCGAGGCCACCCTGAGACTCCATAGTGAATTCCAGGTCAGCCTGGGACAGAGCGAGGCCCTACTTCGAAAAACCAAAAAGGATCCCTGAAGCTTGTGGCCCAGCTAGTAGTTTGGAGTGCACACCAATGAAGAGACTATGCCACAAAACAAGGCAGGAGGTGAAGACTGACACCCAGGAATGTCCCTGACCGCCACACTTATGCCATGATGTGTGTGCGCACACCTTTTCTCTCTCTCATACACACACTCTAAGATATAAAATGAATAAACAGGGCTGGAGAGATGGCTTAGTGGTTAAGGCACTTGTCTGTAAAGCTAAGGACCCAGGTTCGATTCTCAAGGACCCATATTAGCCAGATACACAAGATGGCACATGCATCTGGAGTTCATTTGCAGCAGCTGGAGACCCTGGCACACACATCCTCCCTCCCTTCCTTCCTATCTGCTCCTCTTTCTCAAAAAAATAAAAATTAGGCTCTCTGCTCGTCCCCATTCCAGCGGCAGCCGCTCCAGCCTGCCTCCCTTCTTTCCTTCTAGCCGCGCAGTGCCAGCCGCGTTCCCTACGCACCATGGTGAAGGTCGGAGTGAACGGATTTGGCCGTATCGGGCGCCTTGTCACCTGGGCTGCCTTCAACTCTGGCAAAGTGGAAATTGTTGCCATCAATGACCCCTTCATTGACCTCAACTACATGGTCTACATGTTCCAGTACGACTCCACCCATGGCAAGTTCCAAGGCACGGTCAAGGCTGAGAACGGGAAGCTTGTCATCAACGGGAAGGCCATCTCCATCTTCCAGGAGCGAGACCCCGCCAACATCAAATGGGGTGATGCTGGTGCTGAGTATGTCGTGGAGTCTACCGGTGTCTTCACTACCATGGAGAAAGCTGGGGCCCACTTGAAGGGTGGAGCCAAGAGGGTCATCATCTCAGCGCCTTCCACTGATGGCCCCATGTTTGTGATGGGTGCGAACCACGAGAAGTATGACAACTCGCTCAAGATTGTCAGCAACGCCTCCTGCACCACCAACTGCTTAGCCCCCTGGCCAAGGTCATCCACGACAACTTCGGCATTGTGGAAGATCTCATGACCACAGTCCATGCCATCACTGCCACCCAGAAGACCGTGGATGGCCCCTTTGGTAAACTCTGGCGTGATGGCCGTGGGGCTGCCCAGAACATCATCCCTGAATCCACTGGCGCTGCCAAGGCTGTGGGCAAGGTCAACCCAGAGCTGAACGGGAAGCTCACTGGCATGGCCTTCCGTGTGCCCACCCCCAATGTGTCTGTGGTGGATCTGACCTGCCGCCTAGAGAAAGCTGCCAAATATGATGACATCAAGAAGGTGGTGAAGCAGGTGTCAGACGGCCCCCTTAAGGGCATCCTGGGCTACACGGAGGACCAAGTTGTCTCCTGCAACTTTAACAGTGACACCCACTCTTCCACCTTTGACGCCGGGGCTGGCATTGCCCTCAACGACCACTTTGTCAAGCTCATTTCCTGGTATGACAACGAATTCGGCTACAGCAACAGGGTGGTGGACCTCATGGTCCACATGGCCTCCAAGGAGTAAAAGAAGTCACCCACACACCCCCAGCAACAACATGAGAAGAAAGAGGGGCCTCGGCTGCTGGGGAGCCCCTGGCCCAACTCAGTCCCCAACATACTGAGCATCCCCCTCCTCAGTTTCCATCCCAGATAGCCCTGGAAGAAATGGAGGGGGCTAAGGAGCCCATTTCTGTCACCAGATCTGTCACCATCAAATAAAGTTCACTGTACCCAGCAAAAAAATAAAAAATAAAAAAATAAAAAATAAAAAAAAAATTAAAAATAATTAAAAACAAATAGAAAGGATTCCCCCTCCAGTCCAAGTAGCCCAAATGTTTCTACAGATTATGTATTATCTCACATTTTAAAAAATTTCACTTATTTGTTAGAGAGAGAGAATGGGCATGCCAGAACCTCCAGCCACTGCAAATGAACTCCAGATGCCTGCACCCCCTTGTTCATCTGGCTTATGTGGGTCCTAGAGAATTGAACTGGGATCCTTGGGCTTCACATGCAAATACCTTAACTGTTAAGCCATCTCTCCAGCCCCTTATCTCACATTTTAATTTCCCAACAGACATTTACAATATATAGAAGATGCATTTTAGATATTTCTATTACCTGAGCATGAAGAAAATTTATAAACTGTCAATTACAATCTGATTCTTCCAGATACAGCAACAGAACCAAAAAGTTGTCTTCAATTATCTTTGGGTTGTTGCCCCATGGTGGTCAGTAAAAGAACAAAAATTATATCTAAAGCCGTCTACCTCTCAGTATTTTGTTCTTATATTGAGGTTAAAAAGTAATATTATAATTACAGATTTCTCACAATCAATTTTATATTCATACTTGTTTGAAATAATTGTTAGATTATTAATTTCTTAAATGATGAATTACTAAGTTTATTTATGGGGAAATCATGAATTGTGGGGTTTAAGGGAGACTGGGACTTAAGAGAAACTGAGGCTTTTAAGGAGTAAAGCTGCAAATGTGTGGAAAGTGGAATTTAGAGCTTGTGTAGGGAGACTTAGGAGGAACCTGCATGGCATCCGCCATGTGCTTTTCCATGTAGAGGAGTTAAGATGGTAGATGGTAAGGATCAAGGAAAAATGAGAGAGCAGATATCAAAGCAAAGTCCAGGAGATTCAGAGGAGAAATGAGAAATAAAGTTACACTCATGGTTATGCTGAGTTTAAAGAAATTACACAGGTAGTAGACCTACAGTTAGTGAAAGCACACAAGTGGTAGATCTGGGGTGTTAAGGAAAATATGCATGTGGCAGATTAGAGACCACAGGAAAATCATGCATGTACTCAAAGTGAGAAGGTACCCCAACTATAAAGCAGAGGCAAACAGAAAAGTTCCCTCAGACCAAGAAACAGTTTTATGCTCTCCCTGCCCCCACCTAGCCAGGCTGGGTGAGGGGGAAGCTAGACTCATGCGTGTCCCTGTGGTTGAGCAGAATATTAGTTTTTTTAAAAGCATATATTGCTATAAAGTATTTTTCAATATTACTTGCTTTTTGAAAAATTTTGTAATTTTATCTATTTGAAAACAGTTTTGAAGGCTGGACAAATGACTCAGCAGTTAAGGCACTTGTCTGCATACTGTAATGACCTGAGTTCGATTCTCCAGTACCCACATAAAGCCAGATGCAAAAAATGGCACACGTCTAGACTGTTTGCAGTGGTTAGAGGCCCTGGTGTGGCCATTCTCCCTCTTTTTACGTGCAAATAAAATTAAAAAAAAATAAATAAAATAAAAACAGTTTTTGGAGAGCTTTTGGCAAAGAAGGGAAACCAGGAAATTTCTCTTGTGGATGGGTATGTATCACAGGTTAAAGCTGCCACATCACATGGTGGAAGCCTGAACCACTTAGTCTGTGTGTGTGTGTTTTATTTATAACTATTTAAAAAAAATTGTTGATTATTTTTATGTATTTGAGAGCGACAGGTAGAGAGAGAGAATGGGCACGTCAGGGCCTCCAGGCACTGCCAACGAACTCCAGATGCGTGCGCCCCCTTGTGCATCTGGCTAACGTGGGTCCTGGAGAAATTGAGCCTCGAACCAGGGTCCTCAGGCTTCACAGGCAAGCTCTTAACCGCTCAGCCATCTCTCTAGCCCCTTAGTGTGGTTTTATCAGTGCTGGTGCTCAGTACCTGATTGGCTCACATTAGGTTATCTTGAAACTGGAGAAGAGGGGGTGCTGCCTTTCTTGAAGTTTGCTTAGGGAGTGGAAATTGGGTAATCTTTGTTGCAAAAGAGTCTCAGCTCCTGTCTTATGAACAACTCAGGCCTAAAGAAGCAAGAGACAGTAGGTGTTTCTGCTCCAGAGAGATTTCAATTTCTTTAAACCTGAATCAGGTGATTTATTTAATTAATTAATTTTTGCATTGAGTATTGAGATCTGTACCTTGCATGTTAGGCAAATGCTGTACCATTAAGCAACATCCTCTTTTAGATTTGAATTTTGAGACATCGAGTCTCATTAAATTGCCCAGGATACACTTAAACTTGATATCCTTTGACCTCAGTCTCCTGAGTACCTGGGATAGAATGCACGGGCCACTATGCCCAACTTTATGTCACTCTGATTATTACTGTATATAGGAGCAAACCTTACATAATTTAGACTTTAAGACTCTGGATAGCATTTTCCAGTTCAATTCACACGACAATGAAATCTCACAAGTTCTGCCAGTAGCAATACTTAGTCTATCTGAAAGTGCTACAGAGGCCTTCAAGGCCCAGCCATCCAGCATCATCACTGGACAGTCACAGGAAAGAAAGCCACTGTTCTCAGTATAACGCAGTGAACTTCTTCAGAAGGAAAATGATGTCCTCTGGGTGAATCATTACAGATTTCAGAGTACCCTGCCATTTGTGCAGCAGCAGTTAATACTTGCAGTAGACTTCAAAGGAACATTGTAAAACTTAATGAGTTTATTTATATCTGCTTGAAGTTCCTTTGATGAAATTAATATATCACAAAAAATTCACCATAATTCAAGGATCAAGGATGTTTCATATTGTCCCCTTGAAACTTTTTTTAAAAAAAATATTTATTTAGTTGAGAGAGAGGGAGAGAATGGGCACGCCAGGGCCTCTAGCCACTGCAAACCAACTCCAGACACATGCACCACAATGTGCATCTGGCTTAACATGGGTTCTGCAAAGTCAAACCTGGGTCCTTAGGCTTTGTAGGCAAGTGCCTCAAGCACTAAGCCATCTCTCCAGCCCGTGAAACATTTTCTACAAAATTTTTATTTATTTATTAGAGAGAGAGAGAGAGAGAGAGAACAGAATAAGCAAGCTAGGGCCACTAGGCACGAACCCCATATGCATCACCCCCTTGTGCACCTGGCTTTACATGGGTACTGGGGAACTGAACCTGGGTCCTTAGGTTTTACAGACAAGTGCCTTAACTGCTTGCTAACCATCTCTCCAAACTTTTAACATTCAAAATAAAACTGTAAATGATCAATTTCACAGCTCAAGAGACCACGGTACTAGGCTGACCAATTCAGTTAAGTCAAGTAAACTGAGTGAAACCAAAAATGGAAACCAAAAGGAAGACTTCTGCTTGAATTCTCAAATATGCACTTCTAAGCAAAAATACTGGGCCCAATTATATAGAGACAACTACTAGAATAACAGATATCTTTATTTATGAATTTCAGCAGTTATAAATAAATACGAAGAAATTTATACTTCAATTTGCAAGTTAAAATAAATTGCATAAATATATAAATAAAATACTGCATAAATAACCACACTTGAGATTTTAATTGAGGCTTAAGTTTTTGTGAACATTTTCATTATGACTAATGGTATATAATCAGCTTCATGGATAATAAAAAGATTTCAAAAAGTTTGAAAACATTAATGCATTAATACATAATATGCATTCATATCTATTGCTATTACCATGCCAAAGTGCTATTTGTGTGTACTTTAAATCTACTTATCCATATTACACATAGATCACAAAAATCCAGTTGAAAGGAAATACCAGAGGCCATATGATTATATGGATAAAGATCCCAAACAGGAAGTAAGGCACAGGAATTTCATATCTGCTTCCCAGGACATAAAGAATTAGAGGCCAGAAACAAAACGCCAGATTGCCTTTCCTTTGTTGGAAATGTACAGATCAGGCATGGAAACCTATATGTTATCAAAGACAACAGCAGTAAATTGTAGTATGTGGTGGAGAAGATCTTACAGTGAAGAGTGTGGATGGGGTCATCTTAAGTTCTGCCAACATACTACTCTTTTACAACTAAGTGGGAAAGCCATCCTTATAATATTCTCAGAATCCTCTCAAATTTCTAAGATCACAAATCTAATAGAATTATAGGCAAAGAACAGCAACAGGAAATCCACAGGAAAAACAATTATGTTCATTAAAAAGTAAAACAGGGCTGGAGAGATGGCTTAGTGGTTAAGCGCTTGCCTGTGAAGCCTAAGGGCCCTGGTTTGAGGCTCAATTCCCCAAGACTCACGTTAGCCAGATGCACAAGGGGGCGCAGCATCTGTAGTTTGGCTGCAGAGGCTGGAGGCCCTGGCACACCCATTCTCTCTCTCTCTCTCTCTCTCTCTCTCTCTCTCTCTCTATTTGCCTCTATCTCTCTCTGTCGCTCTAAAAAAAAAAAAAAAAAAAAGTAAAACAACTATGAAAAGTAACATTTCACCCAAAAGTAAAAATCTTTGCTAAGCCAGTATTGGTGAACAAGGATAGGCAAGCACTTGCTACAAACTGTTATCAATAAAAGCCAACAATTTCATTTCTGCCTTCACCTTGAGTACAAGATCACTTTTAGTTATACAAGACCTTGAACACATTATCACAAGCTTCATTGCCAGACTGCTTCCAAGGTCTCCATGAGCTTAATGCTAGTCTCAGATGCCAGAGCAAGCCCAGGAAAATTATAGAAGAAATTATTTTCCTAGATAAATGAAAGTCCATTTTAGAAAAAGCTAGAAGCTTTAGGAGTAGGGAGTCAGACTAGAGATTATAGAACAGTGGGCAGCCATATGTATACTTATATGTACACATATGTACACTTATATGTACACATATGTACACATGTACACACATACCTAAAAAATAATGCCCAAACAGTACAATGGAATTAAGTCAGTACAATGCTAAGCTTTTTATATTTCTACTTCCTCTGCACTGTTAAATATGTTGTTCCACTTGATCCTGTAACTTTATAAGGCAAGTGCCTTTATTTCCATTTTATAGAGAAGTGACCTGAGACTCAAGGGTTGTTAAAATTCACATTGTTGGGATTCATACCTACAAAATCCATCATTATAATCTCTACGGCCAAACACTACAAACAAATCAACTCAGGTCAGCATTAACTACTGGCATGCACAAACTGATCTGCCTTTGGCCACATCTAACCCATCATATAAAGTAGAACCCCACTGTTTCCTGGTGCTATCAAATACAAGCTGCTCTTTACTTCCTAAACTACAAGGCACCTATTGCAATGCAGGAAGCAGACAAGGGGGGGGGGGGTAAGAACACAGTTCAATCTTCTGTAACAACAGTAATATTTTAATAATTATGATAACTAACATCCAAATGTAAGAAGATAGGATGTAAGAATAACCACTAGAATAATCCCAGACATTTAAAATAGATGTCAGACATTAAATATAGACTATTAGGGCTGGAGAGATGGCTTAGCGGTTAAGGTGTTTGCTTGCAAAGCCAAAGGACCTTGGTTTGATCCCCTAGGACCCATGTAAGCCAGATGCACAGGGTGGCACATGAGTCTGGAGTTTGTTTGCAGTGGCTGGAGACCCTGGCGTGCCCAATCTCTCTCTCTGTCCCTTCCCCCCCTCTCTCAAATAAATAAATAAAAATTAAAAATATATATATACAGACTACCAGTTAATAAGCATCCTGTTTTTTCCCTTTAAATATACATATACATATACATATATATATAAAGAGATTAGAGATTAGAGAAGAGGTGTTTGCTAAGAACTGATCTTTTCATTCCTGACTCATTGAAAGGTTACAGCTCCAACTCTTGACCATTATTTACTGGGAAGAATCTCAGGAAAAGGGGGGTCAAGAGTGACAGAACAAAGGGAGGAGGTATTGGGCTCTTTCAGTAATAGACAATAAACAATGCAAATCTGAGCAAACACAAACTCTAAAGCCTTGTTACCAGAAAACAACCTTTCAAAAACTTATACCAACCCAATAATCTCCCATAAAATGGATCACAACCATACACTAACTGCAAAATGCAATCTATTTATTTATTTTGTTTTGGTTTTTAAAGGAAGAACTGAGAAGATGTAGAATTCTCCCAGCAATATTTTATTTATTTGCAAAAGAGAGAGAGAGAGAGAAAAAATGAACTGTGTACCAGCCACTGCATACAAACTAAACTCCACATGCATGCACCACTTTGTGCATCTGACTTTAGGCGGGTACTGTGGAATTGAGCCTCCCCCCCTCCCATTTTGATCTTTTTGAAACAGAGTCGAGCCCAAGTAGCTTGGAAAACATGGTGATCTTTATCCTCCTGAGAGCTGGTATTAAAGGTTCATGAGCCACCATGCCCAGAACAGCATGTAATTTAAATAAAAGAAATGAAAATACAGGGCAGCAGAGATGGATGGCTCAGCAGTTAAGGTACTTCCTTGTAAAACCTGCTGGCCTGGGTTCAGTTTGCAAAATGGTATATGAACCTGGAGTTTGGTTACAGGGGCAAGAGGCCCTGGTGTGATCCCCCACTTGCAAATAAACACATAAAATACATAAAAATATTTCCAAAGAAATGAAAAGTCCTTTGTAAACACCCTAAGATACTATAAAAAAATAAAGGCCCTTCCTTTAGATTGTGGGAACAGAAAACTATAGCAACTTAGGATAACAATGGCAAACACTATATGGTGGCCCAAATCAGTTTCCCCTCCTTTGGAAACAGGGTCTTGTCATGTTGTCCAGCGGGTCATGAACAAGTGATTGGGGTTGTTAAGTGTCTACCACCATACCTGGCTCAAAATTCTTATTTACCAACTATAGCCCTTCAGTGTACTTCAGTATTGTCATGTAATGTTAGTACCTAGTTTAGCAATTCCTTACTCATTTACGAAGTTATTAGTAAGAAAACTTTAGTCACAAATTTAAGTTAGTCTATGAAACTGCTTATGTGTCACCTATTATTTCACAGTTCCACACACCAAGAGACATCCCCAGTAGGCCCACACCACATTAAGAACCACAGAGTACTTAGTAATGATAAAATGGCAATGACAGCCACAGCGTGCAAAAAATTACTTATCATTAATGATACCAAGTTTTAAAAACAACTTTTCTGTATGACTGCCACTGTGTTTCTATTATGAGCTAATCTTATAATCTGATCTAACACTGTACGGATAATAAAAAGTCACTTTACTTGTGAATTTTCATAATTTGACCTTTCAGTCTGTTATATATGGTTTTTTTCAATCTTATGCCAACAATTAAACCCCAAAAGGCTTCACAGCCAGTGATGCAATACATAAAGTATTGTACATGTGATTACCTAAGAGCATGAAACTTAAAAGTTAAAGGTATAACTACTACCTCTCTGGCTTTTGGGTTGGGGAAGGGAGCAGGGATGTGTCTGGATCTTAAAGGGGAAATACAATCAAGAAGTAAACAATACTGTGCTAAGAATTCAGCAGAAGGTACACAGGATGAGACTGGGAAGGTAGCTGGATCTACTTGGAATGCTACATTAAGCACTTCACACTTCACACACAGGCAATGAGAAGTCCTTGCTATAGCTGTGTTCTATTTACAGTCAGCCTGGTTCTACAAGGAATCTAAAATATCTTACAAAAAGTTATTTGAGAGCCGGGCGTGGTGGCGCACGCCTTTAATCCCAGCACTCGGGAGGCAGAGGTATGAGGATCACTGTGAGTTCGAGGCCACCCTGAGACTCCATAGTGAATTCCAGGTCAGCCTGGGCTGGAGTGGGACCCTACCTTGAAAAACCAAAAAAAAAAAAAAAAAAAAATGTTATTTGAGGTCATTAGCTCATAGGAAGACTAAGGGTAAGAAAATAAAATCTAAGAAGACTGGGGCTGATGATGATACCACCTAGGGACTAACTGCATTTGGTTTTAGCTTTGTGTTTTTTTTTTTTTAACTTTTTAAAAATTTATTTATTTACTTGAGAGTGAAAGAGAGAATGGGCACACCGGGGCCTCCAGCCGTTGCAAACGATCTCCAGATGCATGTGCCACCTTGTACATCTGGCTTATTTGGATCCTGGGGGAATTGAACCTTGGTCCTTTGGCTTTGCAGGCAAGCGCCTTAACCGCTAAGCCATCCCTCCTGTCCATTGGTTTTAGCTTTGTTAGTGATGAGAACACAAAGGAGTTTCAGAAAGAACTATGGTGGCATGGCCTATTGGGAATGCTCTTGACACAGCAACCACACTAGACACCAGCTCTCCAGTGGGGGTCAGAAGTAAAGGCTGTTGATTTATCTATATGCTACTTTGAAATAGGCCTTAATTTAGAAGTGTAATAACATGGATAACATAAAAACTGTATTATCAACTCAACCTCAACAACAAATTCAATCTTCCCATTGTCAAATGAATAAGGAAAAAAAAACAAAAACAAAAACACAACCAACTTCAATTCCTCTACTTGTCCCCTTTTCAATGAAGGCACCAGCAAGCAATGAATTCCAGGCAGTTATTAAGAGGCAACAAAAGATAACAATGCATTCTGTAATCGGTAATAAGTAAGGTTCTATCAGGTTCCATGTGATGCTTACTTCAAATATAATTGGCCATATAAATAAGCAGAGGCTTTCATACTTCCTCAGCAGCACAGTTTTTGGAGTTCACCAAGTCAACTCTATGTACTCAGAAAGCATTCTAACAATAGAAGAACTTGGCACCTTTAAGATAGTTTCTCAACTTCAGTCCCATTGGTGTGCTGAGAATTCTATGCTCTAGGGACCTTCTCTCATAGGGTACTCAGCAGCTTCCCAGGCTTCTATACACTAGATACTACTAGCACCACTTCAAGTTGTTCGGTTGCAGAACCACTGACCTAGAACAATGGTTTTCAATCAGCATGGTACATCAAAAATCACCTTCAAAATTTATTTAGAAGGTTAAAAAAGTAACCAGGTCCTTTATTTAAATCTGACTCAGTGCATTAGTTACTTCTCTTGCTGAGACCAAGTATCTGACCAAAAGAAACTTGAGGGGAGGGGGAAAGTAACTTAAGAGAGCAAGGGCTTATTCTGGTTCACAGTTCAGAGGCCATCAATCAGGGTGAGAAAGACATGGCAGCAGGAGCAACCTGGGCAGTGGGGAATGCAAAATCAGCTGTTTTTCTCGTTTCCCCCTTGTTACTCTGTTCTGGCCCTCAGCCCATGGGACAGTGGCCACCTAAATTCAAGGTGGGTCTTTCCTCCTCAGCAAAAACTCTTTGGAAACATTCTCACAGTTATACCCAGAGGCATAACTAAGTGATTCTAAATCTAGCCAAGTTGACAATGACGATTAACCATCACACACACCAGAGCTATTTCTAAATGTCTGGTTAACAATTACTGTGCCCAGAAGTGCTCTCCATATACACTTCCTGCTAGTAGGACACTGGAGAGAATGGAATTTGGTGCTAGTTCACTTAGTTCTATGTAGCAATATTTTATCATATAAACAATGAGGTTTCTAGTCATACATAATCAGATTCACACTTACTTGCTAGAAGCAGACAGGAAAGTGCAACTAAATGCAGTTGCTGGATAGAGATGTCATAGCGATCCATAAACAGGTCCAGCAAATAGACGGCAAGATGTCGAGCAGAAGGGCAGAGTGTGAAGCGGTTGCTCACAATGGCAATCAAGTCAGCAAAATATCGCCTGAGACTCAGTTGAGGGGACTGGCCTTTGTAAGAGGGCAACTTCAGCTCCTAAACCAAGTAGAACAACCTTTAATCACACTTACTGTTTTACCAACATTCCCCAACATAGTGTTTTAAGAGCTCAAAATATGCTCTTCTTTTTTTAAATTGCTTTATTTATTTAAGAGAGACAATGAGTATGGGTGTGCCAGGACCTCTTGCCACTGCAAATGAACTCCAGACACATGCATCAGTTTGTGCATCTGGCTTTACACGGATACTGGGGAATCAAACTCAGGCCATCAGGGTTTGCTAGTGAGTGCCTTTAACTGCTAGGCCACCTCCCTAGCCGTAAAATAACTTTTTAAAAAACTATATATTTTATTTATTTATTTGAGAGAGAAAGAGGCAAAGAGAAAGAGAGAATGAGCACGCCAGGGCCTCCAGCCACTGCAAACGAACACCAGATACATGCGTCCCCTTGTACATCTGGCTTACGTGGGTCCTGGAGAGTCGAACTGGGATCCTTTGGCTTTGCAGGCAAATGCCTTAACCACTAAGCCATCTCTCCAGCCCCCAAAACAACTTGAAAAGAACAGAGAAATTAAAATGTGAGAGGGAAGAGAATGTGTAGGAAGAAAGAAAGAGAGAGGGGGGAGGGAAGGAGGAAGAGAGCGACAGACAGACATCTAATTGTACTTCCCTCCAGGAAGCTCAGAGCTTTTGTTAGAAATTAACAGGTGTGTATATTCTTGGCATGATCCACACAGTATTATACATGCAGGCTAGAAGAGACTAGTACGCATTCCCTCCATTAGTATCTTTAATCTTTCTCTTTGTGTGTTTGTGCATGTCCACATATTTGTGGGCACACACAGGTGTGGGGGGAATAAATGTGCGCATGTTGTGTGCACATCCATGTGTAGGCTAGAAGACAACCTTGGATGTCATCTTCAGTTTTGTTAACTACAACAACTTTTTTTTTTTTTTTTTTTTTTGTTTTTTTTGAGGTAGGGTCTCGCTCCAGCCCAGGCTGACCTAGAATTCACTATGGAGTCTCAGAGTGGCCTCGAACTCATAGCAATCCTCCTTTCTCTGCCTCCTGAGTGCTGGGATTAAAGGCGTGTGCCACCACGCCCAGCTATCCACATCTTTTTTTTGAGACAGGGTTTCTCATTGGCTTGAAGCTCACCAATTAGGCAAGACTGGCAGGCCAGCAAACTCCAAGGATCCACCTATTTCTGCCTCCCCAGCAGGACTATAGGTGTACACCACCATGCCTAGCACTTACATGAGTACTGGGATTAAAACTCTGGTTCTCATGCTTGTGAGGTAAGTACTTTCTAACTAAGCTATCTCCTCAGCTCAAGTGTCTTATAATCTTGCCTCCCTTTATCAGTTTGAAGATAATTCTATTGCCATTATCCTTTCATACATCTAAAAATTTTATTGTGAGTATTCAATCTCATATCTAAATTATACAATTCAAATTCTATTTAAGATTTCTGAAGCTGGGAATATAGTCCAGTGGTATAGCATTTTCCTAGCATGTGCAAACCCCTGAGTTTGATTTGTAGCATGGGGGTGGAGGAGGAAGGGAAGGAATGAGAGAGGGAGAGATATTTCAAGAGCACAGAGACAGAGAGCTTCAAATTCATTTTGTAAGATCAGTATAATATTAAGACTAACCCAATAGGTATTATATCACAATAGAAAAAAAAAACAGATATGATACAAAAAACACACAAAAAGAAAAAAAAGATTCAACAAAAAACTTTGGGGGGGGGGAAGGGAGAATAATTGGGGGGTAAATATGAGGAAAGTAAAGTAATATATCTACAAAATGTGTTTTGTATGGTAACTAAAACAGATTTTGAAGGGCACAATCAATAAATGAAAAAGGCAGCTCACAGAATGAGAAAATATTTGCACACCATCTATCTAAGGAGTTAATGTCCAAATTATCATCATCATCATTATTTTTGGTTTTTCAAAGTAGGGACTCATTCTAGCCCAGACTGACCTAGAATTCACTATGTAGTTTCAGGCTGGCCTCAAACTCACAGCAATCCTCCTACCTCAGCCTTCCAAGTGCTGGGATTAAAGGCATGCGCCACCATTCCTGGCAAGTTATCATTTTTAAATTTCGTGTTCTCTCTCTCTCTCTCTCTTTTTTTTTTTTTTTTTTTTGCAGTGCTAGGAATTGAACCTAGGGTCTTGCATAAGTTAAGTAAACACTCTACTATTTATTTACATTTTCAACCCTTCATAAAAGAACTTATTTCTACAACCGAAAAACAATAAAACCTGAATGGGCAATGAACTTGAATAGACTCCCCTCTCCCCCCACCAAGAATACACATAAATAGCCAACAAGAACATGAATAGATGTTCAGCATCATCAAGGCAAGGTAAATCAAAACCAATATAAGATACTACTTCATAGCCATTTGGATTGCTATTAACAAAACAAAACATCCCTTGCCTCCCCCCTCAAAAAATTCAGACAAATATGCAGTTACAGTGGTAATGAAATGATGCAACTGCTATGGGCAATTCCTCAAAAACTTAAAATACAGAATTTGTCACATGATCCAACAATTCTACTTTGAAGTATTTGATGGACTTACATACATAGAAATACAGTCTTTTTTCTTGGATAGAAGAATGTATATGATAATAATAGCATTTGATATTTCTGCTACAAGACAAAAAAACTGTTAAAGAGAACTCTTGCAAATCAGCAATAATAAAATAAAAAGCAGTATGTGAGTAGGCATTTCACAGGAAAAGAAAACAATAGGGCCAAAAAACAGAAAAAGATGCCTGATTCAAATTTAAAGTATTAAATGGTTTTCAGTCACCAGAGTAGGGTTTACCAATTTTTTGCTTATGCTGCAGAAAGGGAAAAAGGGAAGTAATAACTCTCACATATTAGTGATCAGATTAAGAATTGATACTGTGTGTGTATACAGATGTGTGCCCATGTGTGAGTGGAGGTCAGAGAATAATGTCAGGTGTCCTTCTTATACTCATCCATGTATTTCCTTGAGATGAAGTTTCTCCCTCAACTCGGATTTGTTGTCTGTCAGTAAGGCCAAGGAATTTTCAGGTCTTTGCTCCCTACTGGGGCTACAGATGTGCATAGTCATGCCCAGCTTTTCATGTGGGTTCTGGAGGTCTGTCTTGAAAGGCCCGCATGCTTATGGGAAAAGTGCTCTTTTTTTCTTTTTATTTATTTGCAAGAAGGGATAGAAGAAGAGGGAGGGATGGAGGGAAGGAAGGAATGAGAGAGAAAGAGGATGAATAGGTATAGGACCTCCTGACACTTGAGCCACCTTGTACATCTGGCTTTACATAGATACCGGGGAATATAACATGGGCCAACTCAGGCCAGCAGTCTTTAATCCTGAGTCATCTCCCCAGATAGTCTTTCTTAATGCAGATACCCTATAACCAATCCCAGGCCCAGGTATTTACTCTATTTGTAAAGGGGTTCTTTGCAGCTCTGATACAATAAAAAATAATAATAATTAAAAAAAAACAGAATAAAAAAGCTATAATGCCTGACAACTTGAATGGATTTTTGAAGAATTATGCTGAGTTAATAAAGTTAATTATCCCATAACGTCACATACATTTATATAAATTTTTTTTTGGGGGGGAGGAGAGGTGGTTTTCAAGGCAGGGTCTCACTATGGCTGACCCTGAATTCACTATGTAGTCTCAGGCTGGCCTTCAACTCATGGCGAACCTCCTACCTCTGCCTCCAGAGTGCTGGGATTAAAGGCGTGCACCACCACACCTAGCTATATTACATTTTTGAACTGACAAAACTAAAGAATGGAGAACAGATTAGTGGTTGCCAAGGGCTAAGGGAACACATGAGAGTAAGGAGAAAGAGGGTATGGCTTTTTATAAAAGGGCAACACAGAAGATATGTGTTACGGGAAATGTTCTGTATCTTCACTGTGTCAACTAAATATTTGTGTTGTGACAGGGCGTACAGTTTTTCAAGATGTTAGCATTGGAAGAACTAGATAAGGAGGACCTTGTACCACATTTTATAATTACATGTAAAACTATCAGTTTCATAATGCTTAATTTAAAAAGAAGAAAAGCTTGGTGCTTATCAATAGGGAACTGGATAAATAACCTATGGGATCATCGGTTCAATGTGACATTTAAAATAAATATCAGTACCTGTGTGTTGTGGCATATGCTAACTATGTGGCAGGCTGAGACAGGTTCTCAAGTCTGAAGCCAGACTGGGGTACATACTGAAACTGTCTTAAACAACATATCCAAGGTGGTATACCTAGATGTGTTGATATGGGAAAATCCGATAAATTGAGGGTGGTGTGCCGATATTCAGATCTACTGGGCATCTTTCCAGGAGAAAATAAATGTAGAGGCCAAGGACTAGTGGAGGTTGAAAGATGGTGTTTTAAACTTTTCTTTACAATCTCAACTTTTTGTTTCAGTTTTTAATTATGTGTATATATTACCTAAAGTGTTTGAAAATATACTAATGGGCTACTTAACAGATCAAATGGGCACAAATACTACTAAGAAAAAAGTACTTCAAACAAAAGAAACATGCCGATTCCTTATATAGCTCCTAGGAATCACCTTCACTATTTCTATAGATCTTTACAATATTTTTATAGATCTTTAGAGCAGAGTAAATGAGTTGAAACTTTGCCCTTCTTTGCTGCCATCATGTGACATTTGCCTACCATCTTCCATGTAGCAGGCACTATGCTAATTCCAGGAGTAAACACTGAAAGTGTCTCAAGCCTCTCTCTAGCAGGTCAATCAAAATGCAGAGGTCATTATAATATAATACTAAAATGACAGGGTATTTGAAACACTGAGGAAGAAGACATAGCTTACTTAGCTCAGGGGTAGGGGTTTGGGAAAAAACAGGGCCAAGGTAGGCTTTCTAGAAAAACAGGCCTAAACATTATTTCAAAAGACACCCTAGGGGGGCTGGAAAGATGGCTTAGCGGTTAAGCGCTTGCCTGTGAAGCCTAAGGACCCCAGTTCGAGGCTCGATTCCCGAGGACCCACGTTAGCCAGATGCACAAGGGGGCACATGTGTCTGGAGTTTGTTCGCAGTTGCTAGAGGCCCTGGTGTGCCCACTCTCTCTCCCTCTTTCTCTGCCTGCCTATGTCTCACAAATAATAAAATAAAAACAAAATAGATATTAAAAAAGACTCACTAGGAAACAGCCCTGGAAAACAGTGGTGGGCTTCATTTTTAAGGATGTTAGATATTAACCCGCCAACTTTACTAAAAACAAAGACTAGAACTTCAAGAGACAATAATAGCTTAGTGGTTAAGGCTCCTGCCTACAAAGCCTAAGGACCATGTTCAATTCCCTAGTCCCCATGTAAGCCACATGCACAAGATGGTACACACATCTGGAGTTTGTTTGCAGTGGCTAGAGGCCCTGGCGCACCCATTTTCTATCTTCCTTTTTCTCTCTCAAGTAAAGAAAATAAAATAAAAAGATCTGTCATCTATCCTCAATGTTTTGTTCCCATTTGCTTCTCAGGAATCCACATGACCAAAGCACCGAGAAGTTAACCACTTCAAATGCCATCCCCTTCCAAGAATGGGCTAACTGCAGTTAGGATGGAGATAAAGACCTACAAGGAATACTCAGCAGTGTTAAGTACAGTTCTGTGGGATATTTTATGTTTCCCACAAAAATACAATTGTTCCCATTTGTTATTACAGCTCCTATAAGTAC
Organism: Dipus sagitta; assembly: GCA_036346955.1. Lineage (NCBI taxonomy): Eukaryota > Metazoa > Chordata > Mammalia > Rodentia > Dipodidae > Dipus > Dipus sagitta. The sequence goes on from CM070770.1 coordinate 40,540,876, forward strand.
TTTCCCCAAAAGACGGTGACACTGGTGTATGTAGCAGGATGCTGAGAAGGAAAGAGACACACTTTTAATGGGATAGCTGCTTTGGTGGTCTTTTTGAGTAGTAAACTGTATTTTACAAAAATAGTATAGTTGGCATTCAACTGCATTTTCACTGTCCTATTAGATACAATGCTGGTTACACTGATTATTTCTTTAACCTTGGTGGGTGGTTCTCAACACATAAGGTCTTTCACAGCATCCTAAGGGCAACTGCCCAAGGAAGACTGAAACTCAGAGACTCTGACTTATAAAACAGATTGGATTCTACGGATGCAAGGGTCATGCTTGTATCTTTCAATTACTTCTGTACCACCCAAATAGCACCCTGAACATAGTAAGTACTCAACATGCTGAATACAAAGATGACTGACTAAATCATCAATCAATAGCCTGAGATTAGCATGCCTTTCTTATGAGAAAGGCTTATATAATTTGAGTCTAATGCACTAAAAATAGTGGTCTCTCTAGTTTTACAAGTTCAGGTTGTACTAATTAATGCACATTCCTTATAAAGTGTGGCCATTGCTTAAATCAGGACCAGATCTACAGTGTTTAATGATCAGCATAACGACAACCCAGGGCAGTATGACACAGGTGGCCCAAGACAAGCTCCAGTGACATTCCTTTACATCCTGCGCTATCCTGTCCTTTTGAGTTCATAAGCACCTTGAGTGCAGGGAGGGCTGTCTTACTCCTTAGATGCTCCAGAGATTAACACAGAAAAGCAAAAAGCATGTAACATTTTTTTTTTAAAAAATCTACTTCTAAGATCACCTACAAAATTAATACAGATAATTAGTCAGGACTAAAATGATCTACACATAGAGTACAAGAGCTGAAAAAAAAAAAAAAACACGAGGATCTCTAAGAACAAAACTTACATTGCATGACCCATTAAAAAATATACGTACTGGGCTGGAGAGATGGCTTAGCACTTAAGGCACCTGCCTGCGAAGCCTAAGGACCAAGGTTCAATTTTCCATGCCCCACATTAGCCAGATGCACAAGGTGGCACATGCGTCTGGAGTTTGTTTGCAGTGGCTGGAGGCCCTGGCACACCCGTTCTCTCTCTCTAATAAATAAATAAAAATTTTAAAAATATGTATCTACCACTGACATCAGTAATTAATTCTGCAACATACCAGAGACAGAAAAAGGCCAAAACTTAGACGACTCCAAACTGAAAGGTGCCCTCCTCACAAAAGAAAAAAATAAGTGTATGAACAATTTTCAAAGTGGAAATCTCCAAACTTTCCCCCTCACACTCCAGAAACTATTCTATAGTTGGAACTGTTATGTGGTAATCTCTCTTAGGGTGCTGAGGTGTAGCCAAGGAAAGAGATTAAACATGAGAATTAGTTAAACAGTATTTATGAATTTAGAAAGGAGGGTGCAAATTTAACAACTTAAGTTAGAATTCAATTTTCCAATGGACGTAATCTGGTCAGAAACACAAGGTGATTACCATCCTGGGGGCCTTAAGCTCCAGAAACAGCATCTTGTTTATTAGAGAGTCAGCTGTGGGCTGCTTTCTCAGTTCTCTACACTTAATGATTGCTCCTTTCTTATCCAAGGTGAAACTCCGTTAAGCTAGAGATCATTCTGGATCTTGCCTCTCTTCTGCTTAATCAAAGAAGCAGAGCCACCCATTAATGTGCCTATGATGTGAAGTAAACCTGTTACTTAAGAGCAATAAAGATTTTGTACTTAAAAGAAGTCAAAAAAAATTTTTGTTTGTTTTATTTCAAGGTAGGGTCTCATTCTAGGCCAGGCTGACCTGGCACTCTCTGTAGTCTCAGGCTGGCCTCGAATTCAGTGATCCTCCTACATCTGCCTCCAGAGTGCTTGGGATTAAAGACTTGTGCTACCACACCCAGCTAAAAAACCGTATTTTTTTTTTTTTCAATGCCTATACTAGGTTTACTTCCTATCTTGGGTATTAACAAGGAGACAACTCCTTTTACCTTCAGGCTTTTTGAACAGCCCTACATCTTAAGGGGCCTACTATATGCCAGTGTTCTAATCCCATCTACAGTACTAACTTAAAGTTTAACCATCACCCACATCAGATACATTCTATTATTAATATTCCTCACTTTACAAATGAGGAAGTCGAGAAACAAAATTACGTTGCACGTATCGCAGCAGGTTAGTGGGAAAGCTGGGGAGTTAAGTTACACACAAATGCGACTTAATAACAGCTGCACGCAGCAGCAACTAGTACACAGAAAGGGTTGTTCTGCCCAATATAAATTCAGCACACAGATTCTTTAAACACAAGGACAGTCTCAGAGCCTACCGGAAACAAAAACAACCAAATATCCCTTCCACCCTTCCTCACGGCCCGCTCCCCCATTCAAGTTGCAGGTTCTTCGGATGCAGCAGCCCAGGGAAGGCAGAAGCTAATTAACCTTGATAAATAAGCAAACTCGCCTTTTCTGGCCTGAAAGGTAGCTAGTAGAGAACCTGCCTGGCCTTTCCAGCGAGCCGAGACCCCGGCGTTACCTTGTACCGAAGCGCCTGGTGGATGTCTGCAGCCAGCTGTCCTCGCCACCACTGCCCCTCCAGCTCCATGGGACCCCGGCAGCGCGCCCGGCCCGCTGGACACGGCCACTCCAGTCTGCAAGACACGCCCCAGATGCGGTCACGGCCAGCGCCTTCCCCACGACCCTCCGCGACGGCGGCGACCTCCCATCACCTGACCCGACCCCGACCCGCTCCCTGACGCCGCACCACCGACCTCCGGGCGGGAGTTGGCTCGTGTTGCAAACTGCCACCTTAGATCTAGGTGCGGGGCAACAAGGGATCGACTCTGGCCCCGGAGATGCCAACGAGCGGCCCCGGGCGAAACGCTCGGGAGCAGCAGAGGCGGGGTGTGTGGAGGCAGAGCCGGCTCCGGGCTCCCCGAGTCCTGGGTTCGAACGCTGCCGCCCGCGCGGGGAGCGGGAGACGTGACACCAGTCCCAGCGAAAAGCGCCCACCGAGGGGCTCTGCCCGGGGAACGTGCGCCCGGCTCCGGGTCCCCCGCCCGAGACGGCCCGGCGCGCTCCTCCTCGGACTCTCGGGACCGCGCGGCCCCAGCCAGGCGAACAAAAGGCCGGGCGGGCGGCGCTCCGGTCGGCAGCGGGTGCCCGGCCCAGGCCACGGAGGCTCCACAGGGGTTCCCTTACCCGGAACCGCGGCCCTCACAGCCCCAGCCCGGCGGGCGTGCGGGGAGCGCCGGCACCGCTCATGCTGCGGACAGTCGGCCGCGAAGCTCGGGCCTCACCTCCGGCCCAGCGCCGGGCCGCTCGCGCCGCCCATTGTTAAAAGGACCGGCGGGCGGCTCGGCGTACAAAGCCTGCTCCGGGGCACATGCGGGCCCGCGCGGCCAATCGCGTCTCGCGATACAGCGACGTCGCCCCGGGCCGTCCAATGGGAGGCCCGGCCGAGCCCAGGTGCAGCGCCCGGCAGCTGCAGGCGGCTCGGCAGCCCCCGCCCGGGCCCGGACCCCTGGCGGGGTGGCGCTTCGGCATCAGCCCCGGGAGCCTCGCCACCTCCCGCCGAGGCGCCGGCCCCAGGTCCGCGGAGGTCGGGAGAGAGCGCCGCAGGAATGAGAGCGCTCATCACACCAGCCAGTGTGCTGGGGCCACTCACCTGCCGAGAACCTTCGGTGGCCCCCGGGTTCTGGTCCAGGAAAGTTCCGACGCCCTAGCGTGTCCATTAAAACCTCTCCACGAGGATTCCGTCCGCTTTATCTCACTTTGCAACAACTCCGCGCTTCCTAGGGGATACTGGGGGGCCGGGGGAGTGGGGTTGTCAGGCCTTCCAAATGGGCTTTAGCTGTTTGTTTTCACAGCCCTTAAAAGCGCTTTGTGAAATTCTGCTCAGGTTCCACCTCAAAACCCAGCCCTCTTTCTAGAAACCTAATGAATCTCTTCTTGTTGCTTTTGCTTTAGAGATTCCCAAGAATGAAGGGAATAAAGGAATTATCTTTAGTAACCCAGCTTGTCAGTTCTTTAGTGAATGTGATTGGCCATCTGTGGTGGTAAATCGCTAAACTACAAACTGTAGAAACACTCTAGCCTACCTCAGTTTAGGCCATATTGGAACTGAGATGTGATTAGCTAATCAACTGTATTTTAAAGTGTTTGGTGGTCCACCACAAAGAAGTAGATGGTCAGCTGAGGCCCCTGGCTTTTTCCAAGACTGTGGGCCAGCCACTTTTGATATTTGAAAATAAATTGTGAAACTTTGCTTTGTTGGGTCTAGAAAGAGGCAGGAAAATGAAAAGCAGCTACAAAACAATGACTTCGCATTACTAGAGCTAACTTCACCAGCGTGGCATTTTGCGGACATTGGAAGAACAGCAGCAGGCCTGTAGATGAGCCATAGTCCACCTACAGACTGATTTCTCCCAGGAAAGAAGGGCTTCTGGAACTGATGGCAAGACAAGGGACTCACTAGTGAAAGTTGGTAGAGCTCCTCCTAGACTAGGAGGCGGCCCTGACTTGTATTGGTTGCAGAGTTCCCTCCCTAGGAGGAGGTGGACACACAGGCTGAAATCTCCATGCTGTGTATAATGGCATTTAAATAGCACAGGCCTCCTCAGTTTCCATTCATAACTACTAAGTAGCTTTATGGCCGTAATTTAGCTTCCATGAGATCTAGAAGTTCAGAGCTTACTTAAGAACCTTTTCAAAAAAGTGGGTCACAGACTATAATCATCTTTGTAATCATGTAATAAGCAGGTTGTTTATGGTTTCTACTTTGAAGATGTTCACTGAGAGATTTTTATTCAGAAATCATGTACTAATTCCTGGATTTAGCTCATTAGAAGATGTCAATGTTCATTCCTTTGTTAATTTTATGTTACTTTGTGGATACATTCCTTCTTATAAGTTATGTGAGGGTGGCTGCACACGTGGAGGCCAAGAGTACAGCTTTCAGGCTGGTCCTCCCCCGTCTAGCTCATCTGAGGCAGGGTTTCTTGCTATGGTTCTCCATCAGCTGCTCTTTGCTACACTTGGGAAACTCCTGTCTTCACCTTTCATGCTAGTGATTTTTTTTTTTTTTTCCCCAAGCACAGAGAGAAAGAATGAAAATGGGCATGCCAGGGCCTCTTGCCTCTGCAAATGAACTCCAGATGCATTGCCATTTTGTGCATCTGACCTCATGTGACTTCTGGGCAATTGAACTCAGGCCATCAGGCTTTGCAAACAAGTGCTTTTGACTGCTGAGCCATATCTCCAGCCCTCAGTTTCTGGCTTTTTCGATGTTGTTTTTTGAGGTAGGGTCTCACTCTAGTCCCGGCTCACCTGGAACTCACAATGTAGTCTCAGGCTGGCCTTTAACTCAAGGTGATCCTCCTACCTCTGCCTACTGAGTGCTAGGATTAAAGATGCCATGACACGCAGCTCAGCTTCTGGCTTTTTAAGTGGGGTCTGGGAATTGCTTTTACCCACTGAACCATCTGGAAGTGTTCATTCCCATATATATATATATATCTCCCTAGTATGTCTTGGATTATACATTCCTAAAAGGCAAATTTCAGGCTTATCATTTCTTTATTTCTTTACGGTAAGTTGGATATAAGGCATTTACTTAATTCCTACATAAAAAAGTCTGTGTGCTCCTAGTTTATATTTTATTGGGAAGGGAAAAACAACAAATGGGGGGAGGGAGAATCATATCACATGTTAATTGTTGTGAAGGAAAACAGGAAGAAGCTAGAAAGTAACTCAGTAGGTATTGTTTTTTATAAAATGGGGCAAGCAAAGGCCTGTGAGGTTAAAAAGTGAGCAGATATCTACCTGGTGGGTTGGGTGTTCTAGACACAGGGAATAGTAAAAATACAACTTTTTCAGGAGAAAAAACATGTTTGGAATGAAGATGAAGAACAACTTAGTATATAGAGTACAGGAGACAAGAAAGACATTCAAATCCAGGAAGTGATGGATGAAGGTATAAAAGGATAGAAATGAAAAGGTTAGGGCACCCACATAAAGAGCAGAGAATGAGAACTAAGAGTCCATGTGACTACTGCATAAGGCACAGGTGGGATTGGCAAGAGATGAAGTGAGACCAGACTCAAGAGCTTTTGTAACTTAGTGAACTTTAGGCAGTAGCAAACTGTTACTTTTATTTTCAAAAATATGTAAATGTATGCAAAAGACAAACCATACATATAATAGAAGACTGTATAAAGTAACTAGCAAATCTCCCCTTTCCCCTGACTTGTTCTTCCCAAAGGCACCACTACCACCATTTTAATTTGTTGTACCCTTCCAGAAATATCCAGGTTTTTATGACAATGCATATATGTAAACCCTTTGCCCCATTTTTGTGTAAATGGTAGCACAGTACATGCCATATTATGTATCTTATTTTTATCACAATATAGTCTGGTGAAAATTCCATAACAGAACATTCAGAATTCTTGACAACCATATTCTCTTGGATGCAAAGTACTGGAAGTCAGAAGCCCTGGGCTCTGGTTCTGTTTTACTTACTACATTTCTGTTCACATCCACCATCAGTGTCCTTGTCTACAGCACCATCATCTCCCACTCACACTTGTATGAACTTATCATGTCATATTGCCACTGTGTATGTCCTCTAGAATATTTAACATCTAGCAGTTGGAGTGGTTATAAAAGGGTAAAACATACTCATAATGGGCATGATATGGCAGAGTTGAGTGTGATGCAGAATGTTAAGGATAGTTTCTATGCTATGTTTTAAAAATAGGGACCAGAATATGTAGATAATTATAATCTGTAATTTAGCAGAAGATATTCTAGATTAAAATGCTTTGTAAGCATTTATTTCTATATAACATGGACATGACTGCTATATTTATGTGTCTTACTCTGGGCTACAGGCTGAGGCTGATCTGTGAAGGTGATGTTGGATTAGATGAACATGTAACTTGATAGACTGAGTAAAGCAGCTTGCCCTTTTTAATATGGGTGGTCCTCATCTCATTAGCTGGAGACTTGAGTAGAATCAAGACTATCTCCCTTAAGTTAAAGGGCTTTATTCCTGTCTAACTTCTTTAAGCTGGGATAGGTCTTTTCTGGTCTTTAGAGTCACAATGAAGTTGGCTTTTCTTATATCTTGAGCCTGCCTTCAGGTTGGACTTGACTTTGGGTATCTACTTGAGTCACTTCTAGCTGGAATTGTACCAGAGTCTTCACTGTACATATCAGCCTCACCTCAGGAATGTCAACATTCTGGAAGGCTGGTTTCTCACTGTACAGTGTATCAGAACAGCCTGGAGAGCTTGCTGGAAATCCTGCAGGTTCTAGAGTTCCACTCTCTCACATTATGATTCAGAAGGTCTTTGGTGGAATTTTCAGTTTTTAGTAGCTTCTCCAGAAGATTCTGATGGAGGAAGTATGAGTTCCACAATTTGACAACAGGCCAGACTTGCTACCTCTATAGAATAAAACCTAATGTAGACAGTGGAACAAAACAGCCAGACTGAAAGGTCCTTCTGGAATGGGTGTCTGGTGGGGAGACCACCTAGATTTGTCTTCAAAGATGGAGGAGTAAAGTGGTCACCATAGTTTGGCTTAGTGCTTAGTGAACATATGGATAGGCAACAAAATCCCAAGGTGCCAAAGAAGTTTTGATAGTTTCCAGTCAAAGGGACAATAGTAGAGCCTTTTCATTTCCCTTCTTCCGCTTCACTGATGTCGGACCAAGGAAGCCAGGCAGACCCACACAGATAATATGCTGTTTGGATATGGGTGGATATATACAGCTAAAGCAAATTCTGTCTGGGGAAATTCAGAAGTGTGAATTCCGGTCTGATACACAGCATCAATAATCGACTGTACATCAGTGTATGGCATCTGGATGGGAAATCCTGTGACCTGGAACAAGGTTAGAACACATAAGCCTACATTACTGTCATGGAGGTCATCTGGGATTACTGTTTGCAAAAATATCACAGAGGGTCATTGATATGGTAGTCATAAAGGAATAATTTGTGGGTGCTGATTCTATTCTAGTGCTCATTCTTTACCTACATGTATAACCCCCAAACAGCCCTGTGAAGTAGGTTTGACCATAACCCCCACTCTACAGTGTACACACAGGTCAGTGTGATAGCAGAACCTGCACATTTAACATACTTACACAAACTTGTACCCTCCATATAGCAAACTGTCAAGGAAATGACTTGATCATGCAAAAGAGGGATTTAAGCAAGAATTTTGGAGGTATTTATTCAACAATAGCCAGCTTATAAGTTATTAAGTGACTATTATGTGATGCTATTGAAGGACTATGGAACATGGCTCTAAGTGAAATTACTTAATAATACACAGATGACAGTCATAAATCTCTTTTCAGTTTTACATTGTTTACCTCAGGGGAATTTTTCTGATTCTTAAATCTGCTTCCATGTTCTTTCCATGTAGTTGAGTAATTCACTGTCCTTTTTAAAAACTTACTTAAAATATTTCATAATTATCAATTTTCTGATCTTTTTATCCCATGTCCGTGAATGGACACAATTTTGTCTTTATTGTTACTGTCACAATTCCTGTGTCCAATACAAGGCCTTGCACAGAATGAAAACATTAGTATTTTCTAAAAACTAGGTGCTAGGTGCAATGGTATTAACTTATCTTCTCCTCACTACAACCTCAAAATAGATAACTATGTTTATGCCTGCTACTCAGTGGGGTAGAAAGTACAGCTGGGTTAGGTGACTTGCCCTAGATCAAAGCTACTGAGTGAAGTGATTAAAATAGGATTTTTGCTTATTTCTTTTTGTTTTTTTGAGGTAGAGTCTCACTCTAGCCCAGGCTGACCTGGAATTCACTATGTAGTCTCAGGCTGGCTTCAAACTCATAGCAATCCTCCTATCTTGGCCTCCCAAGTGCTGGGATTAAGGACAAGCTCCTCCACACCCAGCTAAAATAGGATTTGAGCCCAGGCTGCAGGGCTTAATTATTATTGACTATATATTATTAAGTAGATAATTTTACATAGAACACCAAGTTTTAAACCTTGGTTTATATTTAAGTACATTTTGTTTATCTCTTCAACGCCTAATTTCTATTAAAGGCAAGGTAAAACAAAAACAACTTCATCCTTCATGAATGAAAGCTGCCTACAGATTCCCCAGCCTCCCTCAGTAGCTGCAACACTCAAATCCCAACAGATTCCTTACTTCCTTCTCTCAGGGTGTTCTGCTGGAAGACATCTAGCTTACTGGATGGCAGAAAGATTCTTATTCTTGTTTTACTGGGGTTTCTAAGAATTCACTGGACCAATTAGTAGGGGAGAGGAAGTAAAAGGATGCCTGGTGCTGGGGTTAGGGTAAAAAAGAAATGAAGACTCTGTCAAAATATCAAGTGCCTATCCTGTTTGTTTATGGACTTGCTGGATGAGGTGCTGTTTACCTATCTAAGAGGTCAATGAGCATAACGGGAGGTCAGGAGACCAAGCCTGGGCTGGATATAGGGACTGGGAGTCATGTGCATAAGGAAGGTACTGAAACTTGCCTGGACTCCTGCCCAGAAGCAATGCCACAGAGTCCAATCTATTACTAGAGATTACTTTTCAGTGTTTCAGTCACAGGGCATGTTCCTTCTGGGCATCTCATTTTAAAGTTTGCAGTTCATACAGCATAAAACATACAACTGGTTCTAAGAAAATGTCATGTAATGTGGGTATCAACTGATCATTACATTTGGACTCTTTTGGTCTATAAGTAAATTTGTTTCAATGCCCAAACACCTATCTTCCAAGAACAAGATAAAAGACATTTCAGAGATACTCAAGATTGCTATTATTTGCCAATTAACAACATAGATAAAACAAATGTTATAGATGTTTTGAATCATGTACAAACCCAATAAAATTGTTGTAGTTTTTCAAATTCACTGTCTTCTTCAAATGAAACAAAACTTCTTGTGTAAAGTTCCAGCTTAGGAAGAATTTGTCGCAAAATAGAAGTACATTGTCGATTCCAACGTGTTGGGTGTTTAGGTCGCCATTCCATCATTTTACACTTAAGAGTTCTTTCAATCCTAAAGTAAGAATGCAAAAATAATCTTGTAACAAAATGCAACTCATTTAGTCAAAGTTGTAAGAATCTTGACACTTCAAGTGTGAGAATAATGCTTTGTGGGCTTAGAAGGAAACATCAACAACTCGGGGTGCTGGCCACCATTCTCACTGATCAAGTCAGGGAGAAGTAGGCACTTGGTTGGCTCAGGAAGGCCAGACACTTTCATGGGTAGCCAGAAATTAGGTCTGCAAAGCACAGCTCTTGCAGACACAGATTGTAAGCAACAGACAACACTTACTGTCTAACTAGGGGGCTGACACCTCTATTCTTTTTTTGTTATTGTTGTACGTGTGTACATGCATGTATTCATATCTGTGAGTGTGGGCATGCACATGCTATAACAGTGTTTGTGTGAAGGTCAGAGGACAACTTTGGGCATTGGTCCTTACTTTCCACCTTGTTTGAGGAAGGGTCTCTAGCTGTTGTTTATACTGTGCCACTAGGCTAGTTGACTTGAAAGCTTCTGGGTGATTCTCCTAGCTCTGCCTCCCATCTCACAGCAGGTGCCCTGGGATTATAAAATGCCACTGTGTCTGGCTTTAACATAGGTTCTGGGGATCCAAACTCAGGCACACACTAGATTGGCAAGGCTTTATCTACTGAGCCATTATTTATTTTATGTATTTGAGAGAGAGAGGAAAAAGAGAGAGAGAGAGGCAAATAGAGACAATGGGCATACCAGGGCCTTCAGCCCTGCAAACAAACTCCAGATGCATGTGTCACTTTGTGCATATGGCTTACGTGGGTCCTGGGCAATTGACCCTGGGTCCCTTGGCTTTGCAAGCAAGTGCCTTAACCACTAAGTCATCCCTGCAGCCCAACATCTCTAGTCTTTTTTTTGGGGGGGGTTCAAGGTAGGGTCTTGCTGTAGCTCAAGCCAACCTGGAATTCACTCTGTCTTCTCAGAGTGGCCTCGAACTCATGGTGATCTTCCTGTCTCAGCCTCCTGAACACTGGGACTAAAGGCGTGTGCTACCATGACTCCTTTGACATAGGTTAGTATGTCCCCCCCCTCCCCGCCAAAAAATACTCTTTTCAAAAATTCATATATTTTGTAGGGAGTGATGTTACCAGGACGAGATTACTAGGTCAGTTAATTTGGTAAGCAAATCAGGAGGAAATGAACAATGGACTTAGTTTGGCAATCAGTTTTTGTCATACTAAATATAGCTTCTCAAGGGCAGAAATTTGGACCTGAATATTCAGTCCCTATAACAGTGCCTAGTGCACACATGTGCTTAGGAATCGAGAGAAGGAAAAAGAGTGAGTTAGTTGATCAAGTCCTTGTGGGATTGACTCTAAACACAGCGAAACTGCCGAGAGCTTACTCAGCTAAGTGCAACTATGCTGGCTGACACACACAGTGGGGCTCAACAGTAGCTAGACATCAGAATCGCCTATGGGCCTTATGAAAATATTTCACCTCTTAGGCTGGAGAAATAGCTCAGTGGTTAAGGTGCTTGCCTGCAAAACCTAATGACCTAGGTTTTCCAGTACCCATGTAAGGTCAGATGCACAATGTGGCACATGCATCTGAAGTTTGTTTGCAGTAGCTAAAAGTACTGGCATGCCCAGTCTCTCTTTCTCTGTCTCCCTCTCTCTTGTTGCCCTGTGCTTGCAAATAAATTAAAAATTTTTTTCACCTCCTGATATCATATCAACATGTGGTCTGGGTCCTTGGAATCTGTATTTTCAATAATTTTAGAAGCATTTCCCTACTGCATTTCTTCCTTGTGTTTGTTAAGAACTGGGAAATGAGCCAGGCATGGTGGCACACACCTTTAATCCCAGCACTGGGGAGGCAGAGGTAGGAGGATTGCTGTGAGTTCGAGGCCACCCCGATAATCCATACTGAATTTCAGGTCAGCTTGGGCTAGAGTGAGACCCTACCTCGGAAAAAAAAAAAAAAAAAGAACTGGGAAATGGAAAATGAAGCATGGGAATGAGTGGAGATGGAGTAGGATTGTATGCTAGTGGGAAAAAGGGAGTGATAAAATGATTATGGTCATACTCTATTTTGATTGGTTGATAGTGGGTATAGGCCAGTCAGAACCCAGAAGCTGCTGACACATCTGGAGTAAGAGTATGGCCTCCTACAAAGTCTGTCACCCTTTGGGCTTGACTGAAGACCTCCTTAGGCATTGTTTGGGGAAGTGGGGAAACCTAGGAGTGACAGTGTTGCTGGCTGTTGATACCATCTAACTGGTTGTTTTTACCATACTGGGGGAGGGGGACCATGGGCCATTTGCCTTCATGTCCTCTTACATGCTAGCATTATTATTACCATAGGCTCAATAATCATCTATATCAAGGACTTTGCAACCATGGCCCATGGTGTTTTCTGGAGTTAGCTTAGGTGTGCATTGGTTGGTGGAGGGGCCACTTTTCAATGTTTGTACCAACAGATGGTGGGTCAATAGGACTAACCATTATAATCTCCCTTTTCATGCTTTCTGTTGCTGAACTGAATGGGTTTTGAAAGGCTGGGTTAAAGTACTAAACAGTGACTGAACTAGAGATTAGAGGAAGCACACAGTACCTGTTCTTTAGATCTTCTACCATGCTTTTATTAGTATCAGAATAAACTATTTCTTCAGGCTGAAATACAGATAACTGAAAGTTAGGAAGGGCTCTTAGGCCATTTCTACATCAGTCACCCCATCACTGGGGGTTGGGAGGCTCTACCCAACTGAGTCTTTTGTGGCGAAGCACTTAATCTTGAAGTAAAACACAGAGCATAGTATTTCCTTTGATTTCCACACTGCTTCAACAGAGCATAGGAGGGGGGATGGATTTACAAAAGAAGATATTCTTCATGCATAAGGCAAACCTGCTAACCCCATTCATTTATTCAGACAGGCATTTGACATGCTTATTGATCCCATCAAATAATCGTTGGCAGCTGCACTGGTCTCTTCCACTTACTGTGACTGTGGCAAAGTTTTTTAATGTCTCTGTTCTGATTCTCAGTTACTTCATCTTCAGAACAGAAACAACAGTTGTGCTTATATAGCTCTGGGGTCTCTGGACGCTTGTGGACTAAAGCAGTACACGTAAAGCCTGGCTCATAAGGATTGCTCAGTGAACATCAGACATTATTAAATGTTACTGTGATTTCTGACCTTCTAACATGGGTTATAATCAGTGTATATTTCTTATCGCTAACAGGAACCAATTCTTTTTTTTTTTATGAGAGAGACAGACACAGAGAGAGAGAGAAATGGCATGCCAGAACCTCCAGCCACTGTAATCGAACTTTAGATGGGTGTACCAACTTGTGCACATGTGTGACCTTATATGCATGTGCGATCTTGTGCTTGCATCACCTTGTGCATCTGGCTTACATGGGACCTGGAGAATCAAACATGGGTTCTTAGGTTTTGTAGGCAAGGGCCTTAACAGCTAAGCTATCTCTCCAGCTTGTGTGTGTGCATCCTGCACTGGAGCACACACTTGTGCATGCACATACATGGAGACAATCCATCTCACACTCTCTCTACTCCACCCCTCCCACAGCCAACAGTAGAGAACAAAAACACATTCTTCATGGCTTCTGTCCTGGGCTGAATTCGCTGGGAGGTGAGGAGGACCTCTCTCAATTTCCCACCTAATCTAGGTCTATCTTCCCAGCAGGCCTCACCAGGACGGGAGTGAGGGGCTGGGTTTAGACAGTTTTGGATAATCCTAAACTAAAGTAACAGAGGGAGCTATAGGGATAGGGAGAGTTGATTCTCTGCCCTCTCTACCACCTTGACTGGAATGAAAGTTGTGAAAAAGGGGAGCAACACTTGATAGGCCTCTAGGTTCCCCAAGCATGGTCCTCAGAGCAATCCCAAACATGTGAACTTGTTAGAAATACAATTCTTGGCTCTCTTCTCAGACCCACTGAACTGGAAATCCTGGGGATAAAACCAAGCAGCCATGTATGAACAAGTTCCCAGGTGATTCTGCCATC